>OZ022242.1:17896976-17899476 GCA_963978895.1 Erpobdella octoculata
CTTTCAAAGAACTTGAGAAATGAATTAGCTGTTAAGGTTGTTCTGATGGGTATTTGACCTCTAGCTGTTATTGTGTTTAAGGAAGTCCATAGATTTCGAGTTGATTGACATTCATCTTCAATTTTTTTAGTCCAGAAAGACTCACGTTTACAACGAAGTAGTTTCCTGTATTTTTTAAGTTGATTTTTCCATTCTAAGAGATCATTTGGTGAATTTGTTTTGATTGCTAGTCGCTCAAGTCGACGTGTTAGTTTTTTGCACTTATGACAGTCATAGTCAAACCATGGGTCAGAAGGTCGTTGACGATACCTGGACATTTTTAGGGGTATTTGAAAATCAAGCATGGTTAGTAGTTCCTTGTTATATGTATCAACTGCATCATCCAGACTGCATGTAACTTCTTGGGTGAGAGAAGAAGCCTGAAGCTGAGTTAAAAAATCATCGAATATAAATTTTTTCCAGTCTCGACGCATAGAGTTCTTATAAGTAGGAGGAGGGCGAGTTATTAGTAAGCTCCATCGGATGAGAAAGTGATCAGAAAAGCCAGTGTCAATTACTTCAATACTTTGAGCTAGAGAATCAGATCGAATGGCTACAGCATCGAGAGTGCCACCCTGCACATGAGTTGGTTGTTTAACATGTTGAATGAATCCATGATCAGCAAGAATAGTGTTAAAAGTTATAGCATTATTATCTTCACTTCGTTCCAATCTTATGTTAAAATCACCAGACAAAACAACATCATCATTCAGGGCTGAAACAGTGTCAAGTAAATCAGAAAATTCACTAAAAAATTGTTTATTGATTATTCCTGTTCTGTAAATTACAACAATCAAACAACTGAAGGAGCCAGCTGTTACCCTACCAGCAGCACATTCATATGTTGTCGGCGTAACAGCTGGGTGAAACTGTTTCAATCGGAAACAAACATACATACATACCAACATACATACATTTTTTTGGTGTGTAATAGTTTATAGTCCTTTACACCAAGTGTTTTAAGACTGAAACGGCTGTGTCAGAAGCACCTAAGTACTACCAGTCGTGGAGCATAATTTGATCCTTTTAACTTTTCCCTCCTCTTTCTCCAGGCTTGGGACTGGCTTGCAAAAGCAAGGCGGAGTTGAATATACATACATACATACATACATACATACATACATACATACATACATACATACATACATACATACAAACATACATACATACATACATACATACATACATACATACATACATACATACATACATACATACATACATACATACATACATACATACATACATACATACATACATACATACATACATACATACATACATACATACATACATACATACATACATACATACATACATACATACATACATACATACATACATACATACATACATACATACATACATACATACATACATACATACATACATACATACATACATACATACATACATACATACATCCATAGATACATACATACATACATACATACATACATACATACATACATACATACATACATACATACATACATACATACATACATACATACATACATACATCTATATATATAAAAGAACATGTCCTGACTGACTGACTGACTGACTGACTGACTGACTGACTGATAATCAACGCCGAGCTCAAACGCCTCATCCTAGGAACGTGAAATTCGGAACTTATATTACCTTTATAGCGTAAACATCCGCTAAGAAAGGATTTTTGAAAAATTTGCTCCTGAGGGGAAAAAAATGGAAAACAAACTTTTTTCTAAAACAACGTATATCTCGAAAACCAAAAATGAGGAGATTTTGAAATTTGGTATATAGATTCTTTTTGAAAAATAAAAAGATACGTGTTTCACCATTTTTTGAAAATTCGGTTTCCCGGACCTCAAATGTGGGTTGGATAATTGGGTTGTTTGGTTTTTAAAGTAGCTGCAACTCAAAAACTGTGAATGCTACAGGAGTAAAAATCAGTATTTAGTTTCTACTCCAAAAATAATGAAATACGTGTTTTAGAATTTTTTGAAAATTTGGTTTCCAGGACTTCAAATGTGGGGTGGAAAATAGGGTTATTTGTTTTTTAAAGTAACTGCTACTCAAAAACTGTAAATACCACAGATTTAAAAATTAGTATTTAGTTTCTATTCTAAAAATAAATATATACGTGTTTCACCATTTTTTTATAAATTTGGTTTCCAGGACCTTAATATTGGGCTGGACAATAGGATTACTTGGTTTTTAAAGTAACTGATACTCAAAAACTGTAAATGCTACAAAAGTAAAAATTAGTTTTTAGTTTTTACTCTAAAAATAATGATATACGTGTTTCACCATTTTTTGAAATTTTGGTTTTCAGGACCTCAAATGTGGGGTGGAAAAAAGGTTTCTTTGGTTTTTAAAGTAACTGCTACTCAAAAACTGTGAATGCTACAGATGTCAAAATTAGTATTTAGTATTTACTCCAAAAATAATGATATAAGTGTTTCAACATTTTAAA
>OZ022242.1:17904476-17961976 GCA_963978895.1 Erpobdella octoculata
TTCAGCTGCTACAGTTGACTCCAAGATGTGAAATTGTTTATACCTTTTTGAAAATCCGTGTCAAATGAGCTGGAGCTTGAGTAGAACTTGATATCGTCAGCAAAAATTTTAAAAGTTTGACTCGTTAACTATGCTGTCCAATGCATCAATCATATAAGCACGGACATTTTTTGTAAAATAAAATTAAGGCTTTATTCCATTCTTCAGACAACTTATGAGTTTTAAAAGACATATCAAAGACGTGGCATAAAGGTATTGATAGGCTATAAGCACATTTGTTTGAGAAGAAGGTTAGGTATTTCATCAGGACCAGCCAAACCAGAATTTGTTAGGTTGCGGAGAATTTGTTCTACTACATCAGGAGCAAACAGTACATTGATGATACAAAATTATAAACAAAATCATTTTTTAAAACTAAGCATAATTTCTGCAATCCCTATTTAGTAAAATAATTTTGTTAAGAAAGTCAAACGTTGGTAAAAATGTTTACTTTTTTTTAAATTTAAATTTTACTTTCGATACTACTAACTTTGGTTTTGAGCACGTGATATTTAGGATCTTCACTGCTAAAGTTTTTCATGCCTTCTCTAGCGATGTTCTGAAAGATGCCTCTTGCTACAAACTGGCCAGTATAAATAATGGCATTCTTGCTAAAGAATATTTTAATTCCAGGACGAACGACACCACTGGACACTGTAGTTAGATTATCCATGTCAGCTGGTTTACAAAATATAATCATTAAGTTTTTTTTTGCAGTAGACAAAAATATTTACTGTACACGTACACTATTATTTTCCTTCTTTTATGTTCTTTAAATGCATAGCGAACAACAAATACTTGTTCAAATAATATAAAATAAAATTATTTTATTCATTTGTTTCCGAATAAGTAAAAATTAATATTCAACGTGTGGAAATTCTATTTCTGTTTGAGATGGTTAATAATAATAATAATAATAATAATAATAATAATAATAATAATAATAATAATAATAATAATAATAATAATAATAATAATAATAATAATAATAATAATAATAATAATAATAATATTATTATTATTAATAATAATAATAATAATAATAATAATAATAATAATAATAATAATATTATTATTATTAATAATAATAATAATAATAATAATAATAATAATAATAATAATAATAATATTATTATTATTATTATTATTATTATTAATAATAATAATATTATTTATAATAATAATAATAATAATAATAATAATAATAATAATATTATTATTATTATTATTAATAATAATATTATTTATAATAATAATAATAATAATAATAATAATAATAATAATAATAATAATAATATTAATAATAATAATAATAAAAAAAGTTGTGTAAAAAATCAGCTAAAAACAAATTATTCATCGAAAAAACTAATAATTTAAAAATGAAACCTCTTCATGGACAATTTTTTAGAAACCTTGACAATCCAACAACAGATAAAGAGCAAACCATGTCATGGCTAAAGAGCTCATGTTTCAAAGGTGAAACAAAGAGTCTCATAATAGCTGCCCAAAATCAGGCACTCAACAGCAGATACTTTCAAAAACACATTTTGAAGCAAGAAGTTGATAGTCGGTGCAGATTATGCAACAAGGAAGAGGAACACATCAGTCACATTGTTTCAGGATGCACAATTCTAGCTCCAACTGAGTACACAAAAAGACACAACAATGTAGCAAATTACATCCACTTGAAGTTGTGTAAACACTTTGGAGCTAAGGCACCCAAAAAATACTATGAACATCAACCAGAAAAAGTTATCAATGTAGATGATGATGGGATTTGCCGGTCATCACAAACCGAGCAATTCCAGCTAACAGACCTGATATAGTAATTTACAACAAAAGAGAAAAAGAATGCTTGTTGGTTGAGGTGTCTGTTCCAGATGATGCAAATATTACATTGAAAGAATCAGAAAAGATATGCAAGTATAAGGACCTAGAAATAGAAATAATCCGAATGTGGAATTTAAAAACAAGAGTGATACCAGTGATGATTGGGGCGCTAGGAACAATTAGGAAAAATGCTCAAGACAAACTGATGATGCTTCCTGGAAAACCAAACATCTCCGAAATACAAAAAATAGCATTAATGGGAACGGCTCACATCCTCCGAAGAGTGTTGGGATGAATAACTTTGATTTCTTGTTGAAGTCTGAATTCAGCTTAAACCAGTTTTTGAAAATAACAACAATAATAATAATAATAATAATATTGATAATAATAATAATAATAGTAATGATAATAATAATGTTTTTTATCGAGTTATTCAATCATGTTATTAATTTCACTGTTTACCAATTTGGCAGAAGGCAACAGGAGCTGAAACAGCAAGCAGAAAAACAAGGATTTCCATTGAAATAAGTGTAAAATAGCTCAATTACTTTTTCTAGAAAATATTTACTATTATTTTTATAAAGTGGGCTGAAATATCTTTTATATATTTTTTGAGCAGATGTCGTTAGTCAAGCAGTTTTGACAAATTAACAATTGATAGTTAATCGATTGATTGATTGACTGCATAATTTAATAAAAGAAACAGTTGTATAATCACTGAATTAAAGCAATTAATAAATTTAGAAATAGATTGCAAATCGTCACGCAAAAACGTTTTACACAGACGTGGGCTATTATATTATACTAGAAACTAGAAAAAGCCCGTCAAAATAGACGAATTTTTAAGCTTTCATTATTTATTATTTTTCGATTACAGCGCCACCTTTTTTATTTTTAGGGCTTACAGAGTACAATTATGAAATGACTTTTTATATTTAAATAAATTTAAAAATATTTTTTTACTTAAATTATGTAAAAAAATTATTTATATAATTATTTATTATTATTATTATTTATAAATTAATTTGCCATATATAGCAAATCGTCACGCAAAAACGTTTTACACAGACGTGGGCTATTATATTACTAGAGATAGCCCGTCAAAAATGACGGAGCTTTTCAAATCTTAATATTTATTATTTTTCGATTGCAGCACCACTTTTTTTATCTTTAGGGCTGACAGTGAATAACTAAGAAATAATTTTTAATATTTAAATTCCTTATATTAACTTCACCGCCGGTCTTGCTTGAATGCATGCAAGCCTTGAAAGTGAATATATACTAACTTATACTATATATACTTATAACTATATACTAAGTGAATATATACTAACTTTCCTACTAACAACAATAATAATAATAATAATATTGATAATAATGATAAGGTGAGGTTTGATCATACTTATACTATGAATGAAAGAAACATAAATAAAGTGGAATCGATTAAGGATCTGGGTGTGACTTTTCAGCATGATTTGAAATTCAAGATACACATATCTGATGTGATAAACAAGGCCTATTCAACACTCGGAGTGATTAGAAGAAACTTTAACCTGTTGGATAAAACGTCATTCACGAGTCTGTATACGTCGCTGGTAAGAAGCAGGCTTGAGTATGCCGTTAGTATCTGGTCGCCTCAGGCAATTGGGTTAATGAAGGAATTGGAAAAAGTACAAAAGAGGGCAACGAAAATACTGAAACAGTGTAAAAATATGAACTACAGACAAAGGATGGATTACTTGAACTTGCCTACCCTAAAGTACAGAAGAGACCGGGGTGACATGATCGAGACCTTTAAAATTCTCAAGGGTTTTTACGATAAAAATTGTTCTCCAGCCCTAAAGTTGATGGAAACAAAGAGAACGAGAGGAAAGTGAATATATACTAAATTTCCTTCAACCAACTAAGCTTAAATTTGAAATAGAGGCTGAGGCTCGCTTTGCATGCCAATGCATTCTATTTAAGTTTAAAAAATTGTCTATGTTGTTTATTTTTTATAACAACAAAATTAAATACAAATAAATAAATGTTCACATATATAAATTAAAAAATGTCATTTTAAAATAAATTTTTTTGCAATAAATAAAAAACCGGCAAATCCAGAAATATAAGGGATTTGTTAAAAACCTGGATTTTTACGGCTTACTTGTCTATTCCTTTTTATTATGGAGATTTCATTTTGCATTTTAATAGGTTTAAGAACTTCTATGTTTCTAAATTAATTCAATTATTAAATGATTTTAATTTACTTCAGAATATATCAACCACCACTTACACATCTGAAAATATTATTGATTTTTTTATTTTATTCTCTATAATATAAATCAATAATTTATCAACGTTCAAATTATATCATTCAGATTACTATATTATTAATTTTATGTATTTTTTAGAATGTAATTTTATTAATACAAATGTAAAAATTCATAAGAAATTGGAAATTCTTAAATGAAAAATTATTTGTTGATTTATTTAAACAGTTTGATTTTGATGGTCTCAATGATGTTGATGTATTAATGTCCTATTTCAGACCATATTTTATCTTTCAAACTATTTATTCTTAGATTATTATCAAAACCTTCATTTGATACAGATTGTAAAGTGGCCCGACCACCCTCAGAAGTTTTAACAAAAAAGTTTGAAGTTTTTTCACTAAGCTTGCAATTTTATTCTGTTTTTCTGTAGCTTAAAACTTTATCTTTACTAAACTCACGTGTCGACCATCAATAGTTCTATTTTTTGGCAGATATTTAAAAACATTGGGTTTTTAAGGCAATTCAATACAAACTACAGCTCAAATAATATTTAAACTAGGAAGTATACGATTTCAATTTTTTGCCGATTTCCGATTTCCCGATTTTTGGTTCAAAAATTTGCCGATTCCGGTTTCCGTCCGATTAATCGGCAATCTCTAATATGAAAATTTCACATCAACGAAAATGTTTGCCGATTCTTCTGAAAACTATTTTAGTAGGTACCCAGGACGGTTTTTGCTTTTTTGGCAGCTTTCAATTCGTCTTCAGGTTTTCGTTTCTTGTCATTTTCACAGATTCCAGGATATTTAGAAAAATTGTCTGGGTGTCTTGTTCTCAGATGTGTAATCAATCCACTCGTACCGAAAGTGCGTGCATCGCTTCCTCCTCGTTTTATTTTTTCATTGCAAACTAAACAGGTGGCTCTCGATTTGTCAATCGCATTGATTTAAAAAAAATCCAAAATTTTGCTTATTTGCGCCATTGTTAACTATTTCAAATTATAATAATATTTAAATTAATTATAGTAGTGTACATAGACGAGTAGACAAATTTTATATAACATAATTAGATACACAAGTGTTTGTTTTGCTTTTTTTTTTATAGCAATTGAAGTCTGAACGTCTGTACGTAGACAAGACAAATTTTATATAACAGAATCGGATACACAAGTGTTTGTTTGCTTATTTTATAGCAACTGAAGTAACAGCAGGGGCCGTATTCACCAACCTACGTTTAATTCGCAAGATGTTAAGCCATGGACTCTTAGATAGATAGCAGCTTATTTTCAGCTGGCTAATAGTCTAGGTGCTATCTATCTAGGAGTCCATGGCTAAGCCATGGATATCTAGATATAACACCTGGATCCACAACCTAGCTCAAGTTTGATCTCAGCGTATACTGTTTGGGCCTAGGCTGCAGCTATAGCTGTAGCTCTACTATAACGCAGATAAGTGAATGTCTGCACGTGCTTACTGTTTATTCTTCATCGTAGTCGTGTTGTTCATTTGATTCTTGTTTATCGTGTTATCGTAAAACGTGTTTTATATACTATTAATATAAAATAAAATGATGAATAAATGTTGTGCTTATGGTTGCAAGAGTGGATATGGTGAAATCATTGTGCCCGAAATTTAAAGATATGGTTGCTATTTATCCTATTAATAATTTAACTGCTTCCCAGCTGAATGAATCTTTTCAAGAAGTTATGGAAATGTTGAATAAAGTAAATATTTACATAGTTGCAATCTTATTTGATAATGTTGCAGCAAATTGAAAGTTTTAACGTCGCTGAAGTAAGCAACAGTAGCTAACTTTGCCTGCATTATATTGGGAAATTTCAAAGTCGAGGCATTTAATTTTTTCTAATATATTTTAATAGGAAATTAAAAAACAAAGTGATCTGTACTATTTTCAACTAAATGCCTCAATTATTAACGGAGTTATATGGTAAAAACTATTGCGATTAGATCGGTCGCGGTCTTTATTTACAATAGGCTACTCAAAATCTGTTAACTCTTCACGCATTTTATATAGAAAATTCAAAGTCAAGGAATTGTAATAAAATTTACATATTTCAATAGATATTTCAAAAACAAACCAATCTGTCCAAGTCTCATCAAAATATCGAAAGAATTAACAGAGTAATTCAGTAAAAACTGTTCGATAAAATCAACAAAATTAAGTCCAGACTTTTTAATTTTAGTATCTGGCTTGCAGTTTTTATTATATTTACTTAAGAATCTGAAAAATTTGACTTGGACAGATTGATTTGTTTTTGAAATATTTTAACAGATTTTAACAGTACTCTCCGAGAAAAATACTAGGCACTGCACTTTTTTCAGTCGACGTTGACAAGGCTATCCAGACTCTAATTTTAGTTTTTTTTTTTTTGATGCTGATTTGTATCGACACAGCTGGATTCAAATTCCACTTCATTGAAAAAAAATTGAGCAAAATTTTTGAACTGGCAGCTGGTTTCCAGTCTTTTCGAGGATTTGCTTTAATCCATTTTTGTAGAAGTAAATTGTCATTTATATGAACGTTATGCATTGTTGGTTTATTGTTTATTTTCGGCCGCCGATGGAACCAACTGGGTACACACAACAGCTCATAATAATTTGGCTGACCGTCCAGGTGCTATTATATAGACGTCCATGGTCTATCCGACTAATTACATAATCAGTGAGTGGGTGACGTGGGCTACTATATTTAAACATGTAAGCCTTAACAAGTTAGCTGTAAAAAATTAAGCCGTAAACAAGAAAACCGTTAAAAACTTTGTTTTTTAAATATCCATTACTAGCAGTGCCCGTAGCGGCTTCGCTCGCATGAAATTAGAGAGTTTGAACCGTGCATCCATAGTAGAGATCATTTTTTTAGGTCTCGGCTCGGCCCGTCGACAAATCAGCCCAGCCCGTTTTAAAAACCCAAACTCCTGGCCCGGCACAGCCCGTCTGAATTAGGCCCGGCCCATTTTTACAGGCCTAGAAGTTCTATATACTTGATGAAAAACTTCGGCCCGTCCCACCTTGACCTCAGGTTTGGCCCGGGCAAACTGAAGACCCTAAAATCACTAAAATATCTATATACTTAGTGAAAAGCCTCGGCCCGTCCCACTTTGATTTAAGGTTTAGCCTGGCCCGTGTGAAGACTCTAAAATAACGGCTTGGCCCGGCCGATGATAAACTGGACTTAGCTACTTTTAACCGGCACAAAACTTCAAAATACTAATTTTTACATTTGTAGCACTTACAGTTTGTGAGTAGCAGTTATTTTGAAATCAAATAACCCTTATTTCCACCCCACATTTGAGGTCCTGGAAACCAAATTTTCAAAAAATGCTAAAACACGTATTTCATTATTTTTGGAGTAGAAACTAAATACTAATTTTTACTTCTGTAGGATTAACAGTTTTTGAGTAGCAGCTACTTTAAAAACCAAATAACCCAAAAAATGATGAAACACGTATATCTTTTTTTTTGAGTAGATACTAAGTATTAATTTTTACATCTGTGGCAATTACAGTTGTTGAGTAGCAGTTACTTTAAAAACCAAATAACCCTATTTTCCACCCCACATTTGAAGTCCTGGAAACCAAATTTTCAATAAATTGTGAAACCCCTATATCATTATTTTTAGAGTAGAAACTAAATACTAATTTTTACTTTTGTAACATTAACAGTTTTTGAGTAGAAGCTACTTTAAAAACCAAATAACCCAATTTTCCAACCCACATTTGAGGTCCGGGAAACCAAATTTGTAAAAAATGGTGAAGCACGTATATCTTTATTTTTAGAAAAGAAACTAAATAATAATTTTTACATCTGTGGTATTTACTGTTTTTGAGTAGCAGTTACTATAAAAGACAATTAGCCCTATTTTCCACCCCACATTTGAAGTCCTGGAAACCAAATTTTCAAAAAATGCTAAAACACGTGTTTCATTATTTTTGGAGTAGAAACTAAATACTAATTTTTACTCTTGTAGCAGTAACAGTTTTTGAGTAGAAGCTACTTTAAAAACCAAATAACCCAATTTTCCAACCCACATTTGAGGTCCGGGAAACCGAATTTTCAAAAAATGGTGAAACAGGTATCTTTTTATTTTTTAAGAAGAATCCATATTCCAAATTTCAAATCTCCTCATTTTTGGTTTTCGAGATATACGTTGTTTTAGAAAAAAGTTTGTTTTCCAGTTTCTTCCCCTCAGGAGCAAAATTTTCAAAAATCCTTTCTTAGCGGATGTTTACGCTATACAAGTAATATAAGTTCCAAATTTCACGTTCCTAGGATGAGGCGTTTGAGCTCGGCGTTGATTATCAGTCAGTCATCTGTCTGTCAGTCAGTCAGGACATGTTCTTTTATATATATAGATATTTTGTAAATCGGCTGGTGGCAAAGCGGTAGAGCGTTCGCCTGTCGATCATTAGGTCGGCAGTTCAAGCCTCACCGGCGTCACCACCGTAACTCCCTTAAGCAAGGAGTTCACTCGCATTGCTAAAGGGGTAGGCGCCTATAAATGGCTGCCTCTGCAAAAAACCCTTCAGTGGCCTTGAAGTCCTTTAGGATTTACGCCACTCTAAATATTGTCTAACATTATATTATAACTAAAAATGTTTTGCGAAATATTTCTTTTTATGATAGTGAGTTTATAAAGTATCAAAACACTGTTCAACAGCTGCCTTTATACAAATTTCTAGTTTCTATTTTTGAGTTGTTTTAAGTTTTTAAGTGTCATGTCTACAAAAAGGATATAACCGTATGTATATAACGCTACATATGGTATGTCAATAAATGTTGACCTGTGGCTTTGAAAAACGCAATATAAAACACAGATTAAAATAAAACATGAAGTAATGATAATATTATTAACCTTGTTATGTCAAAATGTCAAAGAAATTGACCCAGAATTTTCGAGATCATTACACTTTTATTTAGCACCTGATGCAATTATAAATTGAACAAAACAGCTGCAGATTGATGTGTTTGCTTGAGAACTTTGTTCATGATTTTGTTGTATCACAAAAATACTGCACTTGTTTTCATTTTTTTCAAATTTCATGCTCCTCATATATATCAGTGAAACTTTAACCATAAATCGGTGTTGCATGTAAAATTTTCTTCAAAATGTAATTTTCTAGTTTTCTTTAAAAAATAAAAAAAATAAAAAAAGACTGATAAATTAATTTATAGTTTTATAGTCACAACTACTAGTCAATAATAAATTAATACTAAATCGGCTAATGCCATTACATAAAAACACTTTTATCGATAGGCTGATAGCAAGCTCGTCAGTTTAGGAAACCGTGATGAACAATATTGGATCAGGAACAATTGAAATGAGAAGCCTTGAACGATAAATATGAACAATGAATTTTATTTTATTTTTCCAATATGAAACTCTTTTTTTGTAAAAGACAAAACGTTAGAGCATAATAATAATTTTATAACTTTATCCCGTGCAATGCAACACACAAAACAAATTAGAAGATACACAGTCAATTATGATTTTAAAAAATAAAAAAATTTACAATAGCTTGAATGGAAAATATGAACAATGAATTTTTTATTTAATTTGTTAAGTCTGGAACTCTTTTTGTAAAGCACAAATTATGTTAGTCTAACTTATACTAAAAACTAATTTTTACTAAAATCTTAGTAAGCCCGGTCTTAATTAAATTAATTGCCTTAATTGATTATTCAAAAAGCTTCCAAAAGTATACTATAATAAACTATAGCTATACTAATAAAAACTAAAACTAAAATACTTAAGCTTAGTGATAAGTACTGAAAATTTCTTACACCGATATCATCTAAAATTTAAAAAACGCTAAAAAAGCAAAGCTATCAATATTTAAAAATAACGTTTTGAAAATCTAAAATCAAAAATAAATCATTAATAGTAGTAGTAGAGCTATGGTTTCGGAAAAAAAGAGCTCGATGAAATCAAAACAAAGGTATACAGCGCCACTAAACAACACACAAATGTATTTAATACTTATATTCAGAACTGATACAAATATTAATTTTTTTATAATTTAACTAAAAATTAATTTACTTTTGTTTTGGAGAAAAAGTTTTTGCTTCTCTTTACATCCGCTGACCGAAACGTTTCTTTTCTTGTCCATAAAACACCAAAATTGTTAAAATTTGAAAATTAAATGTCGCTTTTTCCAAACAAACTTAAAATTTAAAAATCGTTTCTTTACAAGAGATTTGTAATTTTTAAATTTTTCTTTAAAGTTTTAATTGAATTTATTTTATAATTCACTAAAAATAAAAATAAAATTTTGCTTTAAAAAAAAACAAAATTTGATGGTTTGTTTTTCTACATAAAATTTGTAATTAATTTTTTAAGCTTTAATTGAATTTGTTCTATAACTCACTCAAACCCATTAACTTTTAATTTGATTGTGAAAATTGGAATTTTATGCTATTTTTAAATCATTATGGAATAAACAAACATTTTACTAAAAACATTAAAAATTAAATCTTGCTTTCTTGAACAAAAAACAAAAATTAATGGTGTTCTTATTAACTGTTTAATTTTTTTTATTTGCCCTCATATGTTTTTGCTAAAAAGACGCGCCTGTCGTTAATTACTTTGAAGATTTTAGGAAATTTTTCTAAAAACTTTTCAGCATTTTTCTAAAAAGCTAATGACCAGAAAAAAGAGGTAATCTTAAAAGACTAGAATTTTTAAATTTTTGTTCTGAATTTTATACCTATTTGTTTAACAAATTTTTAGACTTTTGGCTGATTTTCCAGATCGTTTTGCCTAAATTTCAAGGTTATTTAGAACGAATTTGGAATAAAAGCTACCACTTTCTGCACCTGGCACTTACGTCTATGATTTGTATCAAATATGATTACGTCACCCCACTTCTTCAGCATTTTCACTGGTTTGGAATCCAGCAAGGGATCGACCATAAAATTGCAACAATAATACACAAATTTCTACATGGCCAAGCTCCTCCATACCTGTCTTTTGCTCATGTCCCAGACGTAGCGGGACGGCGGACGCCTAGATCAGCATCCAGTGGATTCCTCCTGACACCGCCGACCTATCGCACAACGTTTGACGTCATCGGTCCTAAAATGTGGACCAAACTTCTTCACCACAGCACCACTTCACTTAGTTTAACAAGCTTCCATACAGCGTTTAAGAATTTTCTATTCATGAAATCCTTTTCTTCTTGTTAACAGTGGTCTTGAAGTTCAGTTGAACATAACGCTACTTAAATCTTACTCGGGTACATTATCATTATCATCACCATTACACTTGAATTTTAGGGACACGGTTGTCATAGTAATTTGATAACTTCTTTTCAAAATCATTTCCGGTACATTCTCATGATGTGCGCTCTTTGCATTGTTTTTGTTCTGCTTTTGCTTAAACAAACCTCAAAACATTATTAATTTTATTTAAGTATTTCGAGGTCAATTTTTTGTAACAGTGTTTCACTGTTTAAAACCTTATTGCTTCTTAATTCATACTTATATCAACTTATCTATGGATTTTCAGTTCTCACTATCTTTGAAATTGAAACTTTTTTATTTTAGTGAAAAATAGTTTTTTTTTGGATAAACCTTTTAGGCACCTGACATTTGGTTTTAGTTTCTGTGTATTGATTTAAATTTTTGTGATGGCATTGTGCTCAATAAATAAATAAAAATGGTTTCCCATTAAACTATTGAACAATTTTAAACTATTTTCAATAATTTTTGAATAAAAAACGTGTTTTCTTTATTAATTAAAATCACCCTTACAGAAACCATTGAAAATCTTATTCATACCATCATTATTTCATACTAAGGATGTGCGGGTAAGACAAAATCCGAACCCGACGTGACTCGTCAGTTTTTGCTGTGACTCGGGTACTGGTACGGCTAGAGAAAAATTGACGAGAAACATGTGAAATCTGTGTCTGAACAACAACTTAAAATAATCCCTGAACAGTTTTAATTTTTGTATGCTTATTAAACGGTCTGAATTCTTGGAATATTCTTTTGTCTTTCGTCACTTGCACTGTTGAACTATTGTCAACATACGATCACAAACCATTTTTACATCCTTCCATCAAAGAAGAAAATTTGCCCGATGGATATTGCACCCGTCAACCTGGTTGATTTTCGGGGTCTGCTACTTTAATCCATTTTTGTCATTTTTTTATTATAAAATAGCTTGTTCCCCTACGTTAAATCATTTACTTTCTTTGTTGTTGTTTTTTATTTTTTCAGAAATCAGGTATCGATTTACAGAATGTAACTGGTTTTAGAATAATCATATAACTAGAAAAGTCAAACATGAACTAATTTATATCTCTTGTAACCGGGACGTTACTTTTATGGAAATAGTTCATAGATATTAATTTATATACATATATACATATACATATATATACACACACACACACACACACACACACACACATATATATATATATATATATATATATATATATATATATATATATATATATATATATATATATATATATATATATATACACACATATATACATACATATATATATATATATAACACCTCCCTGTATAACTTGCTTTGGTGATTTATCACAAGTCGAGATGGAGCGTGTCGATGTCTATCAGATCGCCTCAGTTGTAATGATGACGGTGAGCGTGGTATTACTGATTCCGAGTCTTCAGTAGAAAGGAATGGCGTTGCTGCAAAGTCTTGTGTAGGCTGTTTTGGCTGGTGTTCGGTGTCTAGTTGAAAATGAACAGATTTTTTAAAACTGTCTGAATCCTGACCTTTCAGAATGCCTCTCTTTGTGTTAATGTTCTTTTCCACCATTTGACCAGGTTCGGCAGTTGTGACATTTTCTCCTTGTCTTGTATTCTGATAAGGTAAGTCGAATGTTTCCAGTAGTGTTGTTGTAAACTTCGATTATTGACGTGGGCGTAACTGGTTGATGTGGCGCTTCCAGACCATTCCTTTTACGAATGTATCGTACAGAACTCTTCCCCTTCTACGAACAATCTGTCCTGGTATCCACGTGACAGGTCCAGGTCGATAATCGCGAACGAACACCAATTCACCGTTTTGGAACTGTCGAGGTCGTGCCCCATGATGGCGGTTGAACTGTTTCTCCATGTCATTTGATCGAGGTGTTGAATGTTTGATGTTTTTCGGATGTAATTCGCTTAAGACCGGACGTAATTGTCTGTCTAGGAAATTTTCCGCCGGAGAGAGACCGTTCGGCGATGAAGCGCAGGGAGTGGTTCTGTAGCTGAATAAAAATGTTTGAAGAGATTCTTTGTAAGTTCCGTCATTTTTTAATTTAATCAAAGCTCTTTTGAAAGTGTCTACAAATCGTTCGGCCTGGCCATTGGATTGTGGGTAAAATGGTGGTGATCTCACATGTTTGACCGCGTTTTCTGCACCGTATTCCTAAAACACAGTTGAGGTGAATTGTGTGCCGTTGTCACTGACAATTGTTTCAGGCAATCCAAATTGTGCAAAGATCCGCTGGAGTGCATTTATCGTGTTGGATGTGGTGCTATTTGCCACCTCTATTATTTCTGGCCATTTTGAGAATGCATCTACTACTACGAGATACATTTTTCCATGGAGCGGTCCAGCATAATCGATGTGAATTCGACTCCAGGGTTTGGTTTCTTTTGGCCATGAACATAAAGTGTGTTTTATGGGTGATTTAGCTGCTTGTTGGCATGAAGAACAGTTGCGTGTCCAGTTTTCTATGTCTTTATCAATGCCGCTCCAATAAACGTGTTCTCGGGCAATTATCTTCATTCGAGTAATACCCGGGTGGCCTTTGTGAAGCATTTGAAGTACTCGTTTTTGCAAAACCTGAGGGATGATTATTCGAGAACCAAAGAATAAACAGTCTTCATGTATCGTTATTTCTTTTTTTAACAGTTCGAGTTTGCTGGTTTTCAGTGCTTTGTTTTCGTTCCACTTTCCTGTTTTGACATATTGGAGAAGGGGATTTAACTCATTGTCTGTTTTTGTTGCGTCACAGATTCTTTATTTGAGACTGGAAGTTGTTTGACGGCATAGATATACAAGGAGTTTATATCTTGATTGATAGTTGCTATCAATGTGTCTTCTTCTGATGTTTTATGTGGACCTATAAGGCGCGAAAGTGTGTCAGCTTGTCCAAAGGACGTGGTTCTGCAGTATTCAATTTTGAAATCATAAGCAAGCAGTGTTTGAGCCCAGCGTTGGAGTCTGTTTGCTGTATATGATGGTATGCCTTTTTTATTGCCAAAAATGGCAAGCAGAGGTTGATGGTCGGTTAATAGAGTAAAGTGGCGTCCATAAATATAACGGTGAAACTTTCTGGCCGCGAAAACTAGTGCTAGACCTTTTTTTTCTATTTGCCCATATTTCTTTTCTGCTGGAGTGAGAGCTCTACTAGCGTGTACAATTGCCTTTCCTGTTCCATCACTATATCTGTGCGATACCACTGTTCCAATGCCGTATTCTGATGCGTCGGCTGCAACTACAATTGGTTGGTTGGGGTTGTAATGGGTTAACAGAAGGTCGGATAATAAAATTTTTTTAGTTTCGTCAAATGCCCATTGACAGCTTTCAGACCACTGGAACACAGTGTCTTTTTTTAAAAGGGCGTCTAGTGGTGCTCTTAGATTTCTCATGCGTGGTACAAATGAGCTGTAATAGCGGTAACAGGACGTTTCGCCCCCTGGACGATTCGCACCCTGGACGATTCGCCCCCTCCCTAGACGATTCGCCCCCTGGTCGATTCGCACTCTGGACGGTTCGCCCTCTGGTCGATTCGCACCCTGGACGATTCGCCCCCTGGTCGATTCGCACTCTGGACGTTTCGCCTCCTGGTCGATTCGCCCTCTGGACGATTCGCCCCCTGGTCGATTCGCACTCTGGACGATTCGCCCCCTGGACCATTCGCTGGTTGACTGTCTATTAGATTTAAATGTTTTTTTTATTATTTCTACCACGTTTTTCTTGACCTATATATATATATTCAAAAAAGCGTTCTATCCTATTTAAAAATGGCAGATGGTTAGTTTGAGTAAACGGTTCCTCACGTTTTAAGTTTTAACAAAATATGGCTTGTTTGTTATACGAATGTCCATAATTAATGCATGACTCCATCAAGACATTTCTCACATAGCCCAGAGAAAAATTATTTTCTTCTTTTGGTTAGCAAAAATGTGCTATTTTAAAGAGTTTTGTTTATTTATATTTGTATATACGTTATTTTAAAGTTTCAAAAATAAATTATGGAACATATTTGCATTAAATTTTTTCTGTGTATTTTGTTTGAATGATTAATTATTTAAACTATAGAAATTACGGTGAAGTGGACTGATGAGAAAGTGCTTAAATTGATCAGTCTTTTCAAAGAAAATCGGAATCCTTATGACATAATAAAAAGTTCATTATATTATAAGCCAGTAAAAAAGCGGCTTGCAGTTAAAACAATTGCATAAAGCGTCGGAAGTGCTGCTAGTGGGCTACGAAGTATTTTATGCTAATTATAAATGGTAAATTAGACTACCTGCCGCTGTTTTGTTTCATTATAATACGTTTGAAGTTTTGGACTTTTCTTCACGTAACCACCACTTTTTGGATGGCACACGCGCTTAAATAGCCGTGCCAGGCGTGGTAAGTTGGATTTGTACCAACTGGCGCCGCTACTCTTCAACGAAGCGGAATATGTTACCCTGCAAGTCAACCTGATATCCGAGAAAAGACTTCGCAGGTACCAAAGGACGACCTATGCCAGACTGCAGTAAAAATTATCCGACGTGTGGGAGAATATGCGGAACATGAAATAACAACTTCTAAACTTCTGCGTGCCCGTGCGCACATATATGGGCCAGGCGGAAAATGATCAATAAAATATACAACAAAAATGCAGTGTCTATCATTTGTTAATCTGTTTTCAAACATCATTATATACTTATTATAAAGTGAGATAACGATTCGTGGCTTAGTCATTACTAACGCTACGTTAAACAATGTCAAACCTCATAAAATTGAGTTCCACTTAAAAGATTTGTAAATAAAAAAAAACCTTTAAACCATAGGCGTAGAGTTCGGGAAGGGGTCATCAAGAAATCGCAAAAGAAATTGAAATTGATATTAAAATTTTGAAAAGAACATTAATAGCACTTTTGAAGAAGTACCTTCTTAACTTTCCTTCCCTGTATGAGTAATCCATAGTAAAAATAACATAAAAATAATATTTAAGCAAGTTAAGAAAACGTGGTAGAAATGATAAAAAAAATATATTTAACTGTAATAAACCGTCAAACACGAAGGGAGCGAATTGTCCAGAATGCGAATCGACCAGGTGGCGAATCGTCCATGGTGCGAATTGACCAGGGGGCGAACCGTCCAGGGTGCGAATGGACCAGGGGGCGAACCGTCCAGGGTGCGAATCGACCAGGGGGCGAACCGTCCAGAGTGCGAATCGACCAGGGGGCGAACCGTCCATAGTGCGAATCGACCAGGGGGCGAAACGTCTAGGGAGGGGGCGAACCGTCCAGGGTGCGAACCGTCCAGGGGGCGAATCGTCTGGAAACCGTAATAGCTGATCAGTCCAAGAAAAGTACGGACCTGTCCAACATCTTTGGGTGGAGGCATATGAATTATTGCATCGATTTTTTTGGGGTCGGAACGACGGCCTGCAGCTGATATTACATTTCCCAAGTACGTGATTTCCGTCATTAACAAGTGGCATTTTTCAATTCTAATCCGGAAGCCATAATTTAAAATTCGGTCAAATAAAGCCTCTAAGTTCGTGTTGTGTTCTTCTAATGTCCGTCCCGTGACGATGACATCATCTAAATAGGCGGCAACGCCATCTAGACCAGTAATCATAGTGTCTATGATTTGTTGAAAAATACCTGGTGCTGATTTCACACCAAATGGTAGACGGTTATAACGAAACAAACCTTTATGAGTGTTGATTGTTAAAAGCTCTTTACATACTTCGTCACTTCTATGTACTTGATGGTATGCTTCTGCAAAATCTATTTGGGAGAAAACTGTCCCTCCATTTAATTTTGTGAAAACGTCATCCATGGTAGATAATGGGTGTCTATGGAGCATCAGTGAGTCATTTAAGCCCGTTGAAAAATCTGCACAAAGTCGGATGGAGCCGTTTGCTTTACGGACAGCAACTATGGGTGCTGCCCACTGAGAGTGATCCACGGGAGAGATTATTCCTTCTTTTAGTAACCGGTTAATTTCGCTATCCAATTGCTCTAAAGCGGCATGAGGAACAGGGCGTTTCTTTCTAAATATGGGTTGTGCGCCAGGTTTAAGCTGTAAGGAAGCTGAAACTTTTGTGCACAGTCCTAGTTCCTGTCGGAACACATCAGCGTATTTGTGTTTTAATTTGTTTGTAATGGCTGTGCGTTCCACGTCTGTGTTGAAGCTCCGTATTTCCATGACAGAATAGTTTTCTAACAGTTCTTTAAAGTCAGGAAGTTGTTTTATCTATGGCATTCCCATGAGGTCGTTTGAATCTGTGACGTAAACAGTACCCCGACCATGGTACTTTTGACATGACTTATTTGCTACGGTAAATTTTGTCTCAAACATTCCTTCGGTCTTCACGGGTTGACCATTTGCTGCGCTTAGATTTGCCGTCGCTGTGGTAAGATTGGGGCGACCGATGGCTATCCATGTTGGACGAGAGATGAGAGTCACTTCGGCTCCTGTATCTAACCGAAGTTGAATCGGTCTATCGTTGATGATGACTTCAATGTACTGTTTGATTTCATTTCCGTTGTCTACTCGGTTAATGAATCGATCTTGTCTAGAAGCACTCTTTTCTCTGTGTGTAAAAGAATTTTGTTTCCAGTTTGGATGATCCCGTGATACAAATTTTCGTGATTTGCGAAAATCTGGAGAACTCGTCGGTCTAACGTTAAGACACTCTCGTTTCCAATGTGGTCCGCCACAAATGGGACATGGTGTTTTTGGCTCTGCTTGATGTCGTGGTGACAATGGCTTTCGGTGAGGTGAGCTGTATCTGGTAATGGCCTGAATTTCTACATCCGGTCTTTCGATTGTTTTAGTATCATCCAGTGTAGTCTTAAGTCGTTCAGACTCTGCTATTAATTCAATGACTGTAATAGGTTTTTCGCTATTTTCGCTATCCAACATGCGTAACAGCCTGGAACGTATCTCGACATGTTCTTGTGCCTGAAGTCCTGCTACATATTGAACACACTTATGTGTCTCGTCTGACATTCCTCGAAGCTCTGCTGCCTCCGCAGCAGCAATGATCTTATTTCCATAAGTGCTAAAATCACTCCCTGATGTACAAATTATTCGACTAAAGTCAAACCTTCGTCGAAAAAGACTTTTCTTATAGTTGTTCAAGGGTTGTGATGGTTTCTTCCCAACCAATGTCGCTGGGAAGCCGTGGAGAAATTCTGGTAGAAAAAACTGCATATGTGTGGTTGTCCAATAGAGTTCGAAAAAGTTCAGTCCTTGACTCTTCTGGAAGATGTCTTTCGTGACCTTTGACAGTGTCTTCAAAACGTCTAAACCACAGACTGAAAATCGTCCTTCCTCTGGTTCGTAGGAAAACTTCTCCACTCTCTGACGTAGTCGATCAAAAAGTGTTTCTTTCGACTCTGTCTTTTTTTCTTTTTGGGAGTCTATAAATTCTAACAGTTTTCTCTGTGTCTCTGCATTTTCTTTCCTCAGTTCCTTTTCTTTCTCTGAATATTCTTTCATTAGCTTTAGGAATCTTTCTTCGCTCTTTTCCATCTGCATCTTGTGTCTCTCTTCGTTTTTTTCCATCTGCGTCTGAAAAAGTTCAAATATCTTTTGAATATCTGCCATTGCGTGATTTTATTCCTATCCTTCGTCGCCAATTGTTGTGATCTTTATTTGTTCAGAAATCAGGTATTGATTTACAGAATGTAACTGGTTTTAGAATAATCATATAACTAGAAAAGTCAAACATGAACTAATTTATATCTCTTGTAACCGGGACGTTACTTTTATGGAAATAGTTCATAGATATTAATTTACATACATATATACATATACATATATACACATATATATATATATATATATATATATATATATATATATATATATATATATATATATATATATATATATATATATATATATATATATATATATATATATATATATATATTTATATAGTTCTGACTCGTCCTCTGACACAAATACTTTGGCTGTTGAGGCTGCTCCTGACGAATCTCATTGTAATATATCTGAGGAAATTCTTGTCTCTTCTAATATAACACAGCGAAAGCGCAAAAATTGATTTCCAATAGTATAAATTTTATATTCTTTTGATTTGTTAGGTAGAGTGTTTTTTCGTTTTTCTTTTGTTAGTGTGCTAATTCTTTGATAATTTCGGTTTTTTCTGTTTGTTTACTTTTCTCGTTTTACTTTTGACCCTGAGGATGGCTGACATAGCTGAAACGGTCCGTCGGTCTGACAATAAAAGTTTAATGGAAAAGTTTTTAGCTAATTGTAGTCTCGAACAGAGAGTTTTGTGCCGAAAGGTCGAGAATTTGGCTCGAAAAGTTGTTTCTGCCAAATGGCGAGTTGTGTTTCTTGGAGCGTGTCTCAAAGATATATATATATATATATATATATATATATATATATATATATATATATATATATATATATATATATATATATATATATATATATATATATATATATATATATATATATATATATATATATATATATACACATATATACATACATATATATATAACATTGTCAATGTTGAATACTAAAGGTTTTTGCTTTATTTTCATTTTCTTATTTTGGCCTCTGAATAACTTTTTCTGGAATGCACAATATAATTCTCTTAAGATATCAAACAATTTGAACATCTAGTAGTGTAACACACAGATCTGACAGCAGTACCACATTCGAAACTGTTTTCGTAAAAGTGATGAGGTGAATGCTTATTTGACAGTAGTTTTACAGTTGTTATAAAATCATTTATTTTATTAGCAACATTTTTATGAATAAATAAATATCATACTAATTTTTGACAAATTTGAAGTGGCATAAGTTCTGAAGGGCTTTAAGGCCACTGAACAGATGGGTTTTTATTTTTTTATAGCGTTCAACTGTCGCGTGTTTCGTTTTACCCGACTTGACACAATCTCGCCCGACCCGATCCGACCCACTTGCCTGTCGAATTTCCACGACCCGATCCGAACCTACCTGAAACAACCTGTGAACAATTTTGATTCAGGTATAGTAATTTTCTATAAACGTAAACATTGAAATAAACCATTAACTATTTTTTATTAAAATTTAAAATCGTTTAAGTTTATTCCAATAGCTGTATCAATTGTATCAATTCAAATTTTATATTTACATTTAGAAATTAAAGTTTTCTGAAAGTGCCTATGAATCATATAGCTTAGATAAAAACCCTTCTGCTAAAAATAAATGTAAAATAGGCTTTTTCAGACTTTTTGGAAAAATTGTACAGACCACAAAGCTCACACCATCTTGCCATATTTTTTCAACGGTCAAAATTTCATGAAATGGTGTCTTCATGTCTCACGACAATATAACCATTTTTTAATTCAATTGATTTTTTATAGATCCCAAATGCTCCATAATTTGGCAGGTCAACTCCCCATTCCAGAAACGTTTCAGTAAACATGGTATGGACTTCTTTACACACAAATTTGTGAAACTGAAACGAAAACCTGTATATTCTTGGATATGATGATTTAATCGAGCAACTAGTTTCTGACAGATTTCCAATCAGGCGGTTGTCAATGATAACCATTTTCACTTTTGAAGTGAAATTAACTTTCAGAGTGGCGATGTTCGTTGAATTGTCATAATTGTCAGACAATTCTGAATCATATGAATCTTCATAATTATGATTCAAATCGATGTCTGGAGATTTTTCAAAACCATCGCCTAAAGATTCCTCAAAATAAATGCTTGTATAATTGTCAAAATCATCGTCGAGATTATTTTCATCATTTGACGTAGAATATAATTCATCAACATAATCACTAACGATCTTTCGATTAGCTGAATCTCTAGCACTGATTTTTGCCTGCATTAAAGCATTTAATTGAATTTTATCAGGCATGATATTGAAACGTGGTGCCTCGACTGCTTCGATATCGGCAATGACGTTCTCTATATTTTCAATTTTTACTCCGTTCTCTGCTTCTGATGAAACAACCTTAAACCATAAATTGGTAACTAAAGCATGTATGAAATGAATAAGATTGTTTTTACGAAATAAGGTTAACTTGCTAAAGTCCAAAGGTTTTATTGTTCGTCTAATGATTTAATAAAACTGATGATATATCTTTAATTAATTGTAAACTAACACCATGATATGGATCTTCACTGTAATAAAAAAATTCTTCTGAGAACAATATACGAGTTGCACAGTTCAGCAAGGTTTCAGATACAGCAATTGAAGCTACCCCGCCATGGTAATCATCCATCAAAGGTGCCTTCAATGACATCATGATAAAGTCCAGTGTTAAATTAAAAATACTTAATAACAAAAAGTATTATCAATTATAATGAGAAAATTTAGTTTTGCCTTTAACCGACATCGTCATCGGCTACTCGTTACAAAGTTGCGTATATGAGTTGTGCAATAAATGTCTAACACTGGCCTAAGCATTGTGTGGCATAATGCTTTCAATGTTTCTGTTGCAATAATTATAATCAGCTACTGAAATAATGTGTTAATTATTGTTTCTTTAAGAAATTTAAATTTATAACAGATTCGTCAGTTAGGTTTACTTACTTACCATAGTTTGGATCCCGTAATTATTCAAATTATTTCGCTTCAGAATATTATTGGTTTTACTAATAACTTTTATTATTTTATTCAAGTTTAAAATATAACTACCATTTCTTTTTTGTCATCTTTTTTGCAAGTTCCACGCAGAAATATTTCGGCTGAGTCTTCCTTAAATGAAATTTGGTACATCAACTGGAAATCGAGAGGAACTTCATCAAAAGCATAGCCATATCGATCGAAATTTTTTATGATATCATCTATGACAAAGACGCAAGCTGAGCACAACGTTTGATTGAGTGCTGAGAGAAAACCTTCTTCTACGTTTTGCATTCTTTGTGGAATAATACAAATCAAGTCAAATTATTTGCATGCAGAAATCTTAAAATTTACTTCATGCCGCAGTATATAATAAGATTTTTAAGGTTGAAAATAACAACAAAGTGAAGACTTGGCGTATTCGGACTCGAATCCATGCACGAATAAATGAGAATGCAAACCTACAGACAAGAAACTGGAAAAAATTGAAAAAAACCCACCATCTTTGAACGCCCATAAATCCATTTCTGGAATACAAATTTGAAAATTTTACCACCATCAGATGGTCCCATTTAGGGATTATTTTTTCATGTAGAGTGCAGCTCCGTTTCGCCTAATGGGGTGGCTGTAGCGTGGATAAAAAAAATAGTGCCGAAACGGGGGTACCGATTTTTGAGCGCTAATAACTCCGGAACCGGAAGTCACGGGACCATGGGATTCAAACTACAGTTAGGGCACATGTCCAAGTCTAACCTTACTCTAATGTCCCAAAAATCATGAACACCCAACAAATCCGGTCCGCCATGCAAAAACCCTGTCCAGACGCCGCAACACAAGCGTCATCGCCACACACCTCACTCAAGCTACGCGACCAAACATGAAACTGTTCAAAACCTTTTCTGCAACAGGAACATATCTCCAAAACCTCTCAGACGGATCCGACGATCTCCTCAAAATCCGTCAGAAGACAGCAATACTCAGCTACAGGTCTAACTCTGGCGGAAGGTTTTGAAATTTGTTATCTAGATTTCTTTAAAAAAGAAAAATATATGTGTTTCACCATTTCTTAAAAATTTGGTTTCCGGGACCTCTAATGTGGAGTGAAAAATAGAGTTATTTGTTTTTTTTGAGTAACTGCTACTCAAAAACTGTAAGTGCTAAACCTTTGTGTTTAAATAACATGCCAGTTCTAGAATTTTCTGTCTATAAATGAGCCGGACCGGAACTCAAACAACCGTGTAGTGTTCTATGGATGCAAGGTTCCAATCTTCTCATTTTAAGCGAACGAAGCTGCGACGGGCACTGCTAGTATTGACATATATAAAAAAACCTTCATTTTTGACGGTTTATCAATAGTATAAAAAAAGTAAAAAATTGTGTAATGTTAAACTTACAACAAGTGTGACGTATTAAAGCTGTCGGATTGTTCATAAGGTTCAATTTGCGCATGGGCAGCTACGTTAGAACAGGTTGGATTAAACATTGCTAAATATTTTCTTTTCTTCTTTACATCAAACGTTATAGACAGTTTATTTCCAAAACTTGATAAATTGAACTCCATGAATTGAAGTTTGTCTGGATCACCGCTCATGTTCAAGTTGGTTTTCACAGTAAAATGTGATAAAATGAGATTAATTGTGCCATTCATGAATGTCTTGACTGTTACGTTGGCATTTGAGATATTGCTGAAAATTGCCTAAATAATGTTCAATAATAGTTGTATAATTCTTAAACAAAAACATTAAACTACAGACTACAAATATATTTAAAAAAAATTTGTATTACCTTCACCGGTGGTTTTGCTTTCTCGCAATCTTAAATGCAAACAATGGCATTTAAAATTAACAAATTTCCCGTTATCTAATCCAGCTAAAATTTGACGTAGCCAAGCGGGAACCCCCTCCAAAAAGCTCCAACTTTTTTTGATTGCTTATTTTTTTCAAAGCAGTTAAAGAAATGCTACCTATTTATTTGAAATAAAACTAATATATTATAGGATAACATTGAGCCAATAAGTCATTTCAAGACATATAGAAATTCTTTTTGTTTCAACAGTTTCCAAAGCTGTTTAATTCTATGGACATGGAGAAAAAGGAGACAGCTAACAGACCGATCATATGGAAAGAACATGCTTGAAGAAAATGATGGTACCTATGCTGCAGATGCCACGCATTGCCGGAAAACGTTGAACCGTTCTAACATTCCTGCAGCTAATACGAAATAGATTTTTTTATCCGTTTTCTAGAACACTCTCCAGCAACTAAAAGAAAGGGTTACAGAGCATCGTAAAGCAGTAGCAGCTCTGTCTAGCGTATTACCTTAAAATGTTGTGACGAATTCTAAGATTGAAGGGACAATTTTCATGTATTCATCAGTGCTACGCGAAAAAAGTACAACTGTATTCAAAGCCGAATTTGAAGTATGGAAAGCAGTACTGAATCCCATTGGTTCTAATATTCAATAACCTGTCTTGAAATACCTAGATAAGTGTGATAAGAAACTATACCCAAACATTTACACATTGCTGCAAATTTTAGCTACAATGCTTGTTTCCACTTTTACGCCAGAAAGAATGTTGAACATCGTTCCCTGAACTCAACTTACACGGTTCATGAGAGAAAACCATATTTCGTGGGGAGACAGTTTGTGAAACAAAAGAACCAAACGTCTAAAAGGGATCTAAAATTGATGGAGAGAAGAAAGCATTGAAAGAAGGTTCAAAATCTTTTTATGTTAGGAACCCGAACAATTCCTAATAATTAGACTTTAGGCTACAGGTGCGACGGCTCATAAAGGAGAGTCGTACAGACAGTTCACCGGTCTACACCGTGGCTTCTAGTGAACTCTACTGAGAGATAGTCGTTGTATATTTGAC
Organism: Erpobdella octoculata; assembly: GCA_963978895.1. Taxonomy (NCBI): domain Eukaryota; kingdom Metazoa; phylum Annelida; class Clitellata; order Hirudinida; family Erpobdellidae; genus Erpobdella; species Erpobdella octoculata. Next base: position 17,929,306 of record OZ022242.1, read on the forward strand.
TATTTTAAGTTAAGAGAACTTGTTTTATGTTATATTTGGTTTTCTAATAAATAGCTATAACGAATTAACTCGTAGTAACTTATACGATAGAAACGATATAACAACTGGCGACGAGGATGGGATATCCACCAACAGTTGTCTAAACAAAACGAAGTTTTATCGGCAATGGTCGAACGAATATCAGCAGTCGAGATTAAACAATGGGACCCACTCACAACGGAATTTCTTTGTCGAATGGAAAAATTCTCGTACGATACAGAAAACGATAACCATTACGACATTTGGCTTCGGCGATTCTCCGATCACCTTGAGGACTATCCTAATTACTCAGAAAACCAAAAGAAACGATTACTAGTCTCTATGCTTGACAAAAAAGCTTACGAAACGTTAGCAAACTACATTCTACCTAGAACAGCTGGTGATTGTAGTTGGGACGAATTGAAAGACATCATGAAAAACTTGTTTGGCCCAAAGAAAAGTTTATTTCGACAAAAGTTTGAATGTTTTCAAATAACTTTCAAATTGGGTGAGGATATTGGTAGCTTTGCATGAAAATTAAATGCAAAGTTTGAAAAGGCTCAACTCGGTAGAATAGATATAAAAACCCTTAAATGCTTACTATTTATCTTTGCACTAAAAGCTCTTGAATTAATGGAGTTTCGGCTTCATTTGTTGAGAAAATTGGATGAACGACCTAGTGCAAGAGTACCAAGCACTTCAAACGGTAAAAAATGATGCTAAAGTACTTGGATTGATTCCAACTGAAATAAACAACATACAACACTACAAACGTAAAAAGCAAAGTGATTATCCACAAAGCCCATGCCCAGTCAGTTTTAGTGATTATTGGAAGAAAGACTGTCCCTCACGTCAACAGATTCGAGGAATCAGCTCATATGGGAACAATTCACCACCATTCAGCCCAGACGGTAGTCGTTCGTCAACGCCAAGTTGGTTTCAACGTTGCTTTTGTATAAACGAAAGATGCCCATCAACACCAAACTATTTCCGACATTGTAATCAGCCACGACAGCCACCAAGATCACATCAATTGTACTCTCAGGAATACCGGAAAAATGACTATGAGTCTCGCCTAAGATCTTCAACCGACAATTTTGAACATCCTTATAAACAGAATAACCAAGGGTCAGTGTCCAGTATTGATGGTGATTCACGTGGACGTTCGTCAACACACAGCCACAGATGACACGTTAAAACTCGTATATGACTACACCGTAACTGGACGATGGCCACGAAGGTCTTCACCGTCAATATCCCGTTTGTACAACCTAAGAGATGAACTTTCGGTACACGAAGGATGTTTGTTCTACAATACACGAATTATCATACCAAACAGTCTAAAAAGTAGAATACTACAAACCATCCACATCGGACACCCAGGAATATCACGCATGAAAGCCATGGCTTGTGAATGTGAATTGACAGGGATGTGGATAATTTTGTACGTAACTGTTACCCATGTCAAACTGCGTTGAAATTACCAGTGAAACACCTTGTATGCTCGTGGCCAACAAATTCAACACCATGGAGCCGAATCCATGTTGATATCGCCGGACCAATAAAAGGAAAAATGTATATGGTCGTAATCGATGCGTATTCAAAGTGGCGGAAGTGATTGAAATGAAATAAACGACAACTATAGCAACATTGCAAGAGCTTAGTCGCATTTTTGCTCAATTTGGGTATCCAGAAACGCTCGTGTCCGACAATGGTTCCCAATTCACATCCGCACTGTTTCAAGAATTTTGCAAGGAACACGGAATCAACAATATAAGATCACCTCCATTCCATCTTCCATCTAATGGTCAGGCGGAGAGATATGTTGATACGTTCAAACGTAGTCTAAAGAAGTTGAAAAAAAAATTACCGACGGAAGCTCTGCAAACGTTTCTTTTGACATACAGAAACACTCCATGTCCATCATCTGCAGCAGAACAGTCACCAGCCCAGTCATTTTTGGGAAGAAAGCTTCGTTCAGTTCTGGATCTGCTCAAACCAAAAAGAGTGCAATTTGAACTTCCAAACCTTAAAATGGAAGAACAGTTCAACCGGCATCATGGCGCTAGACCACGAGCAAGACTTGTCTTGGAAAAGGCATTGTGAAAAAAAATAAATTAAAAAAAATAAAAATCGTTGGTCCGGGACGATAGTCTCTAGCATAAACGCATAAACAAAACCATCTATTTCAAATTTTCGTGGTCTAGCGCCATGATGCCGGTTGAACTGTTCTTCCGGATGAGCCTGGTTGTATTTATTAACCCAACGACTCAAAACGTTAACATTGTGGGCCTCCTTCTCTAATAGGTACTCGACCATCTCAGGTGGGCATTTTCTAAAAAATTGTTCCCTCAGAATCAAAAATTGGAAATCTTCTTCACCTGCGAAATCTACCCACCGTTTGAGATAGCTGTTTAGCCTCATCAAGTATTGTTCCCATGTTTCTTCTGAATTTAGTTTTTCCCTCGGAATTTCAACCGACAATCTTCTGCTGATTAACCAAAACAAACGACACAACAGCGCCTCTTTGACCATTTTGTAATCTGTCATTTGGTCGCTATCCAATTGTCTAAAGACGTCCAAAGTTTTGAAACTTAATAGCGATCCCAGAAGTATTCCCCAACCCTTTCTTGGGCGATCATTTGCCGTGGCCAATGCCTCAAAACGGAGCAAAAACGCGTCCACGTCGTCACCTTCCGATAATTTTGGATATGGAATCTTTGTTACCTCTATCGTCGGCTTTGGCTCTTTTTTTGTTTGTGACTCTAATTCCAGCTTCTTCAATTAATGCTCTCGTTGTTCGCGCTCACGCATAAGTTGAAATTCACGTTCAGCTATTTTTTCCTCATGTTCTCGTCTTTTTCCCGCATTTCCTGCTGAGCCTTTTTTCTTCCCGCTCCTGCTGAACCTTTTTTCCCCGTTCCTCCATTCTCCTAACCCTTTCTTCATCTTTTAACTCTTTGACGTAATTTCTTAAATCCACTCCGGAATAGCACAGAGCCTGTCCCATCGCAATGAATTTCTCGCCAGACATCTTTCACGAAAAGAAAATTCGGTCACTTGTGATCAAATAACTATCAAAGAAAATATATTTAGGGAAAAAATGGCTTAGATTACCAAAAAATACGCCAAATGCATTTTTTTCACACTCCTGTCAAGTTAGAAAGACTCGGAATTTTTCAATTACGCCGTTGTATTGCAGAAATTCGTATAAAAAGATTGGCGAATGTTCTGCAAATGGCAAAAAAAGAAAAACGATATCTTTATGCAGGATGTTCTCGAGAGTAACATAGCAATCATGTGCGAAATAAAAAAATTTGGTTTGATCAAAAAGAACAATACACCTACTCTTCGTTTAAGGACGGCGGAAGAATTATACAAGTCTGTTGATGGATATGGGCTGAGACAGTTCAGCAGAAGAGTTGGACCCAGCAAGTGGTTAATTGATAGAATGCCAGCTGCTCAGTATCTAAAATGTGTGAGGGTTCGAGCTGCTGTCCTACATAACACACTACGATCGTAAAGAGGGAAACCGTTGGCCAACACCATTTGTGATGCAGGATGTCGGACAGTGAAATCACTTGGACATATTATACAGAATTGTCCTCGAACTGATGGTCCTCGGCACACAAGACACGATTCAATTGTGAAAATGTTGAGGTATGCGCTGCTTGAAAAAGAATACTCGGCAGCACTGGAGCCTCGGATTCTCACGGTAGAGGGTAACGGAATCCCTGACATATGTGCCAGGAAGGAATCCCATCACATAGTTTGTGGCAGTGGTCGCGGATACTGCAGAGTTGGATAAAATGCATTTGTTTAAGATAAACAAATACAATAAGCCAGATATTCACCGTCGGACGAAGACAAATAAACCAAATGCAGACCAAAAAACGACAAAATGTGTTGTGACTGCATTTATAGTCAATTGGAGAAGAAGCATCTCAAAAGAATCTTATTCTTTTTGGAGAACAGTTGGTCTATCTAGGGGATTTTTTATGTGAGCGGTCATTAAGGTGCTTCTTGGAACACATATGATATGGAAGATCTTTCGAAGCAGCACTCCGAGAGGATGGAAAAGAAAAAAACAAACGTTTGATGTGAAAGATAGTGCCGACTTGGCAAAACACTTTATAAAGTTTTTGGGTATTCCCAGCCCGCTGGAGGACTATAAATATTTGATTTAGAGATGCACCGATACTATTGGTATCGGTATCGGCAGTATCGGCCTTTTTCAGGTATCTGTGTCGGTATCGGCATGGTAAAATTTTGAGGATCATTGGCCGATACCGATACTTTTAATGACGTAGGATTCAACCGTCTTATGCAACAAGTTAAACCTAATTATTGCCTTCCAAGCCGCAAGTACTTTTTAGATAAAGTATTTCCTGAAATCTATAGCAAAGTGCTCACTAAGGTTAAGACTATTATCAAAGATTCTGATAATATAAGCTTCACCACTGATATATGGACTAATGTTTAAAATCACTCTTTCATCAGCCTTACAGCCCACTGCATTAACGAAAATTATGACATAAAAATTGTAGTACTACGAGTTGCACAATTCTCTGGGTCGCATAGAACTAGCAGGATTGCAGAAGTAATTGAAAATGTTATCCATGATTTTGATATTCCCTCGCATAAAATTCATCTTTTTGTTAGGGATAATGGTGCTAATATGGTAGAAAACATTTCAGAAACTACATACACTGGCTTGTCATGTTTTTTTCATGCTCTACAATTAGTCATTCATGATTTTCTTTTCGAACAAAGAAAGATAAAGGATGTCATTGCTAATTGCAAAAAAATTGTTGGACATTTTAGCCATTCTTCACTAGCTTGTAACAAATATATAATTAAAGATTGAAAAATATCGGTATCGGTATCGGAATTGGCATCGGTCTCTCTCATAACATGAGTATCGGTATCGGTATCGGCCATATTTATGGTGTCGGTGCATCTCTAATTTGATATAGGATATTTTATTGTGACTTTGATTTTAGATTGTTTTGGGCTAATAAATTATGTCAAAAGTAATAGTAGTAGTAGTAGTAGTAAAAAATGTGTAAGGCGCACTCTAGTGTTGTGAAACCTTAGAGGCACCGAGAACGACTCGTGCATTTGGGATCAAACAGTTTAACTGCCACCCGCACGTGTATCCGAAATCGAAAAGTGCAAACACGTCTCAAATGACGTAGTGGAACAATTAAAGAGGAAAAACAGACAATTATTTCTTCAATACTAACAATTTCATAGATTACTAGCGGGGTACACGGTGTTGCCCAAATTTTTTAGAGGGTTCTCTATCGTGTTTCGCGCTCCCGTTTGCTTCTTCGTTTGCTCTTCCGCTCCCGATCGCTTTCCCGATCCCGGTCGCTTTACCGTTTACGCTCGCTCCGCTTATTTTGTGACCAATTTTAATTTTTTTCACAAAATCTTTCCCCCATTAACTCTCAAGGTTGTATATATATATATATATATATATATATATATATATATTTATTTATTATATATACCGTATACCGGCACTAACTTTTCAGATATGCAAGCTCTATTAAAAAAGACTTGCCATTTTGAAGACACTGTTTTGTGTATTAATTTTTTAAAATACTTAAAATGAAAAAAAAGACTTTCTCTGGGGTGGTAATCTAATCTGTTATTCGCAACCAACTTGCAATTTTAGCCATTGCGACCATCATCAGGGTTGTTTTGATTATCAATATAAGTTAAAAGTTAATGCATACAGTAAATAATAATAATTAAAATCGGGACAAAGAACGTTAAAATAAGCAGAATATAATTAAAAAGTAATAAAAGCAAAATAAAAACACTTTGAAAAATATATTAATTTAAATCGAGTGATAATAATTTAAATTTATAAACTTCATTAAGGGTTTCATGAAATGTGAAACAGACCAAGAAGCTTATTTTATCATATCCAATCTCCCTCAAGATCACATACACCATCACAAGACACACACGGCATCAACACTTAACCGGGCTGGTAAATAGAGGTCCAGAAATCAATGTCATCTCCTCCGTCTAACTAATTGTAATATTAATGTTATCTGTTAAATGAGCAAAGCTCAACGGACCAGACATCTCCCGTGAAATACATGCACCCTCAACCATGGACGTCTATATAATAGCAACTGGACAATGAGCCAAATCATTTTGAGCTGTTGTGTTGTACCCAGTTGGTCCCATATCTATTTAGCTGTTCGTATTCGAGTTGTTCGGTCTGCGTTTGGATTTATAGTTATAAAGCCTGTACTGGTTACTTTTAACATTGAAAATGTTTATAACATTGAAATATAATAATATTTATTGTTGAAATTACGCTTTAGTTTAGTGACTGCGCTCAACACTTGTTTATTTAAATATAGCTATTTTTAGCTTTACGCTATCGTAAGTTTGACTTGATTGACGTTTGGAAACAGTTGGGATTGCTACTATTTTGAACAATTGGATTTATTTCTGTATTATAAAAGTTTTTATTGCTAAAAATGCCACACAAGGGCCAGGCATATCGTTGCAAAACCAACTACAAAAGTGTTCCGGGACTATCGGCGGGCGAAAATAAACCAACAATTCATAGCGTTCCTATAAATGACAATATACTTCTACAGAAATATAATTAAAGCAAATCCTCGAAAAGACTGGAAACCAACTGCCAGTTCAAAAATTTGCTCAATTTTTTCAATGAAGTAGACTTTGAATCCAGCTGTGTCGATACAAATCAGCATCAAAGAAGGAAAAAACTAAAATTAGAGTCCGGACAGCTTTTTCAACGTCGACTGAAAAAAGGTGCAGTACCTAGTATTTTTCCTGGTGGTCCAAAATACTGCTCAACTTGTAGAGTACCGTCAAGATCTACTGTTTGTGCTACAGTTTCAATTCGCTACGAGTACGAAATAAAAAGAAATGTTGAGATGGAGAAGAATTTTTTCAAAAGTGATTGTTTAGCAAATCAAACACCTAACGTTTTGGCAGAACGGTAGAAGAATGAAATGACTTTGCCAACAAACTTTACTATTACCACAATTGATGGCATTTTGTTAATTTATTGTTTTAAAGTAGAAGCTGGTAAAGTTAAAGTGGCTGTTTGCATCTCGGTGGCAGAAAATCTGTCAACGGTTGTCAGTGTGGTTAATGTAAATGTTCCAGCCAACACATTCAAAGATTTGTTAACAAACGGATTAGTTACGACAACGTCTCAGCTTATTAATTTGGCAGCTCGAATGAAGACTTGGTCAGAAAATTTAAAAACCTGTCCGTCATTCACAAAAATGGCTGTTAGCATTTTAAAAGAAAGAATAAACATCTTAACAGAATGCAGTCCAGAAAGTGAAAAACAACGCAAACTTGAATTTGTTTCAGAACAAGCCAAACTGCTTACAAAAAGCAAGTTTCATTGTCATTACTCACCAGGGCTCACAATCATGTCATATATACGATTCATGCAGAAAGTCCAGCAGCTTATAACACTTTAAGATAATCGAGTTAGGTAACTATTCCATTGACCAGCATTTTGAAAAAGATCATCAAATGTCTTGATGAAATGTATGGGCTCGATAATTTGGTGCTTGCTATTTAATTTCTGTAAAACAGATCCTTGATAGCAGCAGCAGGAAGATTTGACACGACCATCAGAGTACGCTTTCATTTTATGCGTACATTGCTGGAAAGTTTTTAAAGAAATCAAGGCATCACCAGAACTGGCAAAATTATTTCTGTCGTCATTGTCATCGAGTCACAGAGTACTTTTCTGCAAAATAATTGATTGCACACCTTTGAATCTCAACTCAGAACTGAAAACATACAATTTTTACTGTTTTAATTATCACAATGTTAAAATATTGAAAATTTTCTAATAACTTTGACTTTACTACTAATAAATAACTATAATTGTTATAATTTAAAATTCTTAAGTTTACTTTTTCTTTATTTTTTTATGATTTTTACTTTTTATGGATTTTGATTAAGTAAAATATATTTGTTTTATCTCAAAACAGCGTTGTGTTTTTCACTCCACATGATTTAGCTATAAATCAAACTTATAATGCGTATATGAAGCATTGCGCAGTCATGGGACCAACTGGGTACAAGGCTATTATTGGCTAACTGTCCAGATACTATTATATAGACGTCCATGCCTCAACGGACACTCCCGAAAACCCGTCATCCACCTGAGATACATCTTCACCACCCTTTATCCGGTGCATTCGGACAGAATCATAGCAACTGGATAAAGAACCATCATCATACACAACATCTGCTTGATCAACCAGACTTTCACCAGGCAATCCCGACAAGCAACATGTATCTACAGTTTTTAATCCTTGCAACAAGTCATCTGTAGATGAGGCGCCTTTTATATCACCATCACTGTTACGTATTTCAGAGGCTTGGGAGGAAGAAAAACATAGATTTTCACAAAAATTGGCTGTCTTATCAAACTGAAACTGAAGTGGCAAACTTGTAGAAGAGTGATTTTGAACTGAGCAACATGCTATCTGTAACAACCGTGATGAGGGCCGTAATGGCTGTAACTTGCAAGTTGATTGCTAATAAAAGATTAGATAATAAACCCAGGGAAAGTCTTTTATTTAATTTTAAATATATATATTATCTTTCCCCCATTAACTCTCAAGGTTGTGTATATATATATATATATATATATATATATATATATATATATATATATATATATATATATATATATATATATATTTATTATATATACCGTATACCGGCACTAAATTTTCAGATATGCAAGCTCTATTAAAAAAGACTTGCCATTTTGAAGACACTGTTTTGTGTATTAATTTTTTAAAATACTTAAAATGAAAAAAAAGACTTTCTCTGGGGTGGTAATCTAATCTGTTATTCGCAACCAACTTGCAATTTTAGCCATTGCGACCATCATCACTTCATCAGGGTTGTTTTGATTATCAATATAAGTTAAAAGTTAATGCATACAGTAAATAATAATAATTAAAATCGGGACGAAGAACGTTAAAATAAGCAGAATATAATTAAAAAGTAATAAAAGCAAAATAAAAACACTTTGAAAAATATATTAATTTAAATCGAGTGATAATAATTTAAATTTATAAACTTCATTAAGGGTTTCATGAAATGTGAAACAGACCAAGAAGCTTAATATATATATATGTATATATGTATATATATATATATATATGAGTTTGAGTTTGTTTATTTTGAGTTTGTTGAATAAACAAACTCAAAATAAACAAACTCAAACTCATATATATATATATATATATATATATATATATATATATATATATATATATATATATATATATATATATATATATATATATATATATATATATACATATATACATATATATACATATATATATATTATAAGGAAACATAGCGTTGATATGTTTTTACGAGCCACATATATCAGAAACTTGGATGGCTTACAATCCACCACGAAATAACGCAAATATAAATGTCTCAACTTCAGACTCGAACCCACGACTGTCGGATCGGCAACACCGCCTCGCATCATGCCAACTACCTTACCATCTGCGCCACTTCCACCGCCAAAAACAGTGGTTGTTAAGCGCTTTTGTTGGGGTATGTTGAACACAACACTCGACTATGCTCGATAGTATATATAAGTTGTACGGCTTACATTCCGTCACTAGCTAATTTAATAGCTATCGAAGATATATGTATGTATATATATATATATATATATATATATATATATATATATATATATATATATATATATATATATATATATATATATATATATATATTTATATATATATATATATATATATATATATATATATATATATATATATATATATATATATATATATATATATATATATATATATATATATATATATATGTATATATAATTTGTTTTAAAAGAAAAGTATGCCTTAAATGAGTAGCCGGTGATTCATGAAATAAGAAATCTGTGAAAAAATCTTGTTTTTACGGTTTGCTTGTTATTATGTTTATTTGCTAATTTTATAATCAGTTGTTAACAGATACAATTCAAAAGTAATAATTTGCAATAAAATTACTCAGTTGAACACAAATAGCAAGATCAAAGGTTTATGAGAGTTTTGAGTAGTTTTAAGTTTTAAACTTTACCTTAGATATTCTACTCACTTTGGTTTCAAGCACGTGATATTTAGGAGCTTCACTGCTAAAATTTTCCATGCCTTCTCCAGCGATGAGCTTGGAGATGCTTTTTGCTACAACCTTGCCAGTATGCACAAAGGCCTCCTTGCTAAAGAACATTTTGATTCCGGGACGAACGACATCATTGATCGATGTGGTTAGATTTTCTACGTCATCATAGTAAACGTCATCATCGCAGGAACTGTCATCATCGTAGGACAAGCCATCATCATCAGAGGGTGTCGTTAGATTCTCCAAATCAACTGTTTGAGGAAAAATCATGAGATTTGTCTCACAATATACAAAATAATTACTGAACAGTTAAATTTCTCATTTCATGTTTCTGATGCAGAGCGGACAATATTTTTTTTGAATTAATATAAATCTAATTTATTTATATAGTTGTTCCAAAATAATTACAAATTATATTTCTTGAGTTATTTTTTTATGTTTAGCATATTATTCTATTTTTTACCACTATTGGTTTGGCAAGGAGCTGAAACAATAAACAATAGAATAAAAAGTCTCATTGGAAGAGGTGTAAAATTAAAATTATTAAACTTTTTACAAAGTGTGCTGAAACATTTTTTTATATATTATGAGCAGATGCTGCTAGCCATGTGTCGATCAAATAATCAATAATTAATTTCACTGCTTAATTTAATAAAGAAAGAGTTGTATAATCACAGCAATCAATTGTATAATTAATGAATTAAAAAAACTTATAAATTCTAGAAAGGTTATTAGATAAAGTTATTAGAATATTTGGTTTTCAACTTTATTGAAGGCTGATTTTCTGAAAACAGTGTGCGTCGCTAGCGTGGTGCTTCGGGTGAGGACACCATTAAATGGGGAGACACCATTATATGGAATGGCACCATTATATGGAGACACACCATTACATGGAGTGACAATCACTCACTGATTCTGTCACCCTTACGTAATTAGTCGTATTGACGATATCAATGTGCACGTAAGAATTTATTGTGCGCAGGCGTGTAATAAAAGTTATTATGCAATTGTACCTATATACTTATATACACTCTCAGTACTAGAGATAAAAAAAAGTGGCGCTGCAATCGAAAGATATTATATAATGAGATTTAAAAAATCTCAGAAGCAAGGACCACATCTCAACGATGGCCGTCAATTCACAAAAAATGTCGTGTATACTGAAATTCTTTAATAACTAATTATTGCACTCTTTAATTTTCACATTCTTTGAATTTATATGAAATACGTTAGTAAATTGAAAATTTAAACACAATAAATTTTTTTTATTAAATTTGTCTAAATATATAAAAATAATTTAAGTTTATCAAATGTCATTTCGTTTTTGTTGACTATTTTTTTTATAAAATGTATCTAAAGTACATCGCAATTTTAAAACATCTGTCCTTGGCACGGTCAAAACCACTAGTTAGCTATACTTTATTTGGCAAAATTACGTAAGTTATGTCAGGCGGCAGGTACAGGATTAGCAAAAAAAGGGGCCCCAAACGGGGTGGGTGGGAATTTTTTTAGTATTGTGCTGGCTCTCTTGCGCTTCGAGGTCGCCGGCTTAAACTCGACAATAGAAGACCACAGTTCCTTAGAAAGTTTATTAAAATAGCAATAACAAATGTTAGATGTATTAATAATAAAGATATATTAAATAGTTGTCAACGTTTGAAACACACTACACACTTCTTAACTACAATCAACTCTCTCTTCTCCGCAGTTCTTTCGTCTGCCTGCATACGCATAGAGCTGAGCACCGGTCTGTGTTACCTGATTCGATCCATGCCTCCAGTCGTTCAGTGCCATTCAGGGACGCTAGCGACTCATATCGTTATCTACATAAAATTTCCTGGTACAAGCTTCCAGATGCACGACGCTTGCTGACAGAGGTTTCAGCGTAATTGGGCCCAAGATCTGGAATAGCCTTCTATCTACGATTCAAGTGACATCATCTGAAACGAAGTTTTAATGCTTGCTTAAACCATTTTTTTTCAACCAATTCCTCTAACATTACTTGATATAGTTCAGTGGCTCTGAAGTTTTGTCAAAAACGTAGAGCCACGTTAAAGATAAATTTGCGTAATTTTTGTAAATCCTTGACTCAGCAGACTTATGTTCATCAGTCGCCCCTCAAGTGGTGGGTGCTTCCCCCACTTCGAAATGTTTTGGTGTTGAAAATATAAAGCCGTTAAAACAGAAAAATTCATATGTTGATTAAATTATCAATAAAACAATAATCATTCACTCCTGACGGGGCAAGAAACGTAGAGAAAACTTAAAGGGCTCCAAACTTATGAAAAGTCAAATGAAATGAACATTTAATTTATTCATTGGTATTCTATTTCAATAAATGAAAAAGCACCAAAATGTGCCCGGAGGGAAATGTCGGCCATACACCTTCTCGGACTTAAGCACTTTTAAGACAAGTTTTCTTAAAATAAAATGTGACTCCCCACTCACTTTCTCGGTCATCGACTACTTTTAGGAAAGTTTTAGAAGAAAGGTTGTGGGAGGTCACAAAACTTGATAATTAACTAGCAAAAATTGCCCGGGTTGTTTTCAACATTGTTTTCTTGTTTTTTTTTCATTTATTTCTTTCATTTCTTTATCCATTTTTCTTATATATTTTTTCCTCTTTTTTATTTTCCTGCATTTTTGTTTTTTGTTCTCTTTTAACTATTTCTTTATTTATCTTTCTTTTACTTTTTTTTCTATGGTTAAACAGTAAACACCTTTTATCAAATGTTTAATATTCCTGTATTTAATTTAACAGTTATTCTTTTTTTTAATTTTAATTTTTTCCTTTTTTTCACTTATTTTTAAAACTTCTACAGACAAAAATTATTTTTTTTCTATAGTGTTTTTTTTAAATTGATCCAAATACTGTATTGTTTAATTTGAATTAAATTTTATCAAAAATATAAATTTGAATATAAATGTAAAAAAATTACAGCAGCAGTAAAATTTAAAATCAGTTTTTTTTTTATTTAAGAGAATCTAATCGTAACTCTGACCTAAATATGAAAATTTACTTTTCTTATTAGTTTATCTTAAACATATTTAAAATTATAAGCTATTAATTGATTTTGTTGCTGGATACGATTTTTTGGATTGATTGCTTTGCTGAACATGGATTAATTTTTCAATTTTTAAACTATGTGACGTTTTATAATTTTTTGATATAATCTTAGCAATTTCTAGATTTGTTGCCAGCTTTTGTGGTTTTTAAATTTAAATATTGATAGTCACACTACATGGCACTGCACTATAAACCACAACAAAATTATGTGTTTCCGAATCCCGTTCGTTCAACAACGAAAGATTCATGTGTATTGAGTTTGATTAGATTTAATTTTAAAGCAACGACAAATCAAAATGACCATTCGATTATTTCCTTCTGCACTACATTTTAATGAACAAAAACTTTTTAATCATTCCACGAATGACAAACAAAACAAATTCTGCTGTTTGTACTCTGATGAGAAGATTATTCTATATTTCTGCACGTTTTAGATACGAGTGGCAGGATTGTTGACTTGCAATCAACTTTGTATTTTGGCAATCCCATAGACAAACACTTCAAACAAACTATAAAGGCCATATTAATTGTTTTCGCCATTCTTTTTTTCAGTCAATCTTACCGGTTTTACAACTGAAAACTTTTAAAAATTTAAAGCTAATTCTTCTCAGCGATTCTCATGTGTCTATATCACTTTTTTTGCTAGTGATTATGAGAGAACATTTTAGAAACAAATAACTGAGCATCTCTATCTTTTACTAATTTACCGACGTGCACGAGAGACATTCTATCTATCTATCTATCTATCTATCTATCTATCTATCTATCTATCTATCTATCTATCTATCTATCTATCTATCTATCTATCTATCTATCTATCTATCTATCTATCTATCTATCTATCTATCTATCTATCTATCCATCCATCCATCCATCCATCCATCCATCCATCCATCCATCCATCCATCCATCCATCCATCCATCCATCCATCCATCCATCCATCCATCCATCCATCCATCCATCCATCCATCCATCCATCCATCCATCCATCCATCCATCCATCCATCCATCCATCCATCCATCCATCCATCCATCCATCCATCCATCCATCCATCCATCCATCCATCCATCCATCCATCCATCCATCCATCCATCCATCCATCCATCCATCCATCCATCCATCCATCCATCCATCCATCCATCCATCCATCCATCCATCCATCCATCCATCCATCCATCCATCCATCCATCCATCCATCCATCCATCCATCCATCCATCCATCCATCCATCCATCCATCCATCCATCCATCCATCCATCCATCCATCCATCCATCCATCCATCCATCCATCCATCCATCCATCCATCCATCCATCCATCCATCCATCCATCCATCCATCCATCCATCCATCCATCCATCCATCCATCCATCCATCCATCCATCCATCCATCCATCCATCCATCCATCCATCCATCCATCCATCCATCCATCTATCTATCTATCTATATAAATGAACATGTCCTGACTGACTGACTGATAATCAACGCCAAGCTCAAACGCCTTATCCTAGGAACGTGAAATTTGGAACTTATATTACTATTATAAAAAAGGATTTTTAAAAATTTTGCTCCTGAGAGGATGAAACTGAAAAACAAATTTTTTTCTAAAACAACGCATACCTCGAAAACCAAAAATGAGGGGCTTTTCAAAATTGGTATCTGGATTCTTCCTAAAAAATAAAAGACACGTGTGTCTTTTATTTTTAAAAAATCTGGTTTCCAGAACCTCAAAAGTGGGGTGAAAATAGGGTTATTTGTTTTTTAGAATAACTGCTACTCAAAAACTGTAAGTGATACACATACAAAAATTAGTATTTAGTATCTACTCAAAAAATTAAGATATATCTTTTTTTTTATCAATTTGTAATAATTTGGTTTCGAGGACCTTAAATGTGGGGTGGAAAAAAGAATTTGATTAAAGACTCTAAAAACTAAAAGTGTTAAAGTTTTGCAATTTGGTACCGAGATTATGTTTACAAAATAATAAAAAATTTGTTTTTCAGGACTTCAAATGTGGAGGGAAAGAGGGTTTTATTTTTTGTGGAAAAACTGCGACTCTAAAACTAAAAATACAATTTTTTGAAAATACAATTAATCATATTTTCCACCCCAGGAAACCAAATTTTATTACTGCGACGTAAATTTGTTTACCATTATATAATGGTTACTGTCACGGGTTACCCTGAGTAGTTCGGGGTTTTTTCTTAGTTTTTCTTTTTTTGTCAATGAAACGTAACAAAAAGTACATTTATTGAATTTATTAAAAATTTTTCATCAACGAAGACTACACCTTCATGCTAAGTATTGTTTAGATTGCTCCCGGGGTTTTATGTCTTAACTCATTAGTGTCTGAGATCTTGGATTTTTGGTATTGTCTGGGTTTAGTGCTCAAAATATGATAACTCAATTTAAAAATTGAAAACAATGTTCAGTTTTTTTTATTTTAATTTTGAACATGCGTCCCATTTTTTGAGGCGCTAAGCACAGAAGGGTAGGTGTCTTCTCATTAGCTGAAAACGCACTATGATGACAATATTTGTTGGAAAACACAAAAATGTGCAATTAACTTTTAATAATAACAACATAATAAAATGTAATAAACCAGATATCAAATCATTTTTAGTTTATTAGTTAGTTTATGCCTGACACAAGCCAAAAAACATGTAAAACTTCAAAAATTGAATTTTAAAATGATTTCAGTAAATCAATAGTTGTTGCTGTCCATAGAATGAAGAGCAACAAAACACCACACATGAAGTCCAATGTTACAGTTGCTACATACCTGTTTAGTTTTTTTTCCACACACCGCATCGTCGATGGGTGCCTCCATGAGTGATCATGTGGTTTTGGCCATAATATCGAACTTCTGGAAGAACGCGTTGATTTATATTTCTTGAACGAGCAATTGCACGACCAACAAGAAAGTTGCTGTTGAGAAAGTCAAAGAAGTGAAAGAACTATTAAAACTTCTAGAATAAATGTTGAGCTGTCTAATAAATGATTTGCTGGAAACAATAGTTTCTTTTGTTTTTCTTTAACACTGCTGACTTAATGTAGTACTAAGCTTATATTTGTTGTCAGTGAAAGCTGGTGATGTTTAAAAAGTACTGGTTTTCCTCCCCAAATTGTAGGCCTAATTTCCATTGTATATAGAAAAAAATAAATTATTTGTGGGATGAATTGGATAGTAGAAGTTTCAAGTTTGTGAAAGCTACAAAGGTTTGAAAGCTACAAAAAATTCTGGTTAAAATCAATGAAATTAAGAAAATAGTTTGACCAGTCATTGCCAAGTGACGACTAAAAACCAACAAAGGTAGTTTTTATTCTAACTGATCAAAAGAGATCAGAGTTAATTGCGTTTGGATTTTTTTAAATTAGATACGATGCAAAAACTTTTTCCTGCCAATTTACATTTTTCATTATTTTATAAAATAATATATTTTATAAAATAATATATTGTTTCACCTACCATCAAACTATTGCGGATTGTGTAAAAAAATAACTATTTATGCATAAAAGACATTAATCGATAAAGTTAAACTGGTTTTTTGTTTAAAAAAATTATTTTCTGTGAAATTGTTGTGTAATTCTTAGAATAAAATTAACCTTAATAAAAGCAGGCTAAATGAATAATAAACACGGTTTAATGTAGGGTTGTTGTAAACGTAGAGGAATATGCTTTCTAGCGATTCGTAACGTTAAAGTCGAAGTTATTTATAACACAATATTTCTCGAATTTATTTTAACTTTATTATTCTTCCTTGAATATAATCCTTTTCTTGACTCTAAACTGAATTATATCACTTTGCAGAAGTTAGCCCGGTTCTGACAAATCTTTTTATAATTCCAATTTCTCTTCTCTACAACCTTACTTTTTTCTATTGAGGACCACAAAAAGGAAAAGGACCAATACCAATTATATATATATACACATATATATATATACATATATATATACATATATACATATATATACATATACATACATCCATCCATGTATATATACACTCAAACACACATATACATATATATACATTAATGATACAAAAATTATACGCACACACAATGTCACAGGAGCACAAATATACATATATACATACATATACACATATATATACATATATATACACACATATACACACATATACACACAGATACATTCATACATAAATGACTATTGTTTCAACACAACCAAAATATGCACACATAATAAAATAAAATAAACAAATACTATAAAAATACGTAAGATGAATCATCTTCATCTTACAGTTGTTAATTTCAGTTTTTTGACAATCCGATTATCGATTATAAAAATCCGATTTCAAAGGGATTATCGTTTTAAGCGACCCTTCACAGAAACAACGTACGTACTTAGTACTTCATTGTCACCAAAAGATTTATTTACAAAAACAGAATTTGTATTATATGTTTTTGAAAGCAACATCATTAACATTTATTTTTATTGTCTTTACAAGATAAAAAAAAGTTTTTCAGAGACTAAAATAAAAGATCTAAAGTACGTAATCAGTCAAAATAGTAATTCCAAAAATTCAACTTGTTTTAATTGTCAAAAATTATTAAAAAAAATTCAAGATAATGCATAGTCAAGAAGGAGTCGTTACGTGGTTTGCTTTTGAGACGTTTAGTGACCGAAAATAATCGTTCTGATTGCATCGAAGTTGCAGGAATGCCTAAGAAATTCCGGGAAAACTGAGCTGTTTTAGGAAAATGTTTCTCATTTTGTTTCCACTACTTCAATGTTGTTTCAGTTGAGGTTGTCAAACATGATGATTTGAGATAATTTTCAAAATCTGAATCCTCTGGCGTCTGCACTCTGACCCAGCAGAAACATAACTGCATCGTAATTTGGTCGAGATCGTTTAGTTGACGGTTTCGAGCCAGTTGTATCTCCAGACGTCGACAGCTGTTCGAAGCTTGATCAGACGACGGACATTTTCATATCGTCAGAAAGTACAGGATGATGTTTATACATTGGAACGAGAATTGATGCAACAAGGCATTCATTTGTTACCGCTTCGTCACGTTCTAATGCAAAACGTTTGAAATGTTCTTGACAACATCTATCTTAAATTCACCAAAAGTTATAGAATCTTTTTCATTAACGGTTAAATAATTTTTGATAAATCCCCATAACACTGAAAAAACACAAGAGGCTGGTGGTTGGCTTTCAGCTGACATGACAGACGTCACGATCTGCAGAGCTCTTAAGACGGGAAGCAGTTTAGTCTTTAGTTGCCAATGTATGTTCTTAATTTCCAACATTTTGGTTTCATAAAATTTTAACACGTTTCTGTCACTGAGTACTGCAATGAATGACCATTTCAATTCTACCAGCCGTTCAAAAATGTCATAGACGCTGTTCCAACGAGTCTTGCAGTACTGAATAAGTTTGACTGTCGTTTTGTCTTTGTTCATGGAAAGCTGTCGTTTCAGAAGCTCCACCGTTGCATTGGGTTATGTGAGAAGTGCCCAACTGAACGTGATGCAGCCGATATACATCTAACAATTGGAAAAAGCGATAATCGTTCTCAAAACCGTTTTCAAAAGAGATTATCGGATTTCCGATTATTGTTTACCATCTCTAGTTTAATGAATAGCGTACAGCTGCAGCGACCGCATGCACTCTGCTAATAGAACTGTATGCTCAAGGTGGTCAACGCTGAAAATTGTTTTTGTCTACAGTTATCTAGAACTAAATGAACTTACCGTGTACAATTGCTTAATAACTTTCATGACACGCTTGTACGCATCCATTTTATCAACTGCTGACTGTTGACCGCTGCGGCACCGCGTTATGCAAAATTGCTAACCTACATATTTACAGACATCGGAAATTGTGTATGTTGATCAAATTCACATAAATGGCCAATAAATGTAAACGTTAAAATTAGTCCTGTGAATAAGTTATATATATATATAATTAATAAAAAGATGCTACTTGTGTAACTAAACATACAATTTAAAATTTGATTTTTTTGAAACAAAATCAGAGTAAATCCTAATGAAAATATTGGCGCTATCGATCACACTCTCTACATTTAAAATTTCCCTACTCCAAAGTAAAAGGATCTGAATGAAACACTGGATCAGTTGATGAATAGTAACTTATAATTAATTATTTTAGCTTGAAAATTGTAAAACAAAAAGGGCTAAAACAATAAAAATAATGATAACATTGTATTCATGCAAGTGGATATAGTGGTGATGATGACAACGCCGACGACGACGATGATGGTAAGAACGAGTACGAGAGAATAGAGATATATTGATATATACCTAATAACTGATCCTCATAAACTCAATAGAGATATATACCTAATAAGTGATCCACATAAACTCAATAAACGTTGTCTTTGAGTGGGATGGTTGACTTTGGCTTAAATTGAAGCATAAACATCATGAGGCACGCCACTGCAACAACAGTGTTTGTTTTCTTTAACGCAAGACCTCCTGAAATTGGGTAATTATTGGAATTACATTATCAAAAAAAGTTTTAAATTAATATAATGTTTGATCGATCAATCCATCCATATATTCATTCACCCATCCATCCGTCCGTCCGTTCGTTTGCCCGACCTCCATGCGTCCGTCCGTCCGACCGTTCATTTATTCCTTCATTTTTTAATTCATTCATTCGTTTATTCGTTCACTCGTTCATTCGTCCCTGTTAAGTTCACAACTTTTCTGCATTGATGTTCTAAACGACGTTTAGTTCATCGCTACGTATATAAAAAATTGCGGCGCTCAGCAAAAACTCTTGTACAACAGGATCTATTATCAAGTTTGAGTTAGATTGTGCAGAAAAAGGTTTGGCACAGTCCGAAACGTTGCTTGAAAGAGAGAAAAATACTGTTTTCAGTGAACTACCAGACGAACAATCTGTTGACTTATCTCAACATATTGCAAATTTTTTACACGACATGATTGTGTGTAAAAAAATATTGTTGGTCGTAAGCTTTCTGATTTTTATGGTGGACAAATTTTTCTAAAAATAAAGTTGCTCATTTTGTCAACATTTATACATATATTCCTACTAAGGCAGCGTGGGTATACCCGTACCGCGGGTTCACTCGTACCTGATCCGTTCTTGCTGGTACGGTCGGGTAGAGTAGACACACAACGGGTTCGGGTAAGACATCAACGGATACGGGTTTACACGTAAAAATGTAAAGGACTTTAAGTGCGATGCGCGGGCGAGTCCGCTATAGTTGAATACGACACGAGAGCCGGGAGGGATAGTAATCCAAGCACGGAAATAGCGATTTCTCAGAAACGGTAATAGACAGCGACCTAAAATTTCACAGGTACAGGGGAGTCAATGAGACCTATTTCCTGTGCCAACCAAAAATCTGTGCGACCACGCCCACTTCTTCCGCTTTTGGGCTATCGACGTCGAATATCTCTTGAAACACGTGACCTTAAACAACCAACCTCAAAAGAAACATAGGGGTGCATAAGCCCTAACTCAAATTTGAATTGCAGGGTCACGTAACTTCCGGTTCCGGAGTTATGAGGGCTCAAAAATGGGTACCACGGATTCGGGACTATTGTTTGCGCCACGCTACAGCCACCCCATCAGGCGAAACGGAGCTGCACTTTACATGAGAAAACGACCCCTGAATATGACCATCTGATGGAAAAAGACGTTTTTGAATCTGTATTCCGGATATGGATTTATGGGCGTTCAAAGATAGCGGTTTTTTTGCTTTTTGGCTATAAACGGTTGCGGAGTCAACGTCGAATATCTCCGGAACCACGTGACTTTGAAAATCCAAACTCACAAAAAACATAGGGGTGTATAAGCCCTAACTCGAATAAAAATTGCAGTGTCACGTGATGTTTGGTTCCGGAGTTATGAGCGCTCAAAACGAGCTGCACTCTACAGTAGAACACGACGCCTGAATGGGACCATCTGATGGGAAAGAATTTTTTGAATTGGTATTCCGGATATAGGTTTATGGGCGTTCAAAGATGGCGGTTTTTTTCAAATTTGGATGAGTATAGTGAAATGGTCTGTAAGTGTGCACTTTCATTTATTTGTGAATGGAATCGAGTTCGATAACCCCAAGTGTTTGCAAGCAATTGAATCGCTTCAATGATGCTGCTAAAGAAAGGCTGAAGATTATGATGTCGACAAAGATGCCGATATTGGTAATGAAGCTGACAAGTATTTCAACCTAACGGTCGACAGCAAGCTTTCAGTGCTGCAAGTTACACTTTGACGACTTGAGTACCAGCTCTGATCCCGAGCATGTCGACGTATAGACAAACGCAGATGGACACAACCAGGCCCGTAGGCAGGATTTAGTGAGTGAGGGGGCTATGAAAATTAGTAGGGAGACTACTGACGAACGAAGGCACCGAAGAAGCCTGCGCGCGAGCGCCGCAGGTGCAAAGCCTTTAGCGATAAGGAGATTAGCTAAAGCATTTTGTAGCATTTGACAAAAAATGGCATCCAATTTTGGATATCCTATTATTTAATTTTAGATTTTCTAAGAGTTTTAATATGTTGCTCGTAATAACAAAAATTAACAATTTTCGCAGGCAATTTTGTCAAATAACAGTATGCTTGCTGTTATCCACAATTTTGATTTTTTGATGCGTGCATGGCACACCACTGGGATGACAGCACTGAATCAAATTCTCCAAAATTTAATTATTGATTAAAACAACCATTATAGTCCGCAATAATGCTTGCTTGTTTTATTTTTGATAAAAACTTGTACATCTGTATCAAATGCCAAGACAAAGATCAAACCACATTATAATAAAATGTACTATTTAGTTTACTTTTTCATTTTAAGTTACTAAACATCCATTCATGTGTTACACATGCAACTTGTCATCAGTTTCTAAACAATCTAAATAGAAGATTAGATTATATATCAAGTCTATCATTAAACTTATATTGTTGAAAAGATTGTGTGGTTTGACAATAAACTTTAAATTGTTTCTTCGAATTAATCAGTTCAGCAATATTGGGGCTAGTAGTATTGCGCTGTCGGACTAGCACTAAAAAACACTAAATTATGATAATAGTTTGAATTATTGAGAGTCATTCAAAAATCAAAAATCAACGTTTGTCAGCTAAACTGAATTAGCTTCTTTCTCTGTTCTAAAACTGTAAGATTAAAGTTATTATAATATTGTAAGACTACATCCAAGCACTGATTATGAAACTCATGACAATTTTCATGTGTAAAACATGAATGGATGTGTAATAGCTTGAAATGAGAAACTAAACTAAAAAGTGCATTTCATTATAATGTGGCTTGATCATTGTCAAGACAATTATTTGAATCCGATTTTATTTTATTGCATTCTAGGTATTTGATACAGGTGTACACATTTTTATCAAAAATTTTGATAAATTACAATTATAACAAAATTGGATGTGATTGAATAGAAAATGTCTGCAAGAAGATATCCATATCAATTGCTTGACAGAGCGATTTTTAAATGCAAGAAGTACAAGTTCGCTCTTTCTCTCATGGGACATTGATCTTCTCTGTGGCTGTAGTACTCATGTTAGTCAAGAAAATAAATTCTCACAAGTGGCAATCGAGATGCCGAGAGTCATTGCAGCTGAATAGTTTCAATCTTTATAGTCCAGCATAAAATCCATCACTTCCTGGAGACTGCAGCCTGGTTGAAATTTGTTTTTAGAAGCCTACTTGCAATGAGAGCCTCGTCTGCAATATATTTTCAACATCGTCATGCCTGTCTTGTTTTAGCAGTTGCGTCAACGGTTTAAGGTCGTTGACATCTAAAAACTTGTCTGATGT
Organism: Erpobdella octoculata; assembly: GCA_963978895.1. Classification (NCBI taxonomy): domain Eukaryota; kingdom Metazoa; phylum Annelida; class Clitellata; order Hirudinida; family Erpobdellidae; genus Erpobdella; species Erpobdella octoculata. The sequence continues at coordinate 17,952,391 of OZ022242.1, forward strand.
TGGTAAAAGAACAGACACTGCACAAGTTAAACCTTTAGAATAACTTAAATAACTATCAACAAAGCTCTCCATCAACTCTCCTAATATACCATCCAACATGCCAAAATAAACAGCACAAAGCTGAATCCACTCTGGTGAACACTATATTGCTCATTACAGAATCACGTAGCGCGCTAATCTGTACTTTTGCTCTTTTTTGGTATGGGTTTTACCAATTATTCATTCTACAGGCATTCAAATTATTATTATTAATTTTATATTTAAATTTACCTTTATTTATTTATTTTTATTTAAAATTTTAGTGGGGGGGGCTTACATTTTTAGTGGGGGGGCTGCAGCCCCCCCGCTAGCTACGGGCCTGGACACAACTGCGAGTGTGTATGTGTGTATAGCGCTTTCGATTGACGTTTTGAACTTGAAGTCAGTGATTAGTTATTGAAGTTAAAAGTTACAAGCTAATAAGCAACACTTGGTGTAACCTTTTTTGCATTGACGGTTATTGTCTACAATTTACTGTACAAGTGACTTGAGGACTTTTTAGCTGGTTCTAGTAAAGCTAAATAGTTAACGGGTAACGGGTATACCCCAGGTAAAGGATCCACGGGTACATCATTTTAATCGCGGGTCGAGTACGGGTACGGGTACGAAAAAAAATTGACGGAACAGGTCGGGTACGGATTTTGTCTTACCTGCACAGCCCTAATTTCTACCTCGGTTGAGATTAACTTTTTACAATATAAATTTTTTTTGAAACGCTGGGTGGCCCTTTTAGCGCAATGTGAATTCCTTGCGGTCTAAATTTTTGACATCACTGATTAACTTCATTTCATATTTCTTATTGCGGATCAAAATGACGCTGTAGTCATTGTTTTGTTTGCCTTTAGATTCTTTTAGGCTGTTTTATTTTATTTCAATAGATCAAATCAAAGCAAAAGAACAATTAAGCTAAAACTGTCATATTCAATCAGAATATGTTCCTCTCATTAAACAAACTTAACTTGAAATTCCTTAAAACAAAATCTTAAATCATGCTAAAAGTGGTCATCTGAAATGTGATGAGAAGTTGAGAGCTCTTATGTCTGCCAAGGGTTTTGTTCATCGCAATGTTATTCTAAATCTACAAAACTACTACAAAATCTTTGTCTGGCAGCAAATAGATAATGGCAGCTTAGATATAATACAAAGACCGATAAATCTAATACTTGTGTTTTCTTGAGCCAAGACGATTATATTTAAAAATGTGACAATCTCTTTTCTGACGAATCTAAGTTTAGAAATAATAACTTTGAATCTTAAAAAAAATTTGAAAAAGAAAGAATACGTTTTGATAAAAAAATGAACATAACCGGTTACGACAAATTATTGGTGATTATAATCCTGGATAAAATTATTGAAATGTCGAAATGCCCAATTCCTATTCATCTATTGGCAAAATCTATTAACTCTACCATCTACTCATACTCACTCACTCACTCACTCACTCACTCACTCACTCACTCACTCACTCACTCACTCACTCACTCACTCACTCACTCACTCACTCACTCACTCACTCACTCACTCACTCACTCACTCACTCACTCACTCACTCACTCACTCACTCACTCACTCACTCACTCACTCACTCACTCACTCACTCACTCACTCACTCACTCACTCACTCACTCACTCACTCACTCACTCACTCACTCACTCACTCACTCACTCACTCACTCACTCACTCACTCACTCACTCACTCACTCACTCACTCACTCACTCACTCACTCACTCACTCACTCACTCACTCACTCACTCACTCACTCACTCACTCACTCACTCACTCACTCACTCACTCACTCACTCACTCACTCACTCACTCACTCACTCACTCACTCACCAGGCCCGTAGGCAGGATTTAGTGAGTGGGGGGGCTATGAAAATTAGTAGGGGGGCTACATACGAACGAAGGCACCGAAGAAGCCTGAGCGCGAGCGCCGCAGGTGCGAAGCCCCTCGCGATAAGGAGATTCGCCAAAGCATTTTGTAGCATTTGACAAAAAATGGCATCCAATTTTTGGATATCCTATTATTTAATTTTAGATTTTCTAAGAGTTGCTCGTAATAACAAAAATTAACAATTTCCACAGGCAATTTTGTCAAATAACAGTATGCTTGTTGTTATCCACAATCTTGATTTTTGATGCGTGCATGGCACACCACTGGGATGACAGCACTGAATCAAATTGTCAAAATTTAATTATTGATTAAGAAAACCGTTATAGTCCACAATACAATAACTTACTTATTTTATTTTTGATAAAAACTTGTACATCTGTATCAAATGCCAAGAAATCAATAAAATAAAATCGGATTTAAATATTTGTTTTGACAAAGATCAAACCACATTATAATAAAATGTACTATTTAGTTTACTTTCTCATTTTAAGTTACTAAACCCATTCATGTTTTACCCATAAAACTTGTCATCGGTTTCTAAACAATCTAAATAGAAGATTAGATTATATATCAAGTCTATCATTAAACTTATATTGTTGAAAAGATTGTGTGGTTTGACAGTAAACTTTAAATTGTTTCTTTGAATTAATCAGTTCAGAATATTGGGGTTAATAGTATTGCAGTGTCACACTAGCACTAAAAAATACTAAATTATGAAAATAGTTTGAATTATTGAGAGTCATTCAAAAATCAAAATCAAAAGCCAAAGTTTGTCAGCTAAGCTGAATTAGCTTCTTTCTCTGTTCTAAAACTGTAAGATTAAAGTTATTATAATATTGTAAGACTACATCCAAGCACTGATTATGAAACTCATGACAATTTTCATGTGTAAAACATGAATGGATGTGTAGTGCTTGAAATGAGAAACTAAACTAAAAAGTCCATTTCATTATAATATGGTTTGATCATTGTCAAGACAATTATTTGAATCCGATTTTATTTAATTGCATTCTTGGTATTTGATAGGTATCCATATCAATTGCTTTACAGAGCGATTTTTCAAATGCCAGAAGTACTTGTTTGCTTTTTCTCTCATGGGACATTGAACTTCTGTGTGGTTTTAGTACTCGTGTTAGACAATAAAAGGAATTTTCACAAGTGGCAATCGCGATGCCGAGAGTCATTGCAGCTGAATAGTGCCAATTTAGAGTAGGAAATGCATCTTTACAGTCCTGCATAAAATCCCTCATTTACTGGAGACTGTAGCCTGGTTGAAATTTGTTTTTTAGAAACCTACTTGTAATGAGAGCCTCGTCTGCAATATATTTTGCAACATCGTCATGCCTGTCTTGTTTTAGCAGTTGCGTCAACGGTTTAAGGTCGTTGACATCTAAAAACTTGTCTGATGTTGGTAAAAGGGCAGACACTGCACAAGTCAAACCTTTAGAATAACTTTAATAACTATCAACAAAGCTCTCCATCAACTCTCCTAATATACCATCCAATATGCTAAAATAAACAGCAAAAAGCTGATTCCACTCTGGTGAACACTATATTGCTCATTACAGAATCACGTAGCGTGCTAATCTGTACTTTTGCTCTTTTTTGGTATGGGTTTTACCAATTATTCATTCTACAGGCATGCAAATTATTATTATTAATTTTATATTTATATTTAGTTTTACTTTTATTTATTTATTTTTATTTAATTTTATTTACAATTTTAGTGGGGGGGCTTACATTTTTAGTGAGGGGGCTGCAGCCCCCCCAGCCCCCCCGCTAGCTACGGGCCTGTCACTCACTCACTCACTCACTCACTCACTCACTCACTCACTCACTCACTCACTCACTCACTCACTCACTCACTCACTCACTCACTCACTCACTCACTCACTCACTCACTCACTCACTCACTCACTCACTCACTCACTCACTCACTCACTCACTCACTCACTCACTCACTCACTCACTCACTCACTCACTCACTCACTCACTCACTCACTCACTCACTCACTCACTCACTCACTCACTCACTCACTCACTCACTCACTCACTCACTCACTCACTCACTCACTCACTCACTCACTCACTCACTCACTCACTCACTCACTCACTCACTCACTCACTCACTCACTCACTCACTCACTCACTCACTCACTCACTCACTCACTCACTCACTCACTCACTCACTCACTCACTCACTCACTCACTCACTCACTCACTCACTCACTCACTCACTCACTCACTCACTCACTCACTCACTCACTCACTCACTCACTCACTCACTCACTCACTCACTCACTCACTCACTCACTCACTCACTCACTCACTCACTCACTCACTCACTCACTCACTCACTCACTCACTCACTCACTCACTCACTCACTCACTCACTCACTCACTCACTCACTCACTCACTCACTCACTCACTCACTCACTCACTCACTCACTCACTCACTCACTCACTCACTCACTCACTCACTCACTCACTCACTCACTCACTCACTCACTCACTCACTCACTCACTCACTCACTCACTCACTCACTCACTCACTCACTCACTCACTCACTCACTCACTCACTCACTCACTCACTCACTCACTCACTCACTCACTCACTCACTCACTCACTCACTCACTCACTCACTCACTCACTCACTCACTCACTCACTCACTCACTCACTCACTCACTCACTCACTCACTCACTCACTCACTCACTCACTCACTCACTCACTCACTCACTCACTCACTCACTCACTCACTCACTCACTCACTCACTCACTCACTCACTCACTCACTCACTCACTCACTCACTCAACTACCCACTCATCCAAAAATTTGTTAAAGAACATTCCTTTGCCGCTTTTTACATGGGTGATCTAGAAAATAACGTCTTTACTAAGATCCTTCATAAACCTGTTATCTACGCACGATATGTTGATGACATTTGTTCTTTGCCATGATACTCAAGAATTATTAGACCTTAAAAACAATCTTGAAAAATCATCAGTATTAAAATTTATTTAAAGATACCAAACAAGGAGAATTAGTTAACGTCTCTTGATACTTTGATCTCAAGTGCTGAGAGCAAATTCAATATTCAGGTCAACAATAAACTTACTAATGGTGGCGTAACGCTCAATGGTGAAAATTTTTTGCCCGAAAAAGTACAAAATTAGAGTGATTATGGGTTTTTTAACTAGAGCCTTCAGGATCACCGACAATAGAAAAGATGTTCATAGCAATGTGCAAAAATTAAGTTCCTTTTAATAAATAAAACTTTTTTTTTATTAAACTAGTTGATAGCTTGGTTCAAAATTTCTCGAACAAGAAATTTTCCACTTCTAGTCATAACAATTGTATTTATTCGTCTATTCAAATCTTTTATTGCTTTCCGATATACGAAATTATCGTATAAATGACACACTAGGTGAGATATTGTTCTGAAGAATGTCCGAATGAGCGATCCAGCTCAAAAACTACAGTTGCACAATTGCAAATATACTACAAAAATCTCAAATCAAGGAACTTAGATAAAAGATTCAAGATAAAAGGTTGATGAAGAAAACTAATGTTGTTTACAAGTTCACTTGTCCTATCTACCATCAAACTCCACAGTTCTACATTGGGCACCCTCGTACAACACTCTCAAGAAAACTAACAATGTATGGACAAGGAGGAAGCATACATGCTCATTTTATCATCATAGAAGTAAGCCAACTGATCAGTTGTTGCAAATCAATACTAAATTAGTAACTTTTGAGCCTGATCCTCTTCTACTTCAAATCAAACAAGTTTTGCTTTTCATTCGGAATAAACCACACTTGAATGATCAAAATAGCAGATTTGAACATACTTTTCAACTGTATGGAGCTACATTAGAGGTCAATTTACATGAGATAAATGTTAATTCATTTTGTGCATGAACGTACGACTGTTTTAAAAACCTCTGATGGCCTGGATAACAAGGAGATGCCTTCATGTGAGAGGCTGCACTTACTAAACCACAATCGAGTGTTGATGTTCCAAAAAGTGAACTGCCTGTGAAACAAGCTAGCTTACTGTAGATCATACATCTACTCATGGTTACGATAAAATCCTATTGATAAAAGAGCTAACAAATCAGTTTTTACGGCGCTTCTGGCAAACCCGCATACTACTCACTAACTCCACAAGCGCACAAAGGACTTTAACCCCAACTGAAGCTGGTACTCATTTATCGACCACTAAAGGATGAAACGCTGAGTTGACGTGAGCACATGTGAGTTAGTTTCTTGCTCAAAGAAATTACGTACCCACTGGTTTTATCTGCAAGCTGCACACATTTTAAAGGGGTCGCTGGTCTGTTATGTACGTGGCACTCAAAAAATGAATGTATTTTAATTTTTACCTTTTAACTTTATGTGGGTACCGTATTAGATTAGCTTAATAGTTTCTTCAACTTCTTTTCAATTTTTCACTTTTTCAGCAGAATATCTCCATTCATTCATTCGTCTCGATACATTGAAAAAGCAGTATGTTACACAAACTGAACAATTCAGCCATAACAAGGCACTTTCAGCATTTGCCTCTGGTTGAAAGAACAATTGTTAGATGTTCACTCCACTATGGAGGATTCCATGTACTAACACCGTTTGGAAGGGCGGGATTCAATATTTAGAGGAATATTTGGAGATACCGTTACAATGGTGTGTTTCTATACTTCATGTCAATAAGTGACCCCTTTGTCATATACTTTTGATCTTAGATGCTTGTATTTCAGGTCCTAAAGATTACTCAGTACATAATTCTAATAAGGACCTTTATGTCATGACAAAAGATAGAAGCATGGTAGTTGTTGACTCTGCTTGTTGCACACACAAGCCATAGAAAAATTCATCAAACTGGTAACAGAGGTCTCATAAAGTGTAACTGACGCTACTTTTAAAATTGGCTTTATTAGAACCAGGCTGGACTCAAAAATAAGTTTAAATTCTAAATTTTCGTCACTGTTTATAAGCTATATTTTTTTAATTTACTTGTATTGTGCCTTGTTTCATTAATTTCAATAACAAAATCTTTTGTAAACTTTTTGGCGTAAAGTTTAAGTGTAGAAAAACTAACATATTACAAAACTTCAAAATTTGGCAGAGCTTTCAAGATGACACGCATTTTAATTTTTTTTCGTAATCTGTGTGAATTACACAGTTTTTGATATCTCATGCATGTGTAAGTGAGAGTGAGTAAGCCTGTGTCTGCTGTGTATGGACGTTTTATAAATGTGTGCGTGTGAATTTCAGTGTTTTAGTAAGCGAATATATTATACTTTTGTAAACGAAAAAAATATAGAAAGAGAGAAAAAAGAAAGGAGAGAAAAAGGCTGAGACATGGGAGTGATAAAGAAGATAAGATAAATGAAGCGTAAAATAAAGAAAACACGAGAAAAAAACAATAAACAAAAATCAAAAACGAACAATGAAATAAAAAATATTAAAATTAGTTTCTTCTTAAATGTTTTCCAGGCAAGAAAATGCACCACAAATTACTACGAAAAACACTTGCAATGTTTTTTTTCTTTTTCTATTTTGTTTTCTTTTTTTTCACACGCACGATTGATCAAAACAAAAAAAAAGTCGTGAAGATCAAAAACAACGTTGTGGAAATTCAGGTCGTTGGAGAAGCTGGTTTGTTATTATGAGATGGAATTGTCTTCTTTGAGAGATGGTGTTTTATGGATTGAGAAATAGTACTTTAAAGGTTGAGAGATGATATAGTATGGGTTGAAAGTAGTGACATTAATGAAACAGTAATAACAGCCGCTTAATGGGGATCATCATCAGGAGATGACAACACAGAGGTGTTAGCATCGGTGAAGTTAGCAACAGATTTGTATGATATGACAGAACGAAATTGAAAGGATGATAACAGATCTGATCACTGCTTATCGTCACGATACTGCTCTCCTGTCGGCGTTTGTTGATCTGACGTGGATTGTGAAAAGTGAAAGAAAAGATGGATTGATAATGTGATTTTGTGGGTGGAAAAAAGGGGGAGCGTATCGGGTGAAGGAGAGCGTTAGTAACATGCACCGAGGTACCACTAAGCGGGTTGTTGGAAGGGATTTAGTGTTGCTATGTCGTTGAGGCTAGGATGTAAAAGTCGCGATGACGATAAGTAGGGTGTTGAGGGCAGTGGAAGTTTAGGGAGATTATTATGGTGATGATGATAGTGCTGAAAAAAAGAAGACATTGATGATAAAGATGATAATGATGGCAATGAAAATGAAGAAAAACTGGAAAAATACTGAAATAACTGACAGTGATGTTTTTAGAATAGGCTCATCATTAAGTAGAAAATTGAATAAAAAGCATCGATCCAAGTAAACTTTTAAAATACTTGAAAAAGCAACCAAAAAAGGCAAATGTCATCACATGATATCAAATGTCATTAGACAATGGTTTTTGCATATGAAATTTCTGATGACATAAACTTTTAGTTGAAAATGTTTTTGTATACAACTATAAGAAACAAAAATAAAACTTTAGAATTTATTTGAAAAAAAATTAATAAAAAAAAACACAAATTCAATTAAATTTGTGACGTAAAAATATTTCATGAAAATTTAAAAAAACGAAGATTGATGCGCTATGATGGAAAAACATTCCAAAGAGATTTGCCTACTTAAAAAATGTTAAAAGAATTTTTTTTTATTTCTTCGTCTGTGACATTTGAGAAAAAATACAGGAATAATAAAAGAAAATAAACTAAAAAAAAGAAAGAAATGGGAAATTTAAACAAAACAAAACAAAAGTAAAATGGAAAAAAAAAGAAATAAATTTTAAGTTGTGTTTTTGTACTTGTTGGTAAATAATTTTGTTTAGGCTAATAAAGTGGCAGTAAAGAGAGGAATATTAATCAAACAAGTCAATTGTTAGAGAGATAATTCTGGCTCACTTAGTCACGGTTCTCAGTGCAAGCAATTTTTTTAAATGCTTTTATTAACTTCTAATCTCTGTTTTAATTTTTAAATCTTTTATATAAGCTTCACCGTGTTTGCTTGCTTGCTTGTTTGAGCCATCCGTTGGGACACTATACCACTCAAAAAACTAACTTTCCTTAATCCAATCTTGTTGAAATTTATTGGGTTTATTTTGTGCTGCGGACTCCAAATTCTATGAAATTTATAAATTGATTGGACAAAATATAACTAAATTATAAAATAAAATCAAAGAAAATCAATAAAATTTTTAAAAATTAACAAAATTTTTGCAAAAAAACAAACTAGCAATTTTTGGTTTAAAAAAACGATATTTAATTTTTAATTTAAAAAATGTATAATAAATCATTTGTTTATTTCATATTGAGTCGAACATAGCTTATAATCAAGTTGAAATTAGATGGATTTAATTTTTGCTGTGATTTTACATTATATATATATATTTTTTTTATTTTAAGGTTAGTGAAAGGAGTTGTTAACCCCGCGAGACACTCAACCTGAGCAATGCGTGTAAACTCCTTGCTTAAGGAAGCTAAGATGGTGACGCCGCTGAGATTCGAACCGCCGACCTACAAGGCGACAGGCGAACGCTTTACCGCTTAGCCACCGCCGCCATCATTTAAAATCTTATTAAACTTTCAGATCGATTAGATAACATTTGAGTGAATATAGAAG
>OZ022242.1:17966976-17999476 GCA_963978895.1 Erpobdella octoculata
CCGTTAAATTGCTTGCTAAGGGGAGGTCGATTTGCCGGCCCTGTGCAACTTATTGTACAATATTTGTTGATGGGCTGAAGTAAATCGATTAATATGCCCACGAACAGCCTTGTGCTTTCGGCGGCCTTTCTGCCTCAAGCCCAAAAGCAACACACGGCCCGGCCCGTGCAGTACTGTATGTAAAGATTAAAGATTTAAGAAACTTTCGAATCAATATGAAATAAACAAATTTGTTAATAAAAATTTGCAAATTTGAAAACTAAATGTCGTTTTCTTCAAATGAACTAAAAATTTGAAGTTCGTTTCTCTACATGAAATTTTCTTCGAGATAGATTTTTTGAAATTGTCATAATTTTGTACATTAAACTTTTAATAAAAAACTAAAATAATTTATAAGGCAAAACAACGTTTGCTGGGTCAGATAGTAATTATTATAAATTTTTAAAATTAAAAAATAAATATTGCTTTTTCTAACGATACAACAAATTTATGGTTTGTTTTTCTACATACAATTTTTAATTTCTGGAAAAATGTTTAAGTTTTTATTGCTTTCATTCTATAATTAACTCAAATGTTGTCCAATTAATTTGAAAATTCAACCTACTATCCGCAGCAGCAATGAAACCCACCAAATTTAAACTCGATTGTGAAGATTAAAAGTGCAAGCTATTTTAGAATCAATATGGAATGAACAAATATTTTATTAAACACTATTAAACAGTTTTATTATTAAAAATTAAATAAAGCTTTCTTTAAAAAAAATAAGGTTAATTTTTCTACACAACATTTTAAATTTTTTAAAAATTTATAACAGGTTTATTGATTACTTCTATAATTTACTTACATTTTGTTCAATCAATCTAAAATTTTATGAAAATGTAACGACCGTAACAAGAAATGAACCCAACAAATTTCCACTTGATTAGATAACGAAATGTTGTTTGTTTTTTAGTGGTATATGATCACAACCAGTGATATTTTTGTTAACGAAAACTGAATAAAAACGAAATTTTTTATTGTATTCGTTAATAATAACGAAAAAAGAACTATAATTATTTGAAAAACGTAAAAAGAATAAAAACTATATTTAAATGGCACAAACTGAATATTAATAATAACGAATTTTTAAAACCCTATAAAGTTTTATTCTACAATTCACTTAAATGTTGTTCAATCAATCTGAAAATTTAATTAAATGTAAAGTCTGCAGCAACAAATAAACGCACGAAATTTCAACTAAATTGAAAAGATTGAAAATACAAGCTATTTTGAATCGATATGGAATAAAACATTTTTTATTATGAATTTTTAAAATTGAAAATTGATTATTGCTTTTTTTAAAGAAACCAAAAATTATTGGTTCGTTTTTTACATAAAATGTGCAATTAAAAAAAATCTAAAGATTTAATTGATTCTACTATCTAATTCAATCAAATGTTGTTCAATCAATCTGAATATTTCATAGCATGTAAAGTTTTCAGCAACAAATAAATCCACCAATTCTCAACTCGATTGTAAAGATTACAAATATTCTTACGCTTTTCGCGTTTGTTAATAGTCTTATAAGACTTTCTAAATATTGACATAGAAAACGATACAGATCAAAACTTATTTATTATGCTTCCAATAAACTACAGAACCATTCAAGACAAACCCGTATACGACTCAACGATTTTATAACAACTGGAGTCAGATGCGGGATATCTTTAGAAATGGTTTTGATTACGTTGGATGAACTGAAGAACACGGATTTAAAAAAGCAGGTTTTTCTGAGGTGTTTATCCGCTGTTGGCAAAAACAACAAATTAGAAAAAAGATTACAACAATTTCTTAAAAGTGAAAGAGAAGATCCTGATACCTTTGAGTTAGAAATTAAAAAACCAAATTGAATTTATGAGAGAAGAAAACAGAGCAGGACATCAAAGAATTGAAGAATTAATTCTTGACGATCGGATTTGTTTATCAGACGTCGAAAATAGAGTCAATAACCTGGAGAGACTGGTGAAAGAGAACGTTGAAGAAATCGAAAAGAGAATCAAGAGTAACATGGAAACCCAATAGAACAACCTGGTCAAACAGGTACAGGCATAATGATGTCAAACAAGGAAGACCCATAAGGGCCCAATCCAGCAAGAGGAGATCAGATCAGATTCTGTGAGAGTTGTGTCATTTGCCGTTCTTGAAAAAGGAACAAGTTTATTTGTGGAAGGTAGATTGGGAGTGATAAATTGTAAGTTTATTATTGATACTGGAGCTTCTTGTTTAATTATAAAACCTTGTTTGGCAAATGGAAGGGTTTTGCAAAGTGGAAAACACATACGTTTCAAGACTGCAACTGGAGAGCATGTTCCAGTAGTTGGTAAAAGTCAAACTGAAATTAGGCTGAGAAATAGAACTTTTCATCATCAGTTTATGGTTGCTGACATAAAGGAAGAATGTTTACTTGGACTTGACTTTATGAAAACACATAGTTTTGCATTGGACTTAAAATTGGAAGAATTTAGACAGGGGGCGATATGGAAATACCTGTTTATTATAAAGGCGAAACGATTTCGGTAATGCGAGTATTGACAACAAAGAGCATCGTTGTACTTCCTCAGTCGGAATCTTTGGTTTGGGCAAAAATAGAAAACGGTAAAAACTCAAGAGTTGTTGAGTTAATCGAGCCTCTGAACGGAGTTGAAAAAACATGGATTAATGATCGGAAACACACGGGTACGAACGGAGTCAGGAAGCTATGTGCCAGTCAAAGTTATGAATTCGACAGAGAATGAAAAGAAAAATGAGAATGAAGTACTCGCAAATTTAGGCACTGCTTGAAGCCGCTAAAACTTCACTGAAACCAATAACTATGAGAAAACGGAAAAGTTGATTGAAGAATTTTGTGATTTAATAACTATTGATGAAGAAAACAATAGAAAAACAAAAATTGTTGAACACCGAATTAGAACGGCTAATACAGAGCCCATTTGCCAATTACCACGAAGGCTTCAGCTAACAAAGCGAGAGGAAGCTAGAAAGATGCTGATAAAGATGAAGAAACAAGAAGTTATTGAACCATCCAATAGTCCATGGAGTTCACTGGTAGTACCAGTTAAGAAAAAAGATAATACTCTGCGTTTTTGTGTCGACTACAGAATGTTAAACGAGGTTACACAAAACTATAGTTACCCTCTACCCAGGATTGATGACACCACCAATAAACTTGCGGGATCTCGAATGTTTTCTACTTTAGATCTCACGAGCGGATATTGGCAGGTGGGAATACATTCTCAGGATCGCGAGAAAACTGCTTTTTCAATAAGTAAAGGGTTGTGGCAATTTACAGTGATGCCATTTGGCTTGTGCAACGCACCTGCAACTTTCAAGCGACTCATGGAGTATATGTTAAAAGGATTGAATTGGAGGACGTGTCTTGTTTATTTGGATGACATTATTGTTGTTAGAAAGACGTTGGAAGAGCCTCTACACAATCTTGCAGAAGTTTTCCAAAAGATCCGAGATGCTGGTATGAAGCCAAATCCGGCAAGGTGTGCACTTTTCAAAAGCAAGGTGAAATGTCTTAGTCATATAGTTTGAACCGAAGGGGTAGGAACGAATCCTGCAGTAGCGTAGCGAAGGGGGCAGGGAGAAGCATCTGCTCCCGGCCGCCAGGCTTTGGGGCGCCAAAAAGCAAAAGGAAAAACAACAATTTCACCATAGTTTAGACATTTTTTAACATGTAAAACAAGTAAAATTAAATTGTTTTTTGCACTGTTTCACACAAGTGATTTCTAAAATTTTCTTGGGGAGGGGCTCACCGAGCCCCGATTATAGCTCGGGTGTTTTCGGTTCCCTCTGTTTTAGTCGTCAAATTGGGATGACATTGGAAGATGGGGGCGCATTTTCGAAACCTTGCCCCCGGCGCCAGATACCCTCGCTACGCCACAGCATTCCTGAAAACATTGAAGCGGTAAACCATTGTCTTGTTCCAAGAAATTCTCAGGAAATAAGAAACTTTGTTGGTTTGTGCACATATTATCGACGTTTTGTGGCAAACTTTTCCAACATTGCAAAAGAATTATATAAGCTTACAAAAAAGAGTGCACCGTTTGATTGGTCAGGGTCATGTCAACAAACGTTTGAACAGTTAAAAACAACTTTAAGTTTGACGCCAGTTCTGTCGTATTCAATTCCTGAAAAATTGTGTTAGACACAGATACAGGTAATGAAAGAATAGGCCAGATTTTTGTTGCACATTTTTTAGCATCTAAGTAAAATCGTGAACCATTCTTAACTTATCGATATTAGAATGCTAGCGTGCAGTTTGTAGTTTCTTACAAACGAAGGTCTTTTTTAATGTTAAAATTTTTTCTTATTCAATTGTAGATTCGCCAAAGGTTTTATTGGGTATTCCGTAAAATGGATGTAGAAAAATGGTGTCGAAAATGTGATACCTATGCGCTAGTAAAGGAACACGCGTTAAAACAAAGGGCCACTTACAACAGTGCAACGTAGGTTCCCCTTTTAAAATAATTGATATAGATTTGGCAGGTCTATTTCCAGTGTCAAAATCTGGCAATAAGTACATTCTTCCGGTCATAGATAACTTTACAAAATGACCAGAGGTGATTGCTATAGCAAATCAAAAAGCAGTCACAGTTTCCAACGTTGTTGTGGATGGCTGGGTTAATCGCTATGGAGTGCCGAGCTCCATTCAGATCAGGGCAGGAACTTCGACTCAATTGTTTAGAGAAATGTGCCGTGTTTTAGGTATTCACAAACCCCGCACAACTCCCTTTCCCCCACAGTCTGACGGTATGGTGAAATGATTTAAACGAACTATTCAACAGCACTTGTCTAAGATGGTCGGTGAAAATCATGCTGATTGGGAAAAACACATTTAATTATTTTTGATGGCTTACAGTGGATCTGCTCACAATTCAATGAAGATTACCCCAAGTAAAATGTTATTTGGACAGAAGATACGACTTTCATGCGATTTTATGTAAGGAAGTCCGGGAGATACGGTAGAATCGGTAGACGAGTATGTTCGATTAAATGAAAATGATATTCATTTGGAGCCATAAATAAGACAAAGGCAGCCAGCGACAAAATGAAAACTCGGTATGATTGACAATCAAAAATGAAAGAATTTAAAGAAAATGATTTGGTGTAGTTTTACAATCCACATTGCAAAATTAGAAAATCACCTATACTTCAACAGGACTGGGAGGAACCATATCGAATTATTAAAAAGATCAATGATGTCATCTACCGGATTCAAAAAGACCCGCGTACTAAAATGAAGATAATTCATGTTGACCGCCTTGCCAAATATTATGGAGGTAATGAAACTGTTTGGGACGTACAGGATTAAGAAGGGGGTAGTTTTATATTTTTCAGGTTTGTTAATAAGAATTTCTAAATATTGACATAGAAAACGATACAGATCAAAGCTCATTTAATATACTTCCAATAAACTACAGAACCATTCCAGAAACAATATAAACTATTTTTGAATAAACATCTATTTTATTACCAATTTTTTAAATTGAAGTTTGAATTTTTTAAATCATAAAGAGTTTGTTTTTCTACATAAAATTTTCGATTTTTCCAATTATTTTAATTTTAAATTTTTTTAATGTTTTATTGATTTTATTCTATAATTTATTCATATTCTGTCCAATCAATTTGGAATGTTATTATAATATAGAGTTCACAGCGACAAATAAATCCACCAAATTTCAACTTGATTGAATAACAGGAAGTTAATGTTTTTGAATGGTATAAGGTCCCAACGTATGGCTCAAGCAAGCAAGCAAACACCCCAAGTAATATAAAGGATTTTAAAAAGACCACATACACCCACATACACCTACATACTAATCCACATACACACATTCCTTTGGACAGCACGTATTAGCATGCGCACACAAACTAACACAATGATACACGTACGCACATACACATTACCACAGAGTTACAAGCACACACACAAAGTAACTCAGCTACACACCCACTCTCGGTCACATGCACACAGCCAGAGATGCGCACGCACTACTCCTGGTAGCATAGATGACCACAAAAAGGCATCTCATCCAATGCACTTCACAACTTCTGTGTGCAACAAGAGAAACCGTTTTTTCTTGATTTTAGTGACTTATTTGATAGATAAATAAATAAATAAGTGAATGAACAAGTAAATAAATTATTTTCAAATATTCTGGCTGTGTATAAGACGACTAATGAATATTTATTCAAAAGGAATAACGTTTTTTTTTCTTTGCAAAATAGCTGATTACTATGAGTAAAGACTTTGTTTAAATCAAACAATTTGAATCTCTTTTAAATTGGATACAATTGGAATATTTTATATTTCTATTGAAAAATTGTTTTATATATAATGTTATAGTCTAAATAATTTACCAATAAGTGAACAAAATGGAGAAGATTTCGTCGAAACCCCTTTTTGGCCTGTTCAACTTCTCTTTATTTCTCCACATTATTTTCACCACCGCCCATTATTATCATTCCTATCTCAACTTAAATTTATGTCATCATAATCATAACTATTTACATTTCAGCACTTACAAACTGTAGCTTTTTCATCATTACTATCGTCTTCATAATTATCATCATCATCACTTTGGTCAACATCATCATCGTCAACGTTACCAATATGACTGTTGACGTGTGAAACGGAAGAAACAGAAAAGAGAAGTCTATGAACGTTAGTCTTTTAAATTTTGATATTTTTTAGAATTATATTTTCATATTATTTAGCTAATAAACTGAATAAAAACAGTTTTTTATTTACTTTCTGAACATTTTTGGCTAATTATTATTTTGAATAATGAATTATTAATTTAAAAAGAAAAAAGCCATATAATTAATTACATGCATTTAATTATTTACATGCATATAATTATTTTCTTGCCATATAATTATTTACGTGCCATGTAATTATTTACGTGCATATAAATATTAACATGCCATATAATTATTTAAGTGCATATAAATATTAACATGACATATACTTATTTACATGCTATATAATTATTAACATGTCATATAATTATTTACATGCATGTAATTATTTACACGCCATAAAATTATTTACATGCATGTATTTATAACTTCTCATATAATTATGCACATGCATATAACTATTTACATGCCGTATAATTATTTACAGGCCATATAATTATTTACAGGCCATATATTTATTTATTTACTAGTTTTTTTGTTATTTTTTGAACAAAGAGTGAACCATGTCTCAGATATAAACTGAGATAACAAATTTACAGCTGAGAAAACATTTGTACAACTGAGGAAACATTTGTACAACTGAGGAAACATTTGTACAACTGAGACAACATTCGTACATCTGAGACAAAAATTCTACAAGTCGGAATACAATTGTATAACTGAAACAGCAACTGTAAAATTCACATCTACAGGAAGATTTGTTGCACCAACAAAGCCGTTCTTTAAATATTTCATTGTTGGTACCCAGCTGGAAGGCAACGCAACAGACATCTTTTGCGTGAATTCTACCGCGGGCGTCACATCGAGTGACTGCATTTATGACAAACATCCCAACCATAGCGTGACAACAATTCTTTCCAGCGTCACAACCACTAATTTGTAAACATACTTGTTACAACTACCACGTGACCAGGTGACGACGAAAGCAATCAAACAAAGAAATGACGACGACGGCAACCTTGTGGTTACGACAGGTTTTCATGTGGTCGCTGGTGTGGTTGCTGTTGATGAAGAGCGAAACAGCAAACTGCCTGCGGAACAAACGCTACAATGACCAACAAGCAAAACGCAGGTGGGATATTCAATTTATTTATTTATTATTAAAATAAAGAAACAATTATTTTCAGTTTTTTTCATGTGAAAACTGTAAAAACTATAATAATTTTACGTGTAATTCGAAATAACTTTCTGACGGAAATTGAAACTGAAAGTTATTATTCTGGTAATTAAATCTTTTTTAATAATTTCGATATAAAAGCTTTTTCTCATTTCATTTGATTTTCGAATGTGAAGCTTGAAAACGTCTTTTATTATTTTTTATTGCGTTTCTTTCTCCAAATCTCATCTATTTTAGTAACAAATAAAATAAACCTAAATAAAAATTAAAAACACTTTTGTTGAAAACGTTTAGTGTTTTTTTAATTCACAATTGATTGCCACTTTGAATGACGGTTTCTCTGAACTGAGACAATTTCTCATATATTTATATGTGCCAGTTTTTGTTTTATCTGTCAAGAAATCATTTTTAATGTTTTTTTTTTTATATTTGTTCACCGAGAGCAGTGGGTTTTTTCCTATTAAATGATCATCCGGCGGTTATCAAGCGGGGATTGATGGATGGATGGATTGTATGGAACGGATGAATAAACATCGAGACGTATTGCTGTATCGATTGATTGGTTGGTTGATTGACCGATGAATAAATGAAAGAATGGAGAGGTGAAGGTAAAATGAGCAGGTCAAAAAATTCCCTGTTTGGACGTTAGACATACCCATGTTGATTTTTGAAAAATTTTTTAATTATATATATATATATATATATATATATATATATATATATATATATATATATATATATATATATATATATATATATATATATATATTGTTATGATATCACCAAATTGTATACCGGGATCAATAGAATGGTTTTGCAGTTTATTGGAAAATAATAAAGAAGCTTTGTTAAGGCTATTTATACCTTCTAATCTATTAATAATGTCTATAATGATTGTTCTAAATCCTTTAACGTTTATTAATGCGAGGCGGTGTTGCCGTAGACACGTGGGTTCGACGCCCATCCTCCCCTAGCTGCTCGAAGCAGATTCCCCCTCCTTTCTTTCTTTACCCTAACCCTAACCCTTCCTTTCTTTCTAACGTCTCTTCTCCGTTCCGAATGTAAGTAAAAATTACCTGTAAATTGACAATATGGCCACATCCAAATAATAATAAAAATAATAAGCTTTTTAATATTTATTTAAGAAATTACATCACTGTGAATAAAATAAGGCATAACCTAATGAAGAAGGTTTGGTCGCAGAATGGGAATAACACAAGCAACACAAGAAATAATGTCATCATCTCTTAACTGTACAAGCAAGACTTTTTCTGATGATATTATCATGAAGGCTTACAAATAATCATCTGAAATTAATTATCGAAATCTATTTTTGATAATATTCAGTTTAATTAAAACCCTTTTAGCTGAGAAATTTGAAACTGCATGACAAGCAAAGATGCTATACAGACTGTACACATTTGGAAAGCCAGAAAATTCAGAAAGCAATTGCAATGGGTTCATAAATGCATATTGATGCCATTGCTGTGCCTGGTTCAGCTTTGCAACATTTAAAAATATATGCATGTTAAAATGTATAGGTGGGGTATATGTTCCGGGGAGATATTGTCCGAAACTTCAGATTAGTATATCCCTGAGATTTCACCAAGAGCCTTCAAAACAAAAACTGTTGGATGTTGGTGTTGTTGATGACGACGACAACACCAACGACAGCGACGACGACGGTGATGGTGGTGATGATGATGATGATGAGGATGAGGATGAGGATGAGGATGAGAATGAAGATGATGAGGAGGAGGATGATGATGACGATGATGATGACGATGACGACGCATGTGTAAATCTTCTGAACCAGGACGTCGTAAGCGTCCATGCACGTCTTGAAGTGAGAATGAAACTCATCGAATCGTGACAACTCGAACTCATCCGGCATTCAATTCATTTTTTCACTTCAATATCTCACGGATCAGTAATTTCGAGAAAATGCTCTCTTTTACAGCTCATATCTGTGTATGCTGGAGTCGCAGTTTTACCTCTAACTCACTGACCAATCCCCATCAATACGCACACAACACACACACACATATTAATAAACAAATACATATACGTTACTAGAGTCAATAATTACCAAACGGTTTCACAAGACTATTATTGAATCGTTTGATATCCCATGCGTTTTATTCGTAATCCCTCATATTAACTTCACTCCTATCTTGCTTTTCTTGTTTTCATGCGGACAAATCTTGGAACTAAACATTAGCAATTTTCCCGTCATCCAATAAAATTGCAATTTTGAATATAAAATCGTTCCTAAGAACAATGCAATTCGTTAGACTTTGAATTTTTCTAAACAAGGTTTTTTATTAAAAAAAATTGTTTTATATTTGCTCTAAATAAAAACAAATATAGTAAATTATTATAAAATATAAGCCATAAAATATTATAAAATATAAACTTTAATTTATTATAAAATACTAGCGGGACGGCCGGCTTTGCCCGGAGGTTTTTCGAGGTTTTTATAATGTTTGTATATCTCGCTCCCGTTTCCTTCCCCGCTTGCTCTCCCGTTCCCGGTCGCTTTCTCGCTCCTGGTCGGTTTCTCGCTCACGGTAGCTTTCCCGCACCCGGTCACCTTCTCTTTCCCGCTTGCTTTTTTTTATCTCGGTCGCTTTCCCGCTTTCGCTTCCTATCCCTTTCTCGCTCGCTCATTCGTCTCAGTTGCTTTTCCGTTCCAGTTTCCGCTCATTTTGTGACCGATTGTATGTGTATATGTATATATGTAGTTCCTGCTCACTCTCCCGCTCCGCTCCGCTCATTTTGTGACCGGTTTAAATTTTTTTCTATTAAAACCTTTTTCCATTGACTCTCAAGCTTGTGTAAAAATTTCATTACGATCGGAAGAATGGTGTAGCAACGCATAAGTTATTTACACACACACATAATCTTATTTTTATGTATGAATAGATAAGCTGTAAAATATTTATACGATTTTGCGGCTAAAAGTTTAGAAGTTTTTAGTCGCAAACACGCATAATTGTAATCAAAACAAGAATACTAGAAACGGCAATCACATACACTCATGCATAAGCTCACACATTACTGATATTTTGAGAAAATATTCATAAACGGATGTGATTTATATTTTCAATTATCTTCTAAATAGTACTTGTACGTGGTCCGTGGATATCAATCTCTCTTCCAATCCATCTCCTTCTCTATTTCTCTCTCTTTCTTCCTTTCCTTCTTTCTTTTTCTCTCTTTCTCTCTCTCTTTTTCTCTTTCTTTTTCTCTCTCTTTCTCTCTTTCTCTCTCTTTCTCTCTCTTTCTCTCTCTCTCTCTCTCTCTCTCTCTCTCTCTCTCTCTCTCTCTCTCTCTCTCTCTCTCTCTTTCTCTTTCGCTGTATTTTTCTTTCTAACACTTCTAACTATGATGATGATGATGATGATGATGATGATGATGATGATGACGATGAAGGTGGTATGTAGTGGTGATAATGATGAATGGTGATTTCTTCCTTAGACATTGCCCGCAAACAAAACGCCACCAAAAGTACACGCACAGCAACATTTGATTCGATAAAAATTGTTGCAGATTAGTTTTGTAGTTTTGATTATGGCGACGATAACCATGATAATGATGATAATGATTATGTTGATGGTGATGATAATGATGATGATGCATCATAGTAATGTTTCTGGTTTTGATGGAAAACCAATAATCTATTCTTACAGTTCACCCACTACTAAGAATGTTAAATCTTTTTTTATAAATGAAAATAATATATTTTCTTCTCATTAAAAATATTGTTTGAATGTTATTATAATTGTAATAAGAATTATTTTCATTTGATTTTTTTAGAAAAAAAAATAAAAACAATTATTATTCATAATATTATAATTATTGTTATGGGTTCTTCATCTTTCCACGCATTCTTCCTCTGCACACGTGATCTGAATGATTGGGCATTTGTCGATCTTTCTGTCTCTGTCTGTTTTTGTCTGTCTGTCTGTACGTCTCTCTCTTTCTTTCTCTCTCCCTCCCTTTCGCCCCTTCCACTCTTTTTAAATTTTTCTCCATACATTAATTTTTAATCTTCTTAATCCTTTTCCAGATATTATTCCATCACCATCACCATCACCATCTCCATCTACAATTATTATTACTTCTCTCCGTAAATCGCAGGTTCCGTTTCACTAATATGTCAACAGGAGTGATAAGAAAGTTATTTTTTGAATTTGAACTAGAGTGCGACCTAAGTGGGATAATATTTGCAAAATTTAAGTGAAGTTTTTGAACTAGTTTTTGAGACGATGTGTTTTATAAACTTGATAACATTTCAATATACATTGAATATATCCAAATTTATTTTTTCGTTTTCAAGCACAATTTAGATAAACTAATCATGTTTAAAACAGATAATGATGTTTAGAAAAAATAATCATGTTTAGAACAGCTAATCATGTTTAGAACAGCTAATCATGTTTAGAACAGCTAATCATGTTTAGAACATGCCAATTGTTTAGAATATGCAAAAACGTTTTCAACTAAACTGAACAAATTAAAGAAAAAGTTATAATAAAAAAAATAATAACACAACATTCAGACTGACGATTGTAAATAATGAAACAAGTTGCAGTCATGGGCACTCAGCAAAACCTTTTCGAACGGAGTATAAGTGGTAGTGAAACATACGGCAGTCTGTTTTTAAATGAACGCAATTCATTCACAACGGCACTCTGGCTCTGGTATCAGCTAGGACACACAACATCATCGACAATACCTGCAGCGTGTGAAAGTTACTAATTTAACCGGTTTATTTGACCCTTCCCAAGTGAGGTTGACCTGCGCTTGTTCAATCTGGCCTTCAAATTGAAAAAGTTGTTATATTTGAAAGAAGAATGAATATAATAATATAACGCATAAAATAAGATGGCACAAAAGCAGGAGGACATGAATCTATGATAAAAAAAAGTCTGATGGAAGTATTCCAGATGGATGAAAATGAGACTTAAATGCATAAATGCAAAAGAGTTTGCGTGCGTGAGAGAAATGCACGACAATTGGCCGAAATAATTGCGCCGCGCCAACTCCTATTGGCGCTCATGAGATGGATGGTAATGATGATAATAATAGTGATGCTGGTTTTGATAATGCTTATGGCAATGACGATAATGAAAGTAAAGGTTTTTTTTCAGAATTAAGTCAATGATGATGGCAATTATGCCAATATTAGCGTTAAAGTGGATGATGGACAGTAAACACGACGACTTCGGTGGTGATGATGATGATTGTCAATGATGTAACTAGAAATCAAGCAATGCTACTAGAAATAGTGATTATAGGAAGGCGGTGATAAATGCGACATTGGTTGAGAAATAGTCAAAGAAGATGGTTGGGATTGTAGTCGTGGTAGTGACCAAATGCCCACATTGGTCACCATCAACCGCGAAGGCTCCCGGGTAAAATGAGCATCGGCAAATTGACTTGCAATCTACAAAGACAGGAAGAAGAGGAAGGTGAGAGAAATGATTAATGACATTTCTCAAATTGCTCTTTCCAGCTAACAAGGGCCCGTAAATTTTCATTTCTTGTGTCGTTTTCCTACTCGGTGGGGCTACAAAAGAGTTTTTTTTTATACAAATTCGATCGAGCAGCAAATGTTTTGAAAAAAATAATAAAAACTGAATGTATGAGTCTTCTAACTAAACTCATTAACGTTTTCTTTTTCGATAACAAATAGTGGCGGATCCAGGCATTTTTAAGCGGGTCCGAAAATTTTATATTTCAGTTTTTTTTCTTCAAATTTTGATTACTCCGTTAAGATATCTTGAATTTTTTTATATTCAGTAAAACGAAACAAAATAAATTAAAAGATAACTTTTATTTACCTAGCAGCCGGGTTAATTTTTTTCCTTTCTTTTTGCTCTTTTTTTCTCACTTTCTCTCCATTTTTTGTAGTAATGCTGACACAAGACACCTCTTTTTTATCGTGCTGCTGAATTAGGTCATTACACATTTCAAAGCTGAGAATGAATTTTTACCTGCAGTATTAAATACTATAAGATTGTCTCAATCAAAGAGAACAAGTGAAGCAAAAAACAAAGTTTTTAAAAACACACTTTTATATTTGTTGTGTCTTTCAGAAAACTTATATATTATTTATATTATTAAAAATCTTTGTGTTATGTTTGATATAGTTTGTATCATTATATAAACAACGAGCATATTAGCATATACAATAAATAGTTCGACGAAAATATCACAAATAATTATTTAATTAAATTTTGTCCAATCGATCCGAAAACCTGATAGAATGCATTGCTAATCAGTTCGGAGGTATGTTTAAATTTTAAAATTTCTAGCTCGTTGGGAAGTTAGTTTAAAATCGATTGCAAATTTTGACGACAGACAGACAGAGAAGTCAAGTTAAGTAAAAGCGTGTATAAAAGATATCACAGATGGCAAAAAATTATTTTTCCTCAAGAGAATAGCTTTATATGTTCCTTGGTAGATGTTTTGTGGAAGCGACCAAACGAGAATCTTCCATGTGTTAATTTTCAAGCTGGAACGGTTCAAATCAAACTTAAACAATTCTATTACTTTCATGATTTCGAATAGCAAATATGGCTAACTTTGAGCAGTTGCTCTTATTTTGAAAAATCGTCCGCTTTCTTAAATCATCTTTTTAGCTGGTTGATGAAATTGTCCGAGAATGAAATGAACATGTTTTGTCTGTACTATTCTTCTGGACAACCTTAAAAGCTTTTGTTTGTTTGTTTTTCAAATCCTCGGAGCTGTTAGTTTTTGTTAATTTTTTATGTAATTTTTGATGCGCTGATAAAAACGCATTAGAATATTTCATCCCCAATTCCTCCTTTGCCTTCAAAAACCTTCCGTGCAGCCATTACCTACTTTATGGCAGCTTCGATGTTTTGTGTGATTTCCCTACAGGAACCTGTAAAGAAATACCGATTTGATTAGGCAGATTTTCAACATTTTGCAAAAGCTTAAGATCCCGTGAAAGTGAACTGATGCCAAAAACGTTGGTGTATGCTATTGTCATTCCTGATTCTTTTGTATGTCAAAAAGCGTTTTTTCGGTAATGACTAAAAGCGTGTCATAAAACAGTAAGATTGATTTGTAAAAATTAATCAATCTAGTGGCAAAGTCATGTGGAGAAGGTTTTAGTGCTCATCGTCTCCTGTATCGTGGCTGCTCCACTTTCCTGACAGGCTTCGTACAAAATCTATTTGTAGTTCTGAAGATATTCCTGTTTGTCGGATCTTCACAGCTTGAAGCAAGCCAAATTTATGTTAGTTGAAGCCGTATAATGAATAAAACGGTAAGTACCTGACGATTGCTTTACACCCATTGAACCTGTCAATTATAAATTATAACTTTTGCGCTGTTTTATCTCGGTTATAATCAATATTCTACGACTAGACTCACACGTCCAAAAAATCCAGTCAACAATTGGAATATTCATTGAACCCGCGGCGAAATCAAACAACTTTATTATTTTTGTTTCAGCTTTCATTCATATTACAAATTATTACTGCTGTAAAGCTTTGTTGTTAACTTTTCTGCAGGACATGCCGGTGGATGTCTAAATGTTTTATGAGATATCTTTTAAAATACATTTTGCATTGAACTGGCTTAGAAAGCCCAAAATTTTCAAATATCTGCCAAATATCAGAACTATTGATGATCGAAAAGTGTTTTTAGTAAAGATAAAGTTTCACAGAATGAAGTTGCGAGCTAAGTAAAAAAATAAACTTCTAATTGTTTTCGACCTTTGAATGAAACCAGATGATATATAATAATTTGAAATCATTCTTTTCCATCATCTTCTTTTCCATCTTCTCTTAATAAACATGTTTTGTACAGGTTATTCAAAAACGTCGTCGTTTTTACTACAAACTTTTATTTAGGTTACAATCTCTGTTTGTGTGTGTGCGTGTCTTTCTCTGTACGCAAATCTTGCAAATAAAATTTAACCAGGAACATGAAACTTTCAGCATAGCTCAATATTGGATGACAATACATAATTCAATTAAAAAAAAATTAAACATGCTTTGTAATTCTAAATCGAGTGTATTTGAAATAAATGTTTGTGTTGAAAACTCATTTTTTCTTTTACTTGTTATTTTTTCATTGTGCTAAATAACATTCAAGCTTTAAAAAAGGTTATTAAATAAATTTTAGTAGAAAACATTTCTTATATTATGATTTTAAGAAATTTTTCACTTATATGGATTTTATGCTGTTTGCGTAATCATTTCCTATTTTAAGTTGATCTGTGTTTAAACCTCTGATGGGAATGATTGTAAAATTTGTTACAATTTAACATAAAGGTTTTGAAGAGATGCTTCACTAAAACTAAAGATATAATTGAAATGTTGAATTTGCTGAAAATTTTTCCATGACGAGAACGATTAATGTCAAATCTTTTTAGGCGCAATGGCTGAACCAAATTGGTCTGATTTAATCTTCTGTGTCGCAACCTTCAGGATGAATAGAAGCAATTTAACATTCTGGCAAGCATGAGAATTGTAGAATCTAGCACTTTAGCCTCATTTGCTTTAAATTGCTGTTCAGATTGTATAGACACTTAGTGTTCCATTATTTGTTCAGGAACGCGCAAATTTTCAAAAATTGGAAAATCACAGACGATGTAAACATATGGTAGTTTGTATGATCACCCGATTTCAGCAAAAACTCAACATTTTTGATGTATTTATTTCAAAGATAGAAGATGCTAGAAGATTACAGCTTGGAAAAAGAATATATTGCTACAGATTAATCTGTGATTTTCCAATTTTTGAAAATTTGCGCGTTCCTGAACAAATAATGGAACACTAAGTGTCTATACAATCTGAACAGCAATTTAAAGCAAATGAGGCTAAAATAATTGACAATGTCAAGCTTTTTTGCAGATAAAGTTCAATTAATCAAACTTATTAGATGTGGAATACATGCAGACATTCTGAGCTACTTCTTATGTATTGTATAGTTTTAACACGACTTTAATTCTTAAATAAACACGTTTTCAGAATCTTTGTTGCTAATAACATTATCGTATTAATATGGGTTGGTTGGTTGGGTCGGTCGGGTCGGGTTGGGTTGGGTTGAGTTGAGTTGAGTTGAGTTGAGTTGAGTTGAGTTGAGTTGAGTTGAGTTGAGTTGAGACAGGAAGTTTTATCTTACAGTGAGTTGAGTTGGGTTGGATATGTAGTGTTGAAAATTTCTTAAAGTTTCGGGGAAACTCTCAGGAAACATTTGTCGAGAAAGCTTCCACTAGTGAAAATTTTCACTTGGTAAGAGTTTCTAAAAAACTATTTTAATAAAATTTATTTTAATTTAATAGTTTTAAAATATCAGAAAATGCTGGCAATAAAGCACTCGAAAAAGAGCGTTGGATTCATGTTTCTGGGTTGCAACTGGGGTTTTTTTTTTTTTTTTGAACATTTATTGAGCACGAAACAAAACAATTAAGTACAACAGTGAAGTTATAAATAAGGGAAAAAAATCAAGTGCTCAAAAGGTTCATCCAAAGGGAATTACTTCCCGCTAACTGGACGACCTATAAACGAAAATTCAGATTTAAATACGAACCGAGACAGAGAAATAAAAGTTAACATAAGTGTATAGGAGTAAACATAAGTATATATATAAGTTAACATATTTGTATCGAAGTTGACATAAGTATATAGATATTGAAATTATGAATCTAGCTGTAATATGTAAGATTTCAACGATTTTTTAAATAGCGAAATGCTTTTCAATGAGGAAATTGTTATCGGAATACTTGAATACAACCGCGGACCGAAACACTTTATGGAGAATGTTTTGAGAGTTGCTCGAGCAAAATCAGACCGAAAGCAATGCAAAGAACACACATCATGAGAATGTACATGAGACGATTTTGTGAAAAGGTTATCAAATGACGACGGTAACATATGGTTGTCATATTTGTACATGAAAATACTAACAAGAAAAGAATTAATTTGATATACATTCAGTAGGGTATTCTCGATCATTTTCATTTTACAAGATGATGTAAAGGGCAAGTTAAATAATATTCGGATGATTCTTTTCTGTAAGATGTTGAGAGACTTTAGACGTGTAGGATAATTTGAAGCCCAAACAATATTACAATAGGACAAGTAAGGGTAAACGAGAGCGTAATACAACATCATAGAAATATTTTTATCCACAAATCGACTCACGCGAGATAGAATTCCACAATTTTTTGCAACTTTAGAGGTGACGTAACTAATATGGTTAATCAGTGAGAGGTGCTCATCAAGCAACATTCCAAGAAATTTACACGAGGAAACTCGCGCAATAGGTTTATCGTCAATAAGAAGTTGATAATCAGAACAAATTAATTTATTTCTATGGTGGAATAGAATATAGTTGGTTTTACTTATATTTAAAGAAAGTTTATTAGCACAAAACCATTTATAAACAGAAAGTAGTTCATGATTAGTAACATCATATAAATCTTTTAGGTTTTCACCAGAAGCAAAAAGGTTGGTATCATCGGCGAACAAGACAAATTCGAGACGACGCGAAATTATTATTATTACGCGGGTTATTAACAATTTGCTTCAATCTTTTTTTTAATGTCATAACTGAGACAGAAAGGAGCATAAAATCATTATCTGCTGCTCCAGAGGCACCGAAGCTCATTTGTAGTAAAGTAGAGCAGGTATTTTGGGAACTGGGTGATTAATTTAACACAGAGGATAAATATTCAATCCGCAATGAAAATTTACACTACCACCTAAATGAATTGAGCATATGAAACCTGTTGTTAAAAAGGGTTCATGGTTTGCAAAACCAATAAAGTATAAATAAACTTTTAAAGTGTATCAAAATCAATACAAAATATAATTTTGCAGCTATAGTTTTCTTTTATGAACATGTTCAAAATCAATTTACTTCGCAATCCAAATTTTTCATACTGGGAAACTTTCCGGAAAGTTTCCAATGGGAAAATTCTGGAAATTTTACATCACTATGGATATATCAGTTAGTGGGCTTGGCTGGGTCACTAAAAATGGGCCCACGGACAACTATGAGCAATATACAAGAGGAGACCAAAAATGACGAGAGAGAAATCCAAGGATGTGGAAAAAGTGAATATCTGGTTTTGTGCTGGAGATCTGTGCGTGTGCATGTATAAGTGCATGTGTGTGGAATACTTTATTTCAATTATCATCAACTGTGGAACCAAAGCCTGTAACACATTAAAAGGGGCCACGGTGATGCTAAAGATGACGGCAACGATTGGGGTGGTTGTGATGGTAATGTTGATAACGATAGCGATGAAAATACTGATGATGATGATGAGGATGACGACGACGACGACGACGATGATGATGATGATGATGATGATGATGATGATGATGATGATGATGATGATGATGATGATGATGATGATGATGATGATGATGATGATGATGATGAGGAGGAGGATTATGATGATGATTGTGGTGGTGGTGGTGGTGGTGATGATGATGATGATGATGATGATGATGTTGTTGTTGTTTTTGTTGATGAAGATGATGAGGAAAATGAATATTGTAGGAATGCTGGTCGTCACGAGAAGAGATGATGGCTTAAGCGCTGATTTATGTTGTCGATAGTTATTTACTCGGAAGACCACATAGTGTTGTAATGAAAGAATAGTGATTGCTTCGGTGTGGTGAGAGTTGCCTGATATGGAAATGGTTCTGGAGATGGTGAATGTAGTCGATGCAGTAATTATTGTCGCCAGTGTCACGTAAGCGAATGGCTTATAACGTTCGGTTTTCGCGATATGCTATGCTTAAGTGTTTGCAGTTACTGTTGTAGTTATAGTGATTTTGTGATAGTGTGTGGATGCAGTTACTGTTGTAGTAATAGTGATTTTGTGATAGTGTGTGGATGAGTAAAAATAATACATACCACCCTTATAATCGTTTTTTCATCATTGTTCTCTTTGTTGAAAATGAAATAAAATAAAGACAAGAAAAAGAAAAAAGGAGAAACATTGAGAGAAAGAAAGCTGACAATTCCTAAGAGACCATGTGATTCTAAAGTGTATCCATCTCATTGAATTTTCTCTGTTTCAGCTGGGACAGAAACCAGTTATCGTTGTTCAACGAAGCGAATGTTTATCATGGTAGATGGTGTTAGAAATAAGATAGAAAGAAAAGAAGAAAGCGATTAAAGGAAAGAAGACAGGATAAATCTGAAAAGGATGCCAACAATTTGGTATCTAGATTCTTCTTATATTCTTTTCGACAAGGCCATACAAAAATATCATAGTGGTTTTAATAGCAATTTCTGCAGATGTAGACAAAACTTTAATCACAAAAAAAGATTTCACTAGCAAAAGTTAAAAAAACAGCAAAAAGGAACATGCACCAAAAAATTAATGTGCCTGATGGACTTAATGAAATAATGATGCAAGATAGACGACAGGTTTTGAGAAGAAATTGTAATCGATGGTCATCCTAAATACATTCGGTTTGATTGC
This sequence comes from Erpobdella octoculata, assembly GCA_963978895.1. Taxonomy (NCBI): domain Eukaryota; kingdom Metazoa; phylum Annelida; class Clitellata; order Hirudinida; family Erpobdellidae; genus Erpobdella; species Erpobdella octoculata. Next base: position 17,987,334 of record OZ022242.1, read on the forward strand.
AATGTCTGGAACTGTTGTTTAATTTCTCAGGTGGAGTCTTATGAGCTTTCAATGGCATGCAACATGCCTGCCATGGCCGTGAATGACAACGAGAAATAAGGGTTCCATTCTGAAGGAAGAGTATGAAATAATACTATCTAATTTATCTAAAGTCTCAGGCTCGCAGATTACATGTTTTACTGAAGAAGGTAAAACATATTTATTTTTATGATCGCCTAAGTCTTATATAGATATGAACCTGAATTATTCGCAAGTCTACTTTTGTAGACGCAACCATACAGAAAACTCAACTCATCACAACCAAAAAAGGTGATGATTTGAAGCCATACTCCCTTGAGAATTTGTGACTGTAAAAAAGGAACTAGCCTTGAATTTTGTTTCTATGAAACGGCCGTGCTGGGTCAAGAATTTTGAGCTCGTAAAATGAGCTGGATCGAAAAGCCGACAAGCAAGATTGAGCCCACAAATTGACAAGTGATGGGCATGGTTAATATTCTCAAATTTTGAAGCAAGCGAGCTCACGTCGGATTATTCTAGTAAATATATAAATAAATAAATATATATATATATATATATATATATATATATATATATATATATATATATATATATATATATATATATATATATATATATATATAACTAAAAATGTTTAAATTATTGAATAAAAAACATCACAATAAGAAGATATTAATGTAATTAGAGATGCACCGATTGCCGATAATCATTCGATTACCTACTATTGACTTTTAAAGCCTGTTGGTTCATTGATGTGCTTAACACAATGTCAAATAGCAACAATTATAACGCCGTTTCTGCCATAGTTTGCACTTCCTGGCATTTAACTTGTTAAAAAACCAATTAAATTAAAGTTTTATTGAAATACGCATAAAAACTTAGCATCATTTACAAAAAACTAGAAAGTGACATACAAACAGATTTTTTTTATCCAATCACAATATTACAGGTTAACCCACATATTTGTACAATCTCCACAAACCGCTCTTCATCCTCATCCAAACTAACCACACCTATAACGTCTCAATCAAACGTCTCTGAGATCACATTAGCTTGTTTCTATGCACTAACTTAGAACAGTCTATACCGATAACAAACCGGTAATCGTTACACTTCTAATAATAATCAATATGAAAAAAAATTGAAGAGAACATGTAAAAAACAAGCTACAGTTATTTAGAGTAGATGTGTCTTCAGTTTTTCGCAAAAGACCTTAAAGCTGGGGTTAAGATCGCGGAGATCGACAGGGAAGGGAGTTCCACGCTATTGGAGCAGACACATGAAAGGCTCGCTGACCAATCGTTCGTGGTTGTGTTCTAAGAATATGTAAAAATTTCGAAAGCGCAGATTCGAGGTGGGATAAGAAATAACAAGTATGGCGGAGTTGATTCATGTAAACATCGGTAAGCGAGCAAGCAAAGATTGAACACAACTTGCGTTGGAACATCGAGCTAGTTTTGCATGGGAAAGTCGAAGCACAAGAGGAGCAGCTTTCCAAATACGACAAAAATAAATGAGTGAAAAAAACATCCATCTAGTCAACGGGTAGAGCCCAGCCAGATGCACTTTGTCTTTGATGTATTCAACCTCAGGAGATTACTTGGCATCCAAAAGGCATTTTTTTTGCCGCAGCGAGTTAAACGATCCATAAAACGTAATATGATCATAAATATGTAAATCATTCGCATGCCCATGGATGTAGAAATTCAGGCCCTCGACTACAACATGTTGAGAGCAAAACGAAATCTTTAAAGCACGTGGCCTTGAGGTACTCCTTGCCGTGAAACGACAGACGATATCTGTCCCCACCATATCTAACGGCTTGCCCTTTACCCGTGAGGTATGACTTAAGCTACGCTAATACTGCCGGGTACCCAAACAACGAAGATTTCATGACCTACGAAACAAGGCAAACTATTCAAAGGCGGTGCTTAGATCTAACATATCAAGTGGAGTCAGAATAAATAAATAAATAAATAATGAAATGATGAAATAAACTAAAATGAATAATTTAATAGACAAAAAAATAAACTAAAATAAAAAAAACTCGAAAAGTTAAAAATTGAATAAGTTGGAGATGAATGAAAAGAAGAAGGGTTAGAAGAAGAAAAAAGAAGAAAATTTATTGGTTGGCCTGATGAGGGTCGCCTCAGTGAATTTATTATTAAAAGAAAACAATTGGCTATAAATTTCTTATTTTATTTTGTTATTTTATTTTTTCTCTCTAAGGAAAAATAAAGAAAAATAAAAAGCAAAAAATTCGAATAAAAGTTTATTTTAAAGAAATTCTATTTTAACGACTACATGGTGATAGTTGTGCTGGTTGCGAAAATTGTTACGATATATTGATGGTGGTTCTGCAAACGATTAAAATTGAATTTTATTTCTATGTCGTTGAATCTTGTCATCAATAAGTTGCTGCCGTTGAGTACAATCGAGATTGGAAACAGTCATTATTCTACTTCCTCTGACTCGATTTAACAACCTTGCATACAAGTTTCAATAGAAATTCTTCAGTGTACATTTGTAGATGCAGACGTGACAAACAAAAAAGTTTGGTCTGATTTTCTTGATTATTTTAGTTTATCGGTGGGTGAAAAAGCAGCAACTTTTTTAGAGCTGGTACTACGTCCTTAGTAAAGTGGACTAAAGGTAGCTGTGACGTTCACGAAAACCAGTGTAGAAGACAACCTGTATTTGTTTTTGCTCAAGTGGAATGCAGGCTCAGCTGTCCACGATTCGCTATTGGTATTTTTAAATTAACTTTCAAATAACGTACAACAAGTACAATCTTATAAATTTTTTAAAACAAAAGCTATGAGTACAAACAATAAACTAAATAATATACAGTAAAAAAAATATTTTTGTAAAACAACGCTCGTATAATAATGTACTAAAAAGTTAAAAAAATTATTAAAGTGTACATATTAACATTTTTTGAATTAAACGTTCCGTTTGGAAAATTAAATTATTTCAAAAAACAACGCTCGTAATTAATATACTTAAATGTTAAAAATAATATTAAAGTGTATATATTACAATTTTTTGTACTAATTTTTTTGTTTTGAAGATTAAAGCGTTGGGCGATAGTAGGTTATAAATAAATAATAGATATTATATAGAAAATGCCCAACGCTGTTATATTCAAAACAAAAAGTTTAGTACACAAAATTGTAATATATTCACTTCAATATTATTTTTAACATTTTAGTACTTTAGTATACGAGCTTGTTAAAAAAAATATTTTTTATACTTTTTATTAATTTCTATTTTTTAGTGTGTATTTTTTATAAATTTAAATATTATTTATATTTTTTGTTATATTTTATTTTTTACTGTTAAAAGTTTTTTAGTGGATGTGCTTATTCGCACTCGACGTTGCGCTGAAACAAATTACAAACAACGTCGATGTGCTTATTCGCATTCGGCGATGAAACAAACAAACAATGTTGCAAGTTAATATAAGCGTTGTTAAAATCAAATTCAATTAGTAATTTGACAATCAATTACCATAAATTATTAACCTATATTTTTATTCAACTTTTTATCTACAAGAAAATGTTTTTAAATAATTTAGCTTTGTTCAAACAATTGTTTTTTGTTCAATTTTACAACCTTTTTATTAGGTCACTTTGTTGTATGTTTGTCTGTTTGTTTGTTTTTTCTGTTTTCTTTACAATTTTTTATTTCAATTCCTGTTTTTTTAGTACAGAAACTTTAACTTTTTAAAGTAAAAACTCAAACAACAGGGGAAATTCCGAATATAATAATTATAATGTTTTGATATTTTGTTGTTAATTTATTTTTGCGCTCATTCTTCCATGTTTGTGACATTGCAATAAAAACCACTGAGTTGCATATTTGTCAGTTCGTGTTTTGTTTTAATCTTCATAATAATGTTTTATTGTTTCTATATATGCAGTATGCACGTGCATTGTGCATGTGGATGTGCATGGGCATACACACCTTTGATTGCATATAAAATATGCGCATCCCATTGGTTCCTTGAAAGGGAAGAAATTAGAAATGCACCATCAATTTCCCACTCGAGCCCTCCAATCGATTGCACGTCGCCACGGCAACCAGCCGGAAGTTGTGCTCTCCATAGAGCACTTCCGGATTCGATCTCGATGCGGTTGGTTCCATTCCTAGAGATCGATGGTTTTAAAGACAGAACAGGGCTTGGTTCAATGTTAAACCAAAATAGAAAACTGCCGGAGAAAGCGGGAAAACTGAAAAGAACAAATAATTAAAGTATTGCTGATAACCTTCAACTGAGAAATGACTAATTTGATAGCTCTCTGTAAGTTTTTCTTCTAAAAAATATAAACTACATCAAGCTGCTCAAGATGCTATTTGAAACAACGTGTGTTTTGTGATGTCATTAGTTGTTTTATATAGTTTTTTTTAAATAGAATTGAAAATAATTAAATAATGAATAAATACATTGTTGATTAGGTACTTTACGTTTAATTGCTTACAAAATTATTGCAAATAGATTTTTAAGGAAACAGTTTTTTCTGAGACGATAAGAGTTTTAAGATAAATTTGAGGTTACAAACTAAATGTTTTCATTTCACAATTCATATTGACATTTTCACAAACTTTGCTGACTAGCGTGTTTAAAAAAAAATAGTAAAATCTTTTATACAATTTTCTAGCTATGGCGTCAGCCGGTCAGTTAAACTATTTTAGTGTCAGTGTTAATGTTGTGAATTAAAATACACATCATAACATTTTTATTTAATTTCAAGGTTAAATCCCATAATAGCAATATAATATCATCTACAATCTTTACATAATTTTGTCTCAACAATATGCTATAGAAGAATAGCAAATTAAAAAGTCATTAAAACTTTGGATAGTTTTTTTTTTATTAAAAACACACTTTTATATTTTTACACTATTCAAGTGATCATTTGTTATATAAACAACAAGCATATTAGCATAGACAATAAATAGTTCGACGAAAATATCACAAATAATAATTTGATTAAATTCTGTCCAATCGATCCAAAAATTTGATAGAATGCATTGGTAATAAGTTCGGAGGTATGTTTGAATTTTGAAATCTCTATCTCATCGGGAAGTTAGTTTAAAATCGATTGCAAAATTTGACGGCAGACAGACAGAGAAGTCAAGTTAAGTAAAAGTGTGTAAAAAAAAGATACATATATGATTATTTGCAACAATAATTAGGAAAAAAACATCAATTTAAAAAAAAAGTCATAGGAGCGAAAATCTCGGTGGCGGTGCGAAGAAAATGACGGCGGCGCAGACCGACCGGCGCACACCTCTAAGTTCTATCAATTTTTTATCAACTTCCTGACAAGTTAAAGGTTTGAAACATTTTTCAGAAATGTTAAAGGAATGACAACACATTATTTGTTACTCCGATTTTAGAAATAGGATTTTTTGTTTTTTTTTTAGTTGTTAGACTTTTGGCTTTTTTGGTGCCCTTTTAGATGTGGTTTCCCAGTGATAGTTCCTCAGATGTCCCATGTGTGTGTCCTCACCAAATAAATAAATCTGCTAATAAATCTATTTTCTTATAGTAGTAATTAAATCGCGATAACCTTTTTTAATTTTTTTCAACCTTCGCTGCTAAATTTAAAAAAAAATAATAAAATTAGGTTAACCGTTTCCATGCTCCTACAATTGACGCCTCTGTTTAAGGCTATTCTTCACACTTCCGTTCCTGCTAACGATCTTGTTTCAAATAAAAATTGTTTTTTAAATATCTGATAAATCATAAAAATATGTATGACCCTCTCCCCGGTTATTGACTATTTTATAGAAAAAAATGAGTTATTACAACCAAGCATCATTTATGAAACTAATCAGTAAAAGGCCGCACTAAGCATTTTTTGAGGGGCATTCACACCCTACCCCCGGTGCTGCCAAAAGCATAATATAATTAGTTAGGATATGTTCGTACCCAGATTTCACTACCCGATACCTGGACAGACACCGCGATACCTGGGAAAGTCACTGGTGATTATGACGATGACTGTAATTGTTAATCTGTGCTTGTGGAAAATCTTTTGAGAAAACACAAAAGTTATTTTCCACAATTAATTTGATAATAATCGTGTCATAGAACATCTTTTCATAGGGATATCACTCAATTCCAGTCACGAACCTTTTTTTTACAAAAGTAATAAAATAATTATGTTGAAATTTTAATTAAAATTAGAATGTTATTTCAAAAACATGTTTTACAGATTTTAAATTAAAAATATAAAACAAACCATTTGTCTTCAGTAGACGAGCGACGACACCCAGGTATACAGAACACACTCACGATTTGGCAAGCAACCATAACGGGTGAATTTCTTTTCAAAATTTGAATTTAATTATGCATATTAATCTTAAAATTTTAAAGAGATAATATATATATATATATATATATATATATATATATATATTATATATATCTTATATATATATAATATATATATATATATTATATATATATATATATATATATCTTCCAATTATTGTATTTGCTTCAGTTTCTACAGTCATTTATAGCATACTACAGTGTACTCCGCTTATAACGAAGTCACATTATCAAAAAAATTAATTTGTTATATCCAAAATTTGCTATATCTGGAAATTGCCAAAAGACATGTTTTGTTCAGTACATACCATGATTTTGTTTGTGTAAAAATTAAAAGTAGAGCCATTTCTTTGCCAGGATCATTCCGATAACATAAAAAACAGTTCCTGTAAAAGAAATTGATCATTTAACGTCAACATAAACATGTAACGGCCAAAACGAGTTTTTCAACAAATACTTTTCGATATTCAAAATAACGATCGTAACATAAATAAATAAATAATTCGTGACGTCATGAATATTACACGAAATTCAAGTGAATCACGTGCTCACTTTGCTGTTTTAGTAAATTGAGTTTATTTGTTTATTAACATATGTTATATAGCTGGTTAAATTTTACTTGCTAGATTTGCGTACAGGGAAAAACACAAACAAACAAACAGAGATTGCAAGTTGAATAAACTAATAATAAAAAAATGATGTAGGCCGCTCCCCATACAATATAACAATATGAAAGGTAAGGATAAATCAATGAGTAATAAAACATTGTTGCAACTGGTTTTTGATATGTATTAACGAATTTGCTCAATAATACCAATATTTTTCTAAATTTATTTGTAATATGGTTAATATGTAAAGACCATGATAAGTGTTTGTCCAAATAAAAAATTAACTTCGAAAAACTTAGAATGTGACACGAAATTTATCCAAATATCAATATAAAATATATCAAGAGCATTTAAAATACCTTTTTTTTGTAAATGACTTTACCATTATGGTAAACGTTCGCTGAACCCTTTTGAGCTCCTCAATCAGACCACGCCCGTGAGGACTCCAAATCTGAACTCCGTATTCTAATTGAGATCTAATCAGGGTCTTATACAATGTTACGAAAGCATCATCTGGCAGATATTTTGAAATTCTGCCAACTATTCCCAACAAGGAATTGATTTTTTTGATTCTTGAGAATACATGGTGCCTGGTATTCAATTTTGAATCCAGTACGATTCCAAGATCTGTAACTGAGTTAACTTCAGGAATCTCAATAGACAAACGACAAATTTGATGTATCTTGCATGTAGTAATCCGCTACAAAACAATTACTTCCAACTTTTAAAACACAACATTTACATGGATTTCTCGTTATTCCCCATCTGGTGAAGCAGTGTCTTTGAGGTCCGCGATCGGTCTAAACAACTTGGCATCCTCCGAGAAAAGGTAGATGTTTTCGCAAACACCACATATGTCATTGATATAGATCAATAAATGTAAATGTATAAAATGTATAACATTAGGGCGCTACTTCGTATATCAATTAATACCCCAGCAGCGCCGGGAATTGCTAATGCATATGGGATCACACAGTGTTACCTGCCACCCGCACGTGTCTCTGAAATCGGAATGTGCCGAACCCTATTTACATCCCAGTCGTGAAACTGGTACTCATTCATCGACCAATGAAGGATGAAAGGCTGAGTTGGCCTGAGCAGTGTGAGTGAATATCTTGCTCAACGGAATTACGCCTCGCCGTGACTGAGATTTGAACCCACGACGGCAGGATGATAGCATAGTTGCTTTCACCACTGTGCTACGGCGCCCACAATAGCCCAGAAATAGCAATGAGCCTAACATGCTTCCCTGAGGAACACCACTCAACAAAGGAAAAGAATCAAAGAGTCTGCCCCGCAACTGAACTCCGAATGTTCTCTTCGTCAAGTAACTTCTGATCCATTCCATCAATCTTTGATGAACTCCATACTCCTTCATCCTAAACAAGATTCTCTTGTGTAGAATTCTGTCAAAGGCTTTTTCTAAGTCGTTGTATATTGCATGCACCTCCGACCCAGAGTCAACCGAGAAAGCATATAATAATAACAATATCAGGCCTAGGATGGACCCATGTGTGACACCACAGTGGATGGTTTCTACAGAAAATCAGATATCATGAAAGTAAACCTGTTTTTTCTTATTATGTAAATAATCAGCAAATCATTGCAAAACAACTCAGTGATCACCATAATGTTTAAGTTTTTCTATAAAAATGGCGTAATCAACTGTGACCACGATCTAGATTGAAGATTCCCATATGATGCCAACAGTTGGAAATAGCCGCATTAAAAAATCAAACCATGCTGCTGATACGTTATCCACAGCTAACCTCAGATTTATTGTTACTGCATTGTGCACCGTCAGTTTGTCTGACAAAAAGTGAGCTCCTTTTGGCGTCTCAAAAATTACAAAAGTCCTGGTTTTCTTTCGAAGGGACTTCAGCGCATTTTTTTCTAATGCATTAAAAAGCTTAGCTCTCATTTTCTTTCATAAATTTATAAATACAAACCGTTTAAAAATAAATTAGTAAGTTTTACAATATAAAAAATCGTATTTAAAAAAAAAAACATTGGGCTAAAAAAAACTAAATCTCAAACATCTTTTTAAATAGTCATTTTCAGTTTTTATTTTGAATATATGAGTTTATTATTTAATTGACTTACAATCCCGATATTTTAAATTTATTATCATTCGCGTTAACTAGTAGCTAAAAGGCTAAAAGGCAAATAATTGTTTCGTACTTACGAAACAAATAATAACAAATAAAAAAAATAAAAGTGCCTCCGAAATAATTCTGTGGTACACATCTGATGCTAAAACTCGGACTTTCTACGCTGTCTAGCTTTCAAGGTTATTTTCCTCACCAGCCAGCTACCCCAGCCATCCAACCAGTCAAAGTGTTTTATTAAGCTGCGTTATAGAAACAAATTACCAAAAATCCGTTAACAAAATTATGCACAAAATAAAACAAACAGTAAATTTGTCTTTTTTACAAAAATAATAAAACTCAAAAACCTTTTGTCATGGAATTTTTACTTGTCAAAAAAATCAATCATAAAGAATTACAAATACATAAACATTATTGGAACAATCATATTTTCATACCAAACATTGTTTAAAACCAATAATTAACAAATTTTGTCATGCGAGCTACTTAGTTATGAGCGGAATTTTGTAATATCTAGAGTTTCTGCAATGCTTTAAAAGCTTATTTCTATTCGTGCTGATATTTTCGTTCGTCATAAGCCGTACCACGCTATAACCGATGTCGTTATAGGCGGACTGCACTGTAATTTAAGTGTTGATCCATTCACACATTCATCCATCTATTTATCCATCTACTCTTCTATTCTTATTCTTATATTCATACATCCATTCATCAATCCATCCATCAATCCATCCATCCATCTTTCCGTTCTTCCATCCGTCCGTCCATCCATCCATCCATCCATTCAACCATCCATCCGTATATCCATCTATCCGCCTATTCGCCCGCACATCTCGTCCCTCCGTTTGTGCACCCATCTCTCTATCTCTCTCTTTATTCTGCATCTGCTGATTTACTCATTTCAATTTTCGATATTTCCCGTTCGATTTGTATGTTTGCTTACCTGCTCTTTCTTTTCTGGGTCTCTCCATCTGGTTACCGACATGCGTGGATAGGTACGGTTTAATCAACGTCACCGATGATGTTCCAGCGTTAGTGAGGCAGAGTGACAGATGACTGTCTGGGGTTCGAAGAAAGAGAGAACTGATGTTGCGCAAACAACAATCACAACTACATGCCATCATCTCTAGAGTTGTCATTATTTACTTTGTCTTCGTTGTTTTGGCTGGCTCTATTTTTTATTCATATTCGTATGTTTTATATAGTTTTTTGTTTTGTTTTAAATAACTCAAAAATTTCCTTATTTTTAAACCAATAATGTGTGGTTTTAGATAATCTCTTCTACCACTAAAACCACCACCATAGCCACAATCATTTTCACACCAATTGCATTCTGCCACACTGTCACTATAATATTATCGACAATTATCGTCATTCTTAGAAATCAGAAATTCATTCTTCTCAAACGGTGACCATCATCAACATATTGAAAACCTTTCATTTTAACAGGATTAATTTTGTTAGTTACATGCTAAATAGAAAAACGTAAACAACTGCTACAAATTTGAAATGGTTAAATGCGTGAATAAACAATCCGTCTTTAACATTAAATGTCTTGAGAATGTCCGCTGTTTATAACCTTTAACAACTCAAACCCAACTAAAACATTCCAGAGTTGTTATTCGACTTATTTCCTGCAACCTTGCTTGACGCGACATACCAATTAAAAGATCAGACCAAATCACCTCATATGAAAAATACGTGTATCTAACCCGATTTGCTTTCTATTGAATAAATTCAATAACAGAAAACACGAGTGTTTTCATATTTTAAAATGCGTTCTAAGATTATTTGTAGTTGTTAGAAAGCGCACATATGAAATAAAGTTATGAGTATTTTTTGAATAGAAGTACTTTGACATCGTTTTTATTTGTACACGACATCATCGTATTCTCTAGATAAATGTTTTCTAGTTAATCTTTATTTATTGAACAACCACAGTCAAGCAAATATACATCATTGTTCACGAAATTGCTATTTAATAGGCCCGTTCAAAAAATGCTAATTTCATCTATAGATGACCAGTTATACTAAAAAATTAAAAAATAGAAACAAATTATAGAAAATAACAATATTCAACTTCATCAAAAAAAACAAATTTAAAGTCATAAATGGATGTAGACCAAATGTCATAGATAAAATGTCCATAAGACATATCCGCAACATTTTGTCCACGACATTTTGTCTACACATGTTGCCACGACATAAAGTTCAGTAACATTTGGTCTGATGACATTTTGTCACCTAAATAAAATATCAAATGTGGTGATATCTCAAATTATAAATTAAAATATGATAGAATAAAAAATGTGAACAATAATATTTTAACTGATTATTATTTTAGGTAGTTAAACCTTTGTCCAAGAAGTTTAAATGAAATTAAATTCATGCGGCATTCACCATTCTGATCCTGCCTTTTCATATTTAACTTTCAATTTCTTTGACTGTGACACGTTAATAACTCACACGATTACAAATAAAGCGTTCAGGAGTTTCACATCAGATTGAACCACAATAAGTTTACTATAAGAGATTATATTTCAATATAATATTGAGCGTAAACTTTTAGTTATAAAGTTATAAGCATATAATATTTCTAATTGTATTTTGGCACACATCTTGCAAATATTGATGCTTAATTGGTTTGCACGACCAACTTAAAATTATGCGCTTCAAGAGGACCTCTTCAAAGTTTACTCTTCTTTTATTCATCCAATTTTTTACTTGTTACAGTGATCGAGTTTATTTGGTTGTAAAAACTGAAAACTTCTAAGAGACCAACAAAAAAGAAATAAACCGGGTTTTTGCAACCGAAATGAAATTGAATGATACCACAGAAATGGAATATACTCGCAAGAAAATAAGAACTTCAAAATTGGAAGAGCAAACTTTTTGTAATTATATGACCAACAGAGTTTGGAATGAAAGCTGTGTTTGCTGCCTCTGGTGGCTTACGAATAAATTAAATGTGGACATAGTAAATTTATTTTATTTGATCAATTCAATAAATAATTAATCTTTAATGAAAAGAGTTTGAAAATGTTTTTTAATCAACATTTCATAGGC
>OZ022242.1:18004476-18014476 GCA_963978895.1 Erpobdella octoculata
TTTGTGACGTGAGCTCTATTTCATGCAATGCTATATTTCAATAAAAAAAAAGAGAAAACGAGAAAAATATATAAAAAAGGAAAACAAGAAAGAGAGAGAGAGATTGAGAGTGAACAAGAGAGATGACAAAATATATATATATATATATATATATATATATATATATATATATATATATATATATATATATATATATATATATATATATATATATATATATATATATATATATATATATATATTAATGTAAAATCGCTGTTTTTACAATAGGTTTTCCCATTGATAGACGTTAAAGGACTTCGAATAACTCTTTGGGACATTATTATTAAACCAGAAGGTATAACTAGCCGTAACAAAGCTTCATTTATTATTTTCCAATAAAACATCAAAACCATTCTATTGAGCCCGGTATACGATTTGGTGATATCGTAACAATATATATATATATATATATATATATATATATATATATATATATATATATATATATATATATATATATATATATATATATATATATATACATATATATATATATATATATATATATATATATATATATATATATATATATATATATATATATATATATATATATATAACCTGTTGTTTTTCTGTTCAATAAACCCAAAAACTACATATTTGTTTGACATTTTAGAACATTTAAAAAGCATGGCAACTGGATGGTTCGAGTTTGGTTCGAAAACAAATCCGCCAACTGGTTGGGGTGTTTTGTTAAAAATCCTGATCCCGTTCCAACAGTTAATATAAAATTTTCTATATCATAGAAATTTATTGCGCAACAGCACTTAAATTCAAATTGCTTAACAAAGTTTTAAAAGGATTTTGAGCAATTAAATTTTTATTTTATGTTCTATGAGCAAAACAATCAGTGGCGTAGCATGAGCAGCATCCGCATGCAGTGGATAAGCTAAAATTGCCACCCACTTCCATAAAAATTACCGGGGTAGTGAGTAAAAGACAATCAACGTTTCTTTCAAAATAGTCGGTAACCAAAAGAGAGGGGGGCTTATCATAATCAACTTTTTTTTTAAAGTCAATGAATCGCTGGTGAAGTTACAATTTATCAACTTTTCTAAAAAATAAAATAAACGTAAAATTTGAAACTTGGTTTTTTGTTGTTCACACTTTTACAAAATGATTTTTCCAGCCATAATTGATTTTTTGCAAAAATAAATGATTTCTTGTAGCCATAAAAGTGCCCCCCATGGTGGACCGCTCTCTTAGTACATAACTTTCGGGACTTTAGGTTGTTATAACCGGCGCATAATAATTGATGAAATGCAAAACATAAACAATTAAATTTAACAATATATTTTTTCCATATGTTTTTGTTAATATGATAAATATTTCTATCATATAAAAAATTTAAAAAAATATTTTCAAAAAGGGTAAAATGATTAAAATTTGTTATAAAATTAAAAAAGTAAACACAAAAAAACAAAAATGACAAAAACAAAAAACAATGCAGAGCAAAAACTTTTTTTTTCGTTTTTTACAAATTTTTTATAATTTGTAATTTGGCAGCTTCTAGTTTTTTGCAAATCATTTTTTTGATGACAATACTTCTATAAACCGAAAAAAATGTTAACCTCAGTTTTTTTAAATACTTGATATGTGAAGCATGTGAGAATGCAAAATATAAGAAAAATCAAAATTATTATGGAATAAACAAATTTTTAGTAATAATTTTTGATTTGAAAGAAAATTATTGTTTTTGCTAAATAAATTAAAAAATGAAAGCGTATTTCTCTTAAAAAATCTAAATTTGTTTTAAATTTTTAAAATTTTAATTACTTTTATTAAATATCTTATTGCTATGAAAATTCAATAAAATGCATTGTCATTACCAGTATTTTAATATACAAAATAAAATAAAACAAGACATAATTTTTTAAAGTGAAAGTAAAATATATGATTTGAATAAAACAAATAAAAACAAAAAAATTAAAAAAAAAACAAATAAAAAACAAAAAGACTTTTTTTGAAAGTTAAAAAAAAAGCAACAAATAGAAAAAACAAAATAAAATAAAAAAAATTAATAGAAAAGAATAAATAATAGGATTTTTTTATAAAAAAAATAAAACAGAAACAGATATAAAATAGGAAAAATGTAGATAGAAGAAAAAAGAGAAAGAAAATAAAAATGATAATTTAAAACAGATAAAAACACGTTTTTATTAAATGCTGTACCCTAAATACCCATGCTTTTAGTTTCTTCTTTACTAATTCAAAAAAATTGCAAAATTATGTTATTAATGCTTTTGCGTGTCGTTTTAAAAATGTTTTCAGCAAAGTTTTTTGTTTCAACAATAAGCCAGTTTTTAGAAACTCAAAGTTAATTTTTTCAGATTTTTTTAAAACATTTTCTTGAACATGTTCCAGAGAAAAATAACAAATGAAGCAAAAAATAAAGTTTTTCAAAAATACACTTTTTTATTTTTACACTATTCCAATGATTATTTGACATCCTCTAGACGTTGATGTTGTCCAATCGATCCAAAAATTATATTAGTTACATAAACAACGAGCATATTAACATAGACAATAAATAGTTCGACGAAAATATCAGAAATAATTATTTACTTAAATTTTGTCCAATCAATCCGAAAATTTAATAAAATGCATTGTTAATCAATTCGGAAGTATATTTCTCTAGCTCATCGGGAAGTTAGTTTAACCCTCGGAGGCTCTTGGGGTCCATATGGACCCCAAGGTTCTTTTCAATCCGTATTATCAAAGTGAAAATGCAATGATAGACCCATGAAATTGTATGACATTATCCATGTCTATAAGAAGTATTCATCCTACAAAAATTTTAAATTTATCTTTACCCAACATCTATATATTCGTTAGTTATACATCGAGAATCCTGGGGTCCATTTGGACCCCAATGTTAATATAATGGTTGTAAAGTGATTTGTGGCTACATGTATGTAAATTGATGCCTAAGGTTATTTGAATAATAGAAATTACTAAAATTACGATGGAGTAAACTGTTTAGAAATTGCTTCAAATGATCATTGATCAGTCTTTTCAAAGAAAACCCGTTTCTTTATGACATAATAAAAAAAGTTCATTATATTATAATTGGGTAAAAAGCGGATTGCACAAAGCCTCGGAAGTACAGTTAGTGGTCTACAAAGTACTTTATGCTAAATATGAAATATAAATGGTAGTTTAGACACTACTTTCCGCGGTTTTTTCATTATAATACGTTTGAATTTATATTAGAGTTTTTGTCTACGTAACTCAGTTGTTGAATGAGAAACGGCTAAGTGTGTCATGGACATGAACATGAAGTAATTTCATATCATAGTGTGTAAAATGGCCAAACGTAAGCAGAGACGCTATACAATTGAAGAAATTATAAAACTAATATTTCAAAACGATGGAAATGATGCCAGTGCTGACCATCTTGTATCAACTGATGATAACGACTCTGATAGTGAGAGCGACACAGATGTTGACAATTCGCAAGGTGGAGAAAGTGCTTCTAATGAAAGTGACAAATTACTGAGTGATAGTGATTCTGATATTCTGTATATTTTGAATGTTTGAAGACGATGAAGCTTCCCGCATTGAAGATGAAAACGAGCAGTGTGTTGCCGATAAGAAGAATAAGTTGACGTCAATGGTTTCCACAGAAACCTCTGCGAATCAGAATATGCAGATTTGAATGCTAATTTTACTTTAAGACTTACTGTTATAACGTCGGTTATAATATATATTAGAATACAAACAATGAACTCACGAACGTTTATTTCGATATACGAGACACGACCAGCACGATGGCAATCCGAACAACAAAAAACAAAGAAGGCGGAACTACACGAAGCTCGTGTCCATACATAGATACTAAAAAGATATCTAATTAAATAGATAGTTATTTAATTAGTATGTCACAACACCTCCCCCATTTAGTATGAAGGCTCCGTGGGGTATTTCTTCATTTGGGTTTCATCACCAGGCGGTTTGGTGGACGTCGGTGTCTTTGTTCCCGAGGTGACCTGGCTGTCGATGGAGCTGGTAAGTGTACTTCCATTGTAGATGGTGGTACTGGTGTGTCCAACTTTTCTGAGGCATCTTTTCTGGGTTTCTCTGATGGGGACAGCGGCAAATCAAATGTGTGTAGCAAGGTTGTCGCTGTAGTATCCTTTCGGGGTCGCATCTGGTTGATGTGTCTTCGCCACGTGCGGCCCTGAACAACGACATCATACATGAGGTGGCCTTTTCGTGCACTCACCTTGCCTGGTGTCCATGTGGGTAGTCTTGGGCGGTAATCTTGGACGTAAACCAAGTCTCCTGAACTGAACTTCCTTGAGCCGTGATCATTTTGTTTGGAATATTTAGTGGTGTTGGTACCTTTAGAGTTCACTTCTGTGACGAGCAGAGCAAAATTGTAAATGATGTCGTCGTTCAGGGCCACACGTGGCAAACCCTGAACGACAACATCATACATGACGCGGCCTTTTCGTGCACTCACCTTGCCTGGTGTCCATGTGGGTAGTCTTGGGCGATAATCTTGGACGTAAACCAAGTCTCCTGAACTGAACTTCCTTGAGCCGTGATCATTTTGTCTGGAATCTTTAGTGGTGTTGGTACCTTTAGAGTTCACTTCTGTGACAAGCAGATCTAGGAGTGTTCGAGGCTTTCAGCTGGTGACTTCACGTCTACTGATGCCGGACAGGGAGTGTTTCTATACACAAAGAGCAGGGTTTGCAGGGCTTCGGCTAGTGTTTCCTCCCCCTTTAGTTTTTGCAATCCACGATTGAACGTGTCCACGAATCTTTCGGCTTGTCCGTTTGACTGCGGATGAAAAGGTGGAGATCGTACATCCTGCAAAAAACCTGAAAATCAAAACTACAAAATTGTGTGCCATTGTCAGACACAATAGTTTTAGGATAACCAAATTGTAAAAACAATTGTCGGAGCTCTTTCAGAGTTGCAGAGGTAGTGGAAGAAGTCATTTCGATAACTTCCGGCCATTTAGAGTAGGCGTCAACAATTATCAGGTACATTTTCCCATTAAGTGGACCTGCGAAGTCCATATGGATTCTACTCTATGGAGATGATTCTGGTGGCTAGGGACAGATTGGATGTTTGGCCGGTAATTTGTCAGCAGTCTGGCAGGAATGTACAGTATCTTCAATGTCTTTATCATTGTTGACTGTAGCTACTTCTTGTTTAAGGGTGGCATCACTTGCTGTGGTAATTGTGATGTCTGTGCTGTCAACTGGAAGAGTTTTGATGACATCTGAGAGTGTAGAATCAATGTTGACTGTAGTGACCTCTTGTATCATAAACTTCTCCATGAGCTGTTTAAACTCTTGAAGTTGCTTAATCCAAGGGAATCCCAGAAGGTCATTGGACTCAGTAACAGGACATATTCCATGGCCCTGGTGGTTACCTCCAGCGTTGTCAGTGATGGAAAATGTTGTTTTGAACCAGCCATCAATGTGGAGTGGCTGACCGTTTGCAGCTCGATATGTTTTTGTCGTCGCCTTGAGCTGTGGTTTTCCGATTGCTATCCATGTTGGACGGGAGATGAGAGTGATGTCGGCCCCGGTGTCTAACTGGAGTCGAACCGGATGACCTTGGATGTTCACCTCCAGATACCTTGGTGCTCCCCCAGAAACGTTTGCGATTGCTTTCTTTTGATGAGGGCGGTATCTTTTTGTCTTGTTCACTGGTTTTTTTCTATGTATTAACTTTGGACAATCTCTTTTCCAATGATCACCGCTGCACAACGGGCACGGGCTGGGTGGCTTGGAGACTTGTCGATGTTTGACTGCATGTACTTCTGCGGATGGTGCTTCCAGGTATTCAGAATCGTCTTTAATAGATCTGAGAGTGTGGTACTCTCTGACCAGGTCGTTCAATGTTACCTCATCTGCTTCATCGAGTTTTCGCAGCAGTCTAACACGAAACTCCGCCAGCTCTGGAGCTTGAAATTAAAAACAAATGCAAGGCATTTAATGGTTTCCACGCTTACCCCATTGAATTTTGCGTCTTTGCAGCGTGCATTCAGTTTGTGGGAGAAAAAATCTATGTCATTGTTAGGAGCGAAGGTGAGTCGGAAACACTCGAATCTTCGTCGGAAGAGGCTCTTTTTCGGACCGAAGAGAAGACGTAGGGTCTCGATCGTTGCTGACCACGAGAGATCTCCAGGCTTTCTTGGCATAATGTGTCGTGCAAAGGTCGCGTATGTGTGGCTGTCCAACAGGGAAATAAGCAGGTGTGACTTGCTTTCCTCTGGTAGGTTAGGATACTCGTTTAGAGCATCGTCGAATCGACGTAGCCAGAATTTAGAATGACCTCCTTGTTCTGGGTCATGTGAATATTTTTCGATACGTCGTTGGAGTCGGTCGACGACGATTTCATGTGTGTCGACGCGAGATGAAGATGCATCCAGTTTCTCCACGATCTTCATGAGGGTCTCCTGTTGCTTGCACATATCTGTTACATGAGTTGCGTGACTTGGTCGGCCATTTTTTTTAACGGTAATAATTTCAAAGTTCGTTAATAAGCAAAGGTTTTCCTATCCCATCCTCGTCGCCAATGTTATAACGTAGGTTATAACATATTAGAATACAAACAATGAACTTACGAACGTTTATTTCGATATACGAGACACGACCAGCACGATGGCAATCCGAACAACAAAAGACAAAGAAGGCGGAACTACACGAAGCTCGTGTCCATACATAGATACTAAAAAGATATATAATTAAATAGATAGTTATTTAATTAGTATGTCACGACACTTACAAACAATAACTGTAGCTTTATGGTGATAAGCTATTGTATGTGTTTTAAAGTACAGAAGACTGAGAGGGGACCTGATCATGCTCTACAATTTTATTCAAGACAAAGAAGGACGTTTGTGTTTTCCTAATATAAAGATATCAGAAGAAAGAAGAACAAGAGGTCACAAGTTCAAACTGGAAACACAAAGATTCAATGGCAACTGCAGAAAATATTTCTTCCTGACCAGATCGACTGCAATTTGGAACAACCTCCCTTCGAAAATCATAGAAGCCGAACACGTTAACGAATTTAAAACATTAATCGACTGTCATTTCGAAATAAGCGACATTATGTACAACTATAAAAAGGATTTTTAATAATATATACATACATTTATTTATAGAACATATATATGAACAATATTTTATATAATTCTAGATATGGGCATAGAGACATGTAGTTTGCGCCCATCATTTCCTTTATGTTTATGTTTGTTTATGTGTTATTTTTCTTCTCATTGTGACTTATTTACATACGTCTGAAATTAGCATACTATCTGGTTATATGTCGATGAAACAAAAACGAAACAAAAGTGGAGAAAGAGGGAAATTTCTCCAATCCCCGTAAAATGTGTGGAACAGTTGACCCCTGCTTTCTACGCCTTGCTAATAGGTATAACTATAATTTTTTATACACCTAACACCATTATTTTAATGTAAAGATACCAACGAAAATGCTGGGGTCCATATGGACCCTAAAGATCCCAAGTGTGATTGCATTAGCGAGAGCCTCCGAGGGATAAAATCAATTGCAAAATTTGACGACAGACAGACAGACAGAGAAGTCAAGTTAAGTAAAAGTGTGTAAGAACAGTATAACAATGCTTGACGTGACATTGTGAGTGTTAGCCTGTACCATAACCATAACCGGTGAGGTTCGTTCTAAAGATGGTTGTATTTTAGCTCAAGGGAAGATCGATTTTCCGGCCTTGTCCAACCTATTCCACAGTAGTAGTTGTCGGGCTAGCGCAAATCGGGCCATGTGCCCAGAAAGCCTTGTGATTTCGGTAGCCTCTTTGCCCCAAACCCAAAAATAATACACGGACACTCGTTTCGCGCCCCATAAACCCCCATAAACACGTCACAGAACACTGAAACATGCAAAACATCTGACGTAACATTATATTAAAGAACTTTTGACGCGGTTTAGTAATTCAGTCTTTTAAATGACCAAACTAAATTAAATTTGAATTGTCATGATTATGTGTGGTAAAACACACACACTAAAACACTGGTGTTTCAAAAGAGAATGTTGTAGAAAAACGGTTTTCATATACTTCTACTTAACTTTGTCGTATAGTGTGCTACTGGTTAATCTTTTAATCAAATTTTCACTTACCTCCTATTTTCAGATTAAGTTAATTAAATTTAAGTACATTTACCCCCTATAATTTGGTTGAGGAGACAATAATAGTTCTAAAAAAAACGTAAAAATTAACAGCTAAAAAATAATTCAATAAAACTTTTGTGTTAATGAGAAAAGGATTTTCAATCAAATAAATGTAAGCCAAAGTCTGCTTCAGATTTATTTTAGTGCACCAGTGCACCTCAAAATAACTTAAAAAGAAAATGGATTTGAAGCTCAAGGTCTCAGCTTCCAGCCTTCCAGCAACACCAAACCAGCTAGTGAAATGTAAATGATTTTGTTTCTTTTTCTTTTTAATTAAATGTAAATGCACGGCTGGTAGAAAGTTTTAAAGTTTCAACTTTTTTGTTAGCCACGTGTCAGTTAGTTATCTGAGACCTATGAAATATTAACATTTATTTCATTATAATTATAATATATTGATCATATAAATTATGTCATATTTTTCAAAGCCGATAAAGAACGGTGAGAATGAATTAATGATCAATTAAATAATAATAATAATAATAATAATAATAATAATAATAATAATAATAATAATAATAATAATAATAATAATAATAATAATAATAATAATAATAATAATAATAATAATAATAATAATAATAATAATAATAATAATAATAATAATAATAATAATAATAATAATAATAATAATAATAATAATAATAATAATAATAATAATAATAATAATAATAATAATAATAATAATAATAATAATAATAATAATAATAATAATAATAATAATAATAATAATAATAATAATAATAATAAATAATAATAATATTCAATATGGCTGCCTATATTTGTGCAAAATCTTAATAGGGGCCGTGGTTTAATTTTAAAATTAATTTGTTTTCAATAAATAAATAAAATGTATACTTTTTCCAAAGTTAGTCGTTCAAATCGAAATCTTACAATTGTAATAAACTATTTTCATCGAGATATTTAATAGGCACTTTATAAATGTAAACAATGATATTGATTAACTGATTGTTTGATCCAATGAACAGTTGATTTGATTATGTAGGAGCATCATCATCCCTACTATCAAATAAATAAATAAATAAATAACCATAATCATCGCCTCATCATCATCATCATCATCATCACCATCATCATACTCATCATCTTCTTCTTCTTCTTTTTCTTCTTCTTCTTCTTCTTCAACTCACAAAGCCAATACAAGAGAAGTGCATCTACCGACATGATGTGCATTTTTAGAAGCAGTATGTTTACTCTTCATCTTCCACCATCTTTTTCCAATTTCTACGTCACTCTGTAATTTCATAGCATTCAATATCTTAGTTAAAAGCATGTTGTCATTGAAAATATTTACTTTAAATCCATGTCATTTATTCAATTTCTATTCACAACATCACTTTATTAAAAAAAACTCTCTCTTTTATTTTTATTTTATACAATATAATTTTCTCTTCTTTATTCATTTAGTTATTTATTTTTTAATAACTCATATTTGCTTACACAACTTTTGATGTACCGCAACATGACGCATGTAGTTGTCTATTCGATCCTGTCACCGAGAACTTGTAGCAAGTCGATGCAAGCTGAGACATGCATATGGATGATGCTGATGGTGGTGGTGGTTATTATTGAAAATGTCGATGATTAATTTGAAGAAGATGATGATGATGATGGCAAAAACACCCTTATTCTTTATTTCCATATCATGACCGGCACTATCGTTATCGTCACCAACATGGCTATTATAATTATAATTGTTCTCTTTTTCATTGATTTCCATAAATGGCGATCAAGGATTACAGATGAAGTGGATGGTAAA
>OZ022242.1:18016976-18046976 GCA_963978895.1 Erpobdella octoculata
CCACATTCTGTTACATAAACAACGAGTATATTAGCATAGACAATAAATAGTTCGAGGAAAATATCACAAATAATTATTTAATTAACTTTTGTCCAATCGATCCGAAAATTTGATAGAATGCATTGTTATTCAGTTCGGAGGTAAGTTTTAATTTTTAAGTCTCTAGCTCATTGGGAAGTTAGTTTAAAATCGATTGCAAATTTTGACTAGAGATCGACAGACAGAGAAGTCAGGTTAAGTAAAAGTGTGTAAAAAAACCCGAGCGGGAACGGAAGAGAAAACGAGAACGGGAGAGCAAGCGGGAACGGGAAAGCGACCAAAAACGGAAACCGACCGGTAACGGGAAAGCGACCGGGAAAGGGAGAGCGAGCGAGAACGAAAAAGCGAACGAAAATGGAAATGTTACCGGGGCCGGGAGAGCAAGCGGGAAAGGAAACGGAAACGAGAAAGAAAAACGATAGGAAAACTTCTAAAAACCCCGGGTAATGTCGGGTAACTCCGCTAGTAAACTTATTAAATAAGTAAAAACTAAGTATTTTATACAGTAGCAAAACTGCGCTATACTCCCTTCGTTAAAACCCAAAATGTTTTGTAATTTCAACACCGTCAACCATTTAACAAAACGAGAAAACCAGATTCTCACTATTATCTTTTCCAGTTACGTGTCGACTTCAAGAATCTTGATGGCTTGTAACGTGCAACACCCTCGATTTTTCACGGTTTCTAATCTCAGAGCCTGAAAACTATGACGTCTCCATTTGTCTCACACATTTGAAACTGAGATTTGTTTTTGGTAATTTTTCAAAAATTTGTTTCAACCGTGAAGCACAAAATAATGATCAGCTTTCTGATATCAATCACAGTTGACCTTCAGGGACCGATAGGTACTAGATGATGTATGTTTATATAAATGAAGTGGCATGTGTTTCGTGAAATTTGAAGATCATTATTGACTTGAGGGAAAAATATAAAACAGTCTATATAATAAAAAGCCTATATAATGTTTAGCAAAACTAGATGCATTGGTAATGTGGTGTAAAGTTATATGCCACATTTGAACACGATGATATGGATAAACCTGCCGCAAAGCGCTGCTCGACCGGTTGGTGCCATTTTGAAGTCCAAAGTCTCACTGGCACCAGGAACAGCTCAAGAGTTTTAGATCACATAGGTTTTTCATTCCACCCATCAATACCTAGAAGCTGGAACTCATTTCAACAACGCATGAAAGATTGAAGCGCTGTCAACAATAAGAATTATTTCGTGCTCGTCGTCGTCGTCGTCATCATCATCATCATCGCCCCCTCTCGCTCTCTTTATCTTTCGAATACGCACAGAAAAACCTTTTGTTTCGCACATTTTCGCCTTCCTGGTGGCCAAGCAATATGGATGGTCTTCTAATGGAAATGTTCAACAAACATTGAAGCTCTACATAAATCAGGCTTTCAATTAAATCCCTCTCTGAGTTTAGCGCGCATGTCAAAAGATTAAAATTGAACGTTAATAATTTTCGATTTAGCTTGAATATAAAAACTTTAAAAAGAATAGAAACAGCATCAGTAATAACAACAATCAATAATGATAGAAGTGATTGACTTATTATAGAGAGATTTAATTAAAAAAAATTGTACTTATTTAGTTTAATTATTTTATTTGTAACTAGTGGGGTACCCGTCGTTGCCCGGGGTTTTTAGAGGTTTTTCTATCGTTTTTCTCTCTCGCTCCCATTTCCTTCCCCGCTTGCTCTCTCGCTCTCTCGCTCCCGGTGTTTTCTTGTTCCTGCCTGCTCTCCCGTTTCCGGTCCCGCTCATTCTCCAGTTCCCGTTCTTGTTGTGACCAATCTCAATTTTTTACAGAAACCTTTTTTTATTCACTTTCAAGGCTGTGGGAATATTTCATTACGATCCGATGAATGGTGTAGCAATGCATAAAGGACAAACGGACTAACAGATATATAAAAGATATAACAATATATATATATATATATATATATATATATATATATATATATATATATATATATATATATATATATATATATATACATTAGTATTTAATTATACCTGTTTCAATTATTGTTATTGAAATTTACATATTGTCCAATAAATTATAAAATTATTTTGAGGAAGCCTTATACTATTGGCAACGTTGTAAAATTTGGTGTTAGAAATCGGAACTGATAGGAATGGTTTTAAAGGCATTGGAGAAACCTTCCGTGCCTATGTTAAAACGGGAATTGAGAGAACAAGGGCTGAACAATAAAAAAGGGATAGCGCGAGCTCGTGGACCGCTCCAGACGGCATTGGAGAGGAATGTTTTTGATCTAGAGAAATAAAAACTTGATGTGGATGAAGCCGTGACAAACTGTTTGCAAAAAATACAAGAAATAACTTTTGTGTACAAGTCTTTCCTAAAACCGGAGATGCGGTTGCTGGTGCTTTGTTGTTCTCAGTCAAAAACATCGTAGTAGATAAAACAGGTACATTTCCTGCCAGTGGTTTGCTTGATTTTGATTCAAATGGCCCAGTTGTTAAAAATCTATCCGCAAAAATGGCTGGGGCAAAATTGACACGGTTCTGGACCGGCGTGTTTCTGCGGCAAAAGCTAGTTTGAACCGGAGTCAGCCAGCCGTGTTTCAAAACTTGTAACAGATAACGGCAGAACAGACTACACAAACAAGATGAGCAAAAAAAGTGTTACTGCGGGCGAGGCCAGATTTGCTGAGTGATCATCTTTTTTGTGCAATCGAGGAAAACTTGGCTCCGAGGCAAATTAGTTTAGAAAAGAATGAACCTGAGCTCGAGGTGATGCCCAATGATTTGAGCTCTCAAAAACAGGTATGCTTAATGCGCTTTATCTTCTTTGAAGATCAACATTTTTAACGTTTAATCTTGAGCAGTTACAAAATGAAACATAAGTTAAATGTTCTTGACTACATAGTCTCAGTAAATCTACCGCTAATACAATCTTAATACAAAGAGAAAAGTAGAAACATAATATATATATATATATATATATATATATATATATATATATATATATATATATATATATATATATATATATATATATATATATATATATATATATATATATATTACTAAAAATAAATTAAATGCTTATTACTTTAAATTTACAAATTAAAATAAATATAACATCAGCTTTAGTTTTTTCTCAGAAAGAAAGCGAAAAAATAATCCTTCGGCACCGTCCACGAAAATCCAATTATTAATTCCTTGGAGAGCTGCCGGAATGAGCGATGATGTGTAAGAATTGAATGAATAAATAAACGAACGAATGAATAAATAAATGAATAAAGTAATCTAACTTTAATTCAGATTGGATGAAAAATCAGAAAGTGCTGTTAAAGTTGAAAACGTAAATGAGCAAACGACGTAGAAAAGCTGGTGAGTATGTATATGAGCACAATTGTCAAGTTCTGAAATTGGGATGATTTGCATTAGAAATAATTTTTTTTTTAAAGAAAAACAGTTAAAATAGAAAAACTTTCAAGTAATCCTTTATAAACTATAATAAATAAAAATACACTGAAAAAGTAAAATTAAAGTTAAAATGCTTTATAATGAATTAAGAAAAACCAAATATAAAGATAAGTATGGCGTGTTTTAATTGAGAAGATGCGCTAGAAATAAGAGACAAACTTTAACTTTATGAAGTACACCATGATTATATTCAATCAGTTATTCATTCAAAAATGGGTTTTAAGTATACTATTAAAACTTAAATGCTAAAAAACTCATCGGAATCTATTCACTCAAAATCTGGGATATCGGTAGATAACTATTCTTGCTCCCAACGTTCTAGGTATCAACGTTTGTTTTCTCAAATGGTTCCAACTCTAAGATATTCCATTCATCATACTTTTTGAAGATCTTTAGAATACTGCTTCTTTTGTCAAAAACAATAACAAGGTCTAATTTGGAGCAGTCAAGAATACAATTTTGTCGAATTTAAAAAAAAAATTATCGAAATGCAAGTGATTTACTGTACCACCAAAATTGCTTTTACTTAACCAATGGCATCTAACAACGATGTAAATTTGAGTATTAAGATTACAGATGTTGGCTACAAACCAACAGTAATGTAACGTAATCTTTTAATTGCGGTCGATCGTATCAAATATAGACTTTAACCTGATTTTCAGTTTCATTACAAGCGCTATCAAAAACGTCAGAAGTTATTTGTTTTAATTTTGTTTTTCATCCTGCATTGAAACATTGTGATATTTACCGCAAACTCTTTAAATCCAATTAATACACACTTTAGAGGTCTTTGTACAAAAATTATTGCAAAACAACAAAGTTTTGATTTTTCATTTTTGAGGTACTTTATTATGCTTGGTGAAACTTAAAAGAGCTTTGTGAAGACAGCGAATGAATATAACCAGTGGCACCCATTTCATATCACACCTAAACTATTCTGATCAACTAATATTTAAAAACCAACAAACAATCCTACATGTCTTTATACGTTATAAAAGGCATGTTGATATTGAAAACAACATTAATTTATGTGTATGTATATATTGCATATCTACTAATTATTTTTTTCATGATATGTGACATAATCATTTTGATTTTTTTTTACAATCTTATTCAACATCTATTCTCTGTTTGTTTTTTTAAGGGTGTGTTTCTCTGTACGGAAATCTTGCAAGTAAAATTTAACCATCTTTTCGACTAGCTACCATGTTTCTTCGAATATTAGACCTACTTAGCAAAGTATAGAGACACAAGTAAAAAGCAGAAGATGGGTGAGAAAATAAAGCTAAATTTATGATAGACAACTATCTTTACATGCCTGAATATTCCAGTTTCTGTAGGATTGGACTAGTCGAACATATACTAAAATCACCATGAAAATCTTGATAGGTTGTTTTTTCTAGGTAGGCCTTATATTCAAGGAAACACGGTAAGTAGCCGAAACTTTTAGCATACCTTTATATTGGATGACAATACATAATTCAACTGATTTCGATATATTTTTTTATAATAAATTTAGTGGTATTTACCAACCAAAAACAAAAAACATGATTTGAAAATTTTTTCAATTTCTAAAATAAATTTCTGAAATAAAAATGTGTGTTGAAAAACTCGTTTTTTCCTTTACTTGTTTAAAAGTATGTATTCTATTTCTATAGTCTACCGTGTGCGTTTAGCTTCGTTGCTGGTTGCTCTCAAGAAAACTTTCATAAGCTTGTGCATCCTACTAATGCTGATTGGATAGATGGATATGTTTTCTCAGGTGTCTTTTTTATGCAATTCTAATGTTTAAAATTTTGCCAGATTTATTTATTTTTTTTGCTCAAATTTAATTGCCCATAAAATTTCTCTACGAAGTTCTTATTAACGGCAGCGCTTCCTTTATATTTAATGTATTTTTTATCAATGAATATAACTCCGCCTTGCTAATTGCGAGCCAGTCCCAAGCCTGGAGAAAGGAGGAGGGAAAGTAAAAAAGATCAAATTCTGATCAACGACAGGAAGTATTTAACTGCTTCCTACATACAGACATTAGAGTCTTAAAACACCTGGTGTAAAGGACTATAAACTATTATAAAAAAAAAAAAAAAAAAAAAAATATCAATGAATATGAAACATCTGTGAAGAGAGCAGCCTTTGTCTTAACTCTTAACACTAAACATTATTGATAGCGCCGAAAAAAACAGTAAAATATAACAGAATAGTTAACTTTTGCCCCATCCTGACCGACAGAAGAATCCTCTTAAATAATCTTAAATCTCTAAACGATCATAAAAATTCATAACCTCAACTTATAAAACATCAGTTATTTTAAATTGAACATATATGAACACAGAATTTTTTTTTTGAGGAGAATAATTAATCATTTTGAAAGAGAGGCTTTGCAATTCTCTTTTGTCTAAGTGATCATTTGTTTTGGTACTTTGAAGTTATTGATTTGCTTTTGGCATTTTTTCAATATTATTAGTTTTTCATTTGCTCATTCATTAAATTTTTCTTTGTGTTCATCCATCCGTCCATCCGTCCATCCCTCCATCCATCCCTCCATCCATCCATCTATTCATCCATCCATTCATTTATTCACATTTTCTATTATTTCCTCCCTCCATTGCCAGGTCGTCATCATTTGCCATAGAAAAATTGTTAGCCTTTTACAACAGACAGGACCCACCCGACCCTTGTGAGTTCGACTTTTTCTTCAATGTCTTTTTTTCAATATTTTTAAGAAGCCAAACAATTTTTGTTTAACAATTAATTTTCATTGTGCTTAAATTTTAAAGTTTTAAACCTTTCTTTCTTTCCATGGCTTATTTACCTCCTGTTTTTCTCCATCCATTTCCTTTTCAAAAATAACATGTTATCAATCAGCTTCAGATCTCACCGCAGACGGAAGGTCACGCGTGACCTTGACCTCGACTCGAATGTCAGTTTTTATAGGTCGCGTCGAACCAATGGAAAAATTCCTGGTCAAGCATTAATTTCTTTCTTCTCCAAATTTATCTCTACAGCACGTGACTAACTCATTATCGCGCTGAGACGAGTGAAAGTGAGAAGTTAGAAATATGCGGTTGGAAGAAAAAATAAATAAATTAGGGAAAGAATAGCCATTGTCAAGGTGACAAGTGAAAGGTTCTTCAAGAGTTTTAAAATAAATTTACTTTAAAATAAATACATGGAAATCTGTTTCTATTTTTGTTTAAATTTAGACGAAAACTTTAATTTTATTTTAAAACGCATCGATCATAAGAGAGAGTGAGGGAGGATGTGAGAACAAAAATAGAGGGGTCAAGTTTCACAAACGATTCATCATTGCTTATCTACCGAATTAAGAAAAAACATTATGACCTTTCTCGACCTAGTTTGGATCTGCTGTGGTCTTTTTGAACTTCTATGACCTTGCTTAATCTGGCGTAAACCTGTGCCTTCTTTCTTTCTATTGCAGCTTTAATTTTGATTTAACACTTTATTATTCAGCCCCACACCGGCACAACCACATATATGCGCGCACACACACACGTGTATTTTAGCACCAAATTAGTAACCAGTATAAAGTTTTTCATCATTATATTTGAAGGGTTTTAGCTCTCTAATGCTAGACAGCATGCTTAAAATAGTTGAGTAATAAATGACACAATCACTCAACCGGTGCCAAACCAAAGAGAGAAAATATGGATGAATGTCTCCTCCGTTAGAAGTTTTGACATTTCTTAGCTGATCAGGATTGTATCTAGTTAAGGATGAAGGGCATTTTTCCTAACACTAATTGCTTATGTTATGCACCTCCCCAGGCACGTAATTTCAGTTTTCCTGAGGGGAGAGATAAACTTTTCTGGCTAATAATATAATCTATATATTGTTTTTAACGTGAGGTGTTTGGATAGCTTTATTCAAACTAAAATCTAAAAATAAAAGTAGTAACAGTTTTTTGTAAAAACTTCAACAAATCTAAAACAAAAAATATCGTTTATTCCAAATACTAAATTATTATTAGTTACATTGATGTTCCATTTTTGGCAATTTCATCATTGCAGTAGCTCATTTAAATTGTTTGGAGACGAGTAAAAGCATTATAATATCGAGATCAGTTATCAACGATAAAAAAATAAAAACTTTGCCGCAAGGAATATTGAATTGGCGAATTTTTGTGACAAAAATCCATTGACTTTGTCATTCGGAACCTTTAAAAACTTTTCAACGGACTAATTTGAGGATCTGTTTCTGGTTGCGGCAGATACTTCAGATCTCTGTTGGTATCTTAAGATCCTAAACTTTGACCTAGAACTTTGATCTAAAATGTCCATAAATTATGCAAAATGCTGACTCCACAGCTCTAGCGCTGCAGTAACAAAAAACCAGAGTTGTTTCTTTATTTTGTAAATGTTTCCGAAAAAATAAATTGCTGTGGAAATCTAATATGTGCAGAAAAATTAATTTATATTAATTTGAGCAGTACTGTAATTACCAAAATTTAATTGTAATTTTTTTTTTCAAATTCTGAAAACTCAGGGGAAACCCCCACCCCCAAAATTTTTTTTAAAAAGTGTTATGCATGAGTATATGAATAAACTGGTTTAACTGATGATAAAATCACATAATGATTGATGTAAAACTATCATTGTTAATTAGCCATTACTTAAGTTTCAGTACATCCATACTATCACTTTCAGAAAAAATATTTGGGGTTTTCATATGACAAAAAAAATGTTTTTAAAGGTTTTTGTCAGAGAACATATTGAGTTGTTCAACTCTTTTCTATTAGTATAGATATTCAACACCGTTATTAGACTATATTTTGAATAAAATGGCTGATATATTGTCAAACAAAAATAGCTTAGTTGTTTAATTAATAAACAATTATTCTTTAAATTATTGTTTAAACATATTGTTGAACTCAAAATAAAATTATTCGGCTCTTTGAAATTATATTTCATTTAACTGTATTGAAAACTTTTGTTGTTTAATAGAGTTTAAGAAGTAATAAATAATTGAAGCTGAAAAAATTCCATACCTTCCAAAAATATTTCCAAACCCTCCAAATAAACCTTTTCAACCCCCCTTCACCAAAAAATCCTGGGTGGGCCACTTTCATCATAGCCATCCTCATCTGAAAAATTATACACACACATCCATATTAACACACTCCCTCCAAACACACTCACACTTATAAGCACATCTCTTCACACCACACCCACTTGAGCGGCACACCCACTCGACCGCTTATTCAGTTATTTCTTCCATATTATCGTTCGTTATTTCAACAAGCTCTCCTTTAATTTTTTTCCTTTCAGTCCACCCGACGGAGGTTATGCTGGGAATTTATATCAACAGCTTCTATTCAATAAGCGAGCAGACCATGGTGAGTTGATAATGATGCCGATAATGATACAGATGATGATGATGGCTGCAGTGAGAATGGTGATGAGGATGATAAGAGTGATGGTAATGATGAATGTGAAAATGATGATGTCGATGATGATGATGATGATGATGATGATGATGATGATGATGATGATGATGATGATGATGATGATGATGATGATGATGATGATGATGATGATGATGATGATGATGATGATGATGATGACGACGACAACGACAACGAGACGACGATGATGATGATGATGATTACGGTGAGAGTGTTGGTGATGTTGGTAGTGGGGTGGTGATGGTAGTGATAGTGATAAGTGATTGTAAGGATGATAGACATTTAAAAAGTGTTTCTAAAAACTCGTCAAAATACAAAAATATCGCTACATTCTTTTTATCGCCAGCCACCCGTTTCAACTAGTATTTTTATTAAAATTATATATGGCAAAAACGGAAAAGCCTTCCAAATATTTTTAATCCAACAAACAAATAGTTTGAATACTTGTGAAACTATACAACGACACACAACCGTTTCGGCAATACATATAGTAATATCATAGTAAAATATAAAAATCTTAATAAAATATAAAAAAATATAAAAAGTGAGCGTTTCAGAATGAGTGAGTTAGTTAGTCACACAGTCAGTGTTCAGCGTAAATATATATAGTATACTTTCTTTATTCAGTAGTTTGTGTGCGGTTTGATTAACGTCTGTATCTGTCAATTAGACAATTTAGACGGTATATATGCTTGAATGTTCTGTGACGTGGTGCGAAACGAGCGTCCGTGTGTTGGCTTTGGGACAGAGAAGCCTCCGAAAGCAGAAGACTTTCGTTGGCACATGGCTCGACTCACTCCAGCCCGCCAACTAATAAGTGCAATTAGTTGGACAAGGACAGGCAAATCGACCTCCCCTGCAGCTAGCAATTTAATCAACCTCGGATGATCTTCATAGGCTATGGTATCGCTTCGCTGTGAGTCCCTTGCATGGCCATCCCCTAGCCCTAGACGTGAATTGGGCGGTGTAACTATATAAAAAAACCGTCTAAATTGTCTAATTGAAAGATACAGACGGTAATCAAACCACACACACACACACACACACACACACAGCCAGTAGTTTGTTCATAGCCCGTACTTTTTCCTGCGCTTGTCATTTTATTTTTATGTTATTTTATGCTCACAGATTGCCAAAGTAAATGTTTTTTAAAATAATTGAGCATTTTTTCATAGAATGATAAAGCTTATATAGTTGGATGTTTTTTCCATTTGATTGAAACTTAACAATAAAGTACAGGAATGTCATTTTCCAAACGTAATTTTTATAAAGACAGCATGCATATGTTTAAGATGAATTTGTAGCTAACTATTTTTTGCAAATTCTGGCTATGCGAATGCATTTTAAAGTCGGAACAAAAAAAACAGGATTTCTCGCAATTCAATAAGTAAAATTTATCACTGCGTCACTGATGGTTTCATCTTCTATGAATACTTTTCTTGAAATATTTCATTAATCTTTGAACTCAATTTGAAAGAATGAAAATCATTCGTTACCATTTGTTCAACTGCAAGTTGGGAGCACCGACGGAAAAATACAGAAGTATACATTACTGTACACTCCTGTGCACTCCTGTACACTCTTGTACACTCTTGTACACTCGTTTTCGATACTTTTAAAAATTTCTCACAGCAAGACCGACGATTTGTAATAATGCAATAATACTGAAAATGTTTTGTTGTAATGTGTAGATGATTACCCGCTTTTGTTGAACTATTTAGACTAATTTAGAGTTTTCTATTGAACCTTTCTCAAATAATATTTAAATTATTATTACTTTTTATTTTAAAGTTATAGGTTATATTTTCGAAGTCAGTTTGACAGATCAGGACAATTTTAAAAGCAAACTTGAGCCAATCTCAATAGTACATGAAAAGGATTTGCGTTTACAAGTCTGTTAAATAACAAGTTGAACAGCTGAATTAGTCAAGTTTGTTGAAAGTGAGGTAGGAAGGATCTTAGTAGCAAATAAATTTTTTTAACTTCGTATATACTTATCATTATAAAGCATTATTATAATTTTTACACCTAACTTTGATGATCAGGCTGTGTCAAAAATGACAAATAAAAATGTATAATTCGAACCAATGCTTCGTGTTGACAAAGTAAAGCTATTTCTTATAAATCTTATATAAATGAAACACGAGTTTCAGCAGCAAATTCATTCCGATTTCTTTAAGTTGAGTTAATTAAGATGATTCAAGTGCATATATGTGCTGACTTCACTGACACAAGTCGAAACTATTAACCAATATTTCATGCATCATAAAAATTAATAATAATCACGAACATGATAAGGATAAGGATGCTGATTGAGCAATCACAATGGTAATGGTAATAATAGCAAATCTCCAAATGAGAGAAAACCCAATTCCAGGCCATGGCATTTATTTTACACGCACTTCCGGCTGTGATGTCACATTTATGATCTTTGTTTTTTTTTCTTTCTCGAGCAGGGAAGACTGGAGAGGATGGCTTTTATCGCCTTCACGGTTCACTACAGTTCTCTCTCTTTTTAAACTGGTCTTGATAAAACGCTTAAACATATACAACACATAGATACATAAAAAACCGGATGCATATTTTGAGAAATAATTTAACCAACATTGTCGGGCATAAAAGTACAAAGACGTCCGAGCATATACTCAGAGGGAAAGAGAGGCACTAAGACAGAACGATTTAACAATGGCAAAAACGCAAATGTGTGTTATGCTACGCCTCAACTTGTCAGCACTCAAGCAGTGAAGCACAACTAGTCGCCAGTTCAACAAGTAGTCATCCGCAACTCAACCTTAATATCAACAAAAAAACTATGTTTATGTTATATATCAGGCGTTACTTTGAAGCCACTCCATGGGTCATTCACAAACAGGTTGTTAATTCATCATTTTATTCAAGGTCTGAAAGAACACCAATTGTTAACTCGCTACACCACAGAACTTGCAGTCAAAGTTTAATTGATCTTACGTAAGACACACAGATATTAAACTTCATTCACTCTTAGATTTCATCAGCGAGCTTTTCAAAAATGTGCTGCCCATTTTTATTCAACGGAAGAGAATCACATTTCTCCAACTTGTTCTATAAATCATGCACTTAAGTTGGGTCAAAGATCAAATCTTTATTAAATTATTTTTAATCCACCCGTATTCCGATTCAGGTGGAGTAATAATTTGCATTAGCACCTGCTTCACGTTTCTTTATCTTTTTATTCCATTTCTAATATTTCTAGTACAGTTTATTTATTTACAGTAATAAAAACAGGTATTAATAATATTATTATCATTATAATTAATATAGCAGTTATAAATCATGTAACTAATACAAAAAATACTCGGCGTCATAATTTGTTTTTTTAAATACATCAATCCTCGGATATAATCATGGACTTCATCTCTTAAAATGGATTTTGAATTTTAAAACTAGGAAATTTAATAAATTTTAGCAAATCATGTTATAAATTTTGTTTTCCTAAATTTTTAGAAATTGCTACAAATAATTTAGTGGCATAGTAGGACTTTGCAGGTAGGTGATGATGATGATGACTGCATCAGCACATCAAAATTAGTGGAAATTTATATTTTGGTTCGTTTTTTATAACAGGATTACTCGGTGAGCATGTATTTGAGACAGCAGTGGAGAGACGAGAGGTTGTCTTTCAGCCCCAAAACGTACCATATCAACCAGGTTAGTTTTCTTTCTGCAATAGTTTCAAACTTTTACCTCGATTAATTTGGTCTATAATGAATACCGTGGTATTGACTAATTAATCAGTTAACAAAGCACCCAATTTGCAAAAGCATCTGTGATATCAAATAAAGCATTCAAATGTCGGTGGTGGTTCGACC
Organism: Erpobdella octoculata; assembly: GCA_963978895.1. NCBI lineage: Eukaryota > Metazoa > Annelida > Clitellata > Hirudinida > Erpobdellidae > Erpobdella > Erpobdella octoculata. The sequence goes on from OZ022242.1 coordinate 18,029,753, forward strand.
CCCACCGTCATTAGCACTTGCACACATGAAAAAGGCATCAAAAGACTGCTTTGGTAGTTAATGGTGAGACAGCTCAAATACCGCCGAATATTTTTCTAATGATAATGTTTAGTGTCATAATAATTTTACATAAAAATGTAATCATTTAATCTGTTGAATTACATTCAATATTAAAGCCAGCTTCTTTCTCTCCAAACAGGTCAGGCTTGGAGAAAACAGTTGGAACAAGATCTGGGTACCAGACACATTTTTTAGAAACGAAAAACGAGCAACTTTCCACGAAGTGACCGTCAACAATCGGATGCTGAGGCTCAACCACAGTGGATATGTCTGGTACGTCACAAAGTATGTATCTTTCGTTTTATGTGCTTTTCTTAATTTTCACTTGCCCTGATGTCCACTATAAGAATGACGGCAAAAACCTCAACGGCAAATAACTGCAAATATAAACATGATTTCTTTGCTATTTGCTGGAATAATATTTTACGATACGATTTTGCTTTAAAATTTTGTTACTGTTAATTTTTTAAAAGCATGTATTTACTTTTCAATTATAATTAATTTTTCCTCATTCTCTTCTTTTTTCTATGTGTTAGTGAATTATTTTGTATATCTGCTTTTTGGCCTGCAATGATTCCATGTCAGTTTTTTTACCTTAGGTTTTTCTTCCATGGATGTTCTTCTTTGTCCATACCTAATGTTAATGCTAGGGAATACATTTCTGGGACATTGGAATCTTGGGATCTATCGAATAAGCTGCTTGGGCCGGATTGATTCTATTTCAATGGATATACTATATATTACAAATTTAGTATTAATAGTTTTCCTTGAACATGAAAACCGTTATAATCGGTTGCACGAGTGAATCCGCTTCAATTATAGTTAAATTCAGTAAATCCTTTCACCATTAAAATAAATGTATTGTCCAAAACAGTCTTTGAAACCGTTCAAAACGCAATAATTGACAAAGGAAAATTAACATTTTTGCGACTAGAGAAACAAGCATAATACTCTATAGATTGAAAGAAATACTCAAGATGACTATAATAAAAAATATATTAAAAACAGAGCATTATCCATACTAAAGACAGAGACAATATAATTAAGGTGTTATCTAAACTCAGTTCTAACAATACCAAAGATGCTGATGTTAAAAATTGTTTCGACTTGTTAGAAAAAGAGAAGCCACGATACCAGTCTTGTTAGAATTTGGAATCCCTAGTTAATACCTACCTATGTTTGTAAATTTGTTCAAATATATCGTGTACATAAACATTATAAATGTGTGTTTATGTGAGTGTAAATATGAGTATGTGTATGTTTGCGCATTCTTATGTGTTCTCTGATGCGAGCATGGGTCTCTGTAAGAATTGTTATTTTCAGCAATCCCATCCTTAATAATCCCATTTATGACTTCAATTCTCCTGCTTCCTTATCTACATGTGTGGCATTACGTATGCGTGTAGCAGGCGTGCGTGAGTATATGAAGAATGAGATAATCAAAACTGGAAAAAGAGAAAGAGAAAGAGAAAGAGAAAGAGAAAGAGAAAGAGAAAGAGAAAGAGAAAGAGAAAGAGAAAGAGAAAGAGAAAGAGACAGAGAAAGAGAAAGAGAAAGAGAAAGAGAAAGAGAAAGAGAAAGAGAAAGAGAAAGAGAAAGAGAAAGAGAAAGAAAAAGAGAATGAAAAAGAGAAAGAGAAAACTAGATTGGAGAAAGAAACGGGGGGGTGGTGTAAACCCGAGAAAATAAGAAATATCGGAGGTTTGCCGATTGTTAAAGAATCGTATTTCTTGAATGGACGATTTTATTGGGTTTGCTTGCTTCTTTTGTATCTTCGTCTGCATGTCAATGACATGTTTTTTCCATTTCTGGTTTCTTTCTCGAATTTTCTGTCTTCCTAACTGCTCACAGCCGCTTTCTTCCTTCCATCCAGAACGCATTATAGTTATGTACTGTGAGACTTTATCATTTCATTTCCCCTTTCGTTCTTCCTTTCGTTTCTTCTTCCTTTTTTGCTATAAATGCTTGTGTAAGTTTCTTCGAATGTACGTATACTATACATCTTTTCAAATGTATTCATATGCCTTTTCTATTAAACGTATACGTCTATTAGAAGATAGTTACATGTGTTATTTATTGTGTATCTTTGTTATAGAGTTCTGTTCCATCCTTCAAATTTATTTTAAAAAAAAATTCTAATTTTCCCCAGCACAAAAGCAGATTGATATTTGATGTTCTGCAAAAAATACAACAAATAGACTCTTCCTTGTTTGCCATGCACTTATTGACTCCTCTTCTCTTTTCTTGTTTTTATATCTTTTTTCTATCTCCTCATTTTCTTTATTTTTAATGCTTGTTTTATATCTTTCTTTTTTAAAAGTGATTTCAGTGATTTTGAAAATCCATGAAAAACAGTGTACTGCTTGAACTTAAATTTCGTGTCACCTTTTTTATGTAAATAAAATAAATATAAAAATCAACGTGCATGAGATTGCTCAAGCAATATTTAACACAATAGGATCAAACAGTAAGAAACAGTAAGGCCTACTTATAAGCTTTCAAACACTTTTAAAACATTTGATAGGTGAAAATAAATTGAGTTTTTGTAATATGACTCAAAAGTAGCACAAATTTGCCAGTTTTTGCTATGTGAAATTCTTTCAAGCATTACGACGATGTGCAAGAGCTGGTAACCACCAGATGCACTATTGATAGAAGAAAATGACTTTTCGGCAAAGAGAGTCAAATTCAACTTGTAAACGTCACGTTCAAGATAGCATTTGCATAATATTACGTGTACTTCACGACGCAGCTCTGTTGTTGAAACAAGAGTTGTCAGTGGGTATACTTTTGCCAACCACCATTTCCTATGAGACTTAGCTGAGCCAAAGAAGTAAGCAAACATGGGAACTGTCGTATTTTTTATATTTTGCTCATTTATAAGCCCGTGAGGTTTTTTTAACCAATAACAATAAATGGAAAATCTAGATTGTAATATACGGAGTCAGAAGTAAAATATCAAACCTGTCATAGTTGAGTATCAAGTAGTTCTGTTGTTCCCTGTAAGATGGATTCTCAGGCATTCTTTTTATGGTGATGTCTTGTATTTCAGTTCTTATGTTTCTTACCGTTTTCCCACTGGGAACTACAGTACTACATGAGACTCAACTATGTCATCCACAAAATCAGTTGATCTGAAAAGATTAATTATCTCATTAATATATTTCTATTCAATTATAATATTACTAGCAGTGCCCGTCGCTTCGCTCGCTTGAAATTAAAGATCGTGAACTCTGCATCCATAGTAGAGTACTGAGCGGGGCAATTTTTCACCGCCGGCTCAACCCGGCCCGTGGACAACTTGGCCCGCCACGGACCGTATAATTTGTGCCCGGCCTGTTTTTACAGGCCTAAAATGTCTATATATTTGGCAAATAATCTCAGCTCGTCCCACTTTGACTTCAGGTTTGGATCGGCTCTTCTGAAGACCCAAAAATCATGGCCTGGCCCAGCCCGTGCAATACTCTAATCTATAAAGCCACATGTCCCTCAAGACATGTTTTATATATATATATATATATATATAAATGAATGTTTGTATATATGTATATATGTATATAGGTATATATTCATGTCCTTTATACATTGCTACACCATTCATCCGATCGTAATGAAATTTTCACACAACCTTGAGAGTCAAGGGAAATCAAATATAGAGAAAAAAATTTGAAAACCGTCACAAAATGAGCGGAGCGGAGCGGGTGAGCGAGCGGGAACTATCTTACATATAAAAATGAAATGTTTGTTTGTTTGTTTGTTCGGACATAAAATGAAAACGGCCGAACCGATTTAATTGAAATTTGGCACACTTATGTATCTTATTCAAGCGGTGGTTCCTGTGAAATTTTAAATAAATTGGTTTCTCCGTTGATGTTTTATGGACAAAAAACGTTTTGGTCAGCGGTAGTAAGTTGGAGTATATATATATATATATATATATATATATATATATATATATATATATATATATATATATATATATATATATATATATATATATATATATATATATATATATATATATATATATATATATATATATATATATATATATATATATATATATATATATATATATATATATATATATATATATATATATATATATATATATATATATTGCCGACATGCCAAGGACTCCGCTATTCACTGTTCTCCCGCATTCTCCTTTTGTCACACCTCGCCTCTCCTTTTCTGATTTATCTGAACTCCGTACTAGGAGTTCGCCAACCAAGACTACAAATGTATCTTATCACAGTTATGATCATCCTTGCGACCAATACGACAACGGCCCAGTTTGTGGTCCTGTTTCCTTTTCTCCATCTACCAACCATATTGAAGTGTTGGACGCGGTCGAACAGTGCTCCACTGGCTTGTCAGCCATGAGCCAACCTCCTCGAGGCCTCGAGACTGCTGACCTGCATGATGGTGATGGGACTGGTCCGATGTGTCCGCATTTGATTGATAACTGCAATATTACTATACGTAGACGTTGATCATTTTCAACTTTTAATTAAACTCTCAATTTTATCGATATCCTATTATCTTTGAATTGTAGCTTTAAATTCTTATTTTATTATTTTACCTCTTTGCTTTTATTAGTAATTTTCTTTTAATAGTTATATTTTACTACTTAATTTGGTTGTATATTTTAGCACATGTAATTTTTTATTTTTCCTTATATTTTTTTTTTATTTTTTGTTTATTTATTTACTCCGAGGCAAAAAATTTGGTTGTTTCTTAGCGGTTTTCATATTTTACTTTTACTCTTCTTTGTAATTTGACCTCGATTGATGTGTAAACATATCTGATATGTCTCGCCACACCACTTTATATATTTTCGTTGTAGCTGTAAATTGGTTTTATGAGTTCTGATGATGGCTAATAAAGCCGAAACCTGCAGGTCAGCTCATGACCAAAACATTAATAAAAATATATACCAGTTCGTTCAAAAGTGTCTTGGTATTTCTGATTTTCGAAAAGTTTCACGTCTGATAGAAAAAGTTTGTAATAAGAAATGGGCCATAGTCTTTAATAAAGCGTGTCTGAAAGAACATCTTGTTCCTAATTATTTGAAAAATATATATATATATATATCTTTTTCCTATTGACTGAGTTCATGATTTATATTTTTCATTCTAACAATTCTATCTAGATATATATAAATGAATGTTTGTATGTATATATGTATATATGTTAATGGCGTTTATGCATTGCTACACCATTCATCCGATCGTAATGAAATTTTCACACAACCTTGAGAGTCAAGGGAAATCAAATATAAAAAAAAATTTGAAATCCGTCACAAAATGAGCAGAGCGGAGCGGGTGAGCGAGCGGGAACTACATATATCGTCATATATTGAAAATTGGCTAAAAATACAATTTCAAATTTCAAATCTTTCTATCGAATTAATTATGCCACCTAAACGAAAAGCTATTGATTCCACAGTTTATTCGCAATATATATATATATATATATATATATATATATATATATATATATATATATATATATATATATATATATATATATATATATATATATATATATATATATATATATATATATATATATATATATATATATATATATATATATATATATATATGAATGTTTGTGGGTTAGTTTGTCTATTATAGAAACGGGAAAGCGACCCGGAACGGACAGCGAGCGGGAACGGAAAAGCAAGCGTGAGCGGGGATGGGAGAGCAAACGTGAGCAGGAACGGGAAAACGACCGGGAACGGGAAAGCGATCGAGAGCGGGAAAGTGACCGGGAGCGGGAAAGCGACCGGGAGCGGGAAAGCGACCGGAAGCGGGAAAGCGACCGGCAGCGGGAAAACGACCGAAAACGGGAAAGCGAACAGGAGTGGGAAAGCAGGTGGGAAAGGAAACGGGAGAGAAAGAGACAAACATTAGAAAAACCTCTAAAAAACCCGGGCAACGCCGGGTATCTCCGCTAGTATATATATATAAATGAATGTTTGTATGTATGTATGTATATAGGTATGTTATTCATGCATTGATACACCATTCATCCGATCGTAATGAAATTTTCACACAACCTTGAGAGTCAAGGGGAATCAAATATAGAGAAAAAATTTTTGAAATCCGTCACAAAATGAGCGGAGCGGGTGAGCGAGCGGGAACTATATATATATATGTATGTGCGTATGTATGTGTGTATGTATGTATGTGTATGTGCATGTATGTGTGTCTGTGTGTGTCTTTATGTGTGTACTAGCGGAGATACTCGGCGTTGCCCGGGTTTTTCAGAGGTTTTTCTAATGTTTGTCTCTTTCTCTCCCGTTTCCTTTCCCACCTGCTTTCCCACTCCTGTTCGCTTTCCCGTTTTCGGTCGTTTTCCCGCTGCCGGTCGCTTTCCCGCTCCCGGTCGCTTTCCCGCTTCCGGTCGTTTCCCGTTCCTGGTCGCTCTCCCATTCCCGCTCACGCTTGTTTTTCCGTTCCCGCTCGCTGTCCGTTCCGGGTCGCTTTCCCGTTTCTATAATAGACAAACTAACCCACAAACATTCATATATATATATATAGTCTTAGCAAATCTATTTTACGTTTTACAGGCTAACAGAAGTCATGAAAGAATGGAAAAGAGAAAATGAGAGCAAGCGTGAGCGGAACGGGAAAGCGACCGGGAACGGGAGAGCGACCAGGAACGGGAAACGACCGGAAGCGGGAAAGCGACCGGGAACGGGAAAGCGACCGGAGACGGGAAAGCGACCGGGAACGGGAAAGCGACCGGGAACGGGAAAGCGACCGGGAACGGGAAAGCGACCGGGAACGGGAAAGCGACCGGTAACGGGAAAGCGACCGGGAACGGGAAAGCGACCGGGAACGGGAAAGCGACCGGGAACGGGAAAGCGACCGGGAACGGGAAAGCGACCGGGAACGGGAAAGCGACCGGGAACGGGAAAGCGACCAGGAACGCGGAAAGCAGCCATTTATAGGCGCCTACCAATTTAGCAAATGCGAGTGAACTCCTTGCTTAAGGGAGTTACGCTGATGACGCCGGCGAGGTTTGAACTGCCGACCTAACGATCGACAAGCTAACGCTCTACCGCTCTGCCACCAGGAATTTTGGTTTTGAAACGGGCTGGGCCAAGTTGTCGACGGGCCGAGCCGACACCTATGGATGCACTGTTCATATTCTCTAATTTCATGCGAGCGAAGCCGCTACGGGCACTGCTAGTATATATATATATATATATATATATATATATATACCTATCTATTCATTTAAACATGCTCTGTTGAAATATACACGCCATTTAGAAGACACGGTTTTGTCAATTAAACGCTTAAAATATTTTAAGCGTTTAATTGACAAAACCGTGTCTTCTAAATGGCGTGTATATTTCAACAGAGCATGTTTAAATGAACATTTAGTGCCGAAATACTGTAAATGCATAAAAAGCTCTACGGCTAATTTTGAACAGCAACGGTTACAACTGGTAAATTCCGAGTTAAAAAGTGCTGAATTACAACTGAATGCCAATAAGAAACTGTTTGAAGACAAGAAACTTGATTTGTTGGATATTTGTACTGATGTAAATGAAGCAAATGCTCTTAATTCTTATATGGAATTTTATTTCAAAAAATGTGACAATAATAAGAAGAATGTTATAGCAGGTAAACTTTGTAGATTGTATGGTGGCCAATTTGCTACACCAGAATCATTGAAAGGTTTTATCAATTTGTCTGGATATCAGCCAAGTTTAGATGAGATTGAATTTCTGCAGCTTGGTTTTAATTATCATCTCAGCAGTGGTTATGACCCTATGTTTAAACAAATTGAGCTGGAGATGTTATATCATAACATAATTAGTTTATCTAGAAAAGGTTGTGTAACAATTTCAGAAGGATTAACAAGTCAAATGTCAGCTGAGGGTTACGTGAACAGAGGTGGTGGTAATTCAATGTCATTACCACATCACTTGAAGATGGCAGCCAAGAAGTTGAAGAGCAATCAGGATGTTATTATCAGAAAAGGAGACAAATCCAACACATATGTTTTGTTTGATAGATCTGATTATATTTCAAAAAGAAATAATATACTCTGTGATAGCAGCAAATTTAGAAAAATTATTTCTAATCCTACAGCCAATATTAAAAGAAAGGTTAATCAGATTATAGGTTCTATTAATTCCTCTTTTGGTTGCAATAAAATACAGAATGTCATTGGAGAATATAAACCAGGATATATGTACGGGAATGCAAAGATACATAAAGAAGGCACTCCTCTCAGACCTATAATCTCGCAGTGTCCCGCACCAACGTATCAGTTGGCAAAGTTTCTCAATCAATTAATTTCTCCATATTGTCAATCACAGTACAATATAAAATCTTCTAGTGAATTTGTTGACCTTGTTAATACTTGCTCTCAGAGAGGCACGATTTGCTCATTGGATGTAGTGAGCTTGTTTACAAGTGTACCTATAGAAATTGCTATTGAGATAATTTGTTCATCTGTTTATAATCATCCTGAGCTTGAACCACCTCTGTTTGGTTTGAATTTGTTGAAAGAAGCTCTTTTACTGTGTACTACTGAGTCTCCTTTTATTGCTCCAGGTGGTGAATTATATCTCCAGATAGACGGTGTGGCAATGGGGTCACCTCTGAGACCAGTTTTTGCTGAGTTTTACATGTCTGATGTGGAAAGAAAGTTAAGTTCAATGATTAATGAAAATACTTTGATTTACTGCAGATATGTAGATGATATTTTTATTATGTCACGTCCCGATAAGAATGTTTTTGATTTAAAGAAGGCTTTGGAAAACTCATCTGTACTCAAGTTTACACATGAATCTTGTGGAAAAGATGGCTCCTTGTCCTTTTTAGATGTGTTGGTTGGTAATGTTGGTGACAGGCTGCAGATGCAAGTATATGTTAAACCAACAGATTCAGGTGAATGTTTGAAAGGTAATAGTGATTGCCCTGATAGATATAAACATCGTGTTATAAATAACTATTTGACAAGAGCATATAAACTCTCGAATAGCTAGATTGATTTTCATTTGGAAGTTCATAGGATTCGGCAACTGCTGATTAATAATGGATTTACTAATTGCATGTTTGATATGTGTCTGAAAAAGTATTTGGATTACAAGTTTTCTAGTGATGGTAATAATTCTCCAAGCAAGTATTGTGATGATATTAAACTGTTTTATAGAAGCCAAATGCATAAAAATTACAAGATGGAAGAAAATATGATTAGAAAAATTATCTTGAGCAAAGTTAAACCAGTTAAAAAAGATTCTAAGTTGAAACTCTGTATATACTATAATAACATGAAAACACATAATCTTGTTCTCAAAAATAGTCCTGTCAACTCTAATAATAGTCTGAAGCAAAGTAATGTTGTTTATAAATTTACTTGCCCGTATCATGAAGATATACCTCATTGTTATATAGGTCATACTAGAACGACACTTGCTAGAAGGTTGACGATGCATGTTCAAGGTGGTAGTATTGCAGATCACATGAGGGTACAACATCATATTCGTCTTGACAGAAAAATATTGGACAGCAACACTGAGATTTTGCGTAGAGAGCATTGTCCGATTCACCTTAAATTATCTGAAGCTTTGTATATTTCACAGGAAAAACCTAAAATTAATATGCAAAGAGATTTTACAGATGGCACATTGTCTCTGTTCAATAAATCTGATGTTGGTGATGTTCAATCAAATAGAATCAAACTTGATATTAATACTTTGATTTGTTCTGATCCAGCCAATGCCGGGGCTGCACAACCGAGTCTGAAGTCTGCAAATATTCAACTTGCTATAGAACATCAGATTGAAAATGCTGTCTCTGATGAAAACAAATCCGGACACGTAAATGACAAAGATGCAAAAGAATGTTGTTCATTCAGGGTCGTGACCGCTGATGACGTCAATATTAATAACTGTTTTTCTCCCTTATATGCATCTGATGGAAATAACCAGGATGGTGATTTAAAAGGCACCTCAATTACAGATAGCATTTTGCTTGATTTAAAGTGCGACGATATGCATCCTTCTACAATATGTTTTTCTTCCTCCCAAGCCTCTGAAATATGTAACATTGATGGTGATAAAAAAGGCGCCTCATCTACAGATGACTTGTTGCAGGGATTTAAAACTGTAGATACATGTTGCTTGTCGGGATTGCCTGGTCAAAGTCTCGTTGATCGAACAGATGTTGAGTTTTATGATGGTTGTTTATCCGGTTTCCATGATTCCGTCCGAATGCACCGGATAAAGGGTTGTGCAGAGATTTCTCAGGTGGATGACGGATTTTCTGGAGTGTCTGTTGATGGTACATGTGTTTCAGAGGGGATATCTGGTCCGTTGAGCTTGTCTCACTTAACTGATAACATTAATATTACAATTAGACGGAGGAGATGACATTGTTTTGATATGATACATAAGCTTCTTTGTCTGTTTCACATTTCTTAAAACTTTTGATGAATTTTATAAATTTAAATTATTATCTCTCGATTTAAATTAATATAATTTTTAAAGTATTTTTATTTTGATTTTATTATTATTATTTTATTTTTATTATTATTTTATTAATTATTTTCTGCTTAATTTAACGTTCATCGTCCCGATTTTAATTATTATTATGTACTGTATGTATTAACTTTTAGTTACATTAAGACAATCAAAACAACCCTGACGATGGCCGCAATGGCTGAAACTTGCAAGTTGGTTGCTAATAAAACGTTTGATTTTAGATTTAGTAAAAGTGTTTTCTCTCACTTAAAATATTTTAAGCGTTTAATTGACAAAACCGTGTCTTCTAAATGGCGTGTATATTTCAACAGAGCATGTTTAAATGAACATTTAGTGCCGAAATACTGTAAATACCTATCTATATATATAAAAATGAATGTTTGTATGTATATATGTATATATGTATATATTCATGTCCTTTATGCATTGTTACACCATTCATCCGATCGTAATGAAATTTTCACACAACCTTGAGAGTCAAGGGGAATCAAATATAGAGAAAAAAAAATTGAAATCCGTCACAAAATGAGCGGAGCGGAGCGGGTGAGAGAGCGGGAACTATATATATATATATATATATATGTATGTGCGTATGTATGTGTGTATGTATGTATGTGTATGTGCATGTATGTGTGTCTGTGTTTATGTATGTATGTATGTATGTATGTATGTATGTATGTATGTATGTATGTATGTATGTATGTGTTTTTTACAATATTTCGGCACTAAATGCTCATTCAAAGTATGTATGTGTGTATGTATCTATGTATGTATGTATGTATGTATGTATGTATGTATGTATGTATGTATGTATGTATGTATGTATGTAGAATCGGATCTAGGAGGGGGGGAGGCATCTGAGAGCGAAAGAATGAGCGGGAAAGCGACAGGGAACGGATAACGACCGGGAGCGGGAGTGTGTATGTATCTATATATGTATGTATGTGTTTATGTATGTATGTATGTATGTATGTATGTATGTATGTATGTATGTATGTATGTATGTATGTATGTATGTATGTATGTATGTATGTGTTTTTTACAATATTTCGGCACTAAATGCTCATTCAAAGTATGTATGTGTGTATGTATCTATGTATGTATGTATGTATGTATGTATGTATGTATGTATGTATGTATGTATGTATGTATGTATGTATGTAGAATCGGATCTAGGAGGGGGGGAGGCATCTGAGAGCGAAAGAATGAGCGGGAAAGCGACAGGGAACGGATAACGACCGGGAGCGGGAGTGTGTATGTATCTATATATGTATGTATGTATGTATGTATTTGTGTATGTATCTATGTATGTGTGTATGTATCTATGTATCTATGTATCTATGTATGTATGTATGTATGTTTGTATGTATGTATGTATGTATGTATGTATGTATGTATGTATCTATATATGTATGTATGTATGTATGTATTTGTGTATGTATCTATGTATGTGTGTATGTATCTATGTATCTATGTATCTATGTATCTATGTATTTATGTATGTATGTATGTATGTATGTATGTATGTATGTATGTATGTATGTATGTATGTAGAATCGGATCTAGGGGGGGAACTGAGAGCGAAAAAATGAGCGGGAAAGCTACTGGGAACGGATAACGACCTGGAGCGGGAGCGCAAGCGGGAAGGAAACGGGAGCGAAAAAGAAACGCATTAGGTAAACCTCTAAAAACCCCGGGCAATATGTATGTATGTATGTCCTTTATGCATTGCTACACCATTCATCCGATCGTAATTAAATTTTCACACAACTTTGAGAGTCAAGGGGAATCAAATATAGAGAAAAAAGTTTGAAATCCGTCTCAAAATGAGCGGAGTGGAGCGGGTGAGCGAGCGGGGCTATATATACATATATACATACATAAATGAGCGGAAACGAAAGATCGAGCGGGAAAGGGAACGCGACCGAGAAAGCGACCGGGAACGGGAAAGCAACCGGGAACGGAAAAGCGACCAAGAGAGGAAAAGTGACCGGGAGCGGGAAAGCAACCCGGAACGGGAAATCGACCGGGAGCGGGAAAAAACCGGAAACGGAAAGCGTCTGGGAGCGGAAAAACGGCCTGGAGCAAAAAACCGACCGGGAACGGGAGAGCAAGCAGGAACGGGAAAGCGACCGGGAGCGGGAAAACAAGCGGGGAAGGAAACGGGAGGAAGAGAGACAAACATTAGAAAAACCTTTAAAAACCCCGGGCAACGCCGGGTACCTCCGCTAGTATATATATATATACTAGCTGACCCAGCAAACGTTGTTTTGCCTTATAAATTATTTTGGTTTTTTTATTAAAGTTTAATTTACAACATTATGACAATTTAAAAAAATCCATCTCGAAAAGCAATCGAGTGTACAATGCCCAGGGTCTGTAAAACGAATAAATAAGTATTTTTTAACTCCGCCGTGTGTCACTCATGCCAGTTACAAGCCTTGTCAAAGTAGCAAAAAAACCTCTAAAAACCCCGGGTGCGGCAATACAAGCGAAAACGGGAAAACAAGTGGAAACGGGAGAGTAAACGGGAACGGGAGAGCAAGGGGAAACGAGAGAGCAAACGGGAACGGGAGAGCAAGCAGGGAAAAAAACGGGAGCAAGAGAAAAGAACGATAGAAAAACTTTCAAAAACCCCGGGCATTGTGCACTCGATTGGTCTTAGAGATTGATTTTCTAAATTGTCATAATTTTGTACATTAAACTTTTAATAAAAAAACCCAAATAATTTACAACGCAAAACAACGTTTGCTGGGTCAGCTAGTATATATATATATATATATATATATATATATATATATATATATATATATATATATATATATATATATATATATATATATATATATATATATATATATATATATATATATATATATGTCTGTAATTCTATTTTTTATTTATTTATTTATTATTTATATACCAATTATTTCTCTTCCACTCTCAATGCAGAGTATCGGCGACCCTGTCATGTCCGATGAAGCTGTACAAGTACCCATTCGATACGCAAATGTGCCCAATGCTCTTCGAAAGCTGTGAGTGGCTGCCTTGGAAACTGTACGATTGATTTACTTATTTTATATTTTTTGTTGAAAATTGTTATTTTATTTGTATTTAATAAAATATGTTAAAATGTGACGTATCGAAAGTGAAAGCGATGATGGAAGGACATGACCGTGCTCGCGTTGGCATGGAAACGACAAAGATTGCTTCAACAATGACGACGCAAGCCATAAAGAAGATGAGAATAGAAATGGTGGTCGTCATGGCAGCGGTTATGGTGACAAATAAACCGAACAGAGGTCGTGCAGGGTGATTGAATGTTTGCCTCCATCTGTTGATTGTGTATCCAGTTGCATTGTTTGAAGTTTGAATGGATCGAGATCGAGTGTCCTGTGCTGGTTGGATGATCGTGAAAAAATGTTTTGAAAGGGAGGATGGTCAGGTCATTTTAATGGATAAGTTATTAGTTACAAGTTAGAAAAAATAAATAGATTATTATGGGAAATATTGACTAAATTAGATCGTGTGAATAACTGAATGAGTAAGAAAAAAGATGGCTGAAAAGTTTTAGAGTGAGAAGAATCGGTGGTGTGACACGGAAATGAATGAGAGAAAAAGTAGGTTTGTGAGGAAGAGTGGATGTGTGAATTAGAAATGTATGAGAAAGAGTGGATGTGTGAATTAAAAATGTATGAAGAAGTGTGGATGTTTGAATAAAAAATTTATGAGGAAGAGCGGATGCGTTAATTATAAAAGTAGGAGGAAGAGTGGATGTGTGAATGTGAAATGTATAAATGGGTATGGATAGGTGAATTGATCACTGAGCGGATCATTGGTGAAGTAATAAATGAGTCTGGAAAAGCGTTTAGGAGAATTAATGCATTATTGGTAGATGAATCAGTTTGGAAATGAGCAAAAATGGGCAAATTAAAAAAATAAAAGTATTCGATATTTTTAAAATTTCCAAAATAAGGAGTGGGTAAAAGTGTATGGCATGTCAATTAATTGGGTAGATGTGTATTGATTATTTTTTGAATGAATGGGTAGGAGTTGGTAGATGATTTATTGATTAACTGGGTTGGTGTGGGTAATTGATTGGATATGGGTGTATAAATGATTCGTTGATTGATTGATTGAATAGGATTAGTAAGATGATTCATTGAATGATTATGTAGGAGTGGGTGGATGATTTATTTAGTAAGTTGGTAAGTATGTTGATTGATTGGGTAGGATTGAGTATATGATATGTTGATTGATTGGGTAGGATTGAGTATATGATATGTTGATTTATTGGGTAGGATTGAGTATATGATATGTTGATTGATTGGGTAGGATTGAGTATATGATATGTTGATTGATTGGGTAGGATTGAGTATATGATATGCTGATTGATCGGGTGGTAGGATTGAGTAGATGATTTGTTGATTGATTGGGTAGGATTGAGTATATGATATGTTGATTGATTTGGTAGGATTGAGTATATGATATGTTCACTGATCGGGTGGTAGGATTGAGTAGATGATTTGTTGATTGATTGGGTAGGATTGAGTATATGATTTTTTGATTGATTTGGTAGGATTAAGTAGATGATTTGTTGATTGATTGGTTAGGAGTACGTTGTTGAAATTGTGATTGCGTTCGTTGGTGTGGGCTGCTGATTTGATAAACAAATGGAAAAGAACAATCGGTTGGATGGTAGGTGAAATTAGTCGGAAAATAATAATAAAGATTTGACAGAATGTTTAGAATTGATGGTACGTTATCACTCATAAATCTTTATTTTAATGTGGGAAAATTTTTATTTATCAATTATGAAATGCTTATTTTATGTTTATTAAAGTTTACATTTTTTTCAAATTGCTTATTTCAATATAATTAAAAAATATATTCACAATTGAACAGTCGGCTACACGATGGACTCAATGTACTTCTCGTGGATCGACAAACCAGTTGAGATCGACAAGGACATACAACTACCGCAGTTCGTCTATAAACACCACGCTCTCTACGACTGCGTTCAGAATTACACAGGAGGTTAGCGGTGGTGATGATGACGATGATGTTGGCAGTTGAGATTGTTGTAGTTAGTCAAATAAACCAATTTTATCCAGTTAGTTATGGTGCTTGATGTAAAGTTGTAATGGGAGCCCATTTTTGGTATTTTCCTAGAAAAGAATGTGCCTCATTAAATGTGCCTCATTAAATGTGCCTCATTAAATGTGCCTCATTAAATGTGCCTCATTAAATGTGCCTCATTAAATGTGCCTCATTAAATGTGCCTCATTAAATGTGCCTCATTAAATGTGCCTCATTAAATGTGCCTCATTAAATGTGCCTCATTAAATGTGCCTCATTAAATGTGCCTCATTAAATGTGCTTCATTAAATGTGCCTTATTGAATGTGCCTCATTGAATGTGCCTCATTGAATGTATCTCATTAAATGTGCCTCATTAAATGTGCTTCATTAAATGTGCTTCAATAAATGTGCCTCATTAAATATGCCTCATTAAATGTGCTTCATTAAATGTGCCTCATTAAATTTGCCTCATTAAATGTGCCACATTAAATGTGCCTCATTAAATGTGCTTCATTAAATGTGCCTCATTAAATGTGCTTCATTAAATGTGCCTCATTAAATGTGCTTCATTAAATTATAGTCGGTGTCACGTGTCTTGGCGTCACACAGCTAGGAATTACTTCTGATGATTGAATTAGAAATGGGAGAATCTATTTTAAAGAGGAAAAAATGTCTGCCTGAGTGTGAGTGTGTGTATGTGTGCATGTTTGTGTTAATATATGTGTTTTTAGTGAACGTTTATGTGTGTAGTTATGTGTAAATGTGTATGTATGTGTGTATATGAGTGAACGTGTGTATGTGTGTGTAGGTGTGTGAGGGTGTTTGTGTGAGATTGAAAGAGAAGATAAAAACTGGAAATAAAAGCTACCATATGTTTATTTTTGAATTTAGTAATATAAGCTTTTCATCAAGATCGTTCACATAATTACAATAATTATTAATAATTTAATAATAAATCTATTAAAGTAAAATTGAAAATATAAAAATGTTTTTCAGATGCCTAGCCGAATATATACGATTTTTCATTATCTTTTATTCAATTTTTTACTTTAATTAATATTAAGAAGATTAAGAATAATTAATAAAGGTTATTTAAAAGTATCATGATTTAAGATATTTAAATGAAGATACAAACAAATTGAGTGATTAATGTACAACATGTTTATTTGCTAATATATAAACAATTAATTCGGTAAGGAAATGAAGATGAGAAGAAATCTTCATCATAGCTTTACGTGTCAAATATGGTTTCCCACCGATTGAAGCTTATCCAGCAACCCATTATTTATTATTTTTATTTATTTACCTGATTTATTATTTTGATTTGTATTATTATATATTCTTTGTAGAAAATATCTTTGAAGTTGGTCCAATTAATTAGACTGGCTTTCACACAGCTTCTGTAAAATAAATCACTCAATTATCCAAGTCTTGATCTTGATTTCTCCGCCCTCACTCTTATATGGCTTCACTCGCTTTTGTGATTTACTCAGACTACTCAGACATCATCCTCTAAATCATCTACCACCTAATTTACCCACTTTTATCATTTCCCCACTTTTTTCAT
>OZ022242.1:18054476-18291976 GCA_963978895.1 Erpobdella octoculata
TAATAATAATTGTTCGAAATCCTCTAAAATCTATCAATCGGAAACTGATCTAAAATCAGTGATATTACATGAATATATATAGTTTGAAGTTATTCATAGGATATATATATATATATATATATATATATATATATATATATATATATATATATATATATAAAAATGAATGTTTGTATTTATGTTAATGTCCTTTATGCATTGCTACACCATTCATCCGATCGTAATGAAATTTTCACACAACCTTGAGAGTCAATGAAAATCAAAACTAAAAAAAAAATTTTTGAAATCCGTCACAAAATGAGCGGAGCGGAGCGGGTGAGCGAGCGGGAACTATATATATATATGTATGTGCGTATGTATGTGTGTATGTATGTATGTGTATGTGCATGTATGTGTGTCTGTGTGTGTGTTTATGTATGTACTAGCGGAGATACCCGGCGTTGCCCAGGTTTTTTGAGGTTTTTCTAATGTTTGTCTCTTTCTCTCCCGTTTCCTTTCCCACCTGCTTTCCCACTCCTGTTAGCTTTTCCGTTTTCGGTCGTTTTCCCACTGCCGGTCGCTTTCCCGCTCCCGGTCGCTTTCCCGCTCCCGGTCGCTTTCCCGCTCCCGGTCGTTTTCCCGTCCCGGTCGCTGCCCCGTTCCCGCTCACGTTTGCTCTCCCATTCCCGCTCACGCTTGCTTTTCTGTTCCCGCTCGCTGTCCGTTCCGGGTGCTTTCCCGTTTCTATAATAGACAAACTAACCCACAAACATTCATATATATATATATATAGTCTTAGCAAATCTATTTTGCGTTTTATAGGCTAACAGAAGTTATGAAAGAATGTAAAAGAGAAAATGAGCGGGAACGGAAACGGGAACGGGAGAGCTACCGTGACCGGGAATGGGAGAGCAAGCATGACCGGGAACGGGAGAGCAAGCGTGAGCGGGAACGGGAAAGCGACCGGAAACGGGAAAGCGACCGTGAACGGGAAAGCGACCGGGAACGGGAAAGCGACCGAGAACGGGAAAGCGACCGGGAACGGGAAAGCGACCGGGAACGGGAAAGCGACCGGGAACGCGGAAAGCGACCGGGAACGCGGAAAGCGACCGGGAACGCGGAAAGCGACTGGAATCGGGAGAGCAAGCTTGGAAGGAAACGCGAGCAAGAGAGAAAATCGATAACAGAACTTCTGAGCGGGAAAGCGACCGGGAGCTGGAAAACGACCGAGAGCGGTACGAAAACGGGAAAGTGGAGAAGGGAACGGGAGCGAGAGAGACAAACATTAGAAAAACCTCTAAAAACCCCGGGCAACGCCGGGTAACCCCGCTAGTATATATATATATTGTCCTATTAATAACTTCGAACTTTACACTAAAGTTTGCACTAAAAATGTCTCAGAAACCCAATAAAGTTTGGGATTTTTTTTATTTTGGATGCTATCGACAAAAACAAGGCAAACTGTTTGATATGTCATGACAAAATAACGCGTGGTGGAAAAATGCACGAACATACGTCACAACGTCAATGATAACTCATCTGCAGACAAAAGCATCCAATGCAATTCGAAGAATATGGAGCAGGACAAAAGCAAATTAAGAAACCAAAACGCGAAAAGAAAGCAAATATGTCACCAAATTCGAACAAAAAACGACAAACCTTGGATTATTGTATTCAAGTAGCATTCCAAAATGAGTCAGTGATGAGCTTAAATATATGAGATAATATCAATCGCGTATAAAGTTACGTAAAGAGGTGGAAAGTGATGGTGACAGCGAAGGTCTGATTCCATTTATTATTCGTCATAAAAAATTAAAAATCGACATGCGTGTGTTCGCCTGGAATTTGTATGATTACACTATATTAAAACAAACGTGACAATTATGCCACCAGAAGTGTGTGTGTGGGTATTCGCTTGTCACATCGGAACCGCTTGAGCACTTGAAACAAAATTTGACATGAGAGGAAGAGGTTTTAAAAGATTTAAAAAATCTGTCAATTATTTTACGTTTTATGAGCTAAAAATAAAAACAAATCAAAACCCTGAGCAAAACCTGATAACACAGCTAGTTATTTGTATAATTAGTAACACGTGAACACAATCAATTACTACTGTTTATTTTTACTATCCGAAATACCCTTCTGATTCTGGTTGTGAATAAATAAATAAATGAAATAAAAAATAAATTATACTTTAAAAAATAATAAACTTTTATTTGTCTTCTCTATGCAATATTAGGTATCCGAACAAGTGGCGAGATATTCAAGCCTGCTCTCTTTTCTATAACCATCTTTTAAGATCCTATCTTCTAAAATAATTTCCTATCTTTTAAAACAAATTACAAAATACTTTTCCTAGATCGTTTTAGATATTGTTTTTTAAAAGCCTAATTAAATCAATATAAAAATTTATTTAAAATAACATTATGAATTTATTTCAATGGTCTTATTAAATTATAAAAATAGTATCATTAAATTTAAATTAAAAAATTGATCACAGTTTATTTACGACCTGATATTTCCTCTAGACTCAAACATTTATTCCACTTGCGTCGACATGGCAAACGACCAATCCCGACTCTCCTCCCAAAGTTCATGACCTTTCATTGACCAATTCCCAGCGGGGTCATATTGATGACGTCATGCATGCGGAAATGAGATGATTCAGAAGAAGATGTAAAGTTTAACGGCTTTTGTAGTGCTCCCAGTCCCGTGCTGTTGTTGACGTTTAGGTTTTTGTTAGTGGTGTTGTCTCATTTTAATTGTTGGTAACCTGTCGCATAGTTGCATCATCGATGTTGCCTTTCTTTCCATGACTCTTCTTAATTTCACTAATTTCATTTCGTTCGACGTTTTATTTTTAGTACATTAAATGTTTCAAAATCCATTACATCAAAATAATTAATTATTGATATCACTACCATCACCGTCACATCAGCATTATCATCCGGATGAACAGCGTGGTTAGCATGGGCATTATCCGTTACTGCAAGTTATTGTCACGTTTGTGAATGTGAATAAATAAAAACATAAGAAAAACATGCACACTGCATACACATAATTGTGATATTCCAATTATCATAAAAGTCATTTAAAATGCATTTCTCATTGCTTCCTGTAACGATTGCCGTCAACTTCGTATGTAGATGTTATCATTATCACCGACGTCTTCATCATTACCACCACCACAATCTTCATTATCTTCTTCATCAACATCATCAACATCATTATCATCATCGTCACCATAGTCATCATTATTAATGTCATCGTCATTTTCGTCATTGTCATCGTCCTTGTCATCATAAGTAGCTATCGAGATTTTGATGGCGCAATAACATTTACATCGAGCATTTGTGATTGCTACGGAATTTTCAAAAGAAGCTGACAAATATTTCCTGTGCATTTGTAGACGCGTGAGTGTCTTTTATAATGAATGCTTCAATATTCACCTGGATACTCCTATCTTTGATTGGTAAGGTTCACAGGGCTTGTTGAAAGAGGTGATGAAACTTGACGCAGGACTATTTGTGACTGCCAACCTGCAGCGATGAATAACGGTGGCAAACAGGAGAAAGCTCAACAATTTTATTTTCTAACTCTGTTCATAACTATTTACGATTCTATTGGCTTTTTATGTGCATATTTATGTGCATTTTAACGCAAGACTTTATGTACATCTTCACATGCATTCATGTGGTTCTTTACATGCAAATTTTTGTGCACATCTACGTGCATATTTAAATACGTCTCACTTTTACATTTATAAGCATCTTCATGCAATGTAGCCTACAATATTTTTAAATGAGCTATCCTAAAAGTAATTGGCAATTCACCTAAGCAACAGCCCTTGTTCCAGGTGAATCTCCAATTTTTTTCACACAACTGAATATTTAAGCGATTTGAATGGCATTTTAAACAAATGTTGGTTTTCCTAACTAATATACAAACTTCATTTTAATGGGAAACAAATCATTTTATTTTAAACTTTTGTTGCTTTTTAAAATAACTCTAAAACACCATTTTAACAGTAGTTCCTGTCGCTATTGCCGGACAAGGAACGATAGCTTCTAAAATGAATTACCTGAGTATCCATCTTCATTTCTCTCTCTCTCTCTCTCTCTCTCTCTCTCTCTCTCTCTCTCTCTCTCTCTCTCTCTTTCTCTCTCTTTCTTTCTCTTTCTCTCTCTTTCTCTCTCTTTCTCTTTCTCTGTCTCTCTCTCTCATTGTAACTTTATTTTTAAATCTCTCACACGCAAGCACATGACACGCAGACTCATTGAAATTTTATTCATTTTCTTCCACTCCGTCTTTTTTAAATTTTTTATTTATTTCTCATGCTCAGTCGATTATTCGTTAGTGACTGTTTGTCTGTCTGTCGGCTTGAACCTTTTTTTCACCTCAAAATATGTGTGAAAACGGGACAGTCTCTAATTATGAACTATGACCACATATGGCTCTTGGGTCACCATCGGATCTTAAACTTTCATTCGAAATCTCAGCGAGCATTTTGGACGTGAATAGGACTTGAAGTCGTTTCAGAAGCAAGATGTTTGTATGAGTGTGTTTTTAAATTACCTATTAAAACATGTTGAACCTGTTTAACAATTCAAGTGGTAGATTTAATCATTCAAGTTTTCTATTGGCTTTTTTCAATTATTTATTTATTTTTTTAACAGATTGGTTTTTGGTTCCGATCGTCCATCAATCAATTATATCACCGTAAATTTATTCCTCCATAACTGTTCAGTTCATCTATGCATCTATCTATTTGTCAGGAGTCTATTCATCTATCCATCTATCTCTCGGTCCGTCTCTCCGTTTTTCTTTCGTTGATCCTTCATCCATCCATTCTTTTGTCCGTCCGTCAATCAATCTATCCGCTAGTCCGTCCATCCATCCAACCATCCAGTTTCTTCGTCTACATCCATCTGTCTGTATATCCATGCATCCGTCCACCCATCTATCCATCGATCCATCAATCCATCTATCCATCGATTCATCCATCCATCCATCCATCCATCCATCCATCCATCCATCCATCCATCCATCCATCCATCCATCCATCCATCCATCCATCCATCCATCCATCCATCCATCCATCCATCCATCCGTCCATCCGTCCATCCGTCCATCCGTCCATCCGTCCATCCGTCCATCAGTCCATGCGTCCATATATGTGTGTTTGTGAATTTTGTCCGAAACAGTAATTATGTAATTAATAGAGCCTTGCACGAACCCATTTTTCGTCACCCGGAACGTTTCATTGGCAGATTTGTTAAAAATTGGTTAAAATCTTTTTTAAACTTTGCTACGCGAGTTAAATTAGAATTTTGTTACGCAATAACCATTTATTTTATTTATTCACTCTTGGCTAGAGATTAGCTTGTCGGCTATAAAATAGCAAATATTTGGGAAACTTCCCTTATCTTTTTTATAGAATTACATCTGTGCCAATTTTTGTTCAAATTGGTGAAGCGGTTTGGATTTTTATAAAGGACCGATAGACAAACAGTCATTATTATATATAGAGACTAGAAGCGCTTAGAACGTACGATGTATTTTAGTGAAATACGTATATTGTTACGATATTGCAAATTATACAAGGGCTTTATAGAATGGTTCTAAAATTTTTCAGACGATAATAAGCACTTAACTAAACTCATCAATGCGTAGTTTCACTTCATACAATTAAAATTTTGTCTAATATATATAAATTTGTTTTTTAATGAAGAAACACTTTCATTTATATAACTCTACCTCTTAATTAATCTGGCTTATCCCGAACAGCTTCATCATTTCCAACATTCTTGGTTTCTTCCTCAATGTGCGAACGAAAGATTTTTCTAACAATCGGATGCAGTCTCTTCAAGTCCTGTTGGTGTCAAGGTGATCTTTGAGCTTTGCACAGTGGACTAAGTAACCACACTAAAACAATTCCTCCCAATTCTTTCACACTTGTTGTCGATCATAGTGAGCCTACACTCGGTTACCGAAGGCTCCTCGCAATCAAGTCGGCAACTTCACTCCGAATCTTCATTGCCCTCCATGCTTTTAAACACAAGATCAACGATTATTCAGAACAATCCAACTCTCTCGAATATCAACTCTTTTTTTTGCTGCTCCTTATGACCTTCCTAGATATCAGACGAGATCTCTGATCAAACCTTCCCAGATATCAGCTTCACCCAAATGTTACAAACTATTTACAGCCACACCGGTATCAGTTGGAAAAATCTCAAACACTCCAGACTCAGACGAAACAGTCCTTTCCACAACTGGCACAATTCCTGTTTCTTGAAATGAATTTTTGCCAAACAAGTCTCGCTGTCTACATATAAATGGTTTTTTGTTTAATTTCTACGACCATTCAAACTAACAAAGGCTCCTCATCTGAGCACAACTTCTTTCGGCGAACTCACAAACATTTGTGAGTTTGCCGGAATATATGTAGATACCATATATTGTATTTAATTGTAGAGAATTTTTATAATAAATTTAGTGGTATTTAAAAGAAAACCGAAAAACTTTATTTGAAAAACTGTCGTATTTCTAAATCGAGTGTATTTGAAATAAAAGTTTGTGTTGCAAAAAACTTGTTTTTCTTTTACTTGTTACAAACTTTTATTCAACTTGCAATCTCTGTTTGTGGGTGTCTTTCTCTTTACGCAAATCTTGCAAGTAAAATGAAACCAGCTTTTTAGCTTTTTGACTAGATAGGAAGCTGAAACTTTCAGCATGGCTTTATATTAGATGACAATACATGATTCAATTAAAAAAACTTAATTTGAATATCTTTCGTATTTCTAAATCGAGTGTATTTGAAATAAAAGTTTGTGTTGAAAAACTCGTTTTTACCAATGCTTTTATTAACTCGTCGTCTCTGTTTGTTTCTCTGTCTGTCTGTTTGTTTCTCTGTTTGTCTGTTTGTTTCTCTGTCTGTCTGTTTGTTTCTCTGTCTGTCTGTTTGTTTCTCTGTCTGTTTCAAATCTTGCAATCAATTTTTGAGTCACTTCCTGATGATAGATTTTTTTCAAATTTTGCATACATGCTCAAAATAGAAGACAATGCAATATTCAATTATTAGTTTTACAATAAGTCAATTAATTTAGTTAATTTTAATTAATTTCGATATTTCGATATAATTAAGATATTTCGACTTTAATATAAAATAAAAGAGTAATATAAGAAAAAATTGATGGCAAAATTTGTGTTTTAATTACATATAAAAGCATTGGGTTTTAAAAATTCGTTTTTAATTTACTTGTTTCCGTTACTTTTTACCATTTTATTTCTACTATCTTATACCAACTTTTTTCTAAAAATCCTTTCTTACAACATTTTTGAATAACTTTTTCTATCCACACCTTCTGCAGTTAACCCTTCGTTTAATTTTTTGCTCATTTCCTTACACCTTTTTCTGTTGTTTCTTTCTAAGCCATCACAAATCAGCCCTGTGAGTAGACCCGAGGGAAAAAAGGGAGTCTGCTGTGCAGGAGAACAAGATACTAAAAAATGCATTCAATTTCAATCGAGACTTCTTATCGTCATGGAATTCAAAAAATAAATTTTCTCTTATCTCTTCAGGGAAGGAAAATAACAGAAACACACAAAATAATAATAATAATAATTTTTAAGAAAACAACTACAACTGATACAAAAACTATTTATACAGCTCAAAAATATTTTCATTTAGTTTAAATTAAAATAAATACTAGGTTCAATTGAACGTAAAATGAATTTGAGTCATAGAAATAGTTTAGAAAAATGAAATCCAGAAAGAATAAAAAATAAAAACAAGTTATTTGAATGAAATAAACATAAATGCCAATCCGTTTAAATTATCGATTGAATAAATCTGTTGAATTTGAAGTAGAGTTATTTCTATGGTAGGGTTTCCTTCTTGTGATCATATGTCATGTGTTGTCGTTAGTCATTGGAATTATATTTTGTATGATTGGTTAACGCCTATTTTATTCATATAATAATATACCTATATATATATATATATATATATATATATATATATATATATATATATATATATATATATATATATATATATATATATATATATATATATATATATATATATATATATATTTGAAAGTAATAATAAAATGAAGACTTTACTTTCTTTGTATTGTTTAGTTAATTTCTTTATAAAATTTGATAATAGGAAATGTATTATAATGAGACTACCCACTCCGGTTCATCCCGAACCCTTGGTCGCCTTCGAACAACTTGTCAAGGCAATGAATACAAAAAACTTTTCTCTTTACTCGCGCTTCGACCGCATTCTGGGGAGAATGATTTTGACATAATCACACAGTTTCTTTCAGTTTCGCTGAAGCCTATGTGATCTTCCAATTTTGGGTTGTGGGCTGGAAAAAAAACGCCAAAACGTTACTTCTAAATTGCTCCACGCAGCCGAATGCGCAACTTTACAGCTCAGTCACATTCCGCTCTTCTAACACTTTTCAATATTTCAAACACAAAATTACCATAAACGCAGAACTGTTCGATTTTTTACCAATGCTTTTATTAACTCGTCGTCTCTGTTTCTCTGTCTGTCTGTTTCTCTGTCTGTCTGTTTCTCTGTCTGTCTGTTTCTCTGTCTGTCTGTTTCTCTGTCTGTCTGTTTCTCTGTCTGTCTGTTTCTCTGTCTGTCTGTTTCTCTGTCTGTCTGTTTCTCTGTCTGTCTGTTTCTCTGTCTGTCTGTTTCTCTGTCTGTCTGTTTCTCTGTCTGTCTGTTTCTCTGTCTGTCTGTTTCTCTGTCTGTCTGTTTCTCTGTCTGTCTGTTTCTCTGTCTGTCTGTTTCTCTGTCTGTCTGTTTCTCTGTCTGTCTGTTTCTCTGTCTGTCTGTTTCTCTGTCTGTCTGTTTCTCTGTCTGTCTGTTTCTCTGTCTGTCTGTTTCTCTGTCTGTTTCAAATCTTGCACTCAATTTTTGAGTCACTTCCTGATGATAGATTTTTTTCAAAATTTGCGTACATGCTCAAAATAGAAGACAATGCAATATTCAATTATTAGTTTTACAATAAATCAATTAATTTAGTTAATTTTAATTAATTTCGATATTTCGATATAATTAAGATATTTCGAATTTAATATAAAATAAAAGAGTAATATAAGAAAAAATTGATTGCAAAATTTGTGTTTTAATTACATATAAGAGCATTGGTTTTAAAAATTCGTTTTTAATTTACTTATTTCAAGTTTAAGCTTTTTTTGTGGACTCACTGCTACATACAATTCCTGGCCAAACCCTTTTCAGCCTCAGCTTCATTGGCATCATAGAAAAAGTTTTTAAAAATTCCGACCCAGACGGAAAGGTCATCTCTATAACTTCGCCACCAATTCCTAGCCACCCCTCTATTTTTCTACACCCCTTCCTCTGTGCGAGCTCCGCCTTGCTAATTGCGAGCCAGTGCCAAGCCTTGATAAAGGAGGATAGACAGTTAAAAAATCAATTATAATCTACGACAGGAAGTACTTAGGTGCTTCTTACAGACAACCAATTCAGTCTTAAAACACATGGTGTAAAGAACTATAAGTTATTATTAAAAAAAAAAACTTTCTCTGTGCTAAACTGATTTAACTAAAAAATCTTTGTAATTCTTTATTATTAGACCGACGGTTTGTTAACAGAAAAACAACACAATACAGCAACATAAATAAAACTGTAAATATTAATCTAGATCAAAATAAGTTTGAAATAAAAGTTTTTTTTAAATGTTTCAATTCAACTAAAAGCTTAGCAAAATGATTTTTTCAAATCACAATTTTAAAATAAAACCAGCTAGCAATAAGATCACGGACCACTCATATTAAAACTGTTCTAATAAATAAAATTGTCATGATTTTTAATATTAATCTAAACTATCTGCATATGATTCTCGAAACTTAACCAAGTAATCTTGCTACCACTCCGATCAGCCAAATTCTCTCAGTCACCTGCAGGTCATCCAAGGCCCACCTAGGTCATGAATTGGAAATGCATTTGGGCATTGTTTTAAAATCAAATCATACTCCATGCAAAGAAGAAAGTTATTGAAGCGCATTGAGAAGTTCCGCTCCAGTAGCTACCAAGTGCTTTCCGGCGACAGATGCGTGGAATGTAATGAAAGTCGCGTTTTAGACCTTGCGGTGGTTCCTTTGTTTTTATTAAACTTTTTGTTTATTTTCTGGCGTTTGCTTTTTAATTTAATTTTTTTGTCAAATGACCCAGAACTGCTCAGAAGTAAGTTTTTCAATTACGTTATTTTTTACACTTTTTCTTTTACATTTTTTTGAAAGCGAAAACAGCTTGTGTCGATTGAATGCTCAATAATTTTTCTCTTCCTCTATTTTTTCATCCATTTTTTATCTCTTTCTTTTTTGCCCTTTATCCGTTAATTAACTGCAACCTACATTACGTCACCGAGTAAAGGTAAAATAAATTAGCAAATTCGTTAAAAAATGCTTAACTTTGTTGTGCAAATTAAAGTTTAATTTCGTTACGCAATAACCCTGGTAGTATATAGGCTAGACTGTTTTAAAAAAATAATTTTTTAAATAATAAGTAGCTAGATTCACAAATGATGTTTTTGATTGTTACAAGCAACTCCTAAAAATTTCAATGTTTTGTGACCGCTCTTTTATTTTCTGATTATAAAATTTAATTTTTCGTACATCAAAAACCTTTACTACTGAAAATATTAAATTGGTAGTTGGTGGTTCTAAATCTAAAAATTATATTTTACAAAACTATTCAGTTAGAAAAAGGCATTACCCACAAATAATGTTTCTAAATTGAAACAATCCAAAACTATCGTTTGTTGTTTGATTTTTTTAGTTTTCAATGCCTCTAAATACTTAGTTTTAATTACCTATTTACTTTTAATTAAATGTTTATAATCTCCAATGTTCTAATTACTGATATTTAGGTTATTGCTAATTCATCTTTGATAAAAAATTTTATATCAAAAAAGAAAACTGTCATAAGAAGATCTTATACAAGAATGTGGCAAAATTGGTCAACAATTACCGGTTCTTGATGAACGAGCTGAATTGTTCTAACTGCTTGCTTACTGTTGGTCTTGACTTACTTCAATTTTTTTATGACTTGAAAGTAAAAAAGTTTAAACTTTAAAAACTTTTTCTCCATACTGTTTGTTGATGAAGTATTTCAAACGAGGTTCATAGCCATCATTTCTACAACACAAAAAAGGAATGCTGCTGCTAAGCTCAAAGCACTGTATTGAATGTGTGTTGCTATTAGATAGAACAGATCTTGTGAAAATGAAAGGCAGTTGGAATTGAAGATAGATTTTGTAAAAATGACCAAAATACTGTTTTGCAGGTGTCTATTTTAATATCACAAGTTTAAACAGTTATTCAGCAAGTTTGGAGTAAAATCTAAACTCACAAAATGTAAATATTGCTGCTAAGCTCAAAGCACTGTATTGAATGTGTGTTGCTATTAGATAGAACAGATCTTGTGAAAATGAAAGGCAGTTGGAATTGAAGATAGATTTTGTAAAAATGACCAAAATACTGTTTTGCAGGTGTCTAGTTTAAAGTTATTCAGCAAGTTTGGAGTAAAATCTAAACTCACAAAATGTAAATATTAACCAGAAAAAAGTTCAATTCTTGAGTTAAACTTTCATTGGCAGAAATAATTCACTACGTCAAGATTACCTAGATAATGTCAAACTTATTTTATTAATACTAAACGTGGGCGCCCGCAGAAATTTTTGCAAAAAGGGGCAACGTTCTTCTTTTTTTTCTTTTCCCCTTTCTTCTCATATTTTCCCATTTATTTCTAAAAATAGGTAGGGGTCTTGGGGCTCTGTAATTAATCCTGCTGTAAATCTTCTAAGCTTTCTTTGACCATTCTATTTCACTTTGATATGATGACAGAAGTTCATCTGATGTTTCCCAAAACTGAAAACTACTTAATTGTAAAACACACAGCTCTAGCTTGTAAAAGACTTATAAATTATAGCGACTTATATGCCAAAAAAAATTATAATAGTAATGATTGTCATTTGTAATTTAACTAAGCAAATATAGAGTACATGTGAATGATATCCAGCAGTCAATTTGCATTCAAGACGCTGGCAGCATACTTCGTGTACTAAACAAACACCACTCTCACTCGCATCTTGAGTACTTTGAAACAAACTTTCGCTACCCCCACCTACCTCCGAGTTATCGGTCATAGCTTGATTAAAATTTGTGTGTCTTTAAGCATTTATTAAAAATAAATAGCAATTATAGCCATCTTTTCTCGATCATCAGCAAGTCTTAGAGAAAACATTTATGAAAATGAGGGGAATTCAGGGGGAACAATCAAGCAATAGTTATTCATCAGTAAAATACCATACTAATGTTTTTTGGAAGCCCATTTGCATTGCCTACAACTATACCTGATTGTATTAACCTACTAGCGGGGTTACCCGGCGTTGCCCGGGGTTTTTAGAGGTTTTTCTAATGTTTGTCTCTCTCGCTCCCGTTTCCTTCTCCACTTTCCCGTTTTCGTCGCGTTCCCGGTCGCTTTTCCGCTCTCGGTCGTTTTCCAGCTCCCGGTCGCTTTCCCGCTCAGAAGTTTTGTTATCGATTTTCTCTCTTGCTCGCGTTTCCTTCCAAGCTTGCTCTCCCGATTCCAGTCGCTTTCCGCGTTCCCGGTCGCTTTCTGCGTTCCCGGTCGCTTTCCCGTTCCCGGTCGCTTTCCCGTTCCCGGTCGCTTTCCCGTTCCCGGTCGCTTTCCCGTTCCCGGTCGCTTTCCTGTTCCCGGTCGCTTTCCTGTTCCCGGTCGCTTTCCCGTTCCCGGTTGCTTTCCCGCTTGCTCTCCCGTTCCCGGTCATGCTTGCTCTCCCATTCCCGGTCACGGTTGCTCTCCCGTTCCCGTTCCCGTTCACGCTCATTTTCTCTTTTACATTCTTTCATAACTTCTGTTAGCCTATAAAACGCCAAATAGATTTGCTAAGACTATATATATATATATATATATATATATATATATATATATATATATATATATATATATATATATATATATATATATATATATATATATATATATATATATATATATATATATATGAATGTTTGTGGGTTAGTTTGTCTATAATAGAAACGGGAAAGCGACCCGGAACGGACAGCGAGCGGGAACGGAAAAGCAAGCGTGAGCGGGAATGGGAGAGCAAACGTGAGCGGGAACGGGACAGCGACCGGGAACGGGAAAACGACCGGGAGCGGGAAAGCGACCGGGAGCGGGAAAGCGACCGAGAGCGGGAAAGCGACCGGCAGCGGGAAAACGACCGAAAACGGGAAAGCGAACAGGAGTGGGAAAGCAGGTGGGAAAGGAAACGGGAGAAAAAGAGACAAACAATAGAAAAACCTCTAAAAACCCGGGCAACGCCGGGTATCTCCGATAGTACATACATAAACACACACACAGACACACATACATGCACATACACATACATACATACATACGCACAAACATATATATATATAGTTCCCGCTCGCTCACCCGCTCCGCTCCGCTCATTTTGTGACGGATTTCAAAATTCTTTTCACTATATTTGATTCCCCTTGACTCTCAAGGTTGTGTGAAAATTTCATTACGATCGGATGAATGGTGTAGCAATGCATAAAGGACATTAATATATATACATACAAACATCTATATATATAAAAGAACATGTCCTGACTGACTGACTGACTGACTGACTGACTGACTGACTGACTGACTGACTGACTGACTGACTGACTGACTGACTGACTGACTGACTGACAGATGACTGACTGATAATCAACGCCGAGCTCAAACGCCTCATCCTAGGAACGTGAAATTTGGAACTTATTTTACTTTTATAGCGTAAACATCCGCTAAGAAAGGATTTTTGAAAATTTTGCTCCTGAGGGGAAAAAACTGGAAAACAAACTTTTTTCTAAAACAATGTATATCTCGAAAACCAAAAATGAGGAGATTTTGAAATTTGGTATATAGATTTTTTTTGAAAAATAAAAACATACGTGTTTCACCATTTTTTGAAAATTCGATTTCCCGGACCTCAAATGTGGGTTGGAAAATTGGGTTATTTGGTTTTTAAAGTAGCTTCTACTCAAAAACTGTTAATGCTACAGGAGTAAAAATTAGTATTTAGTTTCTACTCCAAAATAATGAAATACGTGTTTTAGCATTTTTTGAAAGTTTGGTTTCCAGGACTTCAAATGTGGGGTGGAAAATAGGGCTAATTGTCTTTTATAGTAACTGCTACTCAAAAACAGTAAATACCACAGATGTAAAAATTATTATTTAGTTTTTTTTTCTAAAAATAAAGATATACGTGTTTCACCATTTTTAAAAAATTTGGTTTCCCGGACCTCAAATGTGGGTTGGAAAATTGGGTTATTTGGTTTTTAAAGTAGCTTCTACTCAAAAACTGTTAATGTTACAAAAGTAAAAATTAGAATTTAGTTTCTACTCTAAAAATAATGATATACGGGTTTCACAATTTTTTGAAAATTTGGTTTCCAGGACTTCAAATGTGGGGTGGAAAATAGGGTTATTTGGTTTTTAAAGTAACTGTTACTCAACAACTGTAATTGCCACAGATGTAAAATTTAATACTTAGTATCTACTCAAAAAAAAAGATATACGTGTTTCATCATTTTTTGGGTTATTTGGTTTTTAAAGTAACTGCTACTCAAAAACTGTTAATGCTACAGAAATAAAAATTAGTATTTAGTTTCTACTCCAAAAATAACGAAATACGTGTTTTAGCATTTTTTGAAAATTTGGTTTCCAGGACCTCAAATGTGGGGTGGAAATAAGGGTTATTTGATTTCAAAATAACTGCTACTCACAAACTGTAAGTGCTACAAATGTAAAAATTAGTATTTTGAAGTTTTGTGCCGGTTAAAAGTAGCTAAGTCCAGTTTATCATCGGCCGGGCCAAGCCGTTATTTTAGAGTCTTCACACGGGCCAGGCCAAACCTTAAATCAAAGTGGGACGGGCCGAGGCTTTTCACCAAGTATATAGATATTTTAGTGATTTTAGGGTCTTCAGTTTGGCCGGGCCAAACCTGAGGTCAAGGTGGGACGGGCCGAAGTTTTTCATCAAGTATATAGAACTTCTAGGCCTGTAAAAATGGGCCGGGCCTAATTCCGATGGGCTGTGCCGGGCCACGAGTTTGGGTTTTTAAAACGGGCTGGGCTAATTTGTCGACGGGCCGAGCCGAGACCTAAAAAAATGATCTCTACTATGGATGCACGGTTCAAACTCTCTAATTTCATGCGAGCGAAGCCGCTACGGGCACTGCTAGTTCATTTATATATATATAGATACAAGCAGGAATAAATATTATACTTAAAATAACCCATTTAACCTGTGGTGGATAAGTGATTCTGGATAATTTAACAAATAATTTTTTATTTAATATTTATATATATTCATGCAGGTTTACTAACAAAAATGTTGATAATAAAAACATTGTTGTAAAAAATCTTTCAATTAGCTTTTTTATATTTCTTGAGCTATCCCTACTCTTGCTTGAAAGAAAAATACTGGGGGGGGGGAGGGGTTTCATATGAATAAATGGCGAAAAAACTTTTTTGAGAAGCTGTTCACCAGAGAAACGATTGAATAGATCAATTTTTTTCAATTGTTTTAGTTATTTCACACTAACAGTGGACTAAAATAAAATAATAAAACTAAAAAATCAAGAATACCAAAAATTTTTATTTTAAAAACAGTTTGTTTGTATAATTTGAATTTTTTAACATTTTTGAAAATAAATACAATTTCGAATTTAAAACAAAAAATATTCTGCTTTTCGAACTCAAACTTGATTTACTCTGTACTAAAACCATTTGCTGTTTGATGTGGTTTAAGAACTATTGCATAATTGAAATTAAAATATTGTTTCAACCCACCCTCCCGAAAAACAATACTGAGTGAGTACTGTTAAAGACTTTTTTGTAATCTTAGATTCAGAATAATTATAATCATCTTATTTTTTTGCTTTTCCAGGAAGCGAACGGCGTGTAATAACGAATTAAAAATCAGCTCTAAATTTAATTAGAATTAGCAATAAATTTAATTTCAAAGAAAAATTATATGTTTTCCTCGTTCCCTAAAACTTTGCATGTTTTGAGTTGTCACCAAAATTTAATACTAATACTTAATACTATTTCTTAACATCAAATTAGAGAGTAGGTCATAAGAAATTGAAGCAATTTAATATGTAATATACCTGTCTCAGAAGATAAGGAAGGTTTTAAAAATCTGTTTTTTATTTTTGGTTATGGCTAAAAATAACAAAAAACAAAAAACAATTTTTTTATAACCTTTCTTATTTTCTGCCCGTCTATGAACTCTACTTTCAAGCCAGATCAATCAAAACTTTGAAAAACCTTTAGAAATGACAACTTTTTGTAGAGAAACGAATTTTAAATTTTTAGTCGATATTAAGAAAGCGACATTTAATTTTTAGATTTAAAAATCTGTATAAATAAAAATAAGTCGCTAAATGTGTTGCTAAGCGCTAAACTCGAGAATGTCTGAACCTAATGTTACGAAATTTTGACACAACATGGTACTCATTAAGGAAAAGGTTTTTACCTATTTTTTTAATCAGCTCATTATTTCATTTTTTATGAGCAAAAATCCTCCTTGGCTAAAAGTGCCTATGTACGAACATCAGAGGTTATTGAGTGATCAAATTCAAATTTAGTTTTGGTAACAAAGTTTAAAGAAAGTTTAAAACAATTTTTACGAAATCTATTTTACGTTTTCAAGCCAAAAAAACGTTAGAAGGGAGATGAAAAAAAAGGAGTGGGAAAGCAAGCGGGAAAACGAGCGAAAGCAGAAGAGCGAACGGGATTGGGAAAGCGAGTGGGAGCGGGAGAACGAGCGAGAACGAGAGAGCAAGTGGGAATGAGAACGGGAAAGCGGGCAATAGCAGGAAAGTGACCGGTAGCGGGAAAGCGAGCGGAAAATGGATAGGAAGAAGGAGAGAGAGCGGGAAAGGGAGAGGAAACGGAAAAGCGAACGGAAAAGAAAAAGGAAGCGGGAAAGCGAGGAGCAG
The DNA here is from genome assembly GCA_963978895.1 of Erpobdella octoculata. NCBI lineage: Eukaryota > Metazoa > Annelida > Clitellata > Hirudinida > Erpobdellidae > Erpobdella > Erpobdella octoculata. The sequence continues at coordinate 18,071,535 of OZ022242.1, forward strand.
TAGAGTAAGCGGAAATGGAAACAGTATCGAGGGAGAGAAAAACAATAGAACAACCTCTAAATACCCTGGGCAACGCCGTGTAACCCCGCTAGTTTTCAATAAAAAATTTGTTTATTCCGTATTGATTCGAAATTTTTTAAAATTTTCAATTTTTACATACTTCACATATTAAGTATTTAGAAGTCTGTGGTCAATGTTTTCATATTTTATAAACTTACTATCACCAAAAAACATTTTTCAAAACATTTTTAGTTGCCAAATTACAAAATTATGAAGGATTAAAAAATATGTGTACGGTTTTCTAGTTAAATTCTTTATATTAACTTTACCGCCGGTCTTGCTTGCTTGCTTGAATATGTGCAAACCTTGAAAGTAAAAATTAACTATTTTCCCGTCAAGATATAATATTTATTAAAAGAGGAATCATCGAATTTCATGCAATCAAAAAAAATTAACTCTGAGAATAACCAACAATCAATGTAATCGATGTAAGTTAATTTTTTCATTTAAATTATTAACTGATTTTTTAATTAAATTTCAAAACTTTAATATAAAAGATAGCAGAAATTAAAGAAATACTATAGCAAGCTAACAATTTAGAACAAATGCATCTTCTTTTTGGCAGAAAATCCACCAACGAACAAAAATTATTTTTGGTTTTTATGGTTTGCTGGCCCTCTGAAAATAGAGAAAAAAAAGAAACAAAAATGGAAACTGCAAGATAAAGAAAGTTGAAAGAAAGCATGAAAAAGAGACACGCAAAAAATAAAGAGTTAAGAGAATGAGATAAGGTGAGAGTAGTGAGACACACAGTTTCAGTTGGTCAAAAAGGTAAAAGACAAATTAAAAAGGTGTTTCTAAAATTAAAAAGGTGTTTCTACTTTTTTACTTTTCAATGTTTAAGTTTTTAAGATATAAACATTTTCAGCTTTGAATATTTTAGTACAAAAAAACTATTCAGTAAATCATTGTCTGCCATATATTTCTATTTCTTATCGTTATTATTACTTTCATCATCGTTACGTTATTAGGATATTTTTATCGTTATCATCATATTTTTTTATCTTTACTGTCATCATCATTATCATCATCTTGATGATTTTTTTCTTCGTTCACGCCTTCCTCTCCATCAGCAATATCATTACTCTCACACCGGCCATCGTCACCTTCATATTACTACATGTCACACAACCGTTAACAATCCTGCGAATGGTGGTCGTACGATTGATCTATCTGACCTTCCGGGTCAACCACATTCCCTTCTCCGAACATCCTTTCACATTATTCTTGCTCAAATCCTGAAGTAAGACAGACGGAATGCTCCAATTAATCAACTTGTACTCAGAAAGGGCGTCCAACGATGAATTAAGAATGAAATAGTTTCGATCCAATAATTGATGATCTTATTTTGTTGCAATTTTACATTCTGATTTTGTTTTTTTTTTTTCAAATTTCAAAACTTTGAAAAATTTATTTATTCACCACACAGAAAATGAATGAATTGATGAAAAAACTTGGTATTTTGATGATAATAATGACGATAACGGTAAAATAACGTTAGTGGTAAATAACGGTAACGACGATAACGTTGATGAATGAGTGGGAATTATAAGTAATAATAAATTCAGACACAACATCATTCAATCAGTATACCAGCCACGCAGGCAGATATACTTTAAGATTCATCAACCACCATCATTTGCTTGTTCCTTTTAGGAGCTTTTCCGTGCCTGGAGGTCCGGTTCATACTGCGGAGAGATATCGGCTACTTCCTCATCCAGGTCTACGTTCCTAGCATGCTCATTGTCATCTTATCATGGGTTAGCTTCTGGATCAACGTCGACGCCTCTCCAGCACGGGTTTCCATAGGGTTACTCACCGTACTTACAACCACCACACAGAGCACGGGTTTGTGAGGGACTGGGAAAATTGGTAGCTTATAAGGGTAGGGAAAAGATTGCAGTAATTGTGTGCGATTATTATTTTATTGATTTGTGTTTTTAACCATGATATAATTTTTTTACTTTTTTATTTTCGGTTTAACTTTTCTTCATTTTTTTCTGTTATGAAATATCACAAAATATCTTGCAATAAAAAAGAATTCTTTGTATGATACGAAAGCTAGTTGTCAATTCGAATCTTCCTGCCTATCTCATACCTTCTCTTTACTCTTTCTTTTTTCTTCCTGTCTCCTCTCTCTCTCTCTCGCTCTCTTTCTCTGTCTGTCTTTGTCTTTCTCTTTCACTCTCTCTCTCTTTCTCCCTCTCTCTTTCTCTCCTTCATTCTCGTTAAATATTCAAAATATTGAAAGCGAACAATATGGAATGAAAAAGAAATAAATATCAATTAAATCTAAAACGAATGAAATTGTTGGAAAAAAAAGATAATTTTTTTATATTTTAAATGCGATCACAATATTATAGAAACACGACATGCAAATTATATTCCCTATTTAAAATGACGTACACACACACACACACACACATAGACACACACATAGACACACACATACACACACACAAGCACACACACATACACACACACATACACACACAGGCACACACACATACAAAGATATAAACTCAATCCTCACCACCGACCAGGCATCAACGCAGCCCTTCCAAGAGTAAGTTACATCAAAGCCATCGACGTGTGGATGTCGGTATGTCTCGTCTTCGTCTTCAGCGCCCTACTGGAATACGCTCTAGTCAACGTGTTGGCCAGACGACGGGGAGTTCAGATCCTGCATTCCATCCCGAGACCACTCTTTGGTCGACCTCCCGTGCCACCGCCCCAGGCCAAAGAAAATAACGCTGAAAGCCAACTGGACCAGGTTGGCCCAACAGGATAAATGGGAACCGGGAGGGAAAATTCAGGAAGTTGAAAAACATTTTTTGCGATCAATAGACAAGAAGCGACGTATATTTGATGAATATAAGCTTTAATAATGCATTGGCTTGGCGGTAGGTGGCACGATGCAGGGTTTGTCAACATAATTGGTTCTTTCATGCTACAAAAATAATGCCATTAGTTAATTGAAAATTATTACAGACGCGTTTGTCCATAAAAGCGAGAAATAATTTTTTTTGAAAACATTTACAGATTTTGTTATCAAATTTCTTTTAAAGATGGCTCCCTCACTAAATGATTTATTACACAATCCACCCAAGTTTTTATTTTATTTTAAATTGATCCTTCATTCAGATTAACGTGGTTGAAAACGGAGCCGACAGAAGGCAGCCACCCAGAGTGGTTGACCCTGAAGGACGGCAGAAAGCAAGGAAGGTTGACAAAATATCAAGGAGGACCTTCCCAGTGGCGTTTCTCATTTTTGCTATCATCTACTGGATCATGTACACTCTGCCTTTTGCCGACGACGTTCAAGTTTAACCGCTTGCTTTAGTGTGAATCTGACTGTGAGTGTGTGATTGTCCGTGTTCGAATGAATGTGCGTGCGTGGAAGATGTGTAAACATATATTTAGAAAAGCCTATTTGTCTGCGGTTGAAGTTGTTCTTATCTATGGTCGTATGCTTCAACTTTCGGTTAGTTTGCCACCAATGTCTCAAAGTTGCAGTCACGCGAATGTTGGATGAAAATCAGACTATGTGCATGTGTTTCTACAGAAATTTTATATGTCTACTTATTTATTTAATTTTTTTAATTTAATTATTTATTTAATTAATTATTTATTTTATTTATTTATTTATTTATTTATTTACTTATTTATTTATTGATTTATTGATTTATTGATTTATTGATTTATTGATTTATTGATTTATTGATTTATTTATTCATCCATCCATCCATCCATCCATCCATCCATCCATCCATCCATCCATCCATCCATCCATCCATCCATCCATCCATCCATCCATCCATCCATCCATCCATCCATTAATCCATCCATCCATCCATCCATCCATCCATCCATCCATCCATCCATCCATCCATCCATCCATCCATCCATCCATCCATCCATCCATCCATCCATCCATCCATCCATCCATCCATCCATCCATCCATCCATCCATCCATCCATCCATCCATCCATCCATCCATCCATCCATCCATCCATCCATCCATCCATCCATCCATCCATCCATCCATCCATCCATCCATCCATCCATCCATCCATCCATCCATCCATCCATCCATCCATCCATCCATCCATCCATCCATCCATCCATCCATCCATCCTTCCATCCATCCATCCATCCATCCATCCATCCATCCATCCATCCATCCATCCATCCATCCATCCATCGATCAAACTTTCTCTTGCCTAATACGTTTTCAGTCTCTGTGGTTTGACTCGTATAAGAAATAAAAAATAAAATCCAACAGAACCAGAGTTGTGTAAAACTATGAGATTTACGATTGTAGTTTTGTTTCATTCAGTATTTTTTTTCTCCATGTTTGTGTTTCTCTTTCTTAATTTATACGTTGGTTTGTTTGTTCGTTTAAAAAAGCGGCTTAGATGCTGCCATTTGTTTTAAGTTCTTTAACGAGCGAGTTTAGTTGTTTAGGTGGCTGTGAATTAACGGTGGGATTTTCTTGTTTGTCTTTTTTGTGCTCGTCTGATTGGATATTCTTGCTTCGATGTGTGCATGGGATCGTTTTTTTGAAATCATTGAACAGGACAGAAAATATCTACATTACCGATGATGGAAAATTTGAGATAGACCGAGAGAGAGAGAGAAAGAGAGATGGTAGAAACGGAGTGAGTGAGGTGAGGAAGGGTTAGGAAAAGATAGGAGAAAGTAAGATGTAAAAAAACGGGAGAGCTTTTTTCTTAAATTGAAATCGTTATAATGACATTGAAGCCTCCAGCACTCCTGGTGTTTGTTGCTTGTGGTGATGATGATGATAAAGAAGAGGTAGTTGAAGATGAGGAAATATTAGTTGCGGTGGGTAGAAAGATGATGATAATGATAATGATGATGGTGGTGGTGGTGGTGGTGGTGGTGGTGGTGGTGGTGGTGGGGATGGAGGAGTGAGGGTGATGATGATGATGATGATGATGATGATGATGATGATGATGATGATGATGATGATGATGATGATGATGATGATGATGATGATGATGATGATGATGATGATGATGATGATGATGATGATGATCATCGTGGAGGTGGTGGTGGTGGTGATGATGATGATGATGCCATTCTTGTGCTTGTTGAGAAAACAAGTTTGTTTCGTGGAAGTCATCCTTGCAATTAAGTAGGAACAAGTCCTGCATACACAACAAGTTTATGAGGCTGCCTCTTTACCCCTTCGCACCCTCTCCTTTCTATTTCTAGATGACATTGCCACAAGTCAACACCAAGTTTCTTTATCATATTGCCATTACCAGCATCTTTCTCCTCCATTATTATTATGACCAAATCACCATTTTCTTATCCAAATCATCAGCATCATCCTCATCCCGATCATCATTTTGATCATCATCATCATCACCACCACCACATTATTGTCATTTTATTTTTATTTTATTTTTTATTTTCTTCCTCTAACTACTTCTTCATCCTCTGTAGTGCTTCACGCCCGTCATCGTTACTGGCGTCCATGGTAATTGTTTACCTGTCAAACACTCACTTTCTTCTTTTTTTCTTTTTGTTTTTCATAATTTTTCACTTTTTTCATTAAAATTCATACAACAAGGTTTTATTTCTTAAAAAATATTTTTTTCCTTGCACATCACTGCTCCTTTTCTCTTTAATTTCTTGTTAATATTTCTTTTTTTCGTCTTTTTTCATCTTATTTGATTTTTGTCACCATTCGAGTTACAACATTAAAAGGCCAACACAAACACTTAAATCATCAGCAAAATTTAAAAAATTTTATAAATTATTTAAAATTCCTCGCGATTGATATCTGCATGCTCTTACATGGAAAAGCTCAAACTACTGAAACTACCAACCTTTGAAAAACATCGCCTTTTAACTGTTCTCAAGATAGTAGATGGATTTATGGATATCTCTTTGACAGATTTTATCCCCTGTCCCTGGCCATAACTTTCTGATCACGAAAAGACACATTTTCAAGCTTTGATACAACAAGTTCCTAAAAAAAACCGTGATGTTTTTTTTTTAACAAAAGTTTCTTAGAACTAAAAAATTCAAAACCAGACAACAAAGTTAATTCAACAACAGTTTTCTCTTAAAATTTCTTAATAAAAACCCTTAACTGAAACACTCAGTTTATTTTTAATTCTTGTTGTGCTACTTGTAAATGCAACGGCTAGTGTTTTTTGTCGGTTACTTTTTACCTTTATTTGTGTCCATGTTTTTTTTATAAAGTTGTGCAAGACGTCTGTAGGAAGTAAATAAATAAATTAATTTAAATTTACTACGCAAGTCTTAACGCCATCCACAACCATTCTGCACCATCACCTCTTCAGATCTCCACCACAACATCCCCCCCCCAACTCCACGACTTGCACAGATCATGCCAACACTAACTTCTCTCCACCCTTCTCTTCCTTCCTTCCACGGAGAGCAGTTTACTACCGACAGAGCGTGCCGGACTCATAAACGCTTCAGAGCGGTGCGGCACGGTTTCCGCTGATTAGATTCAATCCGTCCGCGCGTGCACACGAGCTGCTCTTTTGAGGACGGGGACTACTTTCTTTTCTTCTGCCCTTTATGTTACTACGCACTTCTCCGAAGAGGACATTGGACGCTACGGTCTGTACGTGTCCACATGCATGTTTGTAGGTTTGCATGTCTGTATCGATGCGTGTCTCTGTGTATATCTATCCGTCTTAAAAGTTGAATACTCGCAAAGATTGTTGCTTTTATGATTGTAAGCTTCCACGTTCTTTATTTTTCACACTTCTTTACTTGCGCTTTGGGTTGATTGTGCGTGTGGAATGATATTTCTATGTTTGAAGTGGTAGATAGGCTGGTCGTTGGAGTTTTTAATTGTTGTGTGTGTGTGTGTGTGTGTGTGTGTAGTTGCATGCCATGACGGTGATCCGTTTGTATGATTCTGAGTGCACGGAACTGCGACATCATCTTGTACTAATGCGCTCGAACATTTCTGTGACAAACTGCAAAAATCTTATCTTTAGTATCATTTTGTACATGTGCGTGCATAAATATATATATATATATATATATATATATATATATATATATATATATATATATATATATATATATATATATATATATATATATATATATATATATATATATATATATATATATATATATATATATATATATATATATATATATATATATATATATATATATGCTTGAGTGAGTACAACTGATATGTGTACGTGTGGGCTTTTATGTGTTTGTTTATGCGTGTGTTTGTGTGCTGATGTGCCCTTATGATTAAGAAATCAAAAGACATTTAAAAGAAAAAAATTTGAATTTATTTCTTTGAGCTACAACCATTTCCTCAATTTGCTTGCGTTTATTCTTGGTCGTTTTCCAATATGAATTTTCAGTTCAGTATTTTTTTATATTTTGAACTTTTTTTTAATGCCATTGCGCAAATGTTATATAGCAATGTTTAATCCTGAGCTTGCATGATAAGTCTTGATTGCGTGCGTTCATGTTTAACAGCATTTCAAGATGACTTCAAGCTTACGTTTAAATGCTAACAGAAAAAACTTTAGCATCAAATAAATAATTTAATAATCTCAAACTTCTTACAGTGAAATGAATCTTCGATATGTTATTGCCAGTATAGGCTAAGAATGGCCACAACCAGATAAGGCACTGTTAAAGAATTCAATATTAAATATTAGGGATGTCACGGGTACCCGACCCGAACCCGAAGTTCGTTACTACCCGGTCTTTTTTGGCTACCCGAACTTTTGAAAACGTGAAACCCGGACCCGAACCCGAACTTTCTTAAAATTAAAACCCGAACCGGAACCCGAATTTTTGAAAATGAGAAACCCGAACCCGACCCGAACCTGGTGTTTAAAAAATTAAAACCCGTACCCCAAGCTTTAAAGATTTAAAACAATCTCTGAGTTTTCAAAACTTGGTACATCTAATGAAATCTATTATTAACAAGTAAATTAAAAACGAATTTTTAAAACCAATGCTCTTATATGTAATTGAAACACAAATTTTGCAATCAATTTTTTCTTATATTACTCTTTTATTTTATGTTAAAATCGAAATATCTTAATTATATCGAAATATCGAAATTAATTAAAATTATCTAAATTAATTGACTTATTGTAAAACTAATAATTGAATATTGCATTGTCTTCTATTTTGAGCATGTATGCAAAATTTGAAAAAATCTATCATCAGGAAGTGACTCAAAAATTGATTGCAAGATTTGAAACAGACAGAGAAACAAACAGACAGACAGAGAAACAGAGACGACGAGTTAATAAAAGCATTGGTAATAATAATAAAAATATCATCAAAAAGCATCGAATTTAAATATCTCAACTATTTTCATGAAAATTTCGTACACGCTTGAGAATCGCGGTCAGTGAGTGTGGTTCGTGTTAACTTGGTAAAATAGTCTGCCAGTCGGTTAGCGTTTTGTGGTCAAGAAAACCCTCAAAAAAACCCTCAAGAAAACCCTCAAGAAAACCCTCAAGAAAACCCTCAAAAAAACCCTCAAGAAAACCCTCAAGAAACCCCTCGATAAAATCCTCAAGAAAATTAACTAAATTAATTGACTTATTGTAAAACTAATAATTGAATATTGCATTGTCTTCTATCTTGAGCATGTATGCAAAATTTGAAAAAAATCTATCATCAGGAAGTGACTCAAAAATTGATTGCAAGATTTGAAACAGACAGAGAAACAGACAGAGAAACAGACAGAGAAACAGACAGAGAAACAGACAGAGAAACAGAGCCGACGAGTTAATAAAAGCATTGGTAAAAATCACTTTTAGGCATTTTGTTTCACGAACAACATTTTTTCGGCAGTATGATTCAATCAATATATGAGTAGCGCCTCTCAACAGCTGCTTAGATAGAACGCTGGTTAATGGCTAGATAAATAGCGTTTAGTTATGATTACCTATGTCAGAAAAATTAGCTAATTTTATATACCATGAGCGGATCTTCCTGAGCTGAAAATTATCTTGCACATAAATATATATAATACCAATCCGTAAGAAGAGTTATAACACAAACAACAACTAATCTTTTTACACAAGTTGGACTAGTGGAATAGAGACCGGCTTGGGTATCCTTAGTACCCGGGATAGATTCCAGCTTTGCTGAAATAGTTTTCTTGAGCAAGGAACTGACTAACTCATATTCGATCAGGTCCATTAAGTCTTTCATTATTAACTGGTCAATAAATGAGTGTTGAGCTGTTTATATTTCATGTAGTGACGCCCTAAGTCCACCGACTTTTATCTTTTTACATATTACAACAAAATTTTAATACATTTTATAAGTTTTAAATTATGAAAATTGTACTACCCAAACTTAACCCAAACTTAACCCAATCTCGACCCGAACCTGAAAGTTTTTAATTTTGAAACCCGGACCAGAATCCGAACCCGAAATTTTGAAAATCGAAAACCCAAACCCGAATCCGAACCCGATTTCTGAAAAGTTGAAAACCTGAACCCGAACCCGGTTTTTGGAAAAATGAAAACCCAAACCCGAAAATTCAAAATTCAAGAACCCGAACCCGAAAAGTCCTAAAAGTCCTACCCGTGACATCCCTATTAAATATGTTACAGTTAATCTTCAGTTATTCAATCCATCTACTTATATAATTTTCCAGCATCACTCACTAACTGGCTCAGTCTGGAACGCTAACAACTGGCTTAACAAAATTAACGTTCACCATCCTTATGCAGATGCCAATCTTTATGCAATCATAAGAAACATTGTAACCAGACGTGCATATACATATACATAATTAATAAAGCTGGCTAGCAATGGTTCTCGACATCTAAAATATTTAATCAAGCCCTTTTTCATAGGGCATCGTATTCACACAATAAACATGTGTGTGGAAGTTTACCTGTTGGTTATTTTGAAACTAATAGACAAGTTTGTAAACGTGAGTATTTGTATGTGTATGTGGAAGCTCACACGTTGATTGTTGGGTAGATTCGATGAGACAGCAGGATTTTTATTGCTTTTTTAGCTAAATTTTACTTTTTTAATTTAATTTAATTTTAAAACAGTTTAAAATGTTTTAGCACTAAGTCTGATGTCGTGCATTTTTCTTGATTTCAAGATAGACGTTTGAGTCCATCTTTTTGCTTCATAATGCATTTTAAATATCTAATCAAGCCCATCCTCATTATGTGAAGATAAACATGTGTTTGTGTGCAGTATATGTGTATGTGTGTGGTAATTGTGAAAACAATAGACATATGTGAGTGTGTAGGTATGTGGAATCTCACCTGTTAATTATTGGGTTGATTCAAAAAAAAAGCATGGGCGTTATTTGATTATTTTATAATTATGTAGCATATACTTTTAAAAAAGACAGTCGCTTGGGCCGATCGAACTCTAGTATAATTTAAGGACCAAAGTGACTTTTTTAAGTGAACAGATAAAATGTATATTAATGATAAACGATAAAAAAAATTTTAAGAGTTTCTAGACTTTTAAATTGGGCAGCCTTACAGAAATATAAACAAAAATCGAAAAACAAAAATGATTAATTTTTTGAATTTTTTTAAACAATTATACAGTCAATATTGGTTGTATTTAAATATGGAATAATATCAAAACAAGTGACCAGTTTCGTTAATAACTTCGTTGTTCACAAATCCTCTACATTTGGTTACTCAGCAGCTCCTAATTTTTTTCAAATCTAAATTGAAGCAAAATCGTCTTCGAAAGAATAGATCCTTTTCATCCAAGCTATTAAATAATACTCATCTGAGATAACCTGACTTTTTACGACAAGCTTGGTACCCGATGTAGACATTTATGTTTTGGCACCGCCATTAAAATAATTCATTTCAAATCAAGTATATCTAAACTGATGATAGAAAAACTGAAGCTTTGCCCCAGTTTCTGCCAGCTAAAAGGCGTAATAAAATTCAAATTTAGTTTACGTAACAACGTTTGAAAGTTTCAAGCAACTGTTAGCAAATCTATTTTAAGTTTTATGGACTAAAAGAAGTTAGGAAGGAGTGGAAAAGAAAAAATGAGCGCGAGCGGGAACGGGAGAGAAAGCGTGAGCGGGAACGGAAAAGCGACTGGGAACGAGAAAGCGACCGGGAGCGGGAAAGCGACCGGGAACGGGAAAGCGACCGGGAACGGGAAAGCGACCAGAAGCGGGAAAGCAAGCGGGGGAAAAGGGGGAGCAAGAGAGAAAAACTATAAAAAAACCTCTGAAAACACCGAACAACGCCGGGTAACCCCGCTAGTATTGCAATAAAATCTTGATTCATCAGTATTATTCAGAAGTTAAGCGGCAATTGTCACCGAAGCTTGGTTACTCCAGTTTCCAGTGAGACTAGTTTTTGCTGCTACTGTAACAGATCTCAAGGGCAGCTTTTGAAAAGACTTAAAATCAATTTAGAAAATGTTAGCTACTTTTATGGGTTAACTTTTAAGCAACTAGTTCGCGTGCAGATTAAAAAATTTTTTTTACTTCACAGGGAATTTAAAAACATTTGATTAAATGTTTTAGCAATCTGACATTATGCTCTTAGTTTTTGTTGGAAAAATTTAATTTACGTCACTGCAAATTCAGCGCGGTTCTTCACTGCAACCAGAACTTCTTTCTTTTCCACGAGTTGGACGAGTAGTTCCACTTGATGAGTGAGAGTAAGTGCATACGTGGAAGAAAATCTCAAAAAAGAATTAAAAATATTACAAAGAAGTAAATAAACTATAAAAATAATGAAAAAGAAAATTGTGTGCGTTTTTCCTGTGTATGTCGGTGTGAGAAATAAAAGAAGAGAGAGTAGGAGAGATAAAGAGAGAGAGGCAGGGAGAGAAGGAGAAAGAAATATAGAAAAAGAAGGAGAGAAAAAACGAGAACAGAGAGACTTACAGAAAAAAAGAGTAGATTAGAGAAAGTAAACAAATGAGATCGCTCACTTTGAATATTAATCATATGCAAACTCATGAATAGAATCATGCAGATATGCATCTAAAGGGACATCCACACTCCACACTTCTCTTTAGCTTCTCTCCAAAGCATTAGCGTAGCATGCACTTTCTCCCCCTTCTGTAAACAATTCCTGAAGATATTTTCACATACTATATGATGCAACAAGAAAAGATCTTTTTTATTCTCATTATCATCATCACCACAGTCTCATTTGAATCATCATCTTCGTCGAATGGCATCAGCATCATCACCACCACCACCATCATCATCATCATCATCATCATCAACAACAACAACATCATCATCATCATCATCATCATCATCATCATCATCATCATCATCATCGTCATTATCACCACCATCATCATCATCATCATCACCACCACCATCACCATTATCATCACCACCACCACCGTCATCGTCATGTCATCATCATTACGATTATTATTGTAACGCACTCTACAAATGGACCGTACGCAACCAACTGCTGAAGAATAGACAAAACATTTATTAAACAGGAATCAAGCAAACGTCAGAATCTAAAAACTTCGTAAACAAGATAAAATCATTATGATATTCCGTGCAAGAGATTGCATAGTTTATAGTCAAAGAACCGCGTTAACAATCATATATGCACCACAAATGCACGCCAGAAACACAAAATTCTACTAAAATTAGTCAAAATTATCAAATCTTTTAGCACAAGAGGGCTGTATATAAGCAGTGCTCACTCCCAGGTCGGTGCTCAACATTTATTTTAGTGACGCTATCCATCGGGTCAGTGTTCAACATTGACGAACTCAAATGGGCCAGCATAATCAGCACCACCACCATTGTCATCATGATTGAGGCTCATATCTCTTCATTCCAACTCAATAAAATTAAATTATAGTCTAAGTAAACGGAGGTAAATAATTGGAGCTTACTTCACTCATAAAATAATGACAATAAGTAATATGCTTAGGGACAGAAAAATGGGGAAGGAAGTGAAAGTACAGACTTGGTTCTACAAGTATTAGCAAGAAAAGTCAAGATGTCATAATACTCATAATGCAACGTTATTATTTTGAGTTTTTTGTGCAAATTATTCTTTACGAAAAAGTCAATTTTGTGTCTACTGAAAAAACGATACAAAATTCCAATTTAGTAAAACCGAAATGTTTCTTTTAAAAACCTCTTTATTTTTCATCAAACTGAAACAAAAAAAGTAAATTAAAATATTAAAAGATGAGTTTAATTAATCAGAAGTTGCAATTTATGCACAAAGAAAATTAACGTAAAACCTATTGAAAGACCAGCGAACAACCCATGGGAAAACCAACGTACAACGGAATAGTTGACTAACGTACAACCTACTTGGAGACAAGGTCACCAACTTACAACCGTAAATTTCCTAATTTGTAAATAACATTCTTATACATCTCTCTATTAAATCATTATCTCACTGAGAAGACATTTTGTTATGGCATGTAAGAATTCCGTATGCCGTGGAAATGGGAATGTGAAATTTTTACATAACGGTATCTGTTTGGGTTTTTAAAAATTGATATACCTAATACTTTCGATATAATTATTTACATACGTCTAAAAACATATGTTACATATGTACACACTAGAGAGTGACACGGTAATACCGACCGCGGTAAATACCGTGGTTACCGCGGTTATACCGCGGTAACGGGAACAAATTTCAATAATTTCACCATTACCGCGCGGTAACGGGGAAAAAATGGTGGAAAAATTTGCGGTAAAGGGGAAAATGTTGACGGTAATTCCGCGGGAACGGTAATGAAGTTTTAAACTAATTTTTAAAAATTCAAAAAATATTTTTAATTTTTTTTTGTACTTTGTTTTATCGTCTTTGTACTTTGTTTTATCGTCTTTGTACTTTGTTTAGCTAATTCTACCGGAGTATCTTTCTTTTTGTATTTCATTTTGGTTGAATGTCTTGGTTTTGAATCGGTTTAATTTCAATAGTACATTTTCGCTTGTAGTTTTAAATAACATTGAAATGGGAAAATGCGACATCGAACAATTCATTTCAATTAAAAGTGAACGCTTGCGATTCGACAAATGTCAAGGCACTCATGGATTGAAGAACTAATATTTTTTACTTTCTTATTTCATTTAAAACATAACTATCTTTTTGCAAATTTTTTTTAATAATTAACTTCAAAATAAACTTGCATAAAAATTTTAAATGCGGGGACAATGAGGGTTTGGGAATGATAGCTGCGGGGATGGGTAGGGGATGGGGATAGATATTGAGGGGATGGGGTGGGGATGGGGACATGGGACGAGGGGACGGGAAGAGAGTTTTCTTTGCGGGGTGGGGATGGGGAAGAAATGTTGTCCCCGTGTCACTCTCTAGTACACACTCAGACACACGCACAAATGTACATACACGAAGGCACACATACATTACACATGAGTACAAATAAAAACAGCATGTGCTGGGATACAACTATATACAAATGGACACTTTACGAGACAAATGTCCTGCATCGTGCATACAAATCTAGCAATAAATTAACAACTCGTAATGATAATGTAATATCTCCCATCGTAAATTTACTCGCGTGTAAAACAAACTGGCTTAATGGAAAGGAAAAGTAAAATGAAAATAACGAATGGAAGTAAAAATGTTGAAATAATTGAAAGAAAAAAAACAGAAAATAAATAAAACAAGAAAATTATGAAAATGCGAGTGAAAATGAAACGAGAGAGTAGATAAATTTAAATCAAAACAAGCTGTAAATTTAAAATATGAATTCAAATTTAAGTTCGCGTTAATTTTATCACAACCATAGATAATAAAAAAATGTGCTTTTATTTTAACCAGAGGCGTCGATCCATCAAAGCACTGTAATCCGGGGCCCCCCAAAAATAAAAGTAAGGTGCCCTCCCAAACATTCTCCCCCCCCCCCCTGTTTGGACAGTGCCGACCGTTTAACAAAACAATTTCAACACAAGCAATGTACGTTGTAGCAGAGCCGCATCGAAGCAAAATCCGCAAATTAATATGATGCAATATTTAAATAAGCCATGTAGTTATTTTCGTGAACAGTGGACAAGTTTAAAACTGTACTGATAAATCGACGTCCAGACGATGTTTTTACAGCGTTTTCGATGAAGTTTGCTCGATTTGTGAGCTCTACAAGATGAAACCTACCCAGGTTGATTTAACCGCCACGCAGATTTACAGGAGCTGCCCATTCTTTTCCCTTGTTGACACAGCTGTGTGCCAACCTACTGACAGACTGGATATAAACTCGCCCAGTCTCAGAACCTACCTATCAATAAAACAGATGTTAGTTAGCAGACAAATCAACGTCTCTATGTGTCAAGCTTATCCTGACATTGAACAAACTTCTCTCAGTATTTAACTCAATATGTTTAACAACAAATTCCATGCTAAATCCGTGAACATAGCTCAAACTATTTTTCAAAACATGGTACCAGGAGTTCGCGAACTCTTCAGAGCCGTGCAACAGCTACTAAGACTTTTACTGAACATCATGAACGGCAGAAAAATCTTTAAATCTTTTAGCGCTTTAAGGCGTCTCAAGAACTGGCTAAGAAGCACTATGAGTCAGGGATGTCTAAATGGTGTAAAAGTTTGTCATATCAATCACAGCATTTTAGATAATCTGAACATAAGAAAATTTGCCCATGAATTTGCACAAAATTCCGAGGAAAGGAAATGTTTGTTTGAATCAGCCACATTCTGAAAAGGAAATGTTTGTTTGAATCAGCCACATTCTGATTTTGAAAAATTGTGTAACAACGTTATTTTTTTAAATAAATTTTAATAAACTAGCTTACTTTTGATTAGACCTTGAAGGTGCATAAGGGAGGAAGGTTGAAAGACTGGGCCCCCCAATATCGACTGATTGACGCCTTTTAATTTAACAATATGAAAACACAATGTAACATAATAACAGTGTAAAACCCAGATATAGGGTAACTTGACCAAATCAAAGCCATTGACCAAAATTGAGCCACATCTTTCATCCGGTTTTTGTTCAATTTTTAAGTTTTCAATTATGAATTTAAATTTTTTATAAGATTTGGGTTAAGGCGAGACCCCCTGCATGATCCGGGAGCAATTGATCTTTTCTTGACCCGACTACGTCTCTCGACCGGCACTTTTTCTTTCCGAATCTCTTACGGATTTTACTAATACTATTCTACAAAATATCATGTCACTATTTCAATGCCACTTAGTTGTTCCATCCTGGCGCAGAAATATTCTGGCGCCAAAAACAGTCCTCCTGGGTGGCCGAACTTGCCGATGACCATTTAGATGTTGACATTTTTTCAAAACATTTCCAATTCTTAATACATTTTTTCTCTAAAATAGTTGATTATCGGAAATAAAACCTAAATATAAATTTTTACTGAAATTTTTATGCGCTAAAAAAACCTTTTTTGTCAGCCCCTCAAAAAGTACACTTCCTCCCTCACGGTTTGTTTATTTTTATAGCCTTGTTGAACATGGGGCGTTTTTAATTTGGTTTCTGTTCACTTAAATCTTCATCAACAATCAAAGCTCGTTGAATATTCCTTCAAGTCTGAAATTATTTACACGATTTTTAAGTGACTGTCGTCATTAACCAATTATGTGCAGGTTTTTATTCTATGAACAACCACAGTAGCAGCCAAATGAAAACGTAATATCTGAAAATTTTCTTGATAATTTATGCTATTTGTTTTTATTCTGTTCTGTTGGCGTCACTCGCGGAAAGTTTTAAACACTTCAAGATTTGATATTTCTTAAAAACAACTAAATTGAAAGTAGTGCTTTTTCCTGCCGACACTTTATTTGAGTGCTGTAGAAACGTTTTAGTATCGCGGTGGTGTTTTTAAATATTTTTGGAGCGCGGGTGAAGTTTTCACATACGCTGCCATAGTCCCCACCCCCTGGGACACTGCTGTATTTCATCCTGCATCTGCGGGGATCTCGTAGAAGTTAAATCAGTTTATTGTTTTTATTTATACGAACGGATTTAAACATACAATCACATAAAAGAAAACATAGTAACAGACAAGTTGACAAAAAAGCCGATGTTGTAGAAGTTTTTTTTACATAAATAAAAGTTCTAAAAGCAAATAAAATTTTTACGACATTTTGAAAAAAAATGTGTGAAAAGGCTTTGGATAACTGAAATATTTTTTTTAAAATAATAACTATTATTATGAACTGTCATAATTATTACAAATAATAAATATTATTAATAACTGCCTTAATTATCAAAAATAATAAATACTATTAATAATTATCATAATTATTCTATAAAAAAAATAAAAAATGCACAAACAAAAACTGCAAACCAATACAAAAAAACACGTGATCATCCAAACACTCAACCACACCTCAACAGAAACATACAAACAAACACAGACACAATATGAAATTCTTCATCGAAAAACAATAAAATCACAGAACAGAGACAGGCAGAAAAAAAATGTTAAAGAAAAAGAGAAAGCCTAATAGAGTTTGACAGTCGACCAACGGAACGGGGTGAAATATTAGCCGGGGGTCGTTGACTCTACAGCGGTTGTAGATGGATGCCTGAGATACACTGTCAGACGTTCTTTCAGAAGAGAACGTTGCTTTGGTGGAGTGATAAAAAACTACTACTACAGGGCTTCAAAAATTGTTTCAAAATCAAGAGTTTTTTGGAGTTTAATTAAGCATAAATTTTGTTTGTTCTATTGTTTGATGTTTTAGAATTGTTTGAATTCATCTCCAAATGTTTTTATATTTTTGAAATAGAAATTATCTAGATATGCAGATATCTACAATGAATATTTATTCATAATTCCAATCTGTCTGATCAGATTTGTTCTGCGGATCAGTTGGAAAAATTGCTATTTTTCAGTCTTTAAAGAATATTTTGGCTATTTTCAAAACACTTAAAATTTCAAAATTGAAACTAGAAATTTGTAAATTATATAAATTGCTGTTGCAACATTAGAATAATTGTTTTATTTGTTCGTTATTTGACGTTTTAGTATTTTTGAAAAAAAAAAACAAATGCATGTGGCATTAGTGGGATTATTGACGGGGACATCTGGTGGAAGAAGAAAGTTTCTGAAAATCAACGATTGATGACAGTCCCGCTCCAAGTTTTTTCACATCTTTAATAAAACAGAAGTTTTGCGGTTAATAAAACTGAATAAAGCTGAAAAAATAATAGTTTGTAATTGTTTTATTTTCCATTAGAACTTATTTGTTAAAAGAAGCTGTTAAAAAGATTATGGACGTCAAAACCCAATTAAAGTTGTTTGGTTGCATTGTTAGAAATATTTTTAGAATTGAATGTTTTTTCGATAAATATCAATGACCTGCTTACATTTAAAATTTTTATTTCTAGAAAAATATTTTATAAAACCACTTGAATTTGTGGTAAAAACTTGTTTAGACAGCAAAGGGGTTTTGGTCACGGGAGAAGCAATTCTGAGTTTTGCACTGATTGAGCATGAGGACTTTTACTGTATAAGATTTATTGTAGATTAGTTTTAATTTCTGATTTATTTTTACAATTTCAACAGTATTATATGATATACTAAAGCTTACTTTAAAGTTAGTTAGTGATGTTAGGAAAACTAGGAGGGTTAGAAACTGTACTAAAATTATTAAGATTACTGTGGTTGGATTTATTGTTATTATTATATTTTCTAACACGATTTAAATCTTGATTCCTTAAGAAATAAAATTTCCGTCTAACAGTATGATTAGGCAAGGTAGAGAAAGAAGAGAGCCTTAGTAAAAAATTTCTTCAATACGTAGTGGTTTTGAAACCCAGTGGCGAATTTAATGGAGGGCGCCAGAGGTGCGCGCCCCCGTTCCGTACTTCAATAAAAACTGTCTTATTTATATATATACATTATGTGGATATCTTGATACAGCTTTATGCATTTTTTTCTATTGCAATATAAAATTGGTCTTATAATGCATTTTTTCAGAAAAACAAAATTTAGCAAAGAGTAATTAGAGGTTTTCCCAATTATTGGTTCATACCTCTTGTGTTAAGGTTTTTGGCACCCGGAGAAGAGGTCTAACAAATGTGTTCCCAGAATCTCCTATCTGTAAACGTTTCCTTTAAAAATAGCTGATAACTGGGGGTGTTGTCGCAGGTATTTTTCCAAACTTTTTTAAATCATCTTGCACTTTTATCTTCA
The DNA here is from genome assembly GCA_963978895.1 of Erpobdella octoculata. NCBI lineage: Eukaryota > Metazoa > Annelida > Clitellata > Hirudinida > Erpobdellidae > Erpobdella > Erpobdella octoculata. The sequence goes on from OZ022242.1 coordinate 18,090,761, forward strand.
GCAATAGCTGATAACTGAGGGGTAGTGGTAAGTACTTTTTCCAAAAATTTTGGCACACCTTCCAAAAGGATTTTGGTGCTCCTTCAAAAAGGTGCCCGTGACACGGGTTTTTCCTGCTCCCTAGCTATACCTCTGAAAAAAATGTTGGTAAAGTGAAGATTTAAAATGCATACTTCTTCTGTGCAAATGCATGGCCCCCCTTGTTTTCAGAATTCTTTATCGGCCCATGGATAGCGGCTTGGATATCCGGGATTACCCAGGGTTCTATTCCAGGTTTGGGCAGGTATTTCCTTGATCAAAAAACTAACTCACATGTGATCACGTAAACTCAGGGTTTTATCCTTTAATGAGTACCAGCTTTTTGTGTGTTTGTAGATGTAATTGTAAAGGAGCCATGAGTCGTTACACAAAAAGACGTTTGAAAATAAAAACTTTTAGTTAAACTTTTTATATCATTCAAAATTTAAAATAGTTAATAAAAAAAAATTTATTCAATTTTTTTAGATTTAAAGCGAATATGGTTTTTCAGAATGTTTTTTAATTACATTTAGTTTCTTTGGTTCAGTGTTTGTTTTCATTGACTCACCTTATCAACCGAAGCTGAAGATAAAAATGGTTATTACTTATTACTGTGTCTCACGGTCATAAAAATAAAAACTTAAGATTTTATTAATTTATTTGTTTTTAGTTTAATGATTACGCGGTAATCTTTAATTATTGCAAACGTCTTCCATTGACATTGAGTCATAAGATAAGAGATTAAGACTCGGACTCGATAAGACAGATATAACTAGGAATTAAAAGTTGCATGGGCGTAGCCAGGTTTAGCTTCAGGAAGGGTTCAAGCAAGTATTTTTTTGTAAAAAGTATTAACTTTTTTCTTCAAATTGCCAGGGGCTGGGGCAGATCTTTTTTCTAAACCTAAAAAAATAGTCATAGTCTAGTCAGTCTAGTCAGTCTAGTCAGTCTAGTCAGTCTAGTCCAACCATATTTTCACAAGTACTGAAATACATTGAAACCAAAATAAATATGTTAAAGTTTTATTTTGGCTATGCCTATGTTGCCCTATGCAAAGATGAATATAACTAAAATTGATAAAAACTTTTATTTTATTTTCTATTTTTAAAAATTGTCTGGCAGCCAAGTAGCGCACAGCAGATCAATTTCAATAGCATCAGGATTAAAAAGTACTCAGGCAAAATATAAAAAAAACACTTAAAATTAAATTTGTTTGTTAAAAACCATGTTCATCAAAAGTTTCATATAAAATGTGCAACATCAAATTTAAAAAAAAATTTAATAAGTTGAAAATAATGTGGAAACTATGTTAAAACTCTGTTTATACTTTCATAGCAATGCAGTGTAATATTAATTGGTAATTAATGTACATATGCCCCTGTGTATTTTCCTCAAAGACAGTCTTAGGGGTTAAGAGAAGGTTCATAATGTGAACATTTGCTTGAAATTTTGAAGAATTCATTTTTAGAAATAATGTTATGACCAAGGACGTCACTTAGAGAGAAAGCCGTCGCTGTCCCTCCAGATATTGAACTGGGTCCCCCTTGACATTGAAGTGGGACTCCCTTGACGTTGAATAATATAAGGACAAACTTTTGGAAAAGTAGCCTCCACTACTACCATCACCTTCTCCCTCGATTATCAGCTTTTTTTGCAAAAAAGTATGGAAGTTTTCAGAAAATGTTCAAAGACCTAACAACAACTACCACCTCATTTAACATTATGAGGATAAAATGCTGGACGTTTAATGTGCCACACCATTTTTAAAGTTTGCAAACTTAGAAACTATTTTAAAAATTTTCTAGCTGGTTCTATAAGTTTCTGTTTGCTGCTTCAATTTTATTTGACATATTAGTTTATTAAAAAATACAAGCCCCTATAATTTTAGAAATTTTAAAATTAAATCAAATAAAATTATGAAAGAAGTATGAAATTCAATCAAACCAACTTTTTCGTTACAGGTTCTAGTTCACTGTTTTGCACTTTTTTTTGGAAAATTGCACTTTTGAGCTCAAAACAACATAATGCATACAAAATTATAACTGTTTCATTTGTTAATTTTTTAAACTAATGAATTTATCAACTAATAATTTTTCTTACTTTCTATCAATTATGTAACTGTATTTTTCTTTCTATCAACACTTATTTTCAGTATGTTTTTATTCTCAAAGTGACATTAGAATGAAGTTTTCTGTATAAAATAAATATTTTCTGTAATTTGTTCTGTATAAAATAGAAATTTTATGTTATTTTTTTCTGACTTAAAAAATAGAAGTTTTATGTTATTTTTTTCTGACTTAAAAAATAGAAATTTTATGTTATTTTTTTCTGAATAATATATTTATATATACTCAAACATTAATGAAGATTTGAATTTTTTATTTTTTTTTAGTCCTCGTTCAATTTGAATGAGCACCATGAGAACTGCATTGTGAATTATTTGAGGTTTGCCAGTTATCAGAGGAATTTGAGACTGAAAGCTGTGGAGGCCTGCTTCCAAGATGTCAAATCAAGTAGGTCTGTACTCTAATACAAATAAGCAAGTTTCTATGAACTTGTTATTTATATAAATTTACTTAAAATCATTTTTTTTCAGAATTATTATTATTTAATTATTTGTGTTGGTTAATATGAATGTATTATTTATAACTGTAACTTTAAATTTAAAAGACTACTGGAGGATACATATACAGCTGATGAGGTCCGTGAAATGCTGGACAGTTTAGAGGTCATTCTGAGGGGAGAGGTTGAATCAGAGTTGCTGCATTTGAATCACACCAATGTACTGACTCTTGTACAACTCTTCCAACAGGCTGAGAAATGGCACTTGAAACTGCAGCCAGATATTTCTGAGTTGGAGAATAGGTATCTATCAGGTTGAATTTAATTCAGGCTGTCTGAAGGTGTAGTACAATGTTGTGTTTTGTTGAGAAAAAAAACACTTTTTGTTTTCTATTAAATGCATTATGCAGTAGCTTTTATGTGTTAGTGTGTTTCTGTGGTTATATGGTTTTACTTTAAGACATTACTGTCTATTTTCAAAAAACAGTCAAGAATAATGTGGTTTGTTTGTTATGTGTATAGTTTTTTATGTGTGTGAATATAAAAACTGTCAAAATCATAAGTTTCTAATGTTTCCATTACCACCAGGGAGTTGTTGGAGAATGTAAAATCATTTGAGGACAAAATGTCAGGTAGAACAAAAGGAGAGGGAGAATCTAAAGGACGTCCAAAACTTCTTCCTGTGAATGAAACTGGACCTGCAGCACTTCTAAAAATAGTTGGCAATTTATTTAATTGTCTTTAATTGAGTGAAAAATTAATGTCAATCAATATATATATATATATATATATAGAGCGCTCGCCTGTCGATCATTAGGTCGGCAGTTCAAGCCTCACCGGCGTCACCAGCGTAACTCCCTTAAGCAAGGAGTTCACTCGCATTGCTAAAGGGGTAGGCGCCTATAAATGGTTGCCTCTGCAAAGAACCCTTCAGTGGCCTTGAAGTCCTTTAGGATTTACGCCACTCTAAATATTGTCAAACATTATTATTATTATTATTATATATATATATATATATATGTGTGTGTGTGTGTGTGTGTGTGTTGACTTAAAAGTGCATTGCAAAGCATAATGCAAATTTTAGTGTTATTGTAAATATTACATAATTTTTATAATAAACTGTTAATTAAAGACAAGTATTTAAGAAAAAATTAACTAGTATATTTATTAAATGGTATATTACCTCATTATATTACATTATATTATGTGATTAGCATTCACGACTCCAATTACTACATGTAAAAGATTTTCACTCTATCACAATTAGTTGTTTATGAATTTGCCCAAACAATAACAATAAATAAAGCTTTATTACAATTTGTTGTTGTTTTTGACTGTTTTTGGAAAACTGCGAACCTCGGGGGCCACCTCTAAATATTGTCCGATTTAAAAAAAATGTGCACAGTGTATTTTTTTTAATCAAGGAACCCATTGGGGGGGGGTTTACAATCAAATTTCAAAAAAAAAATTTTTGCTATGTCTTAAGAGCCACCCTAATATATATGTATGTGGGTGTGTGGTGTGTGTGTGCTGTCTGTGTGTGTGTGTGTGTGTGTGTGTGTGTGTGTGTGTGTGTGTGTGTGTGTGTGTGTGTGTGTGTGTGTGTGTGTGTGTGTGTGTGTGTGTGTGGGTGGGTGGGTGGTATATGCATACAACTATTACCTGTGTGTGTCAACTCCGCCTCGCTAATTGCGAGCCAGTCCCAAGCCTGGATAAAGGAGGAGGGACAGCTAAAAGGATCAAACTTAGATCCACGACAGGAAGCATTTAGGTGCTTCCTACATACAGCTATTTCAGTCTTAAAACACTTGGTGTAAAGGACTATAAACTATTATAAAAAAAAAAAAAAAAAAAAAAAACCTGTGTGTGTGTGTGTGTATGTGTGTGTGTTTGGGTGTGTGGGTGTGTGGGTGGTATATGTATACAATTGTTACATGTATATCAACTGTCTTGCTTTTGCAAGCCAGTCCCAACCCTGGATAAAGAAGCAAAAGTAAAAAGGGTCAAATTATGATCTATGACAGAAATTACTTCAGTATTTTCTAAATACTGCTATTTTTAAAAACAAGTGTATATATTATACAAGCACGCAGGCAAAGCAGTGGTGTTGCTGATGAAAGACATGGTTTGATTTTTATTTTAGTCATATAAATACAACCATGAAATGTGTTAAACTTGTACAGGAAATTGAAAGGCTCAATGAAGATAATCAGAAATTGAAGGAAAGAATAAAGCTCATTGAGTCACAGGTGATTTTTGATGATGATGGTAAAGTGGCGATCATATGTAATGTTATGTGATGTAATGTAATGAGACAATTTGGAGACAATTTGCGTATCATGGAAGACAATAAAGAGATTCTTCAGTCTATGGAAGGCATTATCACAGAAGTAATTAAACTTATATTGAAAAACATGTGATATTTCAGTTAAGAAATTTCTTAACTTTTTTAAGCTTTTAACATTTTTAGTTAGTCTTGGCTATTTTATTTCATTTTGTTATAATTTCTTGAAACCCATAAATAACTGAACTCAAATTGTATTTATGTAGTTGTTATTTAAATAATAAGCTGTTTCAAAATCAAAAATGGCATTGGTCAAGAAATCATAATGACTGAATGACATAAAAAATACTTTTTGTGTATGCGATGTGTTGATTTATTGGTTTTAAACTGTAAAATGAAGAAAAATAAAATACAACTTAATTTTATAAAAAAACATTGACTTGAAATCTCATTTAAATTGGTCTAAATTCTAGCAAAAGAAATATTGAAAATATTTTGAATCATGTGGGAGAAACCATATTTTATTATTATATTATGCTTGTTTGTTACTCTTACATAGATTTGGGTAATGAAAAAGCAGCTATTATTTGCAGTTTATTCAATTTTTGTTGTTTATTCATAAACATATAATGGATATTAGGGATGTGCCGGATATCGGTTATTCGGATGCTATCTGGCAGTTTGATATCCGTTAAATATTTTTTTTAAAAATTTGAGCATATGTTGGCTAAAAAGTTTCTGGCGCCGCGACCAGCAATTTTGACAATATACGCTTTTTTAACTGTGCAGGGACACTAGTTGCCATCTCTTGCCAAAAAAAACTGAGCAACTAATGATGTTAAAAATAAATGTGCAGCTCTTAATCAGCTAGGCTAGTTAGCAAATAATTTGATGGTTACTTTGTATTTGTACTTTTTTGTAGACTTAGTTGCAACTTGTTTAAATCTTTTCATATGATCTGTTATTACTTATTACTTTTAAAATTAAAACTTGAACTTAAAACTTTCAAGTTTCAATCAGTTTTTTTATTTTTCATAATTAATAATTTTTTAAAATATTCGGTATCCGGCATCCGAAATCCGGATCCGGTATAATCCGGTATCTGGTATCCGGGAGTTTCATTATCCGGATGCTATCCTTTATCCGGTATCCGGCACATCCCTAATGGATATATAATCGTTAATAGCTTGAACTTTTTATAATTAGTATTATGATTTGTATTTTTCACTAAGAAATACAAGAATGTGAGATGTTTGAAATCATCTAATTGTTTAATTGTTTAATATTGTCTCAGAAATTGACAACCTCCTTATAAATAATATATTTCTAAGCAAAATGACCACATCAGGAAAAACCCTTCATACATTCTACCGGTTGAAATGAACATTATAAAATATCATTTTTTTAATATGTAGGCAGTTGAACTCCAAAAAGACAAGTCAAAACTTAAGTCTCAGCTTTCTGGTGTTATGGAAGACTTGAAAAACAAAGATGAAATGACTGATGTAATTTGTTTACAAATTCATTTTTGTGCATCATTATTTCTCCATCCTCATTATAACTAATCTCTTCATTATAAGCATAATTTTTATTTCCTATCACAATCCTCATAATAACCACCATTTTCATAATAACCATCATTTTCATAATAACCACCATTTTTATAATAACCACCATTTTAATAATAACCACCATTTTCATAATAACCACCATTTTCCTAATAACCACCATTTTCATAATAACCACCATTTTCATAATAACCACCATTTTCCTAATAACCACCATTTTCCTAATAACCACCATTTTCATAATAACCACCATTTTCATAATAACCACCATTTTCATAATAACCACCATTTTCATAACCACCATTCCTATAATAACCATCATTCTCATAATAACCACTATTTTTTTAATAACCACCATCTTCATAATAACTACCATCATGCTCATAATAACCACCATCCTCACTTTAACCCTAGTCTTACGTATATCGTCCATTGTCCATAGTCTGATTACCACCATCTTTATCATTATCTTTCTTGTGACTATCATTTTCATCTTTATTATCATTCTTCACTTGTATAGAAAAAACCAAAAGCATCAGAAGAAGAAATAGAAGATCTGAGGCAAAAGTTATCTAATATGAAGGCTGACCTTGAAAGGGTTTGTTGAATTTTATTAAAAAAATAAGCTTACAAACAAAATCGTTTTTTCATTGGCTTTCTGTCTTTTTTATCTTATTGTTTTTTTATTCTATTTTTACTTTCATGCAGAGATCATCCATTGCCAGTGAAAATACAGGAAACATGGAAGTTGACCTGTCTTCAACAAAACACGAACTCCTCAAAGTTCATGAAATGCTGGAATTGGCTGAGAAAGTATTATTTTAGAATGTTTACAGACTTGTGATCACAAAATAATTGACAATAATAATATTAAATAATTAACTTTCATCATATAATTTAAAAGTTTATATTTAATTAATTAACTTTCATTAATAATGATTATTTTTGATAACTCATTTAAGTATTGCTGGAATAGTTTTTATTGAGTTCCTAGAATTTTTATGTCTAAGTGGAACTTGGACTGCATACAAACAAACATAAATGTTGATATATAGAGAAATGCAGTGACCGAAATGATAGTCATATTTGTGGCTGAGGTGTTAGCAATGTTATTCTAATAATTATACTGATTGACAAATATATTCTAATCACCAGTCCACCTTAAATCTGGTTGTTTTACATTCTACACCAATTGTTTCCAAAGATCAGAAAAAAATTGATGTTTTGCAACTAGATTATTGTTTAGTTACCATATTTTAATGCTTGTTACTGTGAACAAATTTGCATTATTTGTTGTTAAAGTTATGGAAGCATCTCCCCATCAGTCATCTCATGTTTTTTTAGAATTAATATCAGTAAATAGAATATTTCTTGTTATAAAAATTCAATCATTTATTTCATTTGTTTTATTTTATTCAGGAATTAGAAAAAAAAGTAAACCAAACGGCCCCCTTCAAGAATTTAATGTTGATGGTTCAGAAAAAGAACGATCAAATAAAAGAGCTAAGAAAGAAACTTTCTGAGTAATTATTATTTACTAATTTAAATTCATTAATTGATGATGTAATGGAGAATGAAAATGGCTGAATGATGATTTGATAATTTCAAAACACTTTTTTCAATTTTTTTTCAGATACGAAACCATAACCAACTAATGTCAAACAATTGAAAAAAATGTGATTTTTAACAACTTTTTTTGGACCTAGTCTGTTCCTTTTTCCATTTTAATTTATTTAATAAATAAATTTAAATTGTATTTGTATCTGTTTATTCAAATTTTAATCTAATGAGGATTAACGATTTAGTGAATTTGAAACTGCAGCTGTTTATCTCAGATAACATTTCATATGTCAAAAAACTTTAAAAAATAATATAAAATGTTTGAAAAAAATGATCGGTTTCTTTCGAAAGAGTAGAATTGTAGAATTGTCGCATTTTTCCAAATTTAAGTGAAGTTGTGGCTTTTAAGAACTCAGAACTCTAGTGGAATTGAGCTGTTGAGAGCTCAGTACGTTATTTGTTAAGAAGCTATTTTTTTTAGTTATTTTTTTTTTTAATAATAAAAGTATTTTACGTCAGTTTGAGGTTGTTTGCCTTGTTTTCGAAGTGTGGCCTGGTCGAGTTGATATTTTTGGCGTCCCCGACAAGAGTGTTTAAAGGAAAGTTTTTATCAACGAATTGGCAGGCTACAAATTGCTATATTACTGTTTTCGTTTTCTTTTTGTGAGAATGAAACTTTGCAATGACCAGGGCTGTAACCAGCTATGAGGCTGGGGGGGCCTGGGCCTCCCAGTTTTGGTCGGGCCCCCCAGCTCAATCAGGACCCCCAGTTTTTGTATTGCTGTCTAGTTCAACAAAGCAAATGTAGGCAAAGGATGATAAATTGTGTATGATGTAAAAAACATGCCTCAAAATGCCAAGTACATGTCGTCTCTTATCCAAAACGAGGTAATCGAATTGATGGCACAGATGGTACAAGTTTTGATTGTTGAAGAATGCAAAGATTCTGACATTAACTGGTATTCGATCAAGTGCCACGAAACTCAAGATCAGTGCAATGTTGAGGATATGTCGATTGTCATTCGCTATGTGCGTTGTGGAAAGGCAATAGAGTCCATGATCTCAATGATCAAGGTTAGTGAGTTAGATTCTAAAAGCCTGACATGTTCGATGCTTACAGAGCTTCAGGCTCAGCAGCTGGACCCGCTCGAATTTTGAGTCAATGTTATGACGACGCCAGTGTAGTGAACGGCGAAAAGAGGTGTTCCGAAAATATTGCAAGACACTCTGGGCCGCCGAATTCGTACATGCACTGCATCGCCAACTCCATCATGTGGTTGCGCACGCTATGGAATCAGAGATAAAGATAAACAACTTTTTTAACTTATATGAGCAATTGTATGTAGGTGACACAATAAAGCGGTTACTTACTCAAAGATGGACTGGCCCTTATAATTCTGCAATGGTTGTCAAAAACATCAGAGAGGAAATTTTTGCCGATCCTCGAAATTTTTGCCAACTTAGAAAAACCTCCGCTTTATGTGTTGGTTGAAGCAGCTGGGCTGCTAAACCTGTTTTAAACAAAGTTTAAAAGAAGGATTTTTTTAAATGCCATTGTCAAAATACTGAGCTTGCTGTCAACGGTCAGTGCCTTGTTGCAAGGTTGCTCATGCAATGTGTCTCTTGTTATGGAACTGAGCTCCACAGCTAAAGAGAGCCTTTTTGCCTTGTGGTCTGCAGAAGTTTTTGATCAAATGGCAAATGCTGCTGGCTTTCCATCAAATGATGATGACCATGTAGTGTAAGTAAAGTGCAAACGAGTTCAGAGCACCTGGCTGACCGGCTCTGTGGTCAGCTCCACTTTGGGTTATTACTATGTTATTGATTCTAAAGTTACTTTACGCGAGCTCATGAGCTATACAACATCATTTTGAAATGAACCACCAATTTGGGGAGTCCAACTTGGCTTTGTTTCAAGCTGTAGAATCTTTCGTTCCATCATCTCAGAACCTTCTTGTTGAGAAGTGCTTGGAACCACTCAGCCAGCTCCTTTGCCTCGACCAAGATGCCCTTGCTGGCGAATTGCCTAGTGCAATGCGACTGTGCCGTAACAAATTCCAGCCAAATTCATCGTAGGAAGGTGCAACATTATGCAATGCTGCAGTACCGGGATGCATTTCCAAATGTATCAGCTGTATGCCTAAGCAATCACCATCGGTGTGTCGACTGCTACGTGCGAGAGCTGTTTCTCCACTCTCACGCGGATTCTGCAGCCTTATCGCCAACCAATGGGCCTTGAGCGTAAATTTAAACTGGTACTACCTGCTTTTGAGAAGGATTTTACGCTAAAAGTAGATTTGAACACTTTCATAGAAAGGTTTGCCCAAAAATCGCGCCGTATTGTTTTCTGACATTATGATCCATGTGATGTGTTTGTTACATGTTGATTCAGAATATTTTCAAATTCAATCAAATATGGTAGATTAAGATTCAAATATCAATCGCTAAACCTGTTTTTTGCGTGAAGCACATTTTGGGGGTTAAATCACTGGAATGTGCAATTTATTTGATTAGAAAATTTATACAGTGCCCCCCCCCCAAAAGTTTTTTGGCCCCCCAACTTCCAAATTCCTGGTTACGGCCCTGGCAATGACTAATATCCAAAAACTCAAAAAACTTTGTGAAAGTCCTGGTTACAAAGATGAGTACTTGCAAAAGCTGATCAAGGAGCAGCAAGCTGAGAAAAGGAGTCAAAATAATTTGGACAGACAGTTTGAAGCTCACGTAAAAACTGACCCGACAACGCTGGAATTGAAAATAATGACCAATTAACAGCGAGACAAAGGCTGAAAAATTGTCAGACAGCTTCAAAAACAAATTTCGTTCTGCAAGGCCTAAAAAAAGTGAAGCACCTGACTTTTTCTTGGTTCGGCTTCAGAGTTATCTACAGAGGTCGGTTGAGTTATCTGAGACCGAACAGACCTACGTAGGATTGCAAGGATTATCCATGCATTTTGTAAAGGAGCAGTTGTTCGAAAAAATTGTCCTGTTTCTGAAGGAACGTGCACCATGTGATCTCAGTAAATTTAGTGCTTTGGGCTTTGGCACGGCAGTACAAGGACTCACGCGTAAAAAGGAAGTTATTTACGAAATCAATTGGAAGCTGACCAACAGGTGTCAAAAACAGTAAAAATTGTTTCAGCTGTGGACGGCCTGGACACATCTCTACAGAGTGCACAATTAGTTATGGTTTTTAAAAATCTTCATCGGTGTAGATAGTTGATACCAAAAACGTTTTCATCCACGTTGAACAGTTGCAGTGAACCAGGACATGTGTCTTGAAACTGCATGCGAGTGACAAAAACTGCTGTTTTGGTAACTGATGGAAGTAAATATAAGAGGAATCAAAATGTTTGTAAAGCACTACAACCTCGAAACAGCACTGTAATGTTTTCGACTACCAGTTCAACACCAATTGTTAAAGGATGCAATGGAAAACACGGAACCGAGTGTAGATTGTCACGTGGATGTCAATTTCATCAACAAAGAGTCAAGTGAAGATTCTCGTCGTTGAAGGTCTTCTAAACAAAAGAAAAGTATTTGTCCTGAGAGACACTGGATGTTCAACTGTTGTTGTTCGTCGCTTGCTTGTGCAGAATCATCAAATGATTAGATCAGATCAACGTTACGTTCTGATTGACGGCACTGTCCGATTCTTTCCGGCGGAAGAAGTTGAAATTTTAATTTCATACTACACGGAGACAATTAAAGCGCTTTGTCTATGGGTGTGTGAGAGAGAGAGAGAGAGAAAGAGAGAGAGAGAGAGAGAGAGAGAGAGAGAGAGAGAGAGAGAGAGAGAGAGAGAGAGAGAAAGAGAAAGGGTGAAAGATTTTAAAGAAGTTTGAAGGCTAAACTAACGCTTGGAAGAGAGAGCTATGTTAAAGAACTTAAGAAGTTCACCGGATGGCTGTCCACATAGAGAAAAAAGATGCTGAGGAATTTAGAAGGCTAGAAAAAAGAAATGCTGCTCACACGGAGGGAGAAAGAGAAAGGCTGGTAGGAGAGACTGACCTCGTGGAACTTAAGTGAGCTTGAATGGACGCTCTACTATGCATTAACAAAAGTTTTATTGGTGTGAGTGATTTTCAGTGTTTATGTCAAACTTTTATTTTCAATATTTTTCTTATTTATCAGAAGTTTTGTTATGACAAGGTGTTATATATATATATATGTATGTATGTATGTGTTTGTATATATATATATATATGTATATATATATATATGTGTGTGTATATGTATATATGTATATATATATATATATATATATATATATAAATTAATATCGATGACCTATTTCCTTAACGGTAACGTCCCGGTTACAAGAGTTATAATTATTATTCTAAAACCAGTTACATTCTGTAAATCGATACCTGATTTCTGAACAAATAAACATCACAACAATTGGCGACGAAGGATAGGAATAAAATCGCGCAATGGCAGATATTCAAAAGATATTGGAACTTTTTCAGATGCAGATGGAAAAGAGCGAAGAAAGATTCCTAAAGCTAATGAAAGAAAATTCAGAGAAAGAAAAGGAGCTGATGAAAGAAAATGCAGAGACACAGAGAAAACTGTTAGAATTTATAGAGTCCCAAAAAGAAAAAAAGACAGAGTCAAAAGAAACACTTTTTGATCGACTACGTCAGAGAGTGGAGAAGTTTTCTTACGAACCAGAGGAAGGACGATTTTTCAGTCTGTGGCTTAGACGTTTTGAAGACACTGTCAAAGGTCACGAAAGACATCTTCCAGAAGAGTCAAGGACTGAACTTCTTCGAACTCTATTGGACAACCACACATATGCAGTTTTTTCTACCAGAATTTCTCCACGGCTTCCCAGCGACATTGGTTGGGAAGAAACCATCACAACCCTTGAACAACTATTTGGCCCTAAGAAAAGTCTCTTTCGACGAAGATTTGACTTTAGTCGAATAATTTGTACATCAGGGCGTGATTTTAGCACTTATGGAAATAAGATCATTGCTGCTGCGGAGGCAGCAGAGCTTCGAGGAATGTCAGATGAGACACATAAGTGTGTTCAATATGTAGCAGGACTTCAGGCAAAAGAACATGTCGAGATACGTTCCAGGCTGTTACGCATGTTGGATAGCGAAAATAGCGAAAAACCTATTACAGTCATTGAATTAATAGCAGAGTCTGAACGACTTAAGACTACACTGGATGATACTAAAACAATCGAAAGACCGGATGTAGAAATTCAGGCCATTAACAGATACAGCTTACCTCACCGAAAGCCATTGTCACCACGACATCAAGCAGAGCCAAAAACACCATGTCCCATTTGTGGCGGACCACATTGGAAACGAGAGTGTCCTAACGTTAGACCGACGAGTTCTCCAGATTTTCGCAAATCACGAAAATTTGTATCACGGGATCATCCAAACTGGAGACAAAATTATTTTACACACAGAGAAAAGAGTGCTTCTAGACAAGACCGATTCATTAACCGAGTAGACAACGGAAATGAAATCAAACAGTACATTGAATTCATCATCAACGATAGACCGATTCAACTTCGGTTAGATACAGGAGCCGAAGTGACTCTCATCTTTCGTCCAACATGGATAGCCATCGGTCGCCCCAATCTTACCACAGCGACGGCAAATCTAAGCGCAGCAAATGGTCAACCCGTGAAGACCGAAGGAATGTTTGAGACAAAATTTACCGTTGCAAATAAGTCAGGTCAAAAGTACCATGGTCGGGGTACTGTTTACGTCACAGATTCAAACGACCTCATGGGAATGCCATGGATAAAACAACTTCCTGACTTTAAAGAACTGTTAGAAAACTATTCTGTCATGGAAATACGGAGCTTCAACACAGACGTGGAACGCACAGCCATTACAAACAAATTAAAACACAAATACGCTGATGTGTTCCGACAGGAACTAGGACTGTGCACAAAAGTTTCAGCTTCCTTACAGCTTAAACCTGGCGCACAACCCAAGAGCAATTGGATAGCGAAATTAACCGGTTACTAAAAGAAGGAATAATCTCTCCCGTGGATCACTCTCAGTGGGCAGCACCCATAGTTGCTGTCCGTAAAGCAAACGGCTCCATCCGACTTTGTGCAGATTTTTCAACGGGCTTAAATGACTCACTGATGCTCCATAGACACCCGTTACCTACCATGGATGACGTTTTCACAAAACTAAATGGAGGGACAGTTTTCTACCAAATAGATTTTGCAGAAGCATACCATCAAGTAGAAATGACGGAAGAATGTAAAGAGCTCTTAACAATCAACACTCATAAAGGTTTGTTTCGTTATAACCGTCTACCATTTGGTGTGAAATCAGCACCAGGTATTTTTCAACAAATCATAGACACTATGATTACTGGTCTGGATGGCGTTGCCGCCTATTTAGATGATGTCATCGTCACGGGACGGACATTAGAAGAACACAACACGAACTTAGAGGCTTTATTTGACCGAATTTTAAATTATGGCTTCCGGATTAGAATTGAAAAATGCCACTTGTTAATGACGGAAATCACGTACTTGGGAAATGTAATATCAGCTGCAGGCCGTCGTCCCGACCCCAAAAAATCGATGCAATAATTCACATGCCTCCACCCAAAGATGTTGGTCAGGTCCGTACTTTTCTTGGACTGATCAGCTATTACAGCTCATTTGTACCACGCATGAGAAATCTAAGAGCACCACTAGACGCCCTTTTAAAAAAAGACACTGTGTTCCAGTGGTCTGAAAGCTGTCAATGGGCATTTGACGAAACTAAAAAAAATTTATTATCCGACCTTCTGTTAACCCATTACAACCCCAACCAACCAATTGTAGTTGCAGCCGACGCATCAGAATACGGTATTGGAGCAGTGATATCACACAGATATAGTGATGGAACAGAAAAGGCAATTGCACACGCTAGTAGAGCTCTCACTCCAGCAGAAAAGAAATATGGGCAAATAGAAAAAGAAGGTCTAGCACTAGTTTTCGCGGTCAGAAAGTTTCACCGTTATATTTATGGACGCCACTTTACTCTATTAACAGACCATCAACCTCTGCTTGCCATTTTTGGCAATAAAAAAGGCATACCATCATATACAGCAAACAGACTCCAACGCTGGGCTCTAACACTGCTTGCTTATGATTTCAAAATTGAATACTGCAGAACCACGTCCTTTGGACAAGCTGACACACTTTCGCGCCTTATAGGTCCACATAAAACATCAGAAGAAGACACATTGATAGCAACTATCAATCAAGATATAAACTCCCTGTATATCAATGCCGTTAAACAACTTCCAGTCTCAAATAAAGAAATCTGTGACTCAACAAAAACAGACAATGAGTTAAATCCCCTTCTCCAATATGTCAAAACAGGAAAGTGGAACGAAAACAAAGCACTAAAAACCAGCAAACTCCAACTCTTAAAAAAAGAAATAACGATACATGAAGACTGTTTATTCTTTGGTTCTCGAATAATCATTCCTCAGGTTTTGCAAAAACGAGTACTTCAAATGCTTCACAAAGGCCACCCGGGTATTACTCGAATGAAGATAATTGCCCGAGAACACGTTTATTGGAGCGGCATTGATAAAGACATAGAAAATTGGACACGCAGCTGTTCTTCATGCCAGCAAGCAGCTAAATCACCCATAAAACACACTTTATGTTCATGGCCAAAAGAAACCAAACCCTGGAGTCGAATTCACATCGATTATGCTGGACCGCTCCATGGAAAAATGTATCTCGTAGTAGTAGATGCATTCTCAAAATGGCCAGAAACAATAGAAATGGCAAACAGCACCACATCCAACACGATAAATGCACTCCAGCGGATCTTTGCACAATTTGGATTACCTGAAACAATTGTCAGTGACAACGGCACACAATTCACCTCAACTGTTTTTCAGGAATACTGTGCAGAAAACGCGATCAAACACGTGAGATCACCACCATTTCACCCACAATCCAATGGCCAGGCCGATCGATTTGTAGACACTTTTAAAAGAGCTTTGATTAAATTAAGAAATGACGGAACTTACAAAGAATCTCTTCAAACATTTTTATTCAGCTACAGAACCACTCCCTGCGCTTCATCGCCGAACGGTCTCTCTCCAGCGGAAAATTTCCTAGGCAGACAATTACGTTCGGTCTTAAGCGAATTACATCCGAAAAACATCAAACATTCAACACCTCGATCAAATGACATGGAGAAACAGTTCAACCGCCATCATGGGGCACGACCTCGACAGTTCCAAAACGGTGAATTGGTGTTCGTTCGCGATTATCGACCGGGACCTGTGACGTGGATACTAGGACAGATTGTCCGTAGAAGGGGAAGAGTTCTGTACGATACTATCGTAAAAGGAATGGTCTGGAAGCGCCACATCAACCAGTTACGCCCACGTCAAGAATCGAAGTTTACAACAACACTACTCGAAACATTTGACTTACCTTATCAGAATACAAGAAAAGGAGAAAATGCCACAACTGCCGAACCTGGTCAAACGGTGGAAAAGAACATTAACACAAAGAGAGGCATTCTGAAAGATCAGGATTCAGACCGTTCTAAAAAATCTGTTCATTTTCAGCTAGGCACCGAACACCAGCCAGAACAGCCTACACAAGACTTTGCAGCAACGCCATTCCCTTCTACTGAAAACTCAGAATCAGTAGTAATACCACGTTCACCGTCATCATTACAACTGAGGCGATCTGATAGACAACGACACGCTCCATCTCGACTTGTAATAAATCACCAAAGCAAGTCATACACCAGCGGTGTCTAGCTTAGGAGGGAGGTGTTATATATATATATATGTATGTATGTATGTGTTTGTATATATATATATATATATATATATATATATATATATATACATATATATGTGTGTATATGTATATATGTATATATATATATATATATATATATATATATATATATATATATATATATATATATATATATATTGTTACGATATATATATATATATATATATATATATATTGTTACGATATCACCAAATCGTATACCGGGCTCAATAGAATGGTTTTGATGTTTTATTGGAAAATAATAAATGAAGCTTTGTTACGGCTAGTTATACCTTCTGGTTTAATAATAATGTCCATAATAGTTATTCGAAGTCCTTTAACGTCTATCAATGGGAAAACCTTATTGTAAAAACAGCGATTTTACATTATTACCCCCTTCTTAATTCTGTTCGTCCCGAACAGCATATCGCTTTTAAGAAATGCGACTCGGCCACGAACACCAAAATACCTTGATCTTTACTCATGGCTTTGACCGCAATTCGCAAACAACATGGTCAAGTCTCTTGACCGTTTGACACAGTTTCTTCCAGTCCTTCTTTGGCTCATCAACAGAGTCTTTCTTTGGCTCATCGTCGCCATTTTTGCACGGTTCATCACAGCCTTTTTTGCATGCCTCGTCCTGAACATCTTTGCACGGTTTATCGGAATTGTCTGCTTTTTCTTCTTCCTTCACATCCTTTAGATCTTTCTCAAGAAACTCTTCAAAAGGTTTTTCGAAAACACGTCGTTCCATAAATCCAATAAACCCCTTCATCAAACTGTTATTTGATTTTACAATGACGCTTAGTCTATCTGATCTAGAATCTTCTGTGGATTCATCTGATTTAAAACCCTCGGTACCGTTCTCTGTTCTTGTCTCATTTTTTCCAGAGTTTTTGCTTGCTGCATTGCTATTGTTGTTTTGGAGAAGTTCATTGCCGTCATGTTTGTTTTCTTCCAAGCTACAATCGAACGTTTTCTTTTCACATTCCAACTCGGCTCTTTCGTCGGTGTCAACTTTCGTATCGTCCAGCGGATCTTTCTTCAGATTATCGCCATCGTCTCTCAAATCAGTGTCTTCTTTTCTTGTCAAGTTAACTTTGACGTATTTTTCCATTGGAGTTTCGTCCGTTTCTAAATCCTCGGTTGCTTCATCCGAGTCAGATTCTTCACTAAAATCTGACCCTGAATATTCGGTGCCGTCGTCTGTTATGGAGGCTTCCGTTTCAGAACCGTCGCTGTATGGGTGAAAGCCATAGTTGTTATTGCCATTATTATAATCATCATCGTCACTTTCATCCTCATCGTTTTGCATTTCGTTTTCAACATTCTTCTCATCTTCTTTAGTTTGGTTTTTGACGTCCAAACCGACTGTATCACTGTCACCATCTTTGCATGGTTCATCTTGAGCATCTTTGCAAGGTTCCTTATCATGACCGTCTTTGACAGGCTCATCATCATGACCCACCTGACTTGTGCAGTCTGTACGGCCGTCATCCGTCACATGCTCTGAGACACAGCTGGTGGACTCCAGTTCAAATTGGGTTTCGCGGCAGCAACCCACATCACCAGCAGCCCGCTGGTCCAGAACCGTGTCCACCACTGCCTCAGCCAACCATGCGACCAAACTCTCAACAGTTGTACCGGCTGCTGCCACTTTGTTTCCGTGGCCAAGAATCATTCCTTCTCCTGTCTTCTTCTGTGCTGCCATGTTTTCTTTCGCTCGTTGTCTTTCTTCCTCCAGCAATTTGTTTTTTAATTTCCTTCGCTTGACCACAGCCTCCTCGTCAATGTCGAATAGATATTCGTCGTCGTCAGGCCCATAGCCCTCATTCACTAACGCGGCTAAGAGGCGTTCCATAAGTTCGTCCTTTTTACCTGTATCGTTCAGGCCACGTTTCTCCAGCTCGTCTTTCATTTCACTCGCCCAAAGCTCATCCAATGATTTCAAAACCATTCTTGTATCCCACTTCTGACACCAATGTTACGATATCACCAAATCGTATACCGGGCTCAATAGAATGGTTTTGATGTTTTATTGGAAAATAATAAATGAAGCTTTGTTACGGCTAGTTATACCTTCTGGTTTAATAATAATGTCCATAATAGTTATTCGAAGTCCTTTAACGTCTATCAATGGGAAAACCTTATTGTAAAAACAGCGATTTTACATTAATATATATATATATATATATATATATATATATATATATATATATATATATATATATATATATATATATATATATATATATAAATTAATATCGATGACCTATTTCCTTAACGGTAACGTCCCGGTTACAAGAGTTATAATTATTATTCTAAAACCAGTTAAATTCTGTAAATCGATACCTGATTTCTGAACAAATAAACATCACAACACAAGGTAAAAAGACATTTTTTAAATATAGGTAAAGTGTTTTGTTTTCTTTTTCTCACCTTCAACAAGTGTCTTCTTTTGTTAAATTAGAACTAATTTGATGATGATAGCAGCAAAATAGAAAATAATCAAAATTCAAATGTGAAACCCTAATTTTTTATTATTTAATAAAATAATTAAACTTTTGTTGGTGGCTTAAATACTTCATTTATTGTAACTTTGAACTATACCTAATCTAAAATTGTATTTTCGGAAATACTTTTTCCATTTGCACAATGATTTTTTACAATAAATTTGTTGTGTTTAATTGCCGGAAATTGGTTATTGGTAACCTTTTTGTTTAATCGTTTGACTTCTATTTTATGTATTTCAAATGGGCTTATTACACTTTTCTCCGAAAAAGCAAGCCGCTAATAATTCACTGGTCAACAACATTTTTGTAACTGGTACGTCAGTTAGTGTGTTATGAAGTATTTTTGTGCTGAAACTGAATATGTAATCAGAAATGCTCCATCACGTCCCGTTTTTAAGTTATCTTAATTTAATGATTGCAATGGGCCCCACATGTAACATGCAATAGATGCTATGTTAAACTGACTCAATGGTTGCAAGGAAAAAAGGATCATTTGCCTTTTGCAGTTCCTATGATTTGGCGTGAGCCAACAAATCACCATGGCAACTGTTATTTCTGTATGACAAATGTCTCTGGGTTCTCTTCAAAGAATAAAGGTTCTATTGTATATCCAAATGTTCCATCAGCTATTAGACCAGTTCCTCATGCAGATGATTTACCTATTCCAACCGCTCCAGTTTCATGGCAGGAGGTTATAGATTCTGAGGATGATACTGAAGTAGTACAAGATTCAATAGAAGATGCAAGGTGGCTTCACAAAATACTGTTGCTTCTTGTGCTTGTGGGACAGTCGTGCAACAAATGAACATTATGTGATCAAAGAGTGGCCAAAAAGGGACAATTTCACTCCTGGACAAAATAATATTAAATATGCTCCTTTGGTGAATCCTCAGAAAATCTTCTTGCCACCTCTGCATATTAAATTGGGGTTGATGAAAAATTTTGTAAAAGCACTAAATAAAGAAGGAGAAGGATTTAAATATCTAAGAGAAATGTTTCCTAAGTTGAGTGATGCAAAATTGAAAGAAGGAATATTTGTTGGACCTGATATTAGAAAATTGCTGAAAGATGAAAATTTTGATATGAAGTTGAATAATATAGAACTAGAGGCTTGGAAGTCTTTTAAGGATGTTGTTCAGGGTTTTCTTGGGAACAATAAAGCTGAAAATAGTGAGGTTTTGGTGCAAAATCTTCTGTTACACTATAAAAATTTAGGCTGCCGAATGTCATTAAAAATTCATTTTTTGCATTCAAATCTAGACTTTTTCCCACCAAATTTGGGTGCTGTGAGTGATGAGCAAAGAGAACGCTTTCATCAAGATATATTTCAAATGGAGCAGCGTTATCAAGGTAAATGGGATGAATCAATGATGAGTGACTACTGTTGGTTTCTCCAAAAAGAAGATCCTACAATACACAAAAGAAAGAAGTAACTTACCCTGGGTCATTAGATTAAAAACTTTAGTTTTAAATAACTGTGTTTTATTTTTTGTTGTATTTTATTATGTATTGTTTTACATTAAAAATATATAAGAAGAAATTATGTTTATACTCTCAGAATAATTCATATCTATAAAAAAAATGAACTGTTAAGGTGGATAGATTGTTGGTTGCTGGATAGAAGACAAAAAGTGGGAGTGAGAGGAAGTTTCTCGAAATGGATGAAAATAACCAGTGGAGTGCCTCAAGGTTCTGTGCTTGGACCACTTCTTTTTGTTGTCTATATAAATGACCTTGATGAAGGAATAGCAGCTAAAATATCAAAATTTGCCGACGACACTAAATTATGCAAAACAGTGTGCAATAGTGACGATGTCGAAGTGCTGAGAAACGATCTTGTGCAGTTATTCAAATGGTCGCAGGAATGGCAGATGCGGTTCAATGTTGACAAGTGTCATGTTATGCACTTGGGTAGAAGAAATCCAGGATATAAATACGAGTTAGAAGGGATACAGCTAAAAGAAACGAAAGAAGAAAAAGATCTTGGCGTATTAGTAAATGAAGATGCTAAACAGTCTAGACAATGTGCAGAGGTTGCAAAGAAGGGAAACAGAATTTTGGGCATGATCAAAAGAACCATAGTCAGCAGAGATAAAGATACAGTTTTAAGATTGTATAAATCTCTAGTTAGGCCACACTTGGAATACTGTGTGCAGGCATGGAGCCCTTGTCTTAAAAAAAATATCTACATAATTGAAAAAGTGCAAAGACGAGCTACAAAGATGATTGCTGAGTTAAAAGGACTGAATTATGAACAACGTTTGAGTAGATGTAATCTGACCACACTTGAAAAGAAGAGGACTAGAGGAGACTTAATTGAGACTTACAAATTATTGAACGGATTGGTTGACCTAAATCCGGAAAGATTTTTTGAGAGATCGAGATACAAAAGTACCAGAGGGCACAACTTTAAGCTATATAAGAAAAGGGAGAGTTCAATGAAACATAAATTCTTTAGTGCAAGAGTGACGAATGAATGGAATAAATTGGAGAATGAAGTTGTGAATGCTGAAACTGTTGAAGAATTTAAAATTAAATTATGTAAATATGGTTTTTAAATGTTTGATAGTGGATCTCACACACGATTATTATTAATTGTTCTGATTCACTTTAAAATAAACGTTATGTTATGTTATGTTTTAACTTGTTGTCTTGAATTATTCATTGTAATACAGCAATACATTTGATGGCGTATAACAAAAAAATGGAGGGTGATGTGAAAAAACTGATTATAGTTTCAGATTCAGCACACAAAATAGATGCAAAATCACTTATTTATATTTCAGTTACGAAAATTTTTTTTTAATTTGTTGACCAGTGAATTTCAGTTTTTTTACTCCGTCGTCGTCCAGCAACAACAGTGTGAAATTCGACAGAAACGTTGACACTGACAATCTTCACCCAGAAAAAGTAATTGTACAGATAGAATCAGAAAAATCTTTTAATAAAAATTATATTGTCATTTAAGGAATACGCTCTAAAACAATACATGGAAAAAAGGAATCAAGAAAATGCGTGACTTTCAATCATCTTGGTATGCAAGACGTCCATGGTTAGAATTTTTATTTGAAAAAAGCCACTTTTTGTTTTTCCTGTCGCAGTTTCCATCGCAGACTGGACCAAAGTTTTCAGCATGATGCTGCCTTTATTGAAACTAGTTTCAGAAATTGGAGGAGTGTGTTAGAAAAAGGAAAAGTGTTAGAAAACATGGAAAATGTACAAAGCATAAATCCCGCATGGTTTTTTGGTTGAAGCTTTATTATTATTTTTATCATAATAGTTTATAGTCCTTTACACCAAGTGTTTTAAGACTGAAATGGTTGGTCCTCATTTCTCCAGGCTTGGGACTGGCATACGAAAGCAAGTGGAGTTGAAAACATGGTGTTTTTTGCATCAGGACACTTGGATCCGGAAAAGCTTAAAAGATGGTTTTGTCTGCACTACATAACAGAAACCTTTTATTTACTTAAGGATTTGGTTCCAAATGTTCCAAAGCGTTTTTCAGCTTACTGACGCGAGTGATGACGCCATACCGGAGAAACAGAGAAGAAAAGCCAATTTGGCACTTAAATCATTTAAGAGCTTTTGCAGGAAAATACTTAACATTACCATTAGTTTGTTGTTACAAATATGTGCTATGAAATCCCGTAAAATTCAACTTTTATGATTCTCGAAATGATTATACCTATAAGTAATTTGTTTACATTAGTTTTTGGGGTTGGTGTACATAAATTAAATTTTGTATGCCGATCATTGCTTTAGTGAATTAAAATATGGATTAAAACGTTTATTATAATAAAGGTGAAAAAACTTCTGAAGAGGGTAAACGTTTGATTAACTTTTAAGGGCTCCTCTTGCAAGTGCTCAGGCCCCCTACGAAAACTTGTCTGACTACCCGGTTTGTCGAGTTAACACTCTTTTGGGATTGTAGCGTGAATGTATACGATCGAAGACCCTTTTGTCTTGTTTCCCCTGGCATTCTTCTGGTTGTTGGTAAGCATTCTTGTTGGTCCTTAACATAATCCGATCTAATTTGTCAATATCCCTGCGCTCCATAGACTTGCGCCTCGCTGGCAAGCACTCTCTCTTGTTGACCACAAATTTGTAATAAGAAGGTGGCCTGATAAGATAATGAAAACTTTCTTTTGATGCCTGGTTGCTAGTCTTTGTCCAGGTAAGTTCAAGATCGCAATCTGGACCTTGATTCGATTGCCAACGACATCGGAAAAAATCGAAGATTCGTGTTCCGGTCAGTTTTGATCTCGTGTGGTTCTAAAAAAATATTTTTCAGTGTTAATTATTTTGTCGAACAAAAATCATAGAAAAGCTTATGTTTAGTTCTTGTTGGTAAACAACTTCAAAACAATGGAATCAATTATTTTCCAGATTTTTCCATATCTTTTGCTTTGTTTTTTTCTTTTTTAGAGATTTTTTTTTTTTTTTTTTTTATTATAGTTTATAGTCTTTTACACCATGTGTTTTAAGACGCTCTTTTTTAGAGAGAGACATAGAAGAGACTAAAACAAACATGTAATAGGTGTAAGTGTACATCGTTGGTGTCGCAATCATTCTATGTCTGCATTCACTAGTTGAACCTAATAGAAACTAGACCACCTTGGCATTTATTAGTCATAGTGAGATAGTAAGGTTTACTCAGCGAGAAAAGCCATGAACTTCTTTATATAAGCCTGGACGGTCAACTAATTTAAATATTTTGTAGCTTTGAGCGCCTGGAGGCCACGCGTTTTATGATAGCTTGGCTGTCAATGCTGGGCATAAAGACAGTGATGGGCACCAACTACTTCAATTGTAGTTACAACTACATGCCAACTACCTCATGACAGAAGTAGTTATAACTACATGTTAACTACTTTAGAAGAGAGGTAGTTATAACTAGTTTCTTAACTACTACTAAAGTAGTTAACTACTTTCCAACTACTTTTTAACTACTCGTATATTTATAAAACATGTACTGTAAGATATAAAAACACAACAACAAAAAATAAATTTGCATTTAATAAATTTTTTTTAAGAATAATAATGATTGTTAACTAAATATAATAAAAACAAAGTATTTTTAAGCAAATATAATAAAAACAAAGTATTTTTAAACAAATATAATAAAAACAAAGTATTTTTAAGCAAATATAATAAAAACAAAGTATTTTTAAGCAAATTTTAGAAAAACAAAGTGTTTATTGATACATAAAGGTTGAATGACAAAGTTCAAAATTTGTTAAAACTGGAACGGCTTTTCAGAAAAACCATACGGTCAAATAAAGTGTCACTCATTTTGCACCTTCGAGGTGTCAAAATCATACCAGCCATGCTTGGAAGAGTAGAATTGGCTTTTATGAAAGCTCATTCTACAAATGGATAATCCTTCAGTGATTGAACATTTGATGCTTTAGATTATATTTTTAAATTATCTGGCTTTTTAATAATTTTGTTACAGCGCTAAGTCAAAGTAGTTAGACTAGTTATAACTACCAAACTAGATCATAAAAGTACTTATAACTACATGGCAACTACTCAAAAACAAAAGTAGTTATAACTACCATGTAACTACTATAAATGTAGTTATAACTACAGTAGTTACAACTACAGTAGTTAAAGTGCCCATCACTGCATAAAGACCATTAGTTTTGTTTGTTCGTGTTTAGTGAAAGGTCGCGTAGTTTGCTTGTGCGTAACGTATTATATAAATTATCAAAATCGATTGTGTTGCTTAAGTTAATTTTTTAAGGACACTAATCACTAGATTAACAACAAAAAATTAGATATTAGCTGGTTATTTGAAATTTATTGCAAACTCAAACTCTGGATTACAATAATTACAACAAATCAAACTCTAGAGCTGTTGTGTTGTTTAAACAAAACACTAGATTAACTAAAACAGCTTGAAAATTAGATGGTTATTTGAAGTTCATTGTACATTCAAAGACTTGATTTACTACAACTGAACAGATTAGAAGCCACATGATTATTTTAAGTTCATTGTAATCTGTGAAAAATCGAGTACTATAAACTTACAGTAAAGAAGCGTTTACTGCAGTTATGCTTTATGTGCTTAATATATGTTAAATGAAGTTGGATTTAATATAAGACTACAGTAATCGGATGCAATTGAATCAAACTTTGTGTGTATCAGGCAGAAAACAAATACCACACTTCATGAAAAAACAATAGAAAGTTGAAAGAGAAAAAAAACAACATTTCTTCTTAAAGATTCCGGGCTTACTAATAATGAAATTAAGAAATTTGTAATTTCCAATGATGATGATGATGATGGTGGTGGTGTAATGCAGTTGCAAGATCACTCCGTGATAAAGCCGTTTTGTAAAGAACATTTATTTGATTAATATGAACCTTGTTTTTTAAATGAATTTTCAGCGTTATACAATTATACATTATTCAATTAAACAGTGATGATCTAACAATGCCAAGTAAATATGGATGGTTGGCACACGTATATGCTTATAATGCTTTAAAACAAATCAAGAAGCTTCTATGAATTTTATGAAAATTAGTAATTAACTATATTTCAAAAATAACTTTGGGAAACAATCACAGGCAGTGAATAAGATGCAGTACTTTTATCAACAAGTTTTTGGAAGATAGATCATAAAAATGTTTTTTATATAAGCCTTCATTTTTAAATCTCTTAGCTGTTTAATAATAAACAAAACTTACAACATCTAGTACTCAGATTACAGATTGAAATAATTGAAATCTTTACTGCTCAATAAATTAAATACTTAAATTTTATTTCTTTTGTATATATTTTATTAACTATACAGATGAAAAACCAGGTTATAGCACATAATAAACCAACGATTATGCTAATAAAGTAAAATATCATCAAAGCAATTATGTCCTCCAAGTGCTCGGCGCTGACAGGGTTGACTGTCCAGGTATATATTAAGAAGTCCATGGAAAAGCACACCAGGAGCAACTAGGAATAAGCCAATATGAACTTTTGATTTAGCTTACATTATAGGTGTGTTTAGTTTGTGTTACTGGGGATTTTAATCAACAATTTTTTTGTAAAAAAATGGTGCTTGAGAAGCCGTCAAAGGACAAATATGAGGATAGCCCGCAATAGTGCAATTTGATAAAAAAAAAGTGTCTCAGTGTCACATTTTAGTTTTTGGTAAATTATTTACTTTTTATTTTTTTAGGTTAGTGAAATGAGTTAGTTAACCCCGCGAGACACTCAACCTGAGCAATGCATGTAAACTCCTAGCTTATGGGAGCTACGATGGTGACGCCCGTGGGATTCGAACCACGGATCTATAAGCCGACAGGCGAACGCTTTACCGCTTAGCCACCACAGCCGCCACCAATTACGATGCATTTTTACGTGCATTTTAGTAAGTTTAATTTAATTGCAGTTTAACTGGTATGTGTCAGTTAAGTATAGCAAAACAATGTAATAATATTTATTGACAGTGCTACACATATTAATGAATAAACAAGTTTTAAAAGTCAATAATCAGTAATCGGCCGATATTTTGTGAATCATATTGTTTTGTGAATTATATTGTTTTGCATTATTATTGTTTTAAAAACACAGGCACTTGCGCCGATCAAATCCTAGTTTGTATTATAATAAACATAATGGCTTAGTATACAGTCTTGCTTCAACGCCAATTAATCAGATCCCGGAGGTGTTTCTGAGGTATCTTTAAACAAAGTCAATTGTTTAAAAAGGCAAGAGCTGAAAAGAAGCCTTACTATCTAATGCGGCAAGCATAGACAAGGAAATCAGCGCTAGAATAGCCAAAGCCAACGCTACATTTGGCAAGCTCCTGAGATGTCTAGAGAACGACAGCGGCATTCGTCTCACTCCTATTGTTTCAGCTTATTAGCTATATTGGCCTTGTACTCACTAATTTGCTGTATAGCTGTAAGTCCTGGACACCTTATCGTCAGCAGATCTTAAAATTTGATCAATTCCATTTTTGCTCAACAGGAAGGGTGGCGGGTGTACCCCACCTTGGGCGTTTGGGAGTTGGGTCCCTTTTTAAAATTAGCCTCAACCTCAAGAAGAGGGGTACGGACAAAGAAAAAACTCCTGCAAATTTCAAACCACAATTCGTGCACCTGAAGGGGGCTCGCTATAACATTCGGCACAGGCCCTCCCTTTACATTCGGCGCAGGGCCCCCAAGACCTAAATCCGGCCCTGGGTGCACTAAAGGCCAGTACCGTACTAGGGGCGGTGGCAGCGGTTCCGCGGCACAGGGCGAAAATCTAGACGGGGGCGCCAAACATTTTGTGAAAAGTGGCTCCGACTCAGTGTTGTTTCAGTTAGGGTTTTTCAGTTAGAGTATCAGTTAAAGTTAGTCAATTTAATATTTTTTAGTTAGTATTACAGTTAAAGTTTGTCAATTTAATATTTTTTAGTTAGTATTACAGTTAAAGTTTGTCAATTTAATATTTTTTAGTTAGTATTACAGTTAAAGTTAATTTTATTCAGTTGTTTCAGTTAATATTACAGTTAATATTTTTTCAGTTACTATTACAGTTAATATAACAGTTATTAATATTCAAGCCTGGAAAACAAAATGAATATCGATTCAAGATTTTATTTTCATGCAGAAAACCTATAATTATTTTAGTTAATAAAAAATTTTTTTCATTTCAACAAATGTCCGTAGTTCTATATTTTTTGTAAGTTTGTTTCTTTTTCCATGCGTCAAATCTCCACACACAGAAAACACCCTCTCAACGTAAGCCTTTCAACAGAGGTCCGCAATTCCGCAAGTTTCGACCACGTGAGCTTCCGAATCTTTTTCTCTCACACTACAAAGTGCGCGTTGTTACAATTCACCAGCTCAACACTGCTGTCAACTCTGTGGTCGATCACCGGTGCACCGCGATTTCCAATAATTATTACAACGCTTTGGTTGATCTAAGATGGATGCTCACGTAAACAATTTTATCATATTTGGGGTTTAAGTGTGTTATGTGTGTGACTATGTCTTAAAAAGTAATCTTACACTGTTCTACGAATTTGTATGCCCACTCAGCATTTTCAGCAACAATTGTCGCACTAAATATTTCTCCATAACTCTCAAGGAAATACAGGTGCTCAGACGCCATGCTTGAAACCAACATTAACAATAACACTCAACCACACTCAACCAAGCTTCAACTCTGATTGATGTGATGTACACCAGTGTATGCATGCGGTGAATTGTTACAAAGCGGTTGAGCTCAACCGGAGTAGGCTGTGGTTAATTGTTACAACGCTTTGGTTAAACCGGTGTCTCATCTGGTGGATTGTTACAACGCGCGCAAAAGACACGAGTGGGTCCGGTTACCAAATATAAACAAATATAATTTTGGCGCATTTCAGTATTGGTTTTTCCGAAAGCATTTTTTTCAGTTTGTATTACAGTTACTACTTTTTTTACTATTACTATTACAATTAAAGTTAACATGATTTTTCAGTTAAAGTTTCAGTTAGTACTTAACTTAAATCTCTTTTTTCAGTTATTAGACTTAATTCAGTTTAAAGTTACGCTTAACTGAAACAATACTGCTCCGTCATCAGTTTTTTGGCAGGAAAAATGAAACGAGAGTTTCAAAAAAATATTTGAAAAGTTGCTCCGGTAATCAGCTTTTTTGGAAGCAAAGATAAAAGTTAAAGACAGATAGGATGTTGTAGGGCGCATTCATTAGACTTCGCCCCGGGCGCCAAAACTCCTAGGCACGCCACTGCCATAGGTAAAGAAGACTATTTTTGGGGTAGGGTGTTTTTAGTAGAATAGCATTTTCAACTTATTATTGTTGCTATTTATTAATTTCTTCATTACCGTTGACATTGGTGGAAGATTTTGAGAGTTGCTCAAATTACAGTTTTTTCTTGACCCGCTTGAGGACTTTGTTTCATGACCTGTTTTATACCCGTCCAGCAAATTGCTCCTGGAAGTTGGTTGTTTTTTACGTTTTACAAGTTTTTCTTTCGAACTAGTGTTTAGATTTTTTTTACCTTTCTGTATAAATTTCAATTTTATGAGTTTTAATTATTTGTGATATCTTTTTATGTTATCAATTATTACTCACCATATACGTTCGAAACACGCGTGGAAAAAATACTTCAAACATCGTAATAACAAACAATTAAAATGGTTGAATACTAATATTGACGTCACATGGTTTTTTTTTCAAAAAATATTATATTAGAAAAATATTGGTTAAAGTGGGATACTACCGCCACCTCGAAGTTTTTGAAGATTTATAAAAAACGCGTTGAAGATTAAGATCAAACAGCACATTATCACTGTACTCATTAAACTTTTCTACATCTCATATACCTTGTTATAAATTTGGGTATCAACGTTTTTTGAGATATTGTCAAGTATATGTAAGCTTCTAGTGTTGGGTATTTTCACCACTTGGTGGCTATTGTTCCACGTAGTAATTTTGGGTCAGGAGACTGTCTTGTCTCGATATATTCTTTAGGCGATTTGTCAGTGTATTTCTAATTTACATAATGAAAAATACATTTTTTTAAAAACAACGTTTTTTTGCGCCCTAAAAAGTATCAAATAATATTCCTATAATTCATATACAACGGAAAAGGTTGTGGGCGCCTTATTTTTTATAACCATTTGTTTTATTAAAGTTGTTGATGTTGCAGCCGTAGCCTATAATGTGCCCGCAACGTTTTCCGTTTTATTTTAATAGTTCAAACTATCTGGAAATTAATTTATCTTGTTTTTGTCCATGTGAGCAATTCTATACGGGCCCTATATGGAGCCAATATGGGCAACTATATGGGTTCCATGTGGGCAGCCCAGATGGGGTCCGGATTATTTTAGCACGGAGCTTTATGTGGGTCCCATATGGGCTAAACCTAGTAGTCTGCGTTTCGGCCGCCATTTGCTATGAAATACTGCCTTTACCGACTTGCCGGCCTTGTAAAAGGTCTCGACAACAATCTCTTTTTTTGCCAACATAATATGTCAACGAAAAATAGCCCGGCAACAAGACGGCAACTCTGGCAAGTTTTGACAACGTTGGCGTTGTCTCGATTTTTGCTTATTCATTGTTATATTTTGCACATTCGTGCATTATGAGTCAAATAAATTGTCCCGTATTATGTATAAAAAATAACTGTATTACTTATCAACAGAAATGTAGTACCTGGTACTCGTACTCGTACTTCGTACTCGAGTACATTTTCAAGAACTCGGACTTGATGCATTGGTACTCGTACTCGTTAATCCACTCAGTACTCGTACTCGTTATTCTACTAAATACTCGTCAAAGTTGTTTCACAAGTATTCAGCGGCGTTAGATAACACCTGCCTTTATATCGATGCACAGCTGACCAAATATCTTGAGATGAAGATAACTGGTGATGTGGATGATGCCCTGACGTTTTGGCAGAGACATTCCATAGTGACCTAGTGACCTTGACAAACTATATCACCCAGGACTTTGTACCTTAAGTATTCCCGCATCAAGTTCACCAGTGGAACGTGTTTCAGACATGGTGGAATAATTTTAAGACCCCATAGGGCGTCTGAGTGTGAAATGTCGTCGTTAATTTTCCTGAAATGTGTTAGTTTTGTGATGTAAAATAATCTATGCTGTTGTTGACTGTGTTACTGTCACTAACTGAAAAATTAACGTGTGCTGAATTTCAACGTTGACTAACTGATATATTATTATTTTGAATATGACAATAATATTGAAGACACATTTAGTGCAAATATTTCATTTTTGGTTTGACAATACGGAGAAAAAGCCTACAATTGGACTTGGATTTGTGAAGGTTAACTATGTTTATGGTAGCCTAATGTGCTGTATATTGTGTACTAGCGGGCTACTCGGCGTTTCCCGGAGTTTTTAGAAATATTTCTATTGTTTTTCCTCTATTGACTCTCAAGGTTGTGTGAAAATTTCATTACAATCGGATGAATGGTGTAGCAATGCATAAAGGACAAACATAAAAACAAACAGACAGAGAGTCATTTTTATATAAATAGCAAAATTTTCAAAAAGTACTCGCAGAAAATTTCTTGTACTCGAGATCTCAGTCCTCGTACTCGATCCCCTGGTACTCGTACTTGCTCCGTAGGCAGAGGCGTGGATTCAGCAAAATGTTGAGGGGGGCGAAGATTTTTCAACTCAAACCCAGAGAATCTTCAAACAAAAATGACCATCCCAATATACATTTGTATGTTGCATGTTCATGTAAATCATCATATTAGTTAAAAAAACATTTAAAAAAAGTTAACTTTTATTTAATATTGAATGCAGAGAAAAAGCATTTAAATTATGAATGTAACAAAGGGTATCGACGTTCTTTCATTTTTAGAAAATTGTCCACTGAATCATTAAGATAAAATAGACTAACGGTGCTTAAAGATTGAAAAATAATAGCAGAGTAACTGGATATTAATCAACAAGTATGATAAATATTGCTTTCATCAACTAATCTAAATACTCAATCGTGTGCGAGCTAATAAAAATAATTTTAAATGAATTGGAAAAATCTTGGTGAGAGAGCTCAAGCAACCGTGTAGGATAAGAATATGCTAATTGTTCGTCAAGCTAGGACAGATACACGAGTCTGAATTTCATACGAGTTCGATCGGATGGACCGAAAGCAAGCAATCAAGCAATCAATCGATTAAATTTCTATAGCGCGATTTACTTGGCGTTCAACAGATAACTTTTAAGCCCCGACGGAAAACAGTGAGAGAAGTAGATTTAGTGATTGAAGTAAGAAGAGAGTTTCAGAGAAAGGTACCAGAGTAGGAAAAAGAGCATTTAGCAAAAGAATGCTTAACAGAAAAGAAGAGTGGAGAGGAGCAATTTTTTATTTTAAACATTAGTAAGCAAATTTTAAAAATCATCCTATATCTAAGTGGAATCCAGAGAAGAAAAAAAAGAGATGGAAAGATATGAGAAAAGTAAGAGGTGCGAGAAACTAAGCACTAAAAGATTGAAAAATATTAGCAGTAGATTATAAGTAATATAATAAAAAAAGTATGATAAATACTGTTTTTATCAACTAATCTAAATATTCGATGGATGAGCTAGAAAAGATATTTTTTCTATTTGGTGGAAAAAACTTGGCCCCCCTCAGCCCTCCCCAATCCACGCCTCTGTCCGTAGGCCCATAAGTACTCGCAACATCTCTGTTTATCAATTGTTTTTTCCTCAAAAATCTTGGAACTAGTTGATCTAAGATATTCCGAATTTGAATCATCTAGTGTTCGGACTTGTTTTCTTTCTTAGAAAAAATTAAAAAATGTCTCAACAAACTGACACTGATTCAGAACTTTAAAGCTAAAACTATTCCTAACCCTAGGCCTAAGGTTACTGGTAAAAATTGTAGCATTTTATAATTTTATTACATACGGCAAGTTTATTTTCATAAGACGTCGGTTGCCGCCAGTTGTCGCGAATCCCGGCGCAATTGTCGGCGTAGTCGACACTAACCTCTCATTCCCGACTTTCAGCAAATAACAGTACGTGTAACGCGGCGGCCG
The DNA here is from genome assembly GCA_963978895.1 of Erpobdella octoculata. Taxonomy (NCBI): domain Eukaryota; kingdom Metazoa; phylum Annelida; class Clitellata; order Hirudinida; family Erpobdellidae; genus Erpobdella; species Erpobdella octoculata. The sequence continues at coordinate 18,123,575 of OZ022242.1, forward strand.
CGGTGGTCAGCAGTTGATAAAATTAGTGCGCACAGGCGTGTAATACAAGGATTGATATATAATTATATATATCAATGGTAGGTATTTAATATATCAACTAATGCAAGCTATTGCGCAATTGTACACTGTCATTCCTAAAGATCAAAAGAGGTGGTGCTGCAATTGAATAATAATATATAGAGATTTAAAAAATCCGTCATTTTGACGGATTTCTCTAGTAGAGATATTAAAAACAACTTTCAAGTTTTAGACAGACTTGTACATCTCCATTTTGGTATGTAAATCAATGAAAATAAACAAAGTGTAGTGGTTTAAAAACAAATGTCGTAAATTCTCTGGTGCGTCTGGATTGGTCAGTACTATTGACAAGGCGCGCGCCATGGCAATAAGCGGCGAAATTGCTATTGACATGGTGGAGCGTATTATTAATAATATTATTATTAGCATATTAACCCTAACCCTAACTCCAAACTTACCCTTACCCGCCCTCCTAATCCTAACCCTTACGCCATGTCAATAGTAATTTCGCCGCTTATTGCCATGGCGCGTGCCTTGTCAATAGAATAATAGAATTAATGGTCTGGATTTAAGGACTAGACCTTGAGTTAATAACTTTTGTGGTTAAAGCGATTAGAAAGATGTTGACTTCGAGAAACTCTGCTTCTCTAAAGGCAAGGTTTACTTACAAAACTCATCAAACAAAGTGATCAAAGCAAAAACAGCAGCTAACTTAACTCTTAAGTTCTTATCTTAAGGCTAGGACAGAACGACGGACTAGGAGTCTAGTGATTAGACTCTAGTCTAGTTTAGAGTTTAGACTAGCTGCTGTTTGTCTTTTTTCACAATCAAACCACATGCATAGTAACAATCAAATTTATATATTCCAAATCCTCTTGGTTTGCCCTATCTATTAAAAAAGTGTATGGAGGTATTAATTTTTTGTCAATTTTTAAATCCCTTCACTGCCAGTCTTGCTTGCCTGATTGCTTCAATGTTTGAAAATTAACTAACTTCCTGTCATACAATTGAGCCGACATTTGAAATATTAAGCTCAATCCCCCTGTTCAATCATTCAATATTTTGCTTACAACACCTTTAGAAATAATTGTAATATTGAGGAATTTGAAAGCTTCACACACTTATGGATGTGATGAAATAGATCCACAGTTGGCTAAAGTCTTGATCCCACACATCGCCTATCTTCTGGCGGTCCTAGTAAACCGATCTATTCAGTCAGTCAGATTTCCTAATCAACTGAAAATTGTAAAGTAATCCCTCTACATAAATCCCATGAAAAAATCTTGTAACAAACTATGTTTCATCTAAAAAAATTAGTATGGTTTAAGAAGAGATTATTCAACCTGGATGCCTCTGGCCTGTCAGCATACAGAGATTACAGAAGTTATTGATAGAAAGAAATATGCTATTGGAATATTCCTTGATCTTGCCAAGTCTTTTGACACTGTAAACTATCAGATACTAACTAAGAAAATGGAATATTATGGCATTGGTGGTATTGCCCTTAAATGGTTCGAAAGTTACTTGGAAAACCGTAAACATTTGGTTTATTTTGGTGGTGCCTCATCATCCTTTCAGCAAATTTCTTGCAGAGTTCCACAGGGTTCTGTTTTGGGTCCGCTGTTCTTTCTTATATACATTAATGATTTATGTTCGGTTACAAATGTATTCGAATATTATTTATTTGCTGATGACAAATGTGAATACTGATTTAGACATGCTTTATGAATGGTTTTCTGCTAATAAACTCTCTTTAAACTTGAATAAATCCAATCACATTATGTTTCATAACTTAAAACATAACGTCAGCTGTTATATTCTCATTCGTATGAAAAACCTCATTATAAACTGTGTTGTTTTTACTTCAGAAGCATTCTATATGCACTCTCTTACACTCCCATCCAATGTCTCATACTCAATTGTAGTTTGCCAAAAACAATACTAATAATGTTTTTCAACTACCGTATTTTATCGCTTATAACGCGCGCGTTATATGCGTTTTTACATACAGTTTTCTCCTTAAGCGTGTTATATGGGTGTGCGCGTTAAATGCGGTTTTACATACAACGCACCCCTAGAGCGTTATCTGCATGCACGGGTTATATGCGGTTTTATATATCAAGCACAAAAAGCGATTAGGAACGGGATATATATATATATATATATATATATATATATATATTAAAAGCGGAAAAGCTATCGGGAACGGGAAATGTATATATATATTTCCCGTTATATGTGTGTGCGCGTTATACCAGAATTTACTTACATATGCGCGTTATATTCGTGTGCGCGTTATACCAATCTTTATATGCGAAAAAATACGGTAGATCTCATTCAGGTTGCTATCTTTATGTACATGTTACTATCATCTGACATTCACAGCTACTCTCTTAGTCATAAAAGCTGGTTTCGTTATGAACAAGCCCGAACTACCGTGAAACTATTATCTTTAAAAATTCTTAGACTTCGCTTGTATTCTAAGATACCACACCACATTACATTTTCATTATCTTTGTCTGAGTTCAAAACATTGTATAAATTTCTCTTATTGCACAATAATACTTAGGCAGCCCTTTTTAGCAGGAAGAAATTCCCTTGGGTCTGACCTTGGAATTTACTGCTATTAACTGTTAGTTACAACTGGTATGAATGCTTTATTGTATTTGATCCAAGTTTTTTTTCGATATTTTGATTTATTTGTGTACTATGTCTCTTTGTGAGTAAATAAAAATCCTAACAAGTGAACCGTAAAAAATTTGTTTTTTAAAAATCCTTTATAATTTTTCTTTTTTAACAATTTTTTTGCGTGAATATCTAATTTATTTTTTTATTTTTTTGCGTGAATATCTAATTTATTTTTTTATTTTTTTAGCATGAATATCTCAAAAATAATTTTTTGGTCCTAACGAGTCCACGGACCAAGTTTCATATTGATTGGATGTGTTCAATCAATCAATCAGACAGAAAGGTGAAGTTAATATAAAGGATTTAAAAAAAGAATTAAACAGGGCATATTTTTCATCTCTTGGAACCTTTCATTTTTCATCGGTCATTGAACTGGTTTCTTGGAATGAATCTTATCAGTATCTTGACTGACAACTGAAGAGACTTTTGAATTTAGCAATAATTCTTTATCAAATTTCACATCTCTGAATCTCTTCACATTTTGAGTTTCATGATGCCAAAGTCTATAGGAATCATTTCCATCATAATTATTGACCTTTGGAAGTTTTTAAAAATGGTTTTTGTCACTTGCACTGTTGCACCATTGTCAACATACAAAGCTGAATAATCATCACAAACTTCTGTCAAAGAAACAAATGTCCCGATGGTCATTGCTTATTCCGACTTGGTTGACTTTTGAGGTCTGCCATCTATGATCCAATTCTCGCAATGTTTTATGAAATGGCCTTTGCAATAAAAACACTTGCTTTCTCTGTTGACCTGTTTTTTTCACATATGTTTTGTCATTGTGGACTGCTAAGGCTTCTTGCCTTGTTTTAAAACGTACTTCCGACTACCCATTCCCCCTTTCGGTTATTGGAGGGGGGGCAGAGGGCGATTGTTTTCCCCAAGTGTTTTTGAAATTTTTTATTTTATGAAATGAAGACGAAATTTTAGAAAATTGTTGGAAAATGTACCTCCGACTACCCATTCACCTTGCTGGTTATTGGGGAGCAGGGGGTGGTTGACCCCCCAAGGATTTTTGAAATTTTTTTAATAAAATAAATAAAGAAAAATCTAAGAAAATTGTTGGAAAATGTACCTCTGACTACCCCACAGGTCATCAGCTATTTTTGGAAGCAAAAGAGTATAGATTTTGATTTTTAGAAAATTTTTGGAAAATGGACATTTATAAGAATGTGAACAATTTATTCAGAAATTTTCCCAGGCTCATAGGAAACCCTCCCCTCAGTCATCAGTTATATTTGGAAGCAAACGTGTACAGACTTTTTACTTCTATATATATATATAAATGAATGTTTGTGAGTCTGTTTGTCTTTTATAGAAATCTAAACCGCTGGAGCGATCTTGGTGAAATTTGGCAAGGAGGTAGTTCTCATACAGGGGACGAAATTAAGAAGGTTTGGACTCCCTACTACGATCACCCGGCTCAGAGGAGCCAAAGTGCGTATGTACGACCATCAAAGGTAATAAAATTCAAGTTTAGTTTATGTAACAACGTTTGAAGGCTTCAAGCAACTTTTAGCAAATCTATTTTTTGTTTTATGAGCTTAAAGAAGTTAGGAAAGAGTGGAAAAGAGAAAATGAGTGCGAGCGGGAACGGGAGAGCAAGTGGGAACGGGAGAGCAAGCGGGAACGGGAAAGCGACCGGAAGCGGGAGAGCAAGCGAGGAAGGAAACGGGAGCAAGAGAGAAAAAGGATAAAAAACCTCTGAAAAACTTGAGCAATGCCGGGTAACCCCGCTAGTTTTTTATATAAAGTAAATAAATACAAAGTTTTAGAAAAAGGACCTCGGGCTACTCTCCCCCCCTGGTCATCAGCTATTTAAAATCTATAAAATCACCACAATACATTTAATATAAAAGCTCAAATGATTAAAAAATGTCACTCATCAAAAACTAAAAAGTAGACAATAATTTTTTAAATTGCACACTAGGAAGCTTAAAATAATTTTCCTATGAGCCTGGCAGGATTTATGAATAAATTGTTCACATTTTGTTAAAAGTTTCTAATTCTTATAAAACAAAAAAAGTTGGATGCATATACAAAAACATCATTTTCTTAAACATTCAACCAATCTAAGCCTAAAAAAATAGAATTTTTAAAGTATGTTGATGTTTGTGCTTCATCATTTTCAGATTTTTTCCCATTTTTTACAACTTTTGCTGAGAATTTCTTCAATAATTTGTATACAGATTATTTCCTTGATTTTTCTTGGCTTGGCCAGCATCATGACACTTGTAGCACTGTCATCTAATCACTGGTTAGAGGGAAACAAATTGAGACGAGGACTGTGGAGCTATTGTGTTCTGAAGCCGAACGGAGTGGAGAAATGCCAAAGCACCTTAAATGAAAGTAGGTTTATATCTGGTGGTAAGAAACGGTCAATTACATCAATTTCTTGGCTTGGAATAATTTGGGAATTAAGATAACTGAAAATAAAAGTTCAGAAATATTTACTAATAAAACTAAAGTTTTTGATTGTGAGAGTATTTAGTTTCTATTTACATAAAATATAATTTTGTTCATTCATGTTTTTTTATTACCCCAAAAATTACCATATCCAACAGTGTGGGTGACTTCATGTGGAGTGCTCTGTGTTGTTGCCTTTCTTTTTATCCTTCTTTCTCTTTTTCTTTTCCTTCTGCATGTTCTCATGTTCAGCAACAAATCGGTCAGACGCACTACATTCGTCTTCGTTATTGTCTTCAACGTGTTTGCCCGTAAGTTATTTGTTTAAATTTTTTCATAGTTAATGTTTTTTTTCAAATTTATTGGATAATGTAATGTTAATCCTGGCTATGATTTGTGTTACAATAATCTTTTCTTTGGCTGTTAATTAAAAAAACTCTGCCTTGCTTTTGCGAGCCAGTCCTAGGCCTGGATAAAGAAGGGGGAACAGTTAAAAGAATCAAATTATGATCTATGACAGGAAGTACTTTGGTATATCTTACATACTGCTATAGCAGTCTTGGTGTTAAGGAATATAAACTGTAATTAAAAAAGTTCATTAAAATAAATTATAATATTTTTCAATGATGGTTCCCCAAGCAATAGTTTCAAGTCCAATTTAAAACTTACCAATTATGGATGGCTGACATTGGCTATCATTTCCATACCCTCATGTAGTATGATTGAAATTTATAACAATTTAATAATAATAATAATAATAATAATAATTGTAATGATGATGATAATAATAATAATAATAAAAATAATGATAGTGATGTAATTGATTGCTACAAACCTTAGTATTATTGCAATATTTTCTTTTCACTCTTCTTATGTTTTTACATTTCCACCAGTGTGCAGTTTGTTGTCATGTCTTGTGGCCTTTCCAGTTATCTTCATAAGAAACCAGCTGGAGCAGCAGCAGGGACAGTTTAAAATCTACAAATGGTCATTTGGGTGGTCATATGGACTGGCCTGGGGTTCCTTCATCTTTCTTTCTGGTACATTCGTTGTCGCTTTTCTGGACCCTCTGACCTTTGGTAAAGGCATGAATGAAAAGTCAAAACGGCATACTGCTAGATCGCGGTCATCATCGTCAGAAGCTGGACACGTGAAGGTAACTCTAAGAGATGATGACTAATCTCTCTGCCAGCCAAATTGCTCATCAGCTGATTGGCTGCTGTGATATATGTATTATGATTAGATGATATTAATTGGCTGATTTGTTTTTATTGTTTGTTGACTTTTTTACTTTATGTTTGATTTTTATTGATGGAATTCAACCTAAAAATATTAATCTCAGCTGATATGTTGTCTTTGTTCTTATGAATTTTTTTTCTAGACTTTTTAAACTAATTGTGCTAGTAAGTTCAAAAGGTTGCTAATAATAATAATGTTAATTGTTACATCACATTAGTTTTAGGCAGACATTTGAACTCATTCATTTATTTATTTGCATGTTCAAATCTCACAAAATGTATACTCAAAAAATAGCGATCCATTACACTGTACTGCTCTAGTAATCAGCTTCCGTGTGCCTAAAGTGCCCGTACCGTATAAGTTTGCTTAAATTTGTTTGTTTCTCTGGAGAGCTGACATTCATAATGTTTCATGTCATCTCAATATTAATTGCTGCCTTTTCAGCACATCCATGATCTTCATAACCTCCATGACATCGTGCCAAAGCTGTTCTATTTTTATTTCTTTGTAAAATTGCTATGGAATTTGTGGTAAGTTATGCAATACATATCTCTACACGTCGGGGTTTTTTTTTAAAGAATTAGCTTTCTTTTGCAAGTTCGTCATATTGTTTTGTTTAAACTGGGTATTTAGTAAACTCCACATTTGTTGTACCTAGTCACTGCAATCTATTAGCCATTTATGAAGTTAAATCCTCATCACGCTCATATTAAGTAACTCAGCTGAATTCTTTGATCTCATCATGTCAAGATCTCCTAAATTTACAAATCGAACCAACAACACTTGCAGGACTTTTTATTTCAGTTTCATGCATTTATCCTGCTTTATTTTAAGTCTATCTGGTTTTATATATGTTTGCTTTCTTTTTATGTTTTTTACATTACTTGACATTTTTTTAAACAATTTCTCTTAAATTTTATTATAATAAATAATTTCCTTGTTGAAATGTTGTCTTTCTTTTTTAAATTCAGAATTTTGAAAGAAATGCTAATAGAAATTAATAACCAATATTAAGCTAGGATTTTCTACAGCTGTTAAAACACAACCATAAAATTATTTAAATAAATAAATTACTAAATCAAAAAAATGAAAAAGAAACGTTGCTGCGTCATTTAATCAATGCGGTAATTTTCAGTGATGGGCAAAAGTTGACGAAAAAGTTACTACCTAATAGTTTAACTACTTTTTTAGTTAAAAACAAAGTTTAACCAAGTCAAAAAAGTTTAGTTAAAGTGATAGTTTAACTACTTTTTTAGTTTCTGACTAAAAAGTATAACTAAAAAATGTAGTTGCTTTAGAAAAATCAAAATAAAACTTTGTTTATCAGTTCTTGGGTTTATACCTTATTATTAAGCATCTGCGTCCCAAAATCGTTATCTCGAAATCAAGCGAGATTTCAAAACGATACGGGAGATCCCGTATCGCCATTGAAACGATACGGGAGATCCCGTATCGCCATTGAAACGATACAGCCTGCGGAAGAAGTCTTGTATCGAAATAAAATAGCGAGACTTAAATTTGGTTCTCGTATAAAGTCTCGAAACAAATACCGAGATTTAAAAAAATATTTTCCAATAAATAACGAAAGTCATACATATTTAATTAACGATTGTCACAACTGTGAATATTTGCAATTGACTCATCAACATTGATTAATTAATCTACCTATTGACAGAAGTTCATAACTATTATCATCCCCACTTTAAATTCGGTTTTCCTGACAGCCTGTAGCCTCATTATTTACTATTTTTAGTCTGGGAACCGGCAGCATATTTCAATATATATATATATATATAAATATATATATATATATATATATATATATATATATATATATATATATATATTATTATTAATGAGAATAATGAGTAATGATCATTCTATGTTTATGTTTTGGTTTAGTCTGTTTGATAAACTTATTTTTGCAAATTTGTTACATAGAATTGGAATGATTATTTTAGTGTTTCGATATCCGTAATTGACCGTAATAGTAGCTCATCTAAGATATATCTTTATAATCTCGATTATATTCTTGGTTGTATGTGAGTATGTGTGTGCCACCTGTAGTGTGCACGTCGTCTGCAGCTGGAATTCAAAACTTTCTCAGCTTCTTTCTTGCCAACCGGATTCGCCATCGCCTATGAATAAACCCGCTGGATTTTCTTCACTTCTTAATTCTTGCATACAGGTACTTTCTCGCGTTTGTCATCATTTAGAGTCTAAATTTAGAATAATAGATGTACCGAAACTAAACAAATTAAACTTATTTCAAGTTTTAAAAAACAAATAAATTTTTTAATATTTAAATTTTTTTTTCAATGAATTCCTTTAATGTAGTTATTAGTAATGTCTGTCCCGTATAGTTCATTATTCTATGTTATCTCGTTTTATTCAAGACAAAATTTCCACTTCAGTCGAGATCCCGATATCGTATCGTATCGTTATTGTTCTAGGCGTCTCGTATCGTATCGTTTAATTCGAGACAAATTTCAGAAATCGTATCGTATCGTTCCAAAAAAAAATAACGGGACGCAGAAGCTTACTTATTATGTTTTGTTTACAATTATTTCCTTTTCAACTCTCAAACCTCGCTGTATTGTAGTGTAGAGAATAGTATAACTAATAAGTAAAGAATAGAATGCGTAGTGCTATAGTAAAAACATGTTTAGAAGAAATCAAGCTTAAAGATGACAGGGCAATAAAAATTTTAGTGCAAGATGCCGAATTTGTCTTAATAAGTGCATCTGCGGCAACGTTTCCAGCAGTTCTAATTTTCGTCCAAACATAAAGGTTAGATAGATTTGCTTTGTAGTTCTGTTTTATTTAATTGCCATAGAAAACATTATTAACTGAAAAGCAGTTAGCATAACAGACATATTCAAAATGGTTTGCTAGTCTCAAATGAATAAAATTATTAAATAATTTGTTTTACTTAAATTCAATTTATGTAAACTTAGCATCAATGTTTTCCTACTTACTACAGGAATTTCATTCGAAAGAGTACTTATTACCAGCACGCAATAGGCAAAGCTGTTAATACAAACAAATGACGAAGAAAAGACAATGAGGAAAGTGCAGATGAAATGCTTCCAGTGAAGAAACAGGTTGCAATTAATTTTATGCTTCCAAGAAAATTCTTATTAATATGGATTTAGCTTGTTCATGCATGTAAAAAAAAGTTTCAATTGGTTTTTTTTAATTATTTCAGCTAGCATCATATCTTTCTTCTAAAGATAATAGCATGAATAGTCTAGTCTTCTGGCATTCCCTGTAACAGCTGAAGCGTTCAAGAATTCCTAGTTCGGCTGCTGGAAAAATCTTGACAGCTCGAAGATGCAAGATGGCCGATGAAACAATATGCTGATTTTCCTGTGGTCAAGCTTTAAGTCCCAAACCAACTTCAGCCCAAAGTAATCATGTTATAAGATTGATATGGTCGAGTCAATTTTAAAATAAAAATTTAATATGCCGTTTTGTTGGAAATAAAAATTCAAACAATGAGTTATTCTACTTTTTGATCATGTTATTCAATAGTTGAAGAACAAAATTTCAAACATTGAGTTATTTTAATCTTAATTAATTGAAAGAACCGAAAGTGTCAAAATCAGTATAAAAAACAAAAAAAGTTAAGAAATAGTTTAACTACATTTTTTTATTTTAGTTATAAAATTTTTTACATTAGTTTCAACCAAAAGTTTAACTAAAGTTTTTTAGTTAAAAGTTAGTAAAAGTCATACTTCCACATTCAGTCATGCCAACAATTATAAAACAAACAGTAAGGAAACAATCCTCAGTGAACGATGAAATAGTCTAATCCCTCGTCGGAACAGTTGTCAAGAATTTGGGTTGTCGGTCGAGATTTTGATTTATTGAGCCAAGTCCAAAAATTCTTTGACTTTGTCTTCCGACTTGTTTATATTTCTCCACTTGTCTTTGATATCAATACTGCTTCGGTTTTTTAAATTTGCTAGTTGCCTTATTTCAGCCCACCTATAAAGATGTCAAAAAATGGATAAGATAAGAAAATGTTAAATCTGCAGAGATATAAGGGAGAAGCATTAATATATTTCTTCTCAAACAGAAGGGCCCATAGACTTGGACAACATAGAGCAAAACAAAAATGGTATGCAAACGTTCGAAACACAATGCAAAATAAAACCAAAACCAAAAAGAAAAAAATTAAATTAAATGTATACATTTGATTATTGTTTTAATGCAACATAAAGTTAAAGGAGACTTATTGCAAACAAAACTCATATTGCATTTCCTTATCTCTTACTATTAAAACCCACTTTAAATTTTACAATAAAATAAATTTTATTTCATCTACCTTCCAGGTCCCAGACGTTTTATGGCTATCGCAAGCCTTTTTTCCTCATCAACAGTCCAGAAGCTTTTCTTCTTCATCTTTCTCTTGCTCGGTGAAGCATTTGACCAGTCGTTCTCTATTGTCATCAAATAAAAGTTATAAAGCTTCTGCGTCCCGTAATCGTTATCCCGATATCAATCGGGATTTCAAAACGATACGGGAGATCCCGTATCGCTATTAAAACGATACAGCCTGCGTGGGAAGTCTCGTATCGAAATAAAATGGGGAGACTTAAATTTTGTTCTGGTATAAAGTCTCGAAAAAAATTCTGATTTAAAAAAAATATTTTTCAATAAATAACGAAAGTCATACATATTTAATAACGATTGTCACAACTTTGAATATTTGCAATTGATTCATCAACATTAATTAATCTACCTATTGACAGAAGTTTATAACTATTATTATCCCCACTTTAACTCATTAATGGTCACTACCATACGAAAATACAAAAAATGACGTTGCGTTTACGCAACTGTAATCGTTAATGGGTTAAATTCGATTTTCCTAACAACCTGTAGCCCCATTATTACTATTTATAGTATGGGAACCGGCAACATATTTCAATATATATATATATATAACATATATAAAACCAGCTCGTCTCTGTTCTATAGCATTTTTTAGTGCCACATTGAGAATAGTTATCAAAGATATCTAAAGCAGAGGTTAAGCCACGCCCCTCTTAGGCTGTTAATCGACCTCTGCATACTTCCATTTAGAAATATGCGAACCGGCATCAACGGTTGGCAAGGCAATCGTACTCGCTGACATCGACCAAGTAGCGTCTTTGTGGAATGCAAATTTTGAACTTAAAACTTTTCTTGTTCTACAATGCTTTTATTAACTCGTCGTCTCTGTTTGTTTCTCTGTCTGTTTCAAATCTTGCAATAAATTTTTGAGTGATTCCCAATGCTTTTATCTACTCGTCGTCTCTGTTTGTTTCTCTGTCTGTCTGTTTGTTTCTCTGTCTGTTTTAAATCTTGCAATCAATTTTTGAGTTACTTCCTGATGATAGATTTTTTTCAAATTTTGCATACATGCTCAAAATAGAAGACAATGCAATATTCAATTATTAGTTTTACAATAAGTCAATTAATTTAGTTAATAAGCAGTTTGTTTATTTAACAGTCTACAAGAAACCGCAAATTGAATAAAATTTGTCTCATGGGAAGCTAGCTAAGTTGTTTATTTAACATGATGTGGTACTCTGGAAGTTTGACAAGGTTTGCGACTTTAATATAAAATAAAAGAGTAATATAAGAAAAAATTGATTGCAAAATTTGTGTTTTAATTACATATAAAAGCATTGGGTTTTAAAAATTCGTTTTTAATTTACTTGTTTCTTTTTTGTATGCAAACAAGCTCGGTAGGCAGCTTGACACGGTTTTGGCGGAAGGTTCCAAGTTCCAAGCAAGATGTTTTGTTACTTTACAGCTGCTGCAATGATCTCATGCTGGTAAAGAAGTTGTCACATGTCACATTTCTGCCTGTACTTTCAAGCTTGCACACAGATCTGTAACCACACGTTAACTATGATTGGTTTCCTTCGTCTCACCTTGTCGACCTATATAAACTTGAAGCCTCAAAACATAAGTTGTTTGGCTGTCACTCAGCATCCACAGCGTGATTCCATACTTTCCAGCTGTGCTAGGGTATATATTGCGTGAATGGTCATCGTCCACAAAACTTGAGTAGTTATTTATCTCAGGTGACATCCTGAAAGGAAACAAATGCATCTTCTAATGTTTCTTTTCACATATCGAACACAACATGTTTTGGAGCTAACTTGTCAGTCTGATGCAGTTCTCTATGATTAGCTGCATAGTCAATTTTCAGTACACGTGATATATGCGTGAAACGAATTCTTGACATGCTATTTTCTAAAAAGGTCACCAATGTGTTAAGTACAAAGCTAAACCATTTCTTTTTACAGATAAAATACTTGGAGTCGTTTTTGACCCCAGTGGTATCGAGTACTATTTTTTTAAATTTAGTGACACCTAGTTGATAATTTTTTGGTACTGTTTAGTCTTTTGTTAGAGGAGATACAATGCAGAAAATAAAAAAAATTAGTTTGTTTGAGCATCTATTCTCCAAGAACCCTCTGGGTTCCAAAACCACCCCAGCAGTCATTCCAGGGTTAAATGATACAAAGAGTATCAATAAAAACAATTTATTTTTACTTTTAAAGCTCTGAAAAAATAAAGGTTGATTAATTAACTCACCATTTCTCCTTCTTGTGAGCTGTTCGTCAAGGTCCATGCTGTCATTCAAATTTTCCACTGGTTTTGGTTTCCTGGTAGTGTTTTCTGTCATCGGGGAGATGATTTTTACAGTTTCAGTCTTTTTCTGCCTCGAAGTACTAGTACTGGGAACTCTGTTGTCTTCATTTGGTGTTTTTTCATCTGACTGACATCCTTCATTTCTTCTATCATTATCACCCTCATCTAGGTCAGTATTATTACCTGGACTACCATTATTACTTGAATTTCTCGGCAAGAGCATCTCTTCATTGTAGAGCTTTTTCTTTAACTTATTCTTACCTTTCCTCATTTTGTCAACTTTTTCTGGTGAGCTACTACAGCTCCTTTCATTTCCTGAAGACTCAAAGTCAAGTTTTAATACCTTGTTAGATCTCCGGGAGTTGAGAGGCAATGGAGTGGAAGAATTATTGCTTTTATCATCTAAACATTTAGATTTTCTTCTGAGAGACATCCTTGTACGGGCAGCTCGACCAGCATTTGAGGACAATCCGACAGATTCACTTTCGTCTTCAGTTTCCTCATCCTGATTATCCAAAGGAGCCGTTTTCAATGATTTCTTCATTGCTTGCTTCTTAGTCAATTCAGATCCGTTTTTGTTGCATTTCTGAGGGGTAGTGGAACTCTTTAAGGTTTGCTGAGCAGTAGCAGCAGGACAGTTGGAATTTTCTTTCTCTTCTTGTTCCTCTGTTCCATTTTCATCAGGATGAACATCATCACCATTAAGATTATCTGTCAGAATGTTATGGTTTGTGCTGTTGTGGTTGAGTTCTTTTAGCTTTTTGCAGATCTCTGCTGTTTCCATCATCCTTTTTAGTTTTGGCTAAAATACAATTTTGATTGATAAAATCAATAATCAAAGAAGATTGCATTAAAAATAAAAATACTAATTCAAAAATTACCATACAAAAACAGTTATACACAAATTAAGTACTAAAAATAATATACACAAAAACCTGATATTATATATATATATATATATATATATATATATATATATATATATTTTCTTTTAGGCATGCTCTGTTAAAAATGATAGACCACTTTGCGTTGATACGTTTTTTCGCCAAGCTTTCAAAATCTCTTGAATTCATGATAACTCCGCTTTTTAAATAGATTTATTAAAAACGAGGGCTGACCGATCGGTTTCGCAGAAAAGCATCTTCGGAGCCCTTTAAATTACGAAGTTAAAATGTATTTACTATAATGCGAAAATAGAATGAAACTATAAAACGACGAGAATAAACATTAATGAAAACTGAAATAGAAAAACAACGTATGGAAAGTGGAAAGCAAGATATAAAAGGTAGGTAACTAACGTACAAGATTAGTAAAAACCGAAGCGGAAAATAATTGTAAACAAAACGAAAACATGGCGATAGTGGCCGCAGCGCAGGTATTTACGCAACTATGCGCTAGGTAATTGTTGTCAGGTGCGCGCAATCAGGCTAGGTACGTCTACCGCGTCGTATTGTTATATTAACGTTGTTGACGAGTCGAGCAAATAGCTGGAAAGAAGACACGGACTCCACCGGAAGACGGTCATCCGACGAGTCACCAACGACGCGGCCACGCACACTTTCCAGACTGGAGTTAATGTTTATTCTCGTCGTTTTATAGTTTCATTCTATTTTCGCATTATAGTAAATACATTTTAACTTCGTAATTTAAAGGGCTCCGAAGATGCTTTTCTGCGAAACCGATCGGTCAGCCCTCGTTTTAAATAAATCTATTTAAAAAGCGGAGTTATCATGAATTCAAGAGATTTTGAAAGCTTGGCGAAAAAACGTATCAACGCAAAGTGGTCTATCATTTTTAACAGAGCATGCCTAAAAGAAAACATTACGCCGAAATACGTTCAAAAATATATATATATATATATATATATATATATATATATATATATATATATATATATATATATATATATATATAGAGAGAGAGAGAGAGAGAGAGAGATAACTTATCAAAAATGAAGGATTTTATAAAAAAAACTGACATATTTAACAATTGTTACTTTGCGGATGCAACGCCACCTAACTGTTTAATGCAAAGTTATAACATAAATTAGAAATTATTAATAATTACATAAGTATTTCATTAGACCAGTTTCAATTACAGTTATTGAAGCTTACATAGTCAACTTGCTTCTTATCTTTCAATAAATTCTAGAACCATTCTATGGAGCCCTTATACGATTGGCAATATCGTAACAATCTATAGAAAATTAACTAATTATACAGGGTGGAGCACAATGATCTGAAACGGTTGTACGATTAATAAAATTTAATTAAATAATGAAAAGTGTTTTTATTTTTCAATTGTATATGCTGTTTTTTATATTTTGTTTCAGCATTGCACTTTTATTTTTGAAAGGTTAATCAAAAACTAGTCCATAACTGCATTTGATTTCAATGCCTGGTGATAATGATTGGCCTGCCCAATCAGCCATCTGGAACCCGTGTGATCTTTTCTGGGGATACCACACACACAAGAGTCCGAGTACTTAAACGTACTCGAGTTGTACTCAAGTACGAGTACCAAGTACTACATCTCTGGTAACATTAACGCACTTTCGAACACTATTTCTAGCCATTTTCAGGCTTTCGACATTATACCGGAACCGGTAGTATTGGTTTTTGGCACGGAAATACCGGTACCGGCAAAAAAACCAATACCGGCACAGTCCTAATATAAACGGCAAATATTTGATGGATGTAATTTTTAAAACGATATGAGACAAAATGGCATCATATGTACAATTGGAAAATAAACACAATTTTTCTCAATATTTATCTTAACTTTCTTTTATTAAACATACAAATGTATCAGATAATATTGCGTCACTTTGTATATGAATAACTAATGAATTATGTATAAATAACTGATGAATCACCACCTTTTCATAGGTTAATCTCATTGACCATTTTTCTAGCTGTCTCTCATGCAATTCTTGGAGGTGATCTGGCAAACAGTGTCTGTTGGCAAATAAAAAGAAATAAAAAATTTTTTCAGATTCAACACCTTCTCACCAAGCTATAAGTCATGATTAAGAAGGAGGAAAATAGCTAATAAAATCAAATTATTATAATTACCTTGCCTTGCTATTAGAGATGCACTGTTAATCGGCCAATTACCAATTATTGATTTTTAAAGCTTGTTTGTTCATTATTATGTTTAGCACACTATCAAATATTATCAAGTTGTTCTTGCTATCGTTTGCATTGGCTGGCACCAGTTAAACGGTAATTAAATTAAACTTACTGGAATTAACAAAGACACATCATCTTTTACCGAAAACTATAAAGTGACATTGAGTTAGAATTTATTTATCTAATAGTATTATAGCAGATTCCCATATTTGCCCCATTTCCAAAGACCACTTCCCAGGCACATTTTTTTCACAAAAGTATCTTGATTAAATTCCATCCCCACCCAAACTAATCATACATATAACGTGTTAATCAAATGTCACTCAGATCATATTGGCTTGTTCCTAGTTGTTTCTTGTGTTTTTTCCATGAAGTAAACCTTAATATTACTAACAAGTAAAAATTCAAAAGGTATTAGTAGGCATAAGGAAACAGGGTGGTGGAATGAAGAGGTTGCAGCCCTCGTAAAAGAGAAACGGCGGCTATTTAAATTGCTAACTCCGCCTTGCTTTTGCAAACCAGTCCCAAGCCTGGAGAAAGGAGGAGGTAAAAGTTAAAAGGATCAAATTATGATCCACAACTGGAAGTACTTAGGTGCTTCTGACACAGCTGTTTCAGTCTTAAAACACTTGGTGTAAAGGACTATAAACTATTATAAAAAAAAAAAAAATTTAAATTGCTGAAGTGCCAGCAACTGGGAAAAATCTGGCAACCAAGGAAAGCTACAACCAGGCCAAACGCATGGCTAGAAAAGCTATCTTTAATGCAGAGAACGCTGTATGAAAGACTTTTTGCGACGATTTGGATAGGGAAGACAGGAAAGAAAATGTGTTCAGGGTAGCCAAGCAGCTAATGCGTAATAACCGGGATGCAGTAGGGGCCAACTGCGTGAAAGACAATGAAGGTAAGGTTGTGGCTGAGGATAGTAGGTTGTTGGAGGTATGGAGAGTGCATTATGATAGAATTTCTAATGAGGAGTTCACTTGGGATGCAAATGGTCTAACTCATGTAAGTCCTGTTTGTGGACCTAGTGAAAAGTTAACTACTCTGGAAGTTAGTAATGCAATCCATAAGATGAAGCGTAACAAGGCAGCAGGACCTTCAGGAGTGGTGGCAGACATGTTGAAAGCTGCTGGGGCTGTTGGTATAGTGTGGGTGACTGAGGTGTGTAATGCAGTAGTGAAGGATGGTAAAACCCCTGTAGACTGGAATAAGAGTTGAAGGGTGAATGTTGACACGGGAAAAGGCGATGCATTAGCTTGTGGCTCATACAGGAGCATTAAACTATTAGAACATCGATGAAAGTTATAGAGAGGGTGATTGAAAAAAGAGTAACGAAGATTGTGAAAATTGATAAATGTACTTGATACTCGTACTCGAGAACATTTATCAAAGATCTGTGAATGGCCTTTGTTGATCTTGAAAAGGCATTTGATAGAGTACCCCGTGAGATAGTGTGGTGGGCACTGAGATGTCTAGGTGTGAATGAATGGTTAGTTTCCATGATAAGAAAGAACTATGTATGATGACGCAGCGACAGTGGTGAGAGTGAATGGGAAGGAAAGTGATGCTTTCAGCGTTAAGGTTGGAGTGCATCAGGGTTCAGTTCTCAGCCCATTGTTGTTTATCATTGTTTTAGAGGCCTTATCACGGGAGCTCAGGGTAGGCTTGCTAATAGAACTGCTCTATGCTGATGAAATTGTTTTATTAGCTGAGACAGAAGACTCTCTCCTGGAAAAGTTAAGGATTTGGAAAATTGGCATGGAAGCGAAAGGCCTCAGAGTGAATGCGAGTAAGACAAAAATCATGAAGTGTCGGGCTGGAATGGGACAGGTGAAGAAATTGGGTAAATGACCATGCAGTGTATGCAGAAAAGGTGTTGGCTCCAACTCTATTTGTAGTGTGGATTATAAGAGTTGGGTCCATAAAAAGTGAAGTGGCATTTTGGGTAGTTTGAAAGATCTTGTTGGCTTCCGTTGTAAGAGTTGTGTGGATGGTGGTTCTGCTCAGGAAGAGTTGTTGGGTGAGGTTGAGCCAGGTGTAAAGGTGGAGTGTGTGACCAAGTTCTGTTACCTAGATGACACATTAGGTGCAGGAGGAGGTGTAGAAGAGGCGGTGAGAGCTAGAGTGTGTTTGCCTGGGCTAAATTCAAAGAGTTATCTCCTATCTTGACTACCCGTGGTGCATCCTTTCATGTGAAAGGAAAGGTGTATAGGGCCTGTGTTCAGTGTCCTTATTTATGGCACTGAAACATGGTCTATAAAGGTGGAGAATCTAAGGAGTTTAGAAAGGGCAGAGCGTATGATGGTTAGATGGATGTGTGGTGTTTTGTTGAATGATCGTGCACGCAGTGTGGATTTGTATAGCCTTCTGGATGTTCCTTGTGTGGCTGATGTGGTGAGGCGTGGAAGACTAAGGTGGTTTGGACATTTGGAGCGTAAAAGTGCAGATTATTGGGTTTCGGCATGTATAGAGATGTGGATGTTGTAGGAGTGAAAAGTAAAGGTAGAAGTAGGAAGACTTGGTAGGAATGTGTGAAGAAAGATATGGATGAGCTCGGCCTGGTCGTGACTTAGGAGGGACCTGATATGGAAAACACGTCCAACCCTAGCCTAGCGTGGAATAGGGATGTTTCAAAAATAAATGATGATGATGATGATGATGAACAAGTGTCTGGTTAGTCCAGTTTTTTAATTAGAATCAAATTAGTATAGGCAGACATAGAGTGGCATAGACATACTCTTCCGTGGCATTGGGCTTATTCATTCTGATCGCCACTTGTCACTACCATGGCAGCATTCCAACAATAATGATTGTAAATGTCTAATCTTTAAACTAAAAGTCATACAACTTAATTGCATTAAATTTCATTAATTGGTTTATTTTTTACTAGTCTTATATTACCTTGCTTTATGAGGTTAATCGTTTAATCATTTAATTGGACTGTCTGTTGTCCAAGGGTATATATATATATATATATATATATATTTATACATATAGAAATTGGGATAAGTCGGGTTGGATAATTGTGAAGATAATTAAAAAAATGTGAAGACTAAAAAGTAGAAAATAAAAATAAATAAAAAAAAACTTTTTAAAAACTAGTATTATGATAAAACTATGGTGCTCAGTTTGAATTAAATGAACAGATCTGTATAACCTAGCGAGCACCCTAGTCTTATCATAAGACTAGTTTTTAAAAAGTGTTTTTTATTAATTTTTTTTCAAAAAATGTGTACACAAATTTATTTATTAACATATATTAACTGAATGTATTGTCTTTGCATTCTATAAGAATAAAATAGCAATAATCAGCCAACACTGATTATCGGCAAAAGAGCCGATAATTAACGGTGCACCTCTACTTGGTATATACCAAATAATGTTATTTCAGTTTTAAAACACGCCATATAGAAGTCTATGATTAATTTAAAAACATATTGATGGTTGTGTTGAATAGATCTACAGATCTACACCATAATATTGTTTTGTGAAACCCTCTTACTGCGGTAATGGGGATGAAGTTACGAATTACCGCAGGGTATAGAAACAAACGCTGCGGGACTACCACGGGATGGATAAGAATTTTTGCGGTATCACCGCAAAAATAAAACAAGTATTTTATAAAACAAAATTTTTTCCAATTAACCGAAAATGTGTCGAGTCATATATATAATTGTTTATGTTTTTTAATCTTTGCAACGCGCTGTTGTTTTATCGCTGATATTGAGTTACCGAAGGTTTTATTTGGATTATTTGTTAAATTTCCGAAGGCGTAGTTTGAATTTTTATTTAAATATGGAAAAGGCTAAAATTCAAAAATTAGCTGCAACAGTTGTTGAGTCTTTACATTACATTTCACTCTATTTGATCCTGGGTTAAAAGTTAAAAGATAATCCCGGTGTTCTTCCAAAGTAATGCGAGAAATTGCAATTAAAGGTTTGATTAATTTGCTTTCACGTTTTGGATTTCAAATATAATTGAATTTTTTTTTAATTTTGTTAGAGATCTACTAAAGCTCGTTGATGATGTAACACTACATTCTGAACCCTACAAGATGACTTCATAGAACATCAACTAGTCAAAAAAAAAAAACTTGAAGACAACTTTTATGCAAACTTGTAGACTACAAACTCAAAAAGCTCAGTTTCGAATGAGGTTTTGTTATTAAACCTTTATATTAAAAGCATGAAAAAATGTTTAGACCCTGGTAATAACTTTTATTTTGAGTTTCCAGCAGCAAGCACCTCCTCTGAGAGAGCATTCTCTATGGGTGGATTAACCATTAATGATCGAAGAACTCAGCTAAGTGGAAAATCATTGATGGACTTTTATTTAGTCATGGACTTATTAAATAAATAAATTGTATTGAGTCCTATTATTTCTTTGTCACATTTAGCACACGCCTTTTTTCAAGACAAGTCTTGCACAAAGGCGAGAAAGAGTTCTTATTGCAAAGGCAGCCATTTATCGGCGCCTACTCTTTTAGCAATGCGAGTAAAACTCCTTGCTTTTTAACTGCGGGTTGGGTTAGACAATTTATCTTTTAGATGGGTCGGGTTGGGTTGAGAAAGTGTTGCGGGTTGAGTTGGGTTGGGTCGCCAAAAAAATAAAACCAAACACCACCAATTCTATATATCAACATTTGAGTTATAGTTGCGTTGAAATGATGTACAGACAAAAATGAACAGCACAGGGATGGATGGGCATGAAAGATTGAAAGACTGCGGGGATGGGGATGACACACTGCGGAGATGGATGGGGATGATACTGGTGGGGATGCCACTCGTGGGGATGGGGATGCCACTCGTGGGGATGGGGACGAAAAGTCGTCCCCGCGCACACCTCTACTTCTAAGCCACAAAGAAAGGGTCCTATGCACAGGCAGCCCTTTATAGGCGCCTACCCCTTCAGCAAATGCGAGTGAACTCCTTGCTTAAGGGAGTTACGCTAGTGACGCCGGTGAGGCTCGAACTGCCGACCTAATGATCGACAGGCGAACGCTCTGCCACCAGCGCTTCTTAATAGGAGATATAATATATTGTGGATTTTATGTTACAGTGTTACACGACATGCTTAAGCAGGTTTAAATGATAAAAGAGCTGTTCATTTCATGCTAAAGCAGGTTTCCAATTTTACTTCACATTCATATCTATATCTTGATTTCCTACAAAACAAATGGAAAATTGAAAATAATAATTAAAACTAACAAATTAAAAACTGGAGTAGCTGCAAGGGCCTCTTCAAGTTCATCACTGTGACGGCATTCTATCCTCCTCCGGATCAATAATTCTTCTTTTGCCAACTGAAAAGAAATATCTTTAATTTAAAACCAAATAACCTTATTATATTTGGCGACCCGTCAAATGAGCCTCAGACAAAAGGGCCCGGACAAAAAAGTTTGTAAAAAACAACGTAAACGCTTTGATGTAATCTAAAAAGTAAGGGCCCTTTTTTCAATAAATAACTAAAAAAAGCGACTATTACATATGATATTCATATGTACACTAATATACAGAAAATCTCGGCTATAGAAAGTAAGCGGCCAAGAATGCGGGCCCTTTTAAAAAAGTTTGTAAAAAGTTTGTAAAAGGTTTGTAAAAAGTTTGTAAAAAGTTTGTAAAAAGTCTGTAAAAAGTTTGTAAAATGTTTGTAAAAAGTTTGTAAAAAAACAACGTAAACGCTTTGATGTAATCTAAAAAGTAAGGGCCCTTTTCTTGGGGTCCTTATGTCAGGGGCCTTTTTGTCTGGAGTCGTTTTGTCGGGGCTCTTTTGACGGGGCCCATTTGTCGAGGGCCATAATGTCGGGGCCCTTTTGTCGTGGGCCCATTTGATGGGGTACCATTATATTTTAATAACGTATTTTTAGAGTTACGAGTGAGTGAAATATAAACCAGTTGTGCTGTTCTTATTTTCAATAGGACATTTGCTTTTATTGGACTGATTGCCATTGAGACAGCCCAAGCCTTCAAATAGCCTATTGTTAATATAGATTACTTGCATATGATGTTGCTTATCTTAACCTGATTAAAGATTTTTTTTAATATATTAAATCACTATTAAAACAAGTAAAGGAAAAACGAGTTTTTCAACACAAACTTTGATTTCAAATACACTCGATTTAGAAGTACGAAAGATGTTCAATATAGGTTTGTTTTTTTTTAATTGAATCATGTATTGTCATCCAATATAAAGCTATGCTGAAAGTTTCAGCTTACTAGCTAGTCAAAAAGCTGGTTAAATTTTACTTGCAAGATTTGTGTAAAGAGAAAGACACACACACATACACAGACACAAACAGAGATTGTAACCTAAATAAAAACTTTTAATAAAAAATTACTTCCATTGTTATCAGGACCATCACTTAATAATAATAATTTTATTTTCACAGACACATTAGGTCATTCGCTAAAAGGCAATTGAAAAAAACTAAAAAGTAGAAAATAATATTTAAATACTAAATTTAATTTAACGGGAGCTTTAGTCGCCTTAAAACTACCTAGTTAATTCATATCATTTATTTGCCCTAGATACCAAATCGTCATGTTGTGCTATTAGATTATTATGTATTCATGATAAGTTACTGTAAATTTGAAAGCTAAGATAATTCAACAAAAGCTAAAACAAAAAATGAAATGCTTCAAAAATAGAAGAAATAAAAACTAGGGTTTGTTTTTATTATTACAAATAGAAATTGAAGTAAAAAAAAATAACAATACCAGCTTACAAGCATTAATGAAAATGAAATAAAATGAATCACTATTCTGCCTGCATTTATAAAAGCAAATTTAAATGTTTTATTATTCGTTTAATGTATATTTTTTAAAGTATATTTCTATTATTATCTTTAACTATTTAATTGACCAGAATCAGGTAAATTCAATAAAATTTGATAAAATCAGACAGATCTGAACTGAGTTCTGCTACAACCTGATTAAAACCAACTATCAGCTGAATTTATAAGTAATGACCTTCACCTTAATGAGAGCAGGAGTTGGAAAGCGTGGGTGAAGTTCTCCGATAAAATGAGACACGCAGATTTTGAGGTCGGCAAGAACTTTCTTAGAATTGATGTTCAGCCTTTTTTCAGCTTTGTCTAAGGTTTTTTTTCTCTGTAGATGAAAATTAAATAGTTTTCAAAAATAAGTATGTTCTTTGCTAAACCAACAACTTGAAAAATATAGTGACTTTATTAAATAACTTATACTCAATTGCTTCAGTTAACTTAGCAATAATTTAACTGTAACATGATTCAAATATGAAACAAACATTCACATATACATAAATGAAGCTCATTTGAAAATTTAAGCATTGAACAAACAGCATAAACATGTATACAAAGAACCAAACACACACATATAAACAGCCACTACACACTACAACTAACAATCTCTTTGAGTAACCCCTCAATCTCGTCTAGTTGGTCATGGAACTCGCTGACTTGATGTTGTGATTGTACACGACAATATTTCGAAGCGATTTGTCTGATGTCATTCATTTTATTCAAACCTTTATCAAGCCCAACTTCATAGTCATCGTTATCACTATTGGTTGGAGAGCATATTGATGATATCCAGTGCAGCCACATTGCTAGCTGGGTGAATTCGTTTTTAGGAGAGAGAAATTCTGTCAGTCAAAAAATATGGTAGAGGCAAATTTTCAAAGTACTAATTAATCATCTAATAATTGCAGTCTATTGTTTTTAAACTAACGAAGAAATACCTGGAAAGATCTCAGCATAATTTAATGTCTGAAAATTACTTAATAAACTCTGACATTGACGATGCATAAAGTATTCCATAAGCCACAAATCGATCACACGTTCCTCAGCATCCATCGCAGTAATTTAGTGTTAAGTCCAAGTCTAAGTGAATCACTACAGTATAATAAGCACAGATATCT
This sequence comes from Erpobdella octoculata, assembly GCA_963978895.1. NCBI lineage: Eukaryota > Metazoa > Annelida > Clitellata > Hirudinida > Erpobdellidae > Erpobdella > Erpobdella octoculata. Next base: position 18,147,619 of record OZ022242.1, read on the forward strand.
TTGGTAGCAAGTGTATGTATTAAATTATTATGTAGTTGATCAGTGGAGCGCCGAGTCTAACAGAGTCACCGCGAAGTTCTATTTTGAAACCTAAGCAAAACATTGAGTATAAAAGTAAGCTTAAAATCACAATGTTATTCTAAAACTAAAAACATTATAACTATAATCATGCTATAATTAGAACTGATTATAAATACTGCATTAATACATAAAAATTTAATAACACTTTATGCTTATGCTTTACATTGTAGAGCTTTTCATGGTAATTTATTAGATTTCTCGGCCACAGAAATTGCATGGGTGCAAAAAATAAAAAGAAATTATCAATGAACTGATTTTCGGAACAATTATCATTAATTTTAAGCCGTTAGTAAGATAGCTGTGGACGCTGTGTTTTATTTATATTTGCTCTTGATTGGTACATTGGTACCTATAGCAACAGCCAGTGGCGTAGAAATGGGGGGGCGGACGGGGCAAATGCCCCAGGCGGCACTCAGGAGGGGGCGGAAAAAGTGAGGTCATGAAAAAAGTGACCCGACCTTTTTAAAAAAAAGAGGAAAAACTTTTATAGAGTCGAATCTTTTGCTCACAACTAAAATCAGTCATCTTAGACTCACTGTATTCCATGCAAATACAGTCATTAAAACTAATTTCCATGCTCATTATTGCTTATACACAGACACCGAGAGTTTACGGCTGTTACACTATCGAACAGATTAATTGAAACCAGAGGAAATTTTTTTATAAACTCTTTTATCTGTTATTATTAAATCCCTCAACCAATCACAAAACACGTGCTACACACTGCGCAAAGATTCCTAGACTGTGTTAAAAAGTAAAAAATTGACAGTGTTGCCATTACAAATAATAAAGATATTGCCAAAGCAAGAAATGCAAAAAAAAATTTTTCAATTAATCTGTTCGATACACGCACGGCTTTTCATAATTATTAGAGAACGTTACAGCCACGCCCCCTATTTACACTCTCAGATGAGCCTACCATCAAACCCACACAGACTATCTGCGTCTTTGCTTTTCCGTGATGGCCAGTCAGAGAACTTGGAGACAAGAGGTGATGCCGGGTGCCTTTTAGCAAACATTCTGACCTACAATTTCGCTGCGTGTATTCATTTCTGGGCGCGAGTACTGAAAGAGATTAACGACTCGCAAAAGTACTTACAACCTCGTGGCCTAGGACTTGATGCCTGTGCATCAAAGATGCAGTCGCTCTTGTATTTCCTGGTCGAAGAGAGAAATTCTGTTGTTTTAGAGACTCATGCTGCAGCTGTTGCCATTTGTGAGGAAATGGATATTCCCATGGAAAGATGAATAAGGAAAAAGAAACGCTTGCCTGGAGAAGAGACAGCAGATATAGGACTGACTATGCAACAGGAACATCTTGAAGTGATGGATCGACTCACAGCCAAAATTTCCAGACGTACGCAAAAGCTCTGCAACCTTAACATTCACTTTGGATTTCTGAAAGCAGCCTATCTTCTAGACGTAAATAATAATTCTGCCATGAAGAAGAATGTCAATTGTGTGACAAACACCTATGCAGATGTGAATGCGACTGACTTGTTTCAAGAGATAAAACGATTTCGAACACATGCAAAGAACTTTTCCGACATAACGAGAGAAGACGTCTCACAGTTTGGATCTTTGGAGATATGCAGTGGTTTGTGAAGTAAGCTCTTATTGAATGCTTACCAAATTTTACTATTCTTCTTGGCATTTTCCTTACGATTGGTGTTTGCGTGGCAAGTTGCGAACGCATCTTCTCTTAGCTAAAGCTTATAAAAACGTTTCTCCGATCAACCATTACTCAGAAGCGATTTACAAATTTGGCTGTTCTTTTCATAGAAAAGGAAGCTGCTGAAAAACTCGATACTGATGATATCTTGAGAAATTTTGCAGTCATTAAAACAAGAAAGTTATTATGCTGTATACTCTTTCATTCCAGTATATTGCGTTCCTGTATACTATTCATGCTTACAATATTATCTACTTTGGTTTAATAACTTCTATTTGGACAGTTCATACCCTATAAAAGAAGATTCATTGAATCATATAAAATATTAAAGGAAATTAGAGAATTCGCCTGAAAATGCGTGAAAATTGCTTGACATGCTGCTAAACTTAAAAACGGAGTTACACCTAATTGGTGCTAAGCAAATGCACAAGCAGAATAGTTTCGGTGAAGATGCCGAGAAAATTCGTAAAAATTAGGGGCGGCGTTTTTCTCCTTCGCCCCTAGTGAAATATTAAGTTACTACGCCACTGGCAACAGCAGCCTAGGTATAGGTATAGTGGGCCGACTAACTGCAGCATCGTGCAAACGCCCCTGTGATGTATGTAAAAATGTAAATGTATTGAATATTAGGGCGCTACTTCGTATTGAAAATACCACAGCAGCGCCGGGAACTGCTCATGCATATGGGATCACACAGTGTTACCTGCCAGCCACCCACACGTGTCTCCGAAATCAGGAAGTATCACACTCCAGTCGCGAAACTGGTACTCATTTATCGACCAGTGAAGGATGAAAAGCTGAGTTGGCCTGAGCAGTGTGGGTGAATTCTTTGCTCAGCGGAATAACGCCTCGCCGTGACTGAGATTTGAACCCACGACGACAGGATGATAGCATAACTGCTTTCACCACTGTGCTACGGCGCCATTCTATATGGTTTCTATGTGGGGTTCCTGGGCTAGGGATAACCTATATATGTTGTATATGGGTCCTATCTGGGGTTCCTGGGCTATGGATAGCCTATATGTGTCTTATGTAAGTTAAATGGGCTTTTGCAAAAGCAAAACGTTTATATGGGAGTTATATGGGTCCCACACGGGGTTCATAGGCTAATTTATATCTGGGCTATAAGTGGGCTGAATCCAGTGGCGGATTTAGGTTTTATGGCGTGGGGGGCGAAGAAAATTTTAGGGGGCGCTACCAAATTTTAAGATACTAATTTCTTGTAGTATTGAGTAAATTTAAAAAAATAACTTGTTAAATTTATTCTAATTACTGAACACGTCAAAATTAGATTCAACAATCTAAACAAAAATGTTTTAAAAGACAACAATTCCAGTGTTTCTACTTCTACCATCATCACTAAAACAAGAATGCTTTTTGTGTCCCCTGAATGACAAACCTTGTTTTGCTAAGAACAACGTCACATATATCACTTGTTTTAAAACTTTCCTGTTCTTTTCTACTTGGCGACGCTTCTGACTGATCAAACCAGATATCACAGTTTTATCATTTGATATACGATAGTAAGCAAGTAATGAAATGTCGCATTTTGATGCTAAATAATAGAAGCTTCGTGTTTAACAATTTTTTCCATACCTTTTTTCCAATTAGAAACTCTTGAATTTGGGTCACACCATTCCTTGCTATAATTTCTAGATTTACAATCAGCAAATAACCAACGAGCTTGGCAGTACATCTTTTGATTTGTCGGTGAAAAAACCAGCCAATTTTTTCTCTTTTCATACTACCCTTTCCAAAACTTTTTGTGCACCAAGAAATTTGAAATTTGAGTTCAAATTCATCTGTCAAAAATAGAAATGGTTCTTTGATCCCTGGTTGACATGGTCCAATTTTACACAATTTTCGTATCAGTTTTGTGCTAAAACTCGTATTAATGTAGAGTCCTGGATTTTTCAGAAAGTCTGATTGAGGAAGAAGTGGTTCCTGAATAATATCTGCAGCAAATTGTTTTTCCACTGCTTACAATTCCGGACCAGTCTGCTTATGTTGCAATCCAGGAGCTGCTGGTGATGTTTCAGTCTCGATAGTCTATGTACCTACTGGAATGCGCAGCTGGGTGATGATCACCTGAATCGGATGCTTGTTTAATTTCCGTAGAAAATTCAACTGATTGAACTACTGGTACTTTAGTCATAAATTATGTAAATTTAACACATTTACTAGCATCTACCTTAAAACTTGTTTCTTTTGCCAGTTTACGTCTAGATGCTCCACTCAATTTATTACCTGATTTGCGTTTATTACCGCCACGGACTGATTCAGCCATGGGTGTTAATTTAATATTATTGTAAAGCTTGTTGACTAGCTGGAGGAAATCTGACACTGGCTGGAGAGCTGAGCCGGTTGAACTTTGGACAATTTGAGATAAATCCTTAACAGTCTCAGACCACTTGCGCCACCACTTACATATACCTACTGTTCGAGCATCATTGTGGTTGCATCAGCTGGATAATATAACATTATAGCCAGTAATGCGACTTAATGCACCCATTCATAAAAGATCAAATCAAATCAATCAAATCAAATTTATTTAACACCAATGTCGTAAACGAATCTGAGGCGGGTGAACGTGAGATGAGATCACTAGCTTCAACACCTGTGATTTTCAGTATTCATAGAAGGTGGGCATTTTTGTAGTGGGGCACCAAGAGGCGCCATTTAGGACCCAACAGGGGCGCGGGGGGAGGGGGACAGGCCGCCCCGGGCCTATAGCTGAATCCGCCACTGGCTGAACCAAGCTTGTTTCAATTTGTTTGTTTTAATAATTGTATCAATAAAATTTACTTATCCTCTTATTTATTTTTTTTAAATAAACATAATTTTCAAAGAAAATTTTATTATCCACTTTTGTGAAGATATACATCATTTGACCATATTTGACTGATAAATTACGTTTTCAGTTCCTATAGTTAGTTTGGTGTAGTGGTATAGACACCGGCTTTGAGAGTCGTACGACCCGGGTTCGATTCTCGGTCCAGGTCCACTTTAAGTTTTTATGTTTAGCCCATATAGGACCCACTCGATTCGGTGTGTCACCTGGGCACGGGTCCTATACGGGCAGCCCATCTGGGACCCACTAAGATGCCCATTTGGGACCCATATAGGGCCCTAGGGACGTATATGTCCTCAAAAAATTAAACTTTTTAGGCATATTCTGATCTTACAATTGCTTTTTTTGTTCCAAATATTGCCTACCCCACCAGTAACATTACGTCAAAAATGTAATAAGAGAATATTAAAAAGATGATATCCTGGGAAAGGCGCCTCGCGTGCGGCTGCGTTTCAACTCGTCCCGCCTAATCTAATCTAATCTAATCGTATATCTACAAACAGTTTTATTTCATTATTGCTTTCAAAATTCGAATTTTTTTAATAGTATATTAATATCAATTTGAAACTGGATACTGGTTACAGATTGTAAAGAATAATGCTGGTCAACCTAGAAAATTGTGGAAGACCTTCTCTAGTATTCTTGGCCTCAATCGGGTGGCAGCCACTAAGGGCGGTGGCTTTAGCGCTCAGGATCTACTGGACCATTTCACCAAAAAGATTCGTGACATTTGGGACTCAACGGGTGCCTCGCCGCCGGCTTCCGGACTTCCTCCAGCGAGTGTTCTTTTGTACAACTTCGAGCCTTGTTCAACAAAGGAAGTCTACGAAATGAATCTGGCCGCCAAATCCACACCATGCTCGCTTGATCCGATTCCGACTCACGTTCTCAGGGAATTCCTGACAGACTTACTTCCATATATCACTGAGATGTGTAATCGCTCACTTCAGTCTGGTTGGTTGCCTCAATCACAGCGACATGCCATCGTGAAGCCAATTTTTAAGGAAGAAGTTCTGGATCGAAATGACGTCTAAAATTACCGGCCAATATCCAACCCAGACTTCTTGTCCTCGAGACTTTGGTCTTGAACTCGAGTACACTCGAGATCATTTTCAAGGTCTTGGTCTTTATCTCGATCTTATAGAAACAAATCTTTGAATTATATTTTCAGTTTTAATCCTTGTATTTTCATTGACATTCAGGAGAGCAAATCCTGATAACCTGTCTTTTCCTATGGATGACTTCATCCAAATTTATAATTAAATATTACGTAAGAATTAATTTTAAAATAGATAGAAGAACGTATATCTGATCGTTTAGGTCTGTTTTATTATTTTGTGGATCCAGTAGTTATATCAAGATATCCAAATTAAATGTGTGCTTATAAGCGTGTAAAAAAGTAAACTACGCAATTACCTCATTTAATCATTTACAGCAATTTATATCCTGACTTGACTGGACTTCTTATAACAATGGTAGAAAAGGAAAACGTTTTCTATTTATTATCTGACCGTTCGCTAAAAACCGTAATTTTCAACAGGGTGTTTCTAGTAAAATAATAAAGCACTACAATAACATCTACTATTGTTTTAAAAAATATTGTCCGGAGTAATATTGTCACGGAGATGCTGTCGATGTTGACATAGACTCAGCCCTTCCTTTAAAACACCACTGAGAAAAGCAGTTACGATTGTGAAAATCTAACGCTTTGGAAATAAGCCTGAAGCTGGAATCCGGAGCATAGTTTAAACCGCCACAAAGACATCAAATATATAAAACAAAGTACCAATAACTGATTTGCAAAATTAAATATCAAGTGACGTTCTTTTTTGTTGTTGTTAAAGAGGTAAAAATTAGCTAGAACGTCGTAATTACTAAAGAAACAAATGCAATTAAATTGAAATTTTTCACAAAATCATTAAAGTTTTATTTCTGTAATATACTATTTTATATTAACATTAAAATTTGTTTTAAGCCCATTCAAGAATGCAGGATTGTTGGCTTAAATGAATTGTTTATATGTTCGATGCTGTATAGGAGTGTCTGCAAATAGAGTATAGCAATGGATAACATATATCATGATATATGTTATCTATTGCTATACTCTATTTGATATTAACTTTTTCCAATGGCGGGGATGTTTCCCTGAATCAAACGATTTTGCGTTAACTCAAGTTCACGGCGGCATTTCTTTCAAAATTGAGTGTATACATTTGACCAGTGATGGGCACCAACTACTTCAATTGTAGTTACAACTACATGCCAACTACCTCATGACAGAAGTAGTTATAACTACATGTTAACTACTTTAGAAGAGAGGTAGTTATAACTAGTTTGTTAACTACTACTAAAGTAGTTAACTACTTTCCAACTACTTTTTAACTACTCGTATATTTATAAAACATGTACTGTAAGATATAAAAACACAACAACAAAAAATAAATTTGCATTTAATAATTTTTTTTAAAGAATAATAATGATTGTTAACTAAATATAATAAAAACAAAGTATTTTTAAGCAAATATAATAAAAACAAAGTATTTTTAAACAAATATAATAAAAACAAAGTATTTTTAAGCAAATATAATAAAAACAAAGTATTTTTAAGCAAATTTTAGAAAAAAAGTGTTTATTTGATACATAAAGGTTGAATGACAAAGTTCAAAATTTGTTAAAAATGGAACGGCTTTTCAGAAAAAACATACGGTCAAATAAAGTGTCACTCATTTTGCACCTTCGAGGTGTCAAAATCATACCAGCCATGCTTGGAAGAGTAGAATTGGCTTTTATGAAAGCTCATTCTACAAATGGATAATCCTTCAGTGATTGAACATTCGATGCTTTAGATTATATTTTTAAATTATCTGGCTTTTTAATAATTTTGTTACAGCGCTAAGTCAAAGTAGTTAGACTAGTTATAACTACCAAACTAGATCATAAAAGTAGTTATAACTACATGGCAACTACTCAAAAACAAAAGTAGTTATAACTACCATGTAACTACTATAAATGTAGTTATAACTATAGTAGTTACAACTACAGTAGTTACAACTACAGTAGTTAAAGTGCCCATCACTGCATTTGACTAAAAGGGGTTGGCTACTCAATAACAATTAAATAAGAGTATGTTCTCGATGTCAAATAGGTGAAAATACAAAAATATGAGAACATCTACACTCAAGCGTTCCAACATGGCATCTGCTTCTTTGTTTTAAACACTCAATCACCTTTAATTGAAACAAAAGAAAACCTTGTTGGTTTAAATCAAAATAATTAGGAGACTTTAGAGTACTTGACAAAAATCGGAACAACTCAACTCCGCCACATAATCTAACTTCAGGCTAACTTCATATCCCCGCCATGGCACAGCGGCTGTTATAACACGCTACTGTGAATCAAGCTTGTGGATGTTAACTACGTCACTCGGTTTATTAAAACTTCACTAAAGAAAATAGCTATTTGTTGAGCATGGCGCCAACATGGCTGATTACATAATTTTATTCAATTGGCACCGTTAGTGACATTTCTGGTCAACTCGTCACCAAGAAGAATGTCATCATCACACCAATTTTCAAAAAACTAAATAAAAACCCGCACATTAGCAGCAACTTGTATTCAACTTTAAATTTTCCTCATTTGTTTAATTGCTGGAGCGATGTGTTGGCGTCCGGATAAATAGTTATCTCAGTAAAAATATAAATTTTCTAGCCTTTCAGCCAGCTTACAACAAGCAAAATTCTACTTAGCCAGCTTTTCTGGAAGATAATCTCTGCTAATCTGATATCTATTCATCAGTCAACGTGCAACGGATCACACTATCAGAAACGTTTGACCTTAGTGCTGCGTTTGATGGGTTGAAATTTAAAAAAAGCAAACAAATTCATGACCAAGAAGTAAACTTTTTTGCTGTCCCCTCAAAGTGCCGCCAGGCGCAGACCTCTTTTTACGCAACGCCACTGTTATAAATATAATAAATTCGATGATGCCGATGTCGATGGTAAGACGGCGACAGCTGTTACGATGATGACAATGATGACGATGATGATGGTTTTGATTACGGTTGTGATGATGATGTTAAGGATGACGTTAATGATGATGATAATGATTTAGCAGTGCTGTTTCTTCACAAACAACAAAGACATTGACACCCGCTTTTTTTGGCTCCCAATCCACGTCCTGTGCATCATTAATGGCCACCGTACATTCAACTTCTTCAAGTATATCACAAACACAAGTGAATATAACAGCTAATCATATAAACGGACTGACCAAGTTGCTGATGAGAGAAAGAGAACGCGAGTATACGATGAGGAGAAATTTAAGGTTGTTTTTGAATTATTTGAGTTCTTTTAGATGTTGTAACTTGTGTAAATTAAATTTTTCATTCCATTTAATGTTTATTGGTTTAACTGAAATAAAACTTTGATTTTTGACTCACTCACTCACTCACTCACTCACTCACTCACTCACTCACTCACTCACTCACTCACTCACTCACTCACTCACTCACTCACTCACTCACTCACTCACTCACTCACTCACTCACTCACTCACTCACTCACTCACTCACTCACTCACTCACTCACTCACTCACTCACTCACTCACTCACTCACTCACTCACTCACTCACTCACTCACTCACTCACTCACTCACTCACTCACTCACTCACTCACTCACTCACTCACTCACTCACTCACTCACTCACTCACTCACTCACTCACTCACTCACTCACTCACTCACTCACTCACTCACTCACTCACTCACTCACTCACTCACTCACTCACTCACTCACTCACTCACTCACTCACTCACTCACTCACTCACTCACTCACTCACTCACTCACTCACTCACTCACTCACTCACTCACTCACTCACTCACTCACTCACTCACTCACTCACTCACTCACTCACTCACTCACTCACTCACTCACTCACTCACTCACTCACTCACTCACTCACTCACTCACTCACTCACTCACTCACTCACTCACTCACTCACTCACTCACTCACTCACTCACTCACTCACTCACTCACTCACTCACTCACTCACTCACTCACTCACTCACTCACTCACTCACTCACTCACTCACTCACTCACTCACTCACTCACTCACTCACTCACTCACTCACTCACTCACTCACTCACTCACTCACTCACTCACTCACTCACTCACTCACTCACTCACTCACTCACTCACTCACTCACTCACTCACTCACTCACTCACTCACTCACTCACTCACTCACTCACTCACTCACTCACTCACTCACTCACTCACTCACTCACTCACTCACTCACTCACTCACTCACTCACTCACTCACTCACTCACTCACTCACTCACTCACTCACTCACTCACTCACTCACTCACTCACTCACTCACTCACTCACTCACTCACTCACTCACTCACTCACTCACTCACTCACTCACTCACTCACTCACTCACTCACTCACTCACTCACTCACTCACTCACTCACTCACTCACTCACTCACTCACTCACTCACTCACTCACTCACTCACTCACTCACTCACTCACTCACTCACTCACTCACTCACTCACTCACTCACTCACTCACTCACTCACTCACTCACTCACTCACTCACTCACTCACTCACTCACTCACTCACTCACTCACTCACTCACTCACTCACTCACTCACTCACTCACTCACTCACTCACTCACTCACTCACTCACTCACTCACTCACTCACTCACTCACTCACTCACTCACTCACTCACTCACTCACTCACTCACTCACTCACTCACTCACTCACTCACTCACTCACTCACTCACTCACTCACTCACTCACTCACTCACTCACTCACTCACTCACTCACTCACTCACTCACTCACTCACTCACTCACTCACTCACTCACTCACTCACTCACTCACTCACTCACTCACTCACTCACTCACTCACTCACTCACTCACTCACTCACTCACTCACTCACTCACTCACTCACTCACTCACTCACTCACTCACTCACTCACTCACTCACTCACTCACTCACTCACTCACTCACTCACTCACTCACTCACTCACTCACTCACTCACTCACTCACTCACTCACTCACTCACTCACTCACTCACTCACTCACTCACTCACTCACTCACTCACTCACTCACTCACTCACTCACTCACTCACTCACTCACTCACTCACTCACTCACTCACTCACTCACTCACTCACTCACTCACTCACTCACTCACTCACTCACTCACTCACTCACTCACTCACTCACTCACTCACTCACTCACTCACTCACTCACTCACTCACTCACTCACTCACTCACTCACTCACTCACTCACTCACTCACTCACTCACTCACTCACTCACTCACTCACTCACTCACTCACTCACTCACTCACTCACTCACTCACTCACTCACTCACTCACTCACTCACTCACTCACTCACTCACTCACTCACTCACTCACTCACTCACTCACTCACTCACTCACTCAAATAATTAAATAATATTTTAAACTTAACGGGCTGAATTTTCCATTTAGCAAAAACAACTGAAAAAAAAGAAATTAATTTATTTGATTTTTATCTAATCCTTCTAAACTTAACGGGCGCTTCAGTCGCCTTACAACTAACTAACATATTCAATGATTTTTCTATCCTGTTGCGTCTGCCAGTTGTCAAAATCCCACCAACTGAAAGAAGTCGCTCCACAAAAGCTTGCGAGGCTGGTGCCGATATCAGATCCAGTGCAATCAGAGGAAGGACTTAAGTATTCAACTGTTGCTTCTGGCACCAGAAATCAATTGAGGAGAGGCTGTAATCATATGGGGATGAGCTGACTTCTTAAATATATTGAGTTAGATGGTTTTTTAGCAGTACTCCATTCACATCAAAAGCCACTTGCCTTGTTGACTGTCCAGGCAGTTTTGCTGAAAGCAGGGGAAAATCTTTCATCGTTGAGTGGACTGTCGACAATTGCGGTTGACTTGATGGCTGCTTATGTAGATAGGGTTGGAGTTTAACCTATACACATAAAATTTGTTTAAACTCAAAACAAATTACAGAAATAAGTTAAAATCAAATATTTCTAAAAAAAAATTATCATGCTAGCTACATTTTCGAAAGTACTTATACTATCAACTATTTAACCCTTTAGTAAAGTATACTATAGTAGCAAAATAAAACTAACCATCAATTCGAATCTTCTTGATTGTATTGACACTCAATTGATTTTGTTCCGACTCAATCATGTCATTAAAAATTTCTTTGTGGTGATGTTGAAGATGGTTTTTAAGATTAGTCGGATTCTTAGTTGCAACGAGTGCGTCGCATTTTGAACCATTCGCTAAAGCCACAAGACGTCGACTTTTGTTTTCTGTTTCTTCAAATTTAAAATAGTCCACACATTGCTGCCCCGCTTGCGACCAGAAAACTGTTTAACTAAGCTTGCCAATTTAATATCGGTTGCAAAAACAACACATGTTATGTTATGTTATGTTATGTTATGTTATGTTATGTTATGTTATGTTATGTTATGTTATGTTATGTTATGTTATGTTATGTTATGTTATGTTATGTTATGTTATGTTATGTTATGTTATGTTATGTTATGTTATGTTATGTTATGTTATGTTATGTTATGTTATGTTATGTTATGTTATGTTATGTTATGTTATGTTATGTTATGTTATGTTATGTTATGTTATGTTATGTTATGTTATGTTATGTTATGTTATGTTATGTTATGTTATGTTATGTTATGTTATGTTATGTTATGTTATGTTATGTTATGTTATGTTATGTTATGTTATGTTATGTTATGTTATGTTATGTTATGTTATGTTATGTTATGTTATGTTATGTTATGTTATGTTATGTTATGTTATGTTATGTTATGTTATGTTATGTTATGTTATGTTATGTTATGTTATGTTATGTTATGTTATGTTATGTTATGTTATGTTATGTTATGTTATGTTATGTTATGTTATGTTATGTTATGTTATGTTATGTTATGTTATGTTATGTTATGTTATGTTATGTTATGTTATGTTATGTTATGTTATGTTATGTTATGTTATGTTATGTTATGTTATGTTATGTTATGTTATGTTATGTTATGTTATGTTATGTTATGTTATGTTATGTTATGTTATGTTATGTTATGTTATGTTATGTTATGGTATGGTATGTTATGCACCAAAGGTTTTTTGGTTTGTCGTGTGTTAGATTGGGTAAACTTTTATTGAATATAGTATTCAATATTGTGATATAGTTTATAATTTATTAAGTTCAATGCTATTTTATCACAAATAGAATCTCAAATGCTTTTTATTATTCTTTATTGTATTTTTGACGAACAAATATTATGTGCTAATTATCATAATAATAAAAATATTATATTAGATTTCTCTGCGTATCTAAAAGAGTACATATTAGTGTTAAAAATAATAAGAACTAACACAGTTTCTCCGACCCATTTAAATCTGCAAAATATTACGTACCTATTTAAATGCACATTTAATTCAATTTCTTTTTGACAGAATTTTCTGCGGCACTTACAACGCCAACGACAAGCCACTCGATCGCAAACTTACCAGTTTGTTCCGACCAATCAATGAAGCCGAGATACCTGACATATATGCCATAGGGTCAGTCGTTTGTCTGAAGTTCAATTGAAGCTGATGGCCCTAATAATCCGAGGCACCCGGGGACAAGGTCTAACAAATGCACTTCCAACAAATTTCCATCTGTACATTTTTCTTTCAAAAATTAGCTAATGAGGAGGTGGTGTCACTAAATACCGCATCGGCCCATGACTAAATACCGCATCGGCCCATGACTAAATACCGCATCGGCTTATGATTAAATAACGCATCGCTCATGACTAAATACCGCATCGGCCCATGACTAAATACCGCATCGGCCCATGACTAAATACCGCATCGGCCCATAACTAAATACCGCATCGGCCCATGACTAAAATACCGCATCGGCCCATGACCACTGATCTCTATAATATAACTGGATTGCGCTTAGCCCATTATTTCAATAGAAATGTTGTCGCCAGTTTGCCGCCATGTTACCACTCTCAATTACCAATGCAGCCGTCGTGTTTACGTCGGTCGTCGCATGATATACGAACAATTAGGGGGTTTTAATTAAACTTAACTATTTTACTTGAAAATAAAATTTTTTATTTAGTTATTCGGTATTTTTAAAATTTTTTTACTACGGTCATTATGATAGTTATTCGGTAACACATGCAAAAGATTTGGCAGTCACACAGATGAAACGCGCTGCAGATCACCGCAAGAAAATCGCTCCGCTATGGTTTAGCTAGCTAGTTTAGCAAGTACAGAATAGTTTGTACAAGAAACTGTATGACTCGAAAAGTTTTGAGTCTATTAGTATAGTAACTTTTAACATCAAAATGTTTGTTAAATGTAGTAGTAAGTTATGTTGTGTTAATAAAGAAATTAAATAAAGACATTTTCCTTGAGAATTTTTTCAAAGTTAACGGTATCTTTTGTGTCACCTTGGTGTATACTATATATATAGTCTAAGTCTAGTCTATAATAATGGGTCAACGAATAATATACTTAGTTTAGGCTGAATAAGTTACATTGTATTGTAGACTATAACATATTAAAATTTCATTTAATTTTTATCATTTGTAAAGGTTTTTAATTTGATTCAGTTTTTAGGCTTTAAGATTACAAATGAGAAGGAAATGATATTTGAATTAAATAATTTAATGCCAAACCTGCAAATAGGAAGATATTGCACATTTTACTAGTCTCCATTGTCTAAACCTACAAGTTGCTAGTCAATATGACCAAAAAACAGGAGTTTTCTAGTTTAATGGTTGTGTTGAGGTGTTAAGATTTTTTACACCTCAAAAATTTTATTTTTCTTCAAGGATCAAGGACACTTATTGTCCCATAACAAAATAAGAATAAACTATAATTCATAAGGTGACTAAAAAAGAGAACTGTTTGCAATGATGTTGATAGCAACAATAATTATATTGATGGGAAAAGTAAAATGAGATGATTCAGTGATAAAGACATTGTAGAAAATGCACATCATATCATAGTCAAAATGTTTGCTGTTTTTCAATATAGACACAAGCAAACAGTTTTGACATTGAAACAATGTTTACAACTTACAAACATTTCAATAGTCGTCTACTTTTTGTCAGGTTTTACAAGAAAAATTAATAGCTAGTGAATATAAAATATAATATAATCTCTCTCTACTCAAACTAACTAAAACTAAATCAAAGACATTTTAATGAAATAGCTGGCTATTGGCTAACATACCGTTGTCGTGCTTACAAACATACTTTAAAAGCTTATTAACATATAAAATTGCAATTTGACTGTTAATGAGTTTATCATCCGAATCCTTTGAATCAATGTCTTTAATGTTTTCCTCTTCTTGTTCAACCACAACTGGGACGCCTTGGACACAGGCCCCTCTTTCCCAATGGGCACACTGGGCACATGCCCAGGGCCCCGCAATTGATAGGGCTCCCCCTCAGATCAAATATAAAGTTCCTATTTCCTGTCAGATCACCAAATGATAACCAATATTTATTACCAAAAAACCTATATAATACGAATAAATCGAACCTAAATTACATCAATTATTTTTTAATTATTAGTTTTTTTTATAATAGTTTATAGTCCTTTACACCAGGTGTTTTAAGACTCTAATGGCTGTATGTAGGAAGCACTTAAATACTTCCTGTCGTGGATCAGAATTTGATCCTTTTAACTTTTCCCTCCTCCTTTCTCCAGGCTTGGGACTGGCTCGCAATTACCAAGGCGGAGTTGTTTAATTATTAGTCAATGCAACGCTTTTTATATTTTTTTATACCTCTTCAGATAACATAGATTTTTAAGCCCTAACCTTTAATGGCTAAAAGAGTTACTTTTGTGGACTATATTACATTTTTCTATTCGTTTCATGTGATTGTTTTGTTAATAAAAAAATAAATAGTTAACCTTGTTTATCTACTTTCTTTGTCTATTCTAGCAAAATAGTGTTCTGTCAAAGTCATAGGGGCCCCATTATCCTAATATACCCAGGGCCTCCAATAGGTTAAAGACGGCCCTGCTTGGACATTCGAACTTGCTGGCGCATTAGCATCGCAATTAACATAATCTTCGAAATTGACTCCCGTCAGGATTGGATGGTTTGCCATATCATCATCAAATTCTAGAACCTCTGTAGACTTTGTGACATCACATGGACGGAAACCGCATTTACGAAAGCACTTTTTGTGATTGTGTCTTCTTTGACACGAAGCTATGAAACTCGGAGCCAAATTATGGCGTCGTGTAATGTAATAGATTGTTGAGTTGTTGCAGTTTGGTTTATGTCCAGTTTACTTATTAAATGACGTTAAAACATCTTCTGGTAATTCAACTTCACATTTTCAATAATAATGCCGGCACCACATGGGCCACATGGGTGTTATTTGGATGTGGTGTTCTTCAGTGATGACGGGTACTTAAGTACATGTGTACTTAAGTACAATAGGTGTACTTGAGTTCTTGTACTTAAGTCCTTTCTCGGATGTGTACTTATTACTTGTACTTAAGTACATTTTTAGTGTAATTCTTGAGCAAGTACATTTTAAAAGTAGCTAAGTACTTTAAAAAAATTAATTTTTATTTTTAAAACTAATTATTTAGAATTTGTAAACCTAAAATTGCCTAAAAATAAGTGTTTACGTAACAGATTCTATGCTTGAACATTTTCTATTTTCGAGGTTATGCTTTGTCATTCTAATTTTTACATTAATGTTTACATCTAAACAAGCAAACAAAATAATAACAGAATTTGTAGTTTGGGATATGCAACCTCTGTCTGTTGTAGAAGGTTCAGGGTTCAGAGATATGATCGAGGGAATTAATCACAAAGCCAAGGTAATGTGTATACAAACTTTGAAAAGCAGGTTAACATTGATGTTTGATACAAATACAATGGCTAGCAATTTAAAAAAGGTGCTACAAGACTGTACATTTGTGTGTACCACAGCTGACATTTGGATTTACCAGACTCGGTGTTTTATCGGTTTTATCGGTGTTACATGTCATTGCTAAACAAAAATGATTTTGGTCGGATCAATGTCATTTATTCGACAAAATTGTATCTACTCTTATGAGTATCCACACTAAGTTCAACATTGTTTGCTCCAAAATAGTCCATGTTGTGACTGATAATAAAGCAATTTTTTAAAAGCATTTAAAAAATATGCTGAATCAAGGAATGTAGGACATTTCCCCCCCCCCCCCCCGGACGTTTCCCCCCCGGACATTTCCCCCCCGACAGACCCTAGGACATTTCCCCCCCCCACCGGACATTTCCCCCCCAAGGTAGGACATTTCCCCCCCCCTGTGGTTATGTAGTAGTTTTTCTAAGAAACACAAACACCTTTTTAAATTATTAAACATTTATTGGTTATTGGTTTGCCAGAGTTAAATATTATAAGTACTAAGTACTCTGTGTTAAATGTACTTTAAGTACAAGTACAAGTACATTATTCATCTTGTACTTAAGTACAAGTACAGATTTTTAAATTGTACTTAAGTACAAGTACTCAAGTACATTGAAAATTTTTATTGATCAAAACAAGATTGTTTCCACAGCATAAAACCAAGTATTTATTAAAAAAACATCACCAAAATGCCTTGTTTTTATTTAAAAGAAGCAATGTTTCAAAATATGTGTCGCTGAGTCTATTACGCCGAGGAGTTAGTATGAGCCCCGCTTGACTGAATAATCTTTCAACAGCAGCGGACGATGGAATGGTCGTGTTGAATTTAAGAAAAACCTTTGCAACTGCCGGATACCTAAATAAAATAAAAATTATAATCAAATATATCACAAAGTTGTAAATTAAAAAAAACTCTCAAGACATCTTGTAACAAATCAAATGTTTACCTTTTTAGTTGATTCATGTCATGTAATGGATCATTTAAGTACTGATAGGCTTCCACTTTGTAAGCTGAATCACTACTTTCTGAATCTGGTTCATGAAACCCGTAGAAATCTCCACTTAATTCATAAGAGTAGATGCAATTTTTTCGAATGAATGAGTTCCTTTGAATCGTCGAAAAGCAAGTACCGCACTGTTCCGACCAAAATCATTTTTTAGCCAGTGGCATGTAACGCCGATATAACTTCGAGTCTGGTGAGTCCAAATGTCAGCCGTGGTACACACAAATTCACAGTCTTGTAGCGTCTTTTTTAAATTGCCAGCCATTGTATCAAAGATCAATGTTAACCTGCTTTTTAAAGTTTCTGTACACATTACCTTGATTTCGTGATTAATTCCCTCAACCATATCTCTGAACCCTGGACCTTCTACAATAGACAGAGGCTGCATGTCCCGAACTACAAATTCTGTTATTAATTGTTCTGCTTTTTAGATGTAACCTGCCGAATTTCTGATAGAATGACAAAGCATAACCTCGACAACAGGAAATGCTTGAGTATAGAATCTGTTACATAAACACTTATTTTTAAATTTACAAATTATAAATAATTGAAATAATAATTTTTAAATAAAAATAAAATGATTTCTTTTTAAAGTACTTAGCTACTTTTAAATCAATAAGTACACTAAAAATGTACTTAAGTACAAGTACTAAGTACACGTTCGCGAAAGGACTTAAGTACAAGTACTAAGTACACGTTCGCGAAAGGACTTAAGTACAAGTGCTCAAGTACACCTATTGTACTTAAGTACGTACTTAAGTACATATGTACTTAAGTACTCGTCATCACTGCCCTAACCCTACATTTCTATGCAAAGTACGGCTGAGGTTGACGCCATTGCTTCGTCCTAACCCTAACCCTAACCCTACATTTCTATGCAAAGAACGGCTGAAAATATCAAATGTCTTTAAAATGTCTTAGAAAGGGGGACTTAATCGAATGATTCGGCTTAATAAAATTGATTACATACAATTACTCATATGATACTGCCTCGATTTATATTATCTATACTATTATGCACTAAAATATTTAGGGGATAAATAAAAAATAATAAATGAAAAATAAAAGTATATTCTCTCTCCGGGGGGGGGGGAATGTCCTACCCGGGGGCAGTGTTGGGTTTGTTACTTTACTTTTGTAATTTGTTACTGTTACTTGTTACATGATGAAAAAGTAATTTGTTACTGTTACTTGTTACATATTTTCGAAAGTAATTTGTTACTGTTACTTTTTGGTTTTGAAAGTAACTTATTACATTTTTGTTACTTTACAAAAAGTTGTTTACAAACAGATGCAACATCCCATAACTCAATACTTGATTTTGTTTTTAAAATAAGAACACAACCTTATTATAAAAATCAAAGAGTTATAACTAATCAGTCAAATGGTGAAGATCTTTGATTGAGCTACAAAAAGCTTTATTAGCTCTGAGCAGCAGTTGTCGTTGAAAATGACTATCAGTCAAACGATTTCTTTTTGGAGTCAAAATGTCTTTGTTGCGAGGCAGAGTCTATCCAATGTGCAGTGATTCCAAGAAAGCTCTTGTTGTTAGCGCTCCATATATCGGCTGTGGTAAAAACAGGATCCACTCTGCTAAGTGCTTCTATTACGTTGTTTTTCATCTGAGCTTCAAGAAAATCCAAGCTTTCTTTGAAAATAAATATACAACTATTTCAAGCAACTCTAGTATTAAAAATTAAGAAAAATCACTTTTAATTCTTAAATACTAACCATCAAGCGTTTTTCTTGTCATCACCTTTCGGGTTGGCTGGAGTCCTTGAATGAGATTAACAAAAGATTGCGCCTCCACAATGCTTAATGGCTCCATGTATTCAATAATGAAACTTACGATCAGCTAATCCACAGTCGCTTGAGTGACACAATTGTTGTTTATACTTTGCAGCATGCTTGATTGAGTCATCATCTTTTTCGCGGTGGCTTTTCGCTTACGAGCTAACTTGACATTATCAGATATTGCAGGATAAATTTGTATTTTTTAAACATAATCTATTAGTTTTGCAGTAAGTGCTTAAAGTACTTTAAACAAACTCAATGTGAGCATACATACAACTTTCTAATAACTAATTACAAATTTAAAATTCAGACGCTATTTTCTAAAAGTAAAAACATAAAACTAATAAAACTCACTCCCACATGTTTTAGAAGGTTGGCTGGACTAATCTTTGACGTGCTTAGATACACTTTCTTAGGCAGACACTGTAGACTGTAGACAGTGTAGACACAACACCTTGACGTTCTTTCCGTCATTTTCAGTTATTTTAAAATATTGTTCTAGCTGATGCACCCATCCGATTTCATTACCAGTTTCTTCATTATTTAACACTTTATTAACTTCCATGATCCCAAAACATGATCTGTGAACTCGCAAACGTTTCCGAAAGAGTAAACGATAATAAAAAGGAAGTTTCTTTACCCTGATATGGCGCGTTGTTAAAATGAACGCGATCATGAATCCAGTGACACACTTTGCTCCTATTGGTCCAGACTCGCGCCATCTTAACGCTTGATCCAATGTTCGAAAATAAAAAGTAACAGGTAACAATTTTTAAAAATCCGTTACTGTTACTTTAAAAAAGTAATTTGTTACTGTTACTTTGTTACAATTTTAAAAAGTAATCTGTTACGTTACTTGTTACTGAAAAAAGTAATTTGTTACTGTAATTCCGTTACTTGTAATTTGTTACTACCCATCACTGCCCGGGGGGGAGGGAATTGTCCTACCCCGGGGGGGGGGAAACGTCCGGGGGGGGGGGGGGAAATGTCCGGGGGGGGGGAAATGTCCGGGGGGGGGGGGGGGAAATGTCCGATCCTCGAATCAAGCATATTAGAATTGGAGCCATCAGAGAGCAAAGACAGTGATCCCTGGGACATCGAAGACGCGACTAGTCATCGACCGATATCCCAGTTTTTTGAGCAAACCTATTCTAACGAGTTTTCAGGTGTTTATTTGCTTCTTCATTTACCGTGTTCCTCACACATGCTAAATTTTTTGGTGTCTACAGATACCAATAAAGCTCTAGCTAGTGATGCGTTTTTTAAAAGAATGTATCGTTCATTAGCAAGAAAATGTTCCAGTTTAAGCAACACAGCACGTCAAAATTCAAAGGCCGCTGAAGTTGTATTTGATAAACTTGGGAGAAAAATACCTAAACCAAACTCAACTCAGTGGAACTCTGAGTTTGACAGCTACACTACAATATATAATATGAAAGACAAAGTTAATGTTGTGATGGAACGACTGCAGCTGCCATATTTTGCTTCTTTTAAATAAAAACAAGGCATTTTGGCGATGTTTTTTAATAAATTCTTGGTTTTATGTTGTGAAAACAATTTTTTTCTGATCAATAAAAATTGTCAATGTACTTGAGTACTTTTACTTAAGTACAAGATAAATAATGTACTTGTACTTGTACTTAAAGTACATTTAACACAGAGTACTTATTACTTATACTTAAGTACATTTTCTGAGTACTTACGCCAACACTGGTATTCTTATATCTAAAATTGGTTTTGTCTCAACAACAGTATTGCCCGACACCGAACCATTTTAGTCTTTTATTGGCTACTGAAAAGAAGTCAGTTCAAAGGAACAAAAAAATTAACAAAATTCCACTGGCTTTTATTACACATACCTACAAGCAATTTCAAGGGCTTTCATCTACTGCAGGTCGCATAATAGAGTTATTTATGCAAATAATGCCTCAGAAACAAGGTCGTTGGTCGCATTACGGAGTTTGTCGCATAAGAAAAACAGATTAGTATGGAAGAGTAAGGGAACTTCAATCCGTGCAAAATTTTTAGGTCGTATAAGCACTAAACTTTTTTGGTCGTTTCGACTTTGTCTGCTTATCTCGCCGTTCATTCTGAACTCTTAGAAATCTGAGGACCAGGCAGACATAACCATTTTTTAAATGTTTTTTTGACGCTGCGTAAGCGTCAACTTTGACCAAATGTTAGGCTCCTGGATATGCCCTAGCCATGCAGGTTTCAGCCTGAAATCCCACATTTAACTGTGCTTGGCCAGTTTCAGCAAATTGTCTTTCCACGATCAGTTGGATTTTTTCAATCAATTTTGGAAATTGGTTTGGACGCCACTGCACAGCCTGCTATAGAAAACAATTAATGAATTCATAATTATTTTATGTCCACATGTGAGTCCGGCTGTGCAGTTTCAAGCATGACTCAAATAAGTGGAAGTGGCTAATATAACTGTTTAAGAAATGAGATTGGTCAATTTTACTGATAATTATTTAAGAAGTTATTTCAACTAATAAATGTAAAAAAGGCTTGAAATAACTGGTTAAAATAGAAAAATGTTAATAAAACTTATCTATATAAATAAAAATCAGTCACTAAATGTGTTGCCAAGCGCTAAACTCGACAACGGCTGCACTAATTGCTACAAAATTTTGGAGATTTTTATCAATTTAAAAAAATTTGGCGCATTATTTCATTTTTTATGATTAAAAAATCTTGTAGGCTTTTATTGCGTAACCAGGCCCGTAGCCAGCTAGGGTGCAAAGGGTGCATACACCCTTTGCAAGGAAAAAATATATCACTTTGCACCCTTTGAAAGTTTGTTACAAAAACAGCATTTGCACCTTTTTTTTTTAATTTTTTTTTCGCTGCTTTCTCGTCTGTGTGTTTGCTTATTCGGATCAAATTGGAAGAAATTTTCTCATTATCTTCCAGATTTACAAATCGATGATTTGACCTTTGACATGAAACCGGATATTCTTTCATTCAATCTTCTTTTATTCCATCTTTTATGTTTTAATGAAACCAGATATTCTTGCAATCCTATTTTTTTATTTTAATTTTCTTTATATCTTCTCCGTTTGCACCCTCATAGTATAAAATTTGTTCATTTCGTCGTTTTCATTTTCTTTATTGCGTTTAAATTTAGACTTGTACAAAATATTAATAAATAAACTGTAGCCTATAATTGTGAACGACTCTAGAGAATTGTGTTGCTATGCAAAGATTTGGATGGTCATTTTTTAATGTCAACAAACTTAAACCAATTGCAAAATTTACATTTATTCAAAAAAGACAAATAATAATAGTTGAAAAACGTTTTAAAACTTCCTGTTTTTTAAGTATTATTTAAATTAAAAAATTCTATTTTTGACATTTTTTCAAAACCTTTGATTAATTATCAAACTGATTCAAAATGTGGTACGATTTTAAATATTTAAACATTTTATGTAATTTCAAGATATTATTACCTATACCTTCAGGTATTCTAAGCTCGCTAACAGATAAAAGGTTAATGTTTTCTGCTGCTTCCTAAGTTTTCTGTGCTTCCAAGTAAACAAAATCACCAATAATATCTGAATCTGCTCCAGTGCACCCTCAAGCTTATGCCACTGCATCCATAAGCCAGAACAACCGTACCACTGTAAATCCATCTAGAGATGCTAGCTTACCTGCATGTAATTTGGGAGTTGATGAGCCTAATCAACCTCTCCTGCAAAAATATTTGAAGCGGCAGTTTAGCAACAATCTTAGCTCTTTTAGCAAAAATGGTGTATGCGACATGGTTGGCTTGAGTATTCTGTAGAAAAAGATGCCTGTTACTGTTTTTTTGTAGAAAATTTCAGAGTGAAAAGAACGCAAAGTGGTGTGTACAGAGATTTGGTTACTGGCAAACTGCTAGATCTAAAGACAAAAGTTTAAGAGGACAGCAGGACAGAAACAAACATGATAGCATAATGGAAAAAATACACATTCATGAGACGAAGTTGTCAGACTCCGGACAAATTAAAATTACTAAAAATCTGCACCCTTTTTAATTTGGTTGCACTCTTTGTTTTGAAATCCTGGCTACGGGCCTGTGCGTAACCATTAAGGCATTTTTATCTAATATGAAAAATACAATTCATGCCTCTGATTAACGTCATACATAAATCGTTACCGCTCAACGCATGTCTAAAGACAATTTTTTTCGTAAATAAGTTGATTTTCTGCTTCCGTTCACTGATAGTCAACATAAAATACTAATAGAGAGTTCCATTGGTAATGTTTAAATTTTGCTTTGAAACTGGTTTTTAAAAAATTAGCTTATAGTTACACTTTCGCCGGCTGGCTAGTTTAGACAATAAACTCAAAAACTGGATATCGTAAAGAGTTTGGGTTTTGCATGAGATTTGGGCCACAAAGTTATTTCGAAGGCAATTTTTTTATTTCTCGGGGTGGGATTATTTGTTTCGTAGGTGCAAATTTCCGAAACAAATAAACGCCTCTCAGCTACTGTTTAACGCAAATAATAACGAATTTAAAATATATCAGTAATATTAATCAATTAAATCATAAAACTGACATAATTAAATTAGGAGACCTACAACGACTATTTAAAAAGATATTTGAGTTTTAGTTAGCATTTAGCCCAATATAAACAACAACTGTAGGAACGACAACATATTAAAAAATCCGGTTTTTTGTAAAATTCAAATTATAAAAATGAATATACTTTTTTTACTTCTCCAGACTTCAAGAAATGGATTTGAAAATAAAATCATTTTTCACGAAAATCAGCGACCGCGAAAATTATTGGATTGAACAAGCAACGAGCTCCTTGAGTGAAATTGGTAGCTTTGTTAAAGTAGGTAATCTTTATTAGGTAATTTTATGTATAAAATGAACTTTTGTTACCATGTAGTTAATCAGTCAGTGAATGAGTGGTTCAGCTAAAAATTTATGGAAAAAGCTTACGAGAATGGAAAAAAGAAAATGGGAAAAAGACAAAGGACTGGGGACTTGGGGAAAAGGGATAGAGAAGATTACTCAAGAAACTTTTCCTGCTGTATTTAATAATTTACAATTAAAAAACCCAGTAATAGTATTTGTAGGAAATCGTTAAATAAACACTATGTAGAATTGGATATGTCGTTGGGAACAACTAATTAAAATTTTAGACTATTTTTAGTTCTAATTTGTTTTAATTTTAAAAAAAAATATGAAAATAGTTGAGCAAGAAGTATGAGTGCCTTTTTTTGTTTAGTAGGCCTATTTGTCATTAAATTTCCAGAAACTGTTTTGCAGTTATGTCTAATACTAGCAAGGTTACCCTGCATTGCCAGGTTTTTTGAGAGTTTTTTTTCTCGTCTTTTAACAATGAAACATAAAATAATAAATCGTTTTTTTTAATTTGCTTAAAAATTAACTATTTTTTGTCATTCATTGAGCTAAAATTTAAAATAAAAGCTCGCTTCTCATGACAATGCTTTTTATCAAAGTTTAAAAAAAATTGAAAAACAAAATTCGTAATTGAAAATAATAATATTTTAATATTCAACGTTTTAAACTAAAAACAAATAAAATACAAATATATAAATGTTTACATAAATAATTTCAAAAAATTTTGCTTTAAAATAAATTTTTTTGCAATAAATGAAAAGCCGGCAAATCCTGAAATATAAAGGATTTATAAAAAAAAAGTTAATATTGCAAACTAGTTATAAACGCTCCAAATTTGGAGACGTGTATGCGTATTTAGATGAAAAAGAATATTTGTTTGACTATAGCAAAGAGCAAACACGCCGTCTCATCTTTTGTGATCAAGAACTCGGAGTTGTTTAAAGTTGGATAAAAGTGAAAGTGTGACGAGTTACTGAAGATGCAGAAAAAAGCGTATTTTGAAAAGTGTTCATTGCGATCTTGATGGTGGAGCTCATTATGGACAGATTGCAACGTTGATCAAGGTCAGGGAACGGTTTCGGTGGCCAAAATTTACATATGATGTACGCATGTACGTGGATTTGTTCCAAAATGCGTGGCATACCAGAAAGCCTGCACGAGCTGCAAAAGTCAATCTTTGACTTTGCACCCATTGAAGATTCAACATATTTTTCATCGTTTGGGAATAGATCTTGTCGGTCCTCTAAAGAAGACTCAGCTGGGCAATAAATAAATCATTGTGGCGTCAGAATATCTTACTTGATGGTCAAAAATTGCGACTATACCTGAAAAATCAGATGAGGGCTTCCATAATTTTCTTATAAATTTGGTAATTTGATTTGGAGCAAGCCATCTAGTCGCCGCCCAACTAGTCGCCCGGTTGCAAAAATGTTTTTTTAAGAACATTTTTTGGAATTTATTTATGTAAAAATTTATATAATTGTATTTAATTTGTTTTGTTTTAAAACAAAGATAATTATTGTTTTAATTACAAATTTGTTTTTCAAAAACTTTGCAAATTTTACCTAATCTTATATATAAAAATGAAATGTTTGTTTGTTTGTTCGGACATCAAATGTAAACGGCCGAACAGATTTAATTGAAATTTGGCACACTTATGTATCTTATTTAAGCGGTGGTTCCTGTAAAATTTTAAATAAATTGGTTTCTCCGTTGATGTTTTATGGACAAAAAACGTTTTGGTCAGCGGTAGTAAGTTATGTATATATATATATATATATATATATATATATATATATATATATATATATATATATGTATATATATATATGTATATATATGTATATATATATATATATATATATATATATATATATATATATATATATATATATATATATATATATATATATATATATATATATATATATATATATATATATATATATATATATATATCTTTTTCCTATTGACTGAGTTCATGATTTATATTTTTCATTTTAACAATTCTATCTTATATATAAAAATGAAATGTTTGTTTGTTTGTTCGGACATAAAATGTAAACGGCCGAACAGATTTAATTGAAATTTGGCACACTTATGTATCTTATTCAAGCGGTGGTTCCTGTAAATTTTTAAATAAATTGGTTTCTCCGTTGATGTTTTATGGACAAAAAACGTTTTGGTCAGCGGTAGTAAGTTGGAGTAAATTTTTTTTCTACAAAATAAAATAAAATTAATTTATAGTTAAATTATACAAAATATTTTTTTTTTTCTTGAGTTTTAAAGGTTTTAAATATAAATATTAAATTAAATAAATATGTGTGTTGTTTAGTGCCGCCCATAGATATCTATGGTGCCGCCGGATACCTTTGTTTTGATTTCATAGAGCTCATTGAGGCTCATTCTCTTCCGAACCTCCACGAGGGAGAAGTTGGCTGCGCAGCTGGATCCCCGAACCATAGTGCAAAAAAAAGTTCGTGCATTGGGGTTGTGCTATAGATCGTTGGAAAGGTATTTAAAAAGGAAATATAATGGTGTAAAAATAAATTTAATATTGCAAAAATAAAAAAGTTATAGGCGAAAAACCGTCGCCGTCCCTATGTAAATGTATGGAGACGATTTTTCATACCCTGATCTATATTTTGCTTCATAACTTTTTTATTTGTTAGACTATTTTCCAAAAATTTGTTTCTATGTTTGGCTAATATATTTGTCTTTCTAATGCATTAAGCTAGAACCCCAATGCGGTCGAAAATATTAAACTACATGGCTCCAAACGCAAGTGAAAAATCGTCCCTATGTAAATGTATGGAGACCATATTGTAAAAGTTTCACTGATATATGAGGTGCATGAAATTTGAAAGAAATGAAAGCAAGTGCAGTATTTTTGTGTTTCAACAAAATCATGAACAAAGTTCTCAAGCCAGCCTATCAATCTGCTGCTGTTTTGTTCAATTTATAATTGCATCATTTGCTAAATAAAAGTGGTACTCTTCGATTGTTCCAAATTGATGATCTCAGAAAACTCTCGGAAAATTCATTAAGTTAATGCTTTGAAGGTTTTTAATATTATTATTACTTCATGTTTTATTTCAATCTGTGTTTTATATCACATTTTTCAAAGCCACGGGTCAACATTTATTAACATGCCACATGTAGCGTTATATGCTTTCTGTAGACATGACACTTAAAAACTAAGACTAGCGATTTTACGAAAAGCAGCTGTTGAACAGTGTGTGATAAATCTATTGTAAGCATTTATAATCTTACAAGTATTTAAAATAAATATAACCTGTTGAGATATATGAGCGGATTTTAACATTATTGCAGCCGTTAACTAATAAATTCTTTTTTTTCAGCTTCAGTCAATCATAATAAGCCTTTGCAGAAGATCACACTTGCAGAGTGGAACCAATACATTAAAGAACACTAATTAAAATTGAGGAAGTTCAGACGTAACTAAACGAGCAAACCAAACAACAAAGTGTTAACGAGAGAACAGATCAATTTTGATGACTGTGCACAGCATTCCGCTACAGCCCATCTAAGCCACATTGGGAAGGCTCTAAAATTTAATGGAGGAACAGAAGAGCGAAAAGAAGAGCAAGCTGGAGCGGTAAAGCGTAAAAGCAACCGGGATCGGGAAAAGTAAAAGAGACCGGGGACGGGAGAGCGACCGTGAGCAGAAATGCGACCAGGAGTGAGAAAGCGACATGGAACGGGAAAGCAAGCGGTTAAGGAAACGGGAGCCAGAGAGAAAACGATAAAAAGCCTTTAAAATCCCCGGGCAACGCCGGGTAACCCAGCTAGTTGAATATATTTTCATAAAAAGCAAGCTTGTATTAATTATATTAATTTCAAATAAAAAACAAATCAAATACAAATATATAAATTCAAAAATATCGATTTTAAAAGAAAATTTGTCGCAATAAATGAAAAACCGACAAATCCAGAAATATAAAGGAATTTTTCAAAAAAACCTAGTTTTTCACGGCTTACTTGTTAAATCCCTTGTATTTACTTCACGGCCGGACTTGCTTAATAACTTGCTTGTTTTAATGTTTGCAGACCTTGAAAACGAAAATTAACTAATTTTCCTTCATCCAAACAAGCTGAAATTTGAGATATAGACTCGCTCTTTATAACGATGCATTTTCGTAAAATTTAAAAATTAAAAAAAAATTAATTAAAAACAATTATTATCTATGTTTTAAAACAAAAATAAATTAAATACAATTATATAGATGTGTACACATATAAATTAAAAAAATGCTCTAGAAGAAATTTTGTTTGCATTAAATGAAAAGCCGGAAAATCCTGAATTATGAGGGATATGCGAAAAACCTGGTTTATGAGGAATATGCAAAATTTTTTTGTTTTTATTTATTTTATACTTTTTATATTTTATTATAAATTTAGATAATCTTTCTTATTAAACATTTTACAAAATGACAAATGTGCCTACAATACGGCATGAACGTCTTCAAGGAAACTTTTTGAATAGCCCTGCATCATTACAGTTTTAATTAAATTTGCCTTATATAATTCTTTATAAAAGCTTTATTTGAGTTATTAATGCAGTTAAAAAGCGTGAGATTGGGAAGCATGATGCTGATGATATTCGTTAAGAATGATCTGAAAGGAGATGTGAAAAATCTTTGTTGCGATCACAAAGCACTTGGAATGACAGGCTTCATAATGGTTTGAAATTAAAACTTTTTTATATTTTTCTGTCTATTCTTTTAGTATTTTTTATGGTTTTTTTTAAATTATGCTTTTGCCTTTTGCTTATTTTATTTTTGTTTATTTCTGTCATCTTATGTTATTTTTGTTTCAATATTGTTTTCATAAAAATAAATTCAATATATATATATATATATATATATATATATATATATATATATATATATATATATATATATATATATATATATATATATATATATTAAGGTGGTTGATAAAAACAAACGTTTTTATTTTTGAATAGGACAACTCTCAAAATTGTTCTTTCTGATCATACAAACTACTATGTAAATTATCTTTAAAATATTCCAACATTAAAGGGTACCGCATGGCAAATCAAGTTTTTAAACATTTGCTTGTCTATAGCAGACTATCAATTTTATTTTTAAAGTGTCACTAACTTAATTTTATTTTAAATTGAACAGAAACTAGGCATAGTTAAAAGATTAAAAATAAGTAGATTAAAAAATAAAATTTTTAACACAAGACGGGACAAATATTAAAATTGTGTCTGGTATATACAATATTACAGGCGTTCTGCCACATTTGTGCACAGTCATATGGACAGGACGCTAATAAACAAAATTAAATTTTACAGTCGTACAGTCTAAGCTTTGAATTTTCTCTCAGACGCAAAAATAAAATGAAGAATATGTCTAGAAACCAGATTTAAGATTTTCAACATTTAATACACTGCGCAGATAATTACTAAAAGAAGCCATGAAGAACAAACAACAGTTGTCTACCATTGCTTTTGATTACACGTTTTTTGAATGTATCTAAGCTCTCAAAAAACAAAAAACAAAACAATGGGAAGACGTTGGTCGCAGCACTCAACGCCTGGCACTTAATAATCCAAGACCTGCCCTACAAACCAATGATATTTTACTAAAATATTTTTAGTTATAAAATAATTTTAGTTATAAAATAATTTTAGTTATAAAATAATTTTAGTTATAAAATAGTTTTAGTTATCAAATAGTTTTAGTTATGAAATAATTTTAGTTATGAAATAATTTTAGTTATGAAATAGTTTTAGTTATAAAGTAATTTTAGTTATGAAATAATTTTAGTTATAAAATAATTTTAGTTATAAAATAATTTTAGTTATAAAAATAATTTTAGTTATAAAATAATTTTAGTTATAAAGTAGTTTTAGTTATAAAGTAATTTTAGTTATAAAATAATTTTAGTTAAAAATAATTTTAGTTATAAAACTTATTTTAGATTTAGTCTTCGTTAGTTTTTGTTTAAACCATTTTTATGTTATTTAGTTCGTGTTATTTAAAATGCCATTATTTTAGTCATTATATACAGTCGTTGTTATTATTCTAGTTTAGTTATTATTTAGTTTAGTCCAACAAATAATTCAATTTAATATGTATTGAATGGAATATTCTGCACATATATTTCTAGTCTAATATAACAATAAAAATTAACAGTCCAGATCAACAAGTACATCATGGTTTACTTTTAACCAAGCACGCATATTCAAAAGTTGTTCCATCTTTTTTCATCATTGATTTATAAACCAAAAAATATATCCAATGTTCATCGTAATGTCAAAACATCCGTCTTTGGGACGGGCAAAACCACTAGTCTATTAATGTTGAGTAGATTTTCGACAATTGTGGCTGACTTGATAAAATTGACTTGCTTGACCCAAACACATGAAAAAAGTTTTCATATAAAAAAATTTATTCACGAAGTAAAGCTAAACAACTCTAATAAATTTGAATTTTCTGGCTGGGGTTCAAACTCGCATGATTTTGTTTTATTTTGTGGTAAATTTGAAGAATTTTAGATTAGGTGGATTTTTAGTTACAACAAGCATATTGCATTTTAAGCCATTGATATATGAAACATCTACTTTTGTTCTGTTGATCTTACCTATTCGACCCAACACCCCCATGCACGGGCTAAGCCTGGCGTTTTTATTATGGTTATCAAAATAGACTAGGCTGAACTTATTGGGTAGAGCCTTGAGGATTTGTTCCCGTAAAATATTGCCGGGTCTAGTTTAACACAGGCCTGGAAGGGCCTTAACTTTTGTGTTTATGAAATCGGCCGGTTTGAGCCTAAAATTTGGTGCTTATAAAACGGGCCGGGCTTTGAATTTTCTGCTTATGAAATGAGCCGGACGAGGCCTAAAAAATCGTGCAGGGCTTTTTGATGCATGGTTCAAATTTTCAAATGTCAGGCAAGCGAAGCCGCTACAGATCATGCTAGTGCTAAATAGAACTCAAAATTTGACTAATATTAATTGAATTCTTGAATTCATCAACATTTTAGAATGTTTTGATAAGGGTAATACCTTTAAATTGTTACAGGCATTCAAAGGAGGAATCGCCGTAAGATTTGAACTGTACGGCACATCCATCTGCTTTGTCACATCTCACTTGGCAGCTCACACTCAAGAGCTGGCTCTAAGAAACCAGGTAAACAAAAGTTTAAGGAACCAGGTAAACAAAAGTTTAAGGAACCAGGTAAACAAAAGTTTAAGAAACCAGGTAAACAAAAGTTTTAAGTGGCAGGTGAATATAAGTGAAAAATAGAAAAAAATGTAAACACTAAAAATGCAAAATAATAAAGAAATATTTAAAAATTTTCTTAAACAAATCTTAACAATAAATTTTTTTATCTATATTTATAAAAATAAGTTTTTTGACAGTTTTTTGAGCTTCTTTTATAGGAAACAGTCAATTTAATTTAAATTTAAATCAAAGATAAAAAATAATATATATATATATATATATATATATATATATATATATTTATATATATATATATATATATATATATATATATATATATATATATATATATATATATATATATATATATATATATATATATATATATATATATATATATATATATATATATATATATATATATATATATATATATATATATATATATATGTATATATATATATATATAAATACATATATATATATAAATACATATATATATATATAAATACATATATATATATATATGTATATATCTATATATATAAAAATGAATGTTTGTATATATGTATTTATGTATGTTAATGTCCTTTATGCATTGCTACACCCTTCATCCGATCGTAATGAAATTTTCACACAACCTTGAGAGTCAATGAAAATAAAAAAAAAAAAAAATTTTGAAATCCGTCACAAAATGAGCGGAGCGGAGCGGGTGAGCGAGCGGGAACTATATATATATGTATGTGCGTATGTATGTGTGTATGTATGTATGTGTATGTGCATGTATGTGTGTCTGTGTCTGTGTTTATGTATACATATATATATATATATATATATATATATATATATATCTATATATATAAAAATGAATGTTTGTATCTATATATGTTAATGGCGTTTATGCATTGCTACACCATTCATCCGATCGTAATGAAATTTTCACACAACCTTGAGAGTCAATGAGAGTCAAAAATAAAAAAAATTTTTTTGAAATCCGTCACAAAATAAGCGGAGCGGAGCGGGTGAGCGAGCGGGAACTATATATATATATGTATGTGCGTATGTATGTGTGTATGTATGTATGTGTATGTGCATGTATGTGTGTCTGTGTGTGTGTTTATGTATGTACTAGCGGAGATACCCGGCGTTGCCCAGGTTTTTTAGAGGTTTTTCTAATGTTTGTCTCTTTCTCTCCCATTTCCTTTCCCACCTGCTTTCCCACTCCTGTTCGCTTTCCCGTTTTCGGTCGTTTTCCCGCTGCCGGTCGCTTTCCCGCTCCCGGTCGCTTTCCCGCTCCCGGTCGCTTTCCCGCTCCCGGTCGCTTTCCCGCTCCCGGTCGTTTTCCCGTTCCCGGCCGCTGTCCCGCTCCCGGTCGCTGTCCCGTTCCCGCTCACGTTTGATCTCCCATTCCCGCTCACGCTTGCTTTTCCGTTCCCGCTCGCTGTCCGTTCCGGGTAGCTTTCCCGTTTCTATAATAGACAAACTAACCCACAAACATTCATATATATATATATAGTCTTAGCAAATCTATTTTACGTTTTATAGGCTAACAGAAGTTATGAAAGAATGTAAAAGAGAAAATGAGCGTGAACGGGAACGGGAGAGCAACCGTGACCGGGAATGGGAGAGCAAGCATGACCGGGAACGGGAGAGCAAGCGTGAGCGGGAACGGGAAAGCGACCGGGAACGGGAAAGCGACCGGGAACGGGAAAGCGACCGGGAACGGGAAATCGACCGGGAAGGGGAAAGCGACCGGGAACGGGAAAGCGACCGGGAACGGGAAATCGACTGGGAACGGGAAAGCGACCGGGAACGGGAAAGCGACCGAGAACGGTAAAGCGACCGGGAACGCGGAAAGCGACTGGAATCGGGAGAGCAAGCTTGGAAGGAAACGCGAGCAAGAGAGAAAATCGATAACAAAACTTCTGAGCGGGAAAGCGACCGGGAGCTGGAAAACGACCGAGAGCGGAAAAGCGACCGGGAACGCTACGAAAACGGGAAAGTGGAGAAGGAAACGGGAGCGAGAGAGACAAACATTAGAAAAACCTCTAAAAACCCCGGGCAACGCCGGGTAACCCCGCTAGTGTTTTCTAAATCTGAAAACGGATTAATGTATTTAACGTCACCCATCGAAGTACTAACCGGGCTCGACGTTGCTTAACTTCTTTGATCGAACGAGAAGCGGTGTTTTCAGAAACGACATTTGCGCTGAAACAAACAACAAATAACAAGCAAACAACATTGCAAATTAATATAAGCGTTGTAATAATAAACGTAAAAAAGAAGCAAATGAAAGAAAACATGAGATGATAAGTTAGCTGGAAGGTATATGTGAAAAATTTGAAGTTATGGCTAGGGATGCACCGAAACTCGTCTCGGCAACTCGGCAAAACTTTTATTTTCGTCGTCATTTTATGGAAATAATTTTGTTTTTGTTTTCGTTTCGTTAACGACTTCAATTTATTGTCGTTAACGATCGTTTTCGTTTTCGCTAACGACAACTGCACTATGATGCACTATGATGCACTATGATGCACTATGATGCATTATGATGCACTATGATGCACTATGATGCACTATGATGCACTATGATGCACTAAACTTTAACTACTAACTTATAGTCTTATAGAGCAGCTGTACAGTTAGATGTTATGAGACTATGATGTGGACTTTATGTAGGTTATGCCTGCTTCAATAATTATCGTTGCTTACTTTTTTCTTGTGTTTATATTATATTCATTATTATTTTAATCTTTGAATGTTAATAAATTTATATTAACAAACGCGTTACAAAAACACATTATTTTATCTGATTCATAATACAACAACGCTGTCGGCTGACAGACTTTTGTTGCAACTAAACAATTGCCACATCGCCGTATGAGGATTTTTCTCTCTGTGGAAATTAAAAACAATATAATATAAATTATTTTACATACACTAAAACTCGGACTCGGAAAAAAATGACCCCAAAACTCGGTGCTCGGACTCGGCACCAAATTTGCGGTTTGGTCCATCTTAATTATGGCAGTGAAAGCAGAGGTGGACATGGGTCCATTTTTGGCGACCCAACCCAGCCTAACTCACCTATTACTCAATCCAACCCGATTCACATGAAAAGTTAAATTTTTAACCCAATCCAACTCAATCCACAGTTAAAATGTCTTTTTAAACAAAAAAATGATTTTTCAATTTTTTTCTAACTAACCCATGCATGTTTTAAAAAAATTGGACTAAGCCCAACCCAATCCGACTAAACTAATGTCCACATCTGAGTGAAAGTATTAAATAGCTGTCAATATTGTAAAAGCAATGAGTAATAGAAATCAATTATAAATTAATAATGGATTGATTTAAATTTGTTTTAAAATTCAATGTGATAAAATTAACAGCCACAAAAATATGTTTTAGTTAATATGATATAATTTTGTATTTATTCAATTTGTATATTTGTAGAACTTTACAACATTGGAAAAAAGTATGTCTTTTAAGGTGTCTAACGTTAGTCTGAAGATACTTAACCACGAGTGAGTAGTGAATAAGTTTTATTTCTTTTCAATAAATTATTATATGATATGTAGTTAAACAGTTTAATGCTATGCAATAGATAGAATGTTGATGTGCTGTGTGGTTTAACAATCAACCGACGTGGAATTTTTTATCTATAAAACAAGATGGCACTATATACTTTTGAAAAAAACTTCTGTACAACTTTTTCATTTTTAGTTTTTATTTTTAGGTGTAAGTGGAATTATTTTTAAATGAAAACCATGACAGAACTTTGATGGGTTTTTCCACTCTACCACACCCCTATGGGCTTTGGTGACGCCAGTGTGATTCAGACCACCGATTCCACGGTCAAATATTCAATCCTCATCCCATTCCAGTTGAAACTAAACTATAAAATTAAGTTTAACGATAATGTGATATGCGGCTGTTTAAAAAGTTCCAGATGAAGAGGAATTGGCTTATGAGATTTAATTTAACATGATGAGAGTTTTCGAAAAAAAGGTTAATTTAAAAAATTACAAACATGCTTTGAAGACAGTGATATTATTTTATAGCGACATATTTTTAAATAAGTAAGCCGTATAAAACGATGTTTTTTCATAAATCCTTTATAATTAGAGAGTTGCATTTTTTTCTTTTAAAACGCCAATTTTGAATTTATATAGGATAAACTGACCAATTGCTGGCCACTGACCAGTTACTGGTCACTTTTCAAGCGCATTTAAAAAAATTCACCATGACTTGGAATTTTTTTTTAAAGTTTTAAGCTCTTTGGTTAAATGTAATTTTGAAGTCTAGTGTTACTTATCCAGGCTTCCGGCTTTATTTTTCGCTACATAGAAGCCCAAAAGTTTACAACTTTTTGGTCTTAAAAGTTTGAAACCTTTAGATGAAATTCTTTTTGTTAAGTTTTTAGAGTTTTATTAGATCGAAAAGAACGCGAAATAATAGATATCGAACATACACAACTACTTCGACTCGTACATCGAAAAGAAAGGAAGTAGATTATACACCTAACATGCACCATAGACAACATAGACATAAAAATCAAATATAACATAGTTTCTTAATAAAAATCTCAACACCTTCTCATTTTATAAAGAAACACAACATAAAACATAAATGTTACATAAGTCCCATCATAAAACATAAATGTTTCAGTCTTGGTCCCAACAACGGTTTTGTTAAGGCATCGGCAACTTGGAGTTCTGTCGTGACGCGCTCCACTGAAACTTCTCCTTCTGAGACCTTTTCTCTGACGAAGAAATGCCTGATAAGTATGTGCTTTGTTCGCCTGTGTAGTTCTGGATTATGTGCTAAACGAATTGCTGCTTCATTGTCAACTAAAATTTCTGGTTTCTCCTTTAGTTCAACAATGTCGTTCAATAATCGTTTGAGCCATACTACTTCACGAGTTGCTTCACTTGCTGCAACAATCTCTGCTTCAGTAGTGGAAATGGCGACTGAGGCTTGACGCTGACTAGACCAACTGACCACTCCTCCGGCAAACATGCATAAAACTCCTGATGTTGATCTTCCACTTGTCTTGTCTCCTCCATGATCAGCATCACTGTAGGCTGTCAATGCATTGCTCTGTCCAGATTTATAAATGATACCAATATCAACTGTACCTTGCAAATAACGGAAGATTTGTTTAACCTGAACTACATTTGACTTGCTGGGATTTTCCAAACTTCTGGATGCTACACCAACTGCATAGGCTATGTCTGGTCTTGTTCCCGTCATCAAGTACATCAATGCACCTACCGCCGATCTGTAAGGAAATTTCACATCTTCAGTTTCAGCTTCATTTCCACTTAAATCCTTCTCAGATTTTGTAACAGAAGTTGAACAGGGTCGACATCGACTCATTCCAAACTTTTCAAGGATCTTCCTTGTGTAAGATGACTGACTGACTTTAACATTTCCTTCTTTATCTTTATTTATCTCTAATCCAAGGAAATACGATGCAGGTTTTGCTGTTATCTTGAACTCTGACTTCAGTTCTTCCTCAAACTCCTGCAACTCTCTCCCGTCCGTACCTGCAACCAGCCCATCATCCACATACAGTGCAAGCATGAGTTTCCTTGCTCCTTGCTTTCGGATGAACAAACATGGATCTGCATCGCTTTGTTTGAAGCCTCGGTGGATCAGGAATTCAGCAAAACGTTTATTCCAACATCTTGGCGCTTGTTTAAGCCCATAGAGACCACGTTTGAGCTTGCAAACTCTTCCTGAATCATCTTTGAAACCTTCTGGTTGCTCCATATAAATTTCTTCATCTAATTTGCTGTACAAAAATGCAGTGGATACATCAAACTGCATGAGTGACATTTTCTCACTTGCAGCAACACTCAACAATGTTCTAATTGTCGCACTTCTAACCACAGGACTAAAAGTTTCTTCATAGTCAATGCCCTTTTTCTGAGAGAAACCTTTTACAACAAGCCTGGCTTTAAAACGTTCGACAGAACCATCTGGATTGTTCTTTATCTTGTAGACCCATTTGCATCGTATTATCTTACGATCTTTTGGAGAATACACCAAGTCCCATGTTTGATTTTCTTTTAATGACTGCATTTCACTGTTCATGGCCTTCAACCATTCATCTTTATTCTTACTGTGAACGGCATCATCATAATTCTCTGGTTCACATACATCACACAGTGCTGTCATAACAAAATCATCATAACGGGATGGTTTCTTCATATTTTTTCTATCACGTAGAGTCATGCCTTTGGTCTTTTGTTCATCTTCTTCATCAGCCGAGGCAGAGCTATTATTGGAAACATCATTAGAAACCTCTTCACTCACAAATTCGTTATCATCTTTAATTTCTTTGTCGACAGAAATAACATTATCAGGACAATCATGTTTTTGTAAATCAATGACGTTTGACTTTATAACTCTTTCATTGAAAACAACATCTCTTGATCGATACATCTTATTTCCTTGTCGAACAAAAATTCTGTAGCCGTCATCGCCTTCATATCCAACGAGAATACCCTTCTCAGCTTTGGTATCAAATTTTTTTCGTTTCTGCAAAGGAATATGAACATAAGCTGTGCTACCGATAACTCGAAGATGTTTAATTCTAGGTTTCCTGTCAAACCATAACTCATATGGCGACTTTCCCTCCACTGACGATGGTCCAGTTCTATTGAGGATGTAGGCAGCTGTATTGATCAATTCAGCCCAAAGTGCCTGGGGCAGTTCTTCATGAGCCAACCTCATAGCTCTAGCAGCTTCAACTAGTGTGCGATTTTCACGCTCACTGCAACCATTCTGTTGCGGCGTGTATGGCATAGTTAGACGCTGTCGAACTCCTTCTTTCTGCAAGATTGATCTGACTTCTTTGTTGTCAAATTCTCCTCCATTGTCACTTAAAAGTTCAGAGACTGTATGACCCATTGTTCTTGATTCTGCAAACATTTGTCGAAGCTTCTGCGATACTTCAGACTTTTCTTTTAGGAAATAAACAAACCGATAACCGCTGAAATCGTCTTTGAACAGAACAAAGTATCGAAAATTGGAAAACGAGAAGCAGAATGGACCACAGACATCGGCATGAATTAGTTCTCCTGGTCTTGATGCTCTTACTCTTGTTCCAAACTTTAATCTATGTAACTTTCCGTAGACACAGCCTTCGCATAGTTCGCTGTCTATACCAACATCAATGTTCAGTTCTCTTTTAATAACCACTTTAACATGTTTCTTATTCTGATGTCCCATTCGTTCATGATATAACTGTAATGCATCTTTATCATTGACAAAATTTACTTCGGCATCAGAATTGAGTGGTTGAACGGTTTTGGCTGTGAGTTTAAATAAACCTCCATTATTTTCTCTTGTTCCAACAACTACTTTCTTGTTATTTACAATTAGATAACAATCTCTTGATGTAGAAACAAAAGAACTATTTTTGTTTTTATCTTGCGTTGCAATTACTGAAAATAGATTTCTTTTAACTGTTGGCACATACCAAACATCAGTTAATTCTACTGTCTTCCATCTATTATTCACTTTCACTTGAAGTAGAACAGTACCTTTTCCAACAGCTTCTATAAAATCTCCATTTGCAACATACAGTTTTTTCGGTTGAGAAAATCTGTCAAAACTCTGGAATCTATCTTTTCTGAATGTCAGATGACACGTTGCACCATTGTCGAAAAACCATTCATCAGCATGTTCTGACTCATCAACAACAAAAACACTTGACTCCATTACAACCAGTGATTCCTTCTTGACTTCACTTTGATTGCTATTTCTTGGTTTAGGTGGTTTGCCATCAGAATGCCATTTTTCACAATTTCTAACTATGTGTCCTGGTGCTTTACAGTAATGACATAAAACTTTAGTTGAATTACTAAGCATCTTATTCTGTTTCTGATATTTCAGTTTCTGCAATGGCTTTTGACTTGAAGCTTTTGCAAATAACACCTCTTGGTTTTTACTGGAATCATTTTTATTCGCCAACGCTCTTTCATAACTACACAATTGATTTGTGAGAGCTTCCACCGTTCTTTCATTCTTGTTCAGCAATCTCCAACTTGCAGAAAATGAGAAAAACCTATCTGGCAAAGTTTCTATGATTCTACACATAAGCAATAAATCTTTGTTCTCATCTTTTTCTAAGTCAACTTTTAACTCTTTCCAAATATTTTTTAATTTTGTAATATGAGTAACTACATCATCATTATCATCAATTTTATAACTGAAAAATTTCATGCACATGTTGTACGCTCGATCTTCATGCACATCATCATACAACCGATGAAGTTCTAGCCAAACGTCTCTTGAGTTAACCAGCGAACGGACTTGTTCGTATATTTCATCAGTCATATTTGATGTTAGAATTATCATGGCATTACAATCTGCTTTATTAAATTTATTCAAAGCAATTTGATAACCTTCTATTTGGATTCTAGTTGCACTTTCATCTAGTTCATCTGGCTTTTCAAGTTTTCCATCTACCACATCCATTGCATCAGAAATGCCGCGTAGTAATATGCAAACTCTTGACTTCCAATTCAGCCAATTACTTCTGCTACTTTTCTTTTCTTTGATTGACCTGAAGACACAAACAAAAGCAAAATATCTCTAATAAGAATAAACGTGTTAGACTAACAATTCTTCGATGTCAGATCACGAGACACGCTAACTTAAAACTTATCGATATTTCTTTAATTCGTTTAATCTTAATCTTAATCTTCGTCAACTGATCTAAACTTCTAAACGCAGAAAACGCTATCTGGTCCCATAACCTGTTAAGTTTTTAGAGTTTTATTAGATCGAAAAGAACACGAAATAATAGATATCAAACATACACAACTACTTCGACTCGTACATCGAAAAGAAAGGAAGTAGATTATACACCTAACATGCACCATAGACAACATAGACATAAAAATCAAATATAACATAGTTTCTTAATAAAAATCTCAACACTTTTTTCAACTGAACCAGTGAATTATCTGGACGTTTTGCAAAATAAATCCAAATGAAAGGTGACACTATAACTTGTTCTCATTTACTTTTTTCAGTTCTTTTATCTAAATGTCCACTAGAATAACTTAGAAATGAGAAATAGTAGATCATAAAAAAAAACCAATTAATGGCCACCTATAAGTCCAGATACTGGCCATGGCCAGTATATGGAACATTATGGCCAGTAAAAGGTACTTTATAACCAATAATTAATAGTTCGTGACAATAATTATAATATTTTCAGATATTTCTTTTAGTATATTTGCAAGGTCTCGTTGTTTTATTGGTTATTGTTTTTTCATTTATGTGCCGAAAGTTAAAGCTAATATCATATACCATGAATCATGTATTATTTAGACTGTTTTACGTCTAAACAAAACTGTTATTCATTTTGCAGGACATATTTTAAGAATGAAGCCAGCTATTAAAAAATCCACAGTTTTTGAAAATGCAATGAACTCAAAAACACAGAAGAAGACAGCAAAAAGTGCAACTTCAACAAAAAAAAACTTCAACAAATTTGCTAAAAAAGGCATATGTGGACAGATGACGACTTGAATAAAGCTGTGCTGGAAGTAGCAAATGGTACCATGTCTCAACGAAATGCTAGTAAAACATTTGAAGTTCTACGTGCCACATTGCAATTGATTCTTTCTGGAAAATCTCATATTGGGGCACAGCCAGGAAAAACCCAATTCTTGAAGAATTAGAACAAAAATTAGTCAGTTACGCTGGTAACAGGGCTCAGTTAGGAATTGGTTTTGAGAAACAGCAGTTTTTGGAGTATGCTGGAAAGTTTGCAAAAAAGCATAA
Source organism: Erpobdella octoculata (assembly GCA_963978895.1). Taxonomy (NCBI): domain Eukaryota; kingdom Metazoa; phylum Annelida; class Clitellata; order Hirudinida; family Erpobdellidae; genus Erpobdella; species Erpobdella octoculata. The sequence continues at coordinate 18,188,910 of OZ022242.1, forward strand.
AGCTTCTTTTTAAAAAAGAAACTCCTAGCGAAAAATGATGGAAACTTATAAAAAAAACGAAATTTGGAAATGACTCTGCGCTCTCCGGAAGAAACAGCTGCTGTACGTCATATGTGCATGGACAAACAGAAGATTCAAAAGTATTTTAAAGAAAAAGAAAATCAAGAAAACTTAAAAAAAAGAAGTTACCTAACACCATTTCCATTTCAAAATTCATCAAATCTATTGGATTCTGTTATTTTGTCTTATCCTGTTCCTCAAATTCGCAAAAAGGAAAATAATAGAAAAACAAACATGAAACATTTCTTCCCCACTTCAGATGAAGCTTACAACTCCAAAATTAAGAAAAAAATTGCCAAAGTTGAAAAATAAAGATAGAAACTAGAAAAACAAAGGATTGCAAAAAAAGCTGTTTCAAAAAGAGGGTAGTAAGCAATCAGAAAAAACCGAATTATCAAAAAACAAAAACTACAAAACCAAATAGCCGGCAAAAACATGAAACAAATGCTTAAAATGCAGTGGATTGTATTTTGATGCTGAAAACTCCAAGTTCAGTGATAATTGAGTCCAATGCGTTAAATGTGCCAAAATTCGTTGCCACATCTCATGTGCATGTGATTGTGGAATATTTGATAACGTTGATTTAAATGGAGATTTTACCTGTTCATCATGTTTAAAGTAGTTTTTTTTAAATACTGTTCAGTGAAAGTAAATGTACATTGGTTGGACCTATCACTGGCCGGGTGGCCAGTAAATGGTACTCCATGGCCATTAATTGGTACAAATCGAGCTTTCTCAAAAAATGGCTCCAAAAATTTATTTTAATTTATTGCATGCAAAAACCATGATTTGTATTTGATAGAGATTTTGAAACTGCGCAATGTTTATATAAATAAACATTGTGCAGTTGAAACTACTATGGGCTAAAAACCTACGTGACTTGCAAAAAACTTGTGGCCAGTAATTAGTCAGTTTGCCTTTTGTAAAAATCTAAATAATTGCGTTTGATTGGTTTTTGTTTTAAAACATAGATAAGTGTTATTTTAGGTTAAAAAAAGTTTTCAGAAAATTTTCGAAATTATAATAGATTTTCATGAGGAACAACATTTTAACTAAAATTTCAACTCTTCAAAACGTCCTCGGACATTCCATGGATATCGGGACAAATGAAAGTTAATAAAAGCTGTAATTAAAAAAAATTTTTGTCATTTTAATTTAATTTTTTATTTCAATCTCTAAAAACTAGTAAATTTCTGGTTTTATGTTAAAAATGTTTTTGAAACCAGTTTCTGTTTCTCTTTTTGTATGCTTGTTATATTTTTAGCAATAAAACAGCATTGCATGTAATGGGAATGATCTAAGCAGATATCATAACCAGTAGCGTAGCTATGGTAACCCAGTGCAACATAGTAATAAGGTTAACCATGGAAATTTTCTCAAAATTGAATAAAAAACAATTTCTGCGTTTTTTAAATTACTTTTAATCTATATATGTTTAGAAATATTTTTTCTGGCCTTTTTTGTTTTTTTACGCGCGATTTTGTAAAAGTTATTTTTGTTGAAAGTGTAATTTTCAAAATGTTAACCCACCAGCGCATAAAGTTTTTTTTTATATGCTGTGGGTTTTCACATTTTTTATTTAACTTGGTATGCAAAGCCGGATTTACTCTGATGGAGGCCCCTTGCAGTGTGGTGGTAGAGGCTCCCTGCTCTCATAAAGCGGGAGATCCGGGAGGTCACGTCCGGAAAATATTTGAAACTTTTTATTGGCGTAGATGACATCCAATCACTTAATAGTTCAAAAAAATCAGGCTTGGCCCAGGATCGTCATTGGAAAGAGTGATCCCAAAGATTTTCGGCAAATTATTTTTTGAAGATATATAACTATGAAATTTTTCATATTTTATTTAAAAAAAAAACCTACAACTACTTCCCCGGTTATCAGCTGTTATTGGGAGAAAAAAGTGTGGGTTTTTGAAACATTTTGCCGCCCGGTGTTTTTGCTGACCTTGCTTTCTTCGTTGCTTCTACACGTCGATTTAGAATTACTAACACAATTATCAGTTTCTGCTCCAAAAAGAATCAACACTACTCGATGGTCACATAGAGCTGATGCAACAAAAGCTCTGACACATGGATATCTTAAGCGTATTGAAGCCCTTGATCAAATTGCTGCTGATGGAGATGAACTGACCAATGTAATTTCAGAGCGAATGTGTGGTGGTAATGGTCAGCAACTGCAGCGCAGAGCGTTCATTCTCAAAGATGAAACTGATGAAGAACAAACTTCGCACATCAATGTGCAATGATCGGCTGTCTCATTTGGCTCTGAAGAGCATAGAAGCAGACATTCTACGTGAGGTCAACTTTAAGGGCCTGGTAGTTGAATTTGCAAAAAAAAAAAGCAAGAAAAGTTATACTATTTTAAAATGGCTACATCCCTTTGTTTTGTGACTGCATTTACTGTTTTTAATCAATTGTTATATAACATACCAGCAACAGCAACAGAGAGCTAAATTATAATCACATGTAGTTTTTTTGTTTTTGTTGGTGGAGGCTATTTACTGGTGGTGTCCCATGTGCAGTGGTACACCTTGACAATGCCTACATCCGGCCCTATTGGTATGTAAAACTTTGACCTCTATATCATAGATATATTACATTTTTCACTCCTTTTTGTTGCATGCGTTTTGATTTTCGATAAAAAATACATAAATTCATAATCATCAATTAAAAACATTCAATTACATGCCAAATTTTGCATTTCTTTAATTTACAGAATACTGCTTTGTTTGCTTGCATATGGCCTATTATAAAATTTGCCACTGATAAAAATGTTTTATATTTGTGTTTTCATGAATAAATAATGCTATCGTTGGTAATCCATTATAAAAAATTTAAAATGTACCTTTACATCCATTTTGTATTTAGTACAATTTTATAATTTCATTCTGTCAAGCATTCTGTTTTTTATTGTCACTGACATGTGTTATTGACCGAGCTAATTACAAGCATTCTTTTTAAAGTCTTCAGATGACCCATCTTATGTTCTTGCGGGTGGGCATGCATTTGATGTAACGCCATTGATCCCATTTATTATTTTCTAAATTATAGCTTAAATTTTCTAACTATTATAAATGTTCACAATTTCTTATTTCACAAACAAATTTAATATGCAAACATGTTATGAGAGGTCATTCATCCAAACTTGATTTGATACAATCTCTGAATATTTCCTTTGTTTTACATTCTTACATACCAGCTAATTCATACATAAAAACTTACTATATTTATAAACAGTATTGTTTTCTGGTTTGGAGATCTAAATTACCGAATCGCGGACATCGACAGCGACGACTGCGAACAGCTGATCATAGAAAAAGCTTTTGATCTTCTCTTAAATTTTGACCAGGTTTTACATTTCTTCAAATTGCTTGTACAATTACCTACAATTATATTCATTAGCATAAAGTTTAAGAGGGGCAAGCTTTCATTTGCCGAATTAAATTTTGTCCATTATCCAAAAAAAATCTTTTTTTTAAAAACTTAGTTTTGTTTTTAAATCATTTATATAAACTTCACCGTGTTTGTTTGATTGCTTCAGACATGCATACGTTTGTATCTTTTGATGATTAAAACAACCAATTTTCCGTCATCCAAAGATAAAATTTATTACGCGTGGGGTTTAGAAATATTGCTGGCCGTACCAATATAACAAAAAATTAGTTTGTAATTAGGTAGCTATTAAGTAGTTGCAAATCACATTTTGACGACAATAAAACTATCAAATAAAAAACTTTGACCATAGTCTTTTAATTGGTAAAATGTGAAATGCGTGAAGATGACAAATATAAGAAAATATTTAGTCTAGTCACTATGAAAAAAAAAACAAAGTTTTTATAACAAATCCTTGATTTGAACAACTAATTTTTGTTTTTTTTAATGAATTTAAAACTGATGGTTTTATTTATATTTTATTAATTTTTTTCTAATCAATCTGAAAATTAATGGAAATTAAAAATTTATAATGTTTAAGTGTACATACAAATAAATAAAACTTGCAGTTGAAGAGAGGCATGATCTTGCAAGAGGCTTTTAGGGGGTTCAAAGAGGGACGTCAGAATTTTGTGCCAACTTTCAAATACAAGCCAGACAGTCCTAATTTGTGGTCCACGTAAGTGCGTATATGTGATTTGTTAACTTTTGGATATTTTTATTTCCACTCATTGCTTTTGATATTTTTATTTCCACTCATTGCTTTTGATTTTTTCATTGAAATATTATTTAGTGATCCTCAACGAACCCCGGCATGGTGTGACAGGGTATTGTGGCGAGGTGAAGATGTAAAACTTCTTTCTTACAATAGTCATTCCACGTTCAATGCGAGCGACCACAAACCTGTCAGCGCTGTTTTTATGGTCGAGGTAAAAAACATAAAATATATTGCATTCTAACATTTTTAAAAATATTCTTCGTGGTTTTGTTCTAAAAAATTAATTAATTGCCGAAGTTAGGCTGGGAGTCGGATTTTTAAGATTTTATTTTCAAATCATTTGTTTCCGGTCTACTCTTCTAAGTGATGTATTATCAAAAAACCGTCAATCCCAGACTGTTTATTGCATGAAGATTCATTTTGAATTTTATTGAGTCCTAGACTAATAACTGTGAAATTGTCTAAAACATTAATTCGTTTGCTATTTGTCACAATACTATAATACTATAGCTATAATGAACTCTGATGATGAGAAGTTTATGTTGACCAAAAAAAATAAAAAAAAATAAACGAGTTCAGTGTGAACATGACATTCTATTAGTACCTTTTGCTCATTTGGCAGTTTAATAGCAAAATTTCCATCCATCCTCGCACTTCTTGTAAGTACACCTATCCGCTGTTCTACACTGCCTGAATAGTACACACACACAAAAGAGAACCGTCATTCATTCAACTATAAATAACGAAACCAGAGTTTGATCTTAGAAACCCAAAAACACAACCAAACTTTTCAAATTTTTTCAATCTGATTAAGCGCGTTATTTCGTGAAGCTTTCATTCTACTGAGACTGACGTGGTAGGGGCTTATAATGACGGTGTTCATGCGCTGGATTTTAATAAGCAGGATGGAATGCTTTTGCCGAAGATACTTATTTAATTTCCAATGGTAATATAACTATCTACATAAGTAATATACATCTTTTAAATGGTGGAGAACGCTCTGCTTATTCTAGTTCAACAAGCTTGTTTCGGTATAACATCAACAGCACATGGCCGGAGCAAAAGGTTTCTCAGTACAAGCATATTTAATCAAATTAAAAAAGTATCTAAATTATTTTTTGCCGAAAACATGGAAAGCGATAAATTACGTTATTTCGAAAATTTGAAAAATATTGCGATGAAACCAATGCAACTATTGACACGAATTACTTCAGAATTACCATAAAACATTGAATGATGGGTTTGCTAAGAGATTTCAGTAATTTAAAGCAAACGCAAGTACTCTTGCGTTCATAGTAAATCCTCTCGACACAAATACAAATGAGATCAACAGTGAGCCATTTGGAATTTAATGCTGGTTTGCTTCAGATGCAATTACTCGATTTGAAAACCAAACATTTGTAGAGTGGTAAGTTCACAGAACTCAAGTGCAAGTTAGAAAATTTTAAAATTGTGTATTTATATGTCTTCTTTGTTTTATGTTAAAATTGTGGACTTTGCTCGTCTTTTTTTACAAATTGTGCAGCTTTTTATGTTTTCAGCAAAGAAAAGTAAATTTGGGTCAAGTCAGAAATATTCAATTCTTATAAATTATTTAAAGCTTTCATTTTTATAATTTTTTCGTAAATAAATATATGTTTGGTTAATACTTTAATCCTAATTTTAAGTGTCTAACATTATAAAAATGATGACATTTTATTTGAAATGCTCCCGCAACCCAGGTCGTACTGAATTGCCATCATTTTTAAGCAGTGTTATTTTAGTTCAGTAAATAATTTTAGTTCTTATTTTTATTTTATTCTTAAATTTTATTTATTATTATTATTTTATTTTAGTTCATCAAGTAATTTTAGTTTTTATTATTATTCAGCTCTACAAAATTAAATTTAGTTTTTATTTTATTACAGTTCTTGAAATAATTTTCGTTTTAATTTTTATTTTATTCAGATAAAAAGAATTTCGTTTTTATTTGATTTTTGTTCAATTTTAGTTCATGCTCTAAATATTTTTCTATTTTTCTATTTTTAATTTCATGCAGTGTATATATGGAAAAATAGTAATTGTGTAACACAGGAAGATTCTTTATTTTGAGAATCCATTGCCTTACATTCAGACGTTATAACTATTACCCAGGCAGTAGGCGCCGGTAGCCGGGGCAATAAACGGTAAAAGTGCTGTTGTCCAGGCGGTTTTGCCAAACCAATTGATCTTTCGATTAATTAATAAAGATGTACATATTTTCTAAAGAGTTAGGGTTTAATTTTAGGTAGACATACGGCGTGACTGCCGATACAGTAGCAATTTTACCTATTGCAACCACGGCGAACCGCCGGGGCAATAGCAGCCACCCATTTAGATTTGTTGGTGCTGGAATCGTAAACAAAAAACTCCTGCACGGAACTTTTTTTCGCCCAGCAAGCATTTTTGCAAGAGAACTCATAATTATTTTCAATGATATGGGGCCTGATATGGAAAAACGTCCAACCCTAGCATAGCGTGGAATAGGGACGTTTCAAAAATAAATGATGATGATGATGATGATGAATGATTACAGCGTTTATGATAACAAGAAAGATATGGGTGTGCATTTCAAAAGTTACACAACCATAGAATATTGGTTATCTATGCCAATATCTGTGTACACAACTTTCAATAATTTTCGTTCAAAAATTAATTTTTATTTTTTATTTTTATTCAGTTTGCATTATTTAAATTTTATTATTATTTTATTATCGTTCAAAAAATAATTTTCGTTATTATTATTATTATTATTATTATTATTATTATTATTATTATTATTATTATTATTATTATTATTATTATTATTATTATTATTATTATTATTATTATTATTATTATTATTATTATTATTATTCAGTTTGTGCCATTTAAATATAGTTTTTATTCTATTTACGTTTATCAAATAATTATAGTTCTTTTTTCGTTATTATTAACGAATACAATAAAAAATTTCGTTTTTATTCAGTTTTCGTTAACAAAAATATCACTGTTTTAAGTAGAAACAAATATATAGAAATTAAAATATCCACACAGATATGTACATTAATTGGTGAAATTATATTTATTTTAAAGTAGGCAGAACATAAATGAGGTCTTATATTTAGGGAAAAAGAGACTTTTCTGAGAATTCCCGTCAACAATAGCAACGGTAAATAAACTAATTAAATATGGACAAAAAAGATGATTAGAATATAATTTTGTTATCAATGCAATGAAAACAAAAGACTGGTGTGTTTTTAATTATATCTTTCATTTTAAAACTTGCTATATCGACAAAATAATAAGGTAAAACTGATAACCGATTTTTATTAAACTGTTATATAAGGTTTAAATGATGATTGAAGTATAGTTTTGTTACCAATGCAATAAAAAATTATGTATCCGTCTCTAATTTTAGCAAAATTTTAAATTAAGGATTTTGACTAAAAACAGCACCACTGCTATTAACTGTAAAAGCAGCCAAAATAAAAACTTTTTGACTTTTATCCAACAAAGAAACTAATATTTTTTAGCTCTACTATAACCCGATAGAGAAAAAAGGGTAGATACATACCACTTGGAAGAAATTTTCAAAAAAACTATTCTAATAAAATTTATTTTAAAATTTATTTTAATTCTGATGTCATTACTGAGACAGAAAAGAACATAAAATTAATATCTGCTGCTCCAGAGGATAATTATTCAATCTGCAATAAAAATTTACACTACCATTATATGAATTGAACTAGTGAAACCCGTTGTGAAAAAATGAACATGATTTGCAAAACCAATGAAGTATTATAAATAAACTTAATTTTTATGTATAGTTAATCAAAAATAATCAAAAATATTATTTTGCTGCTGTAATCCAAATTTTTCATACTGGGGAACTTTCTAGAAAACATATTTATTGTGAATTAATAACTTTAAACAATCAAAGTAAATTGAGATAAACATAATAACCCGTTTAAGATAAAAGAAGTTGTAGAAGATCTGATGAAAGCGGCGAAGAAGCAAGTTGAAGGCGATGTTCAACTGAATGCAAACAAACTGGAGCCCAATGTTTCTCTCAGCAGCTCAGACGTGAGTGTTCAAAATCACTGAAATGACGATGAATTTTGATGTTAATGTGCATGTGATAATGATAGTAATTATTTAATTGACAACTAGAAGTGACATAAAATAAAAAAATGTTGACGATGATGATAGTGATGTAAAGTTGTTATTGTAATAAAGATAATGGGAGCATGAAGGACGGAGATTTAGTTTCTAAATTGTTACTCATTTTGGTTGAAGAAACCTTATTCATACTGCATGCTAAAAAAATTGGTGTATAATACATTTTCACAAAAATTTTATTTTGTCGTTTAAAAAATTAAATTCATGCATACAAAAATGTAATATTTCAAAAGTGTTTGAAAAAAACGTGTTAGTTATTTATTTTCATTTTTTGGGTAAACTCAAGTAAACTGTTCACTTTTCGTTAGCTAGCTTATTTATTTATCTTAGCAATAATGATGATAATGATGGCAATATGATAATGAAAAAGTGGTATGCGGACTTTTCATCAAAGGACGATTCATCAAGAGACTATTCATCAAATTTTGAAGCCACTCTTCAACAACCTTTATCAATATATACCTAAGATATTTTCAGCGTAAAGTAATTTGATGTATTTTTAAAAGACAGTTCTTTGATAAAATAAGTTTTAAACATATTAGTAATTTAAAAAAAATAGTGATGGCAACCAGGGTTGTTAAGAGCGGTACTATTAGCTGACAAGATCGTTGATGACAGCGCCGCTACATTTTTTTTTAGCTGTTATCGGCGCTATTCGCTACAGCTACTTTTATTCAAAAACAAAATAAGTTTTTTGTATTAATTAAATGATTTCCAATGTATTTAGTTTTTATTTGAAGTATTCATGAAATCTGAGTCTGGTTGATTTATCGACGAGCGTAAACGTCTCTTTGAAATGTGGAATCTTTCTTGTAAGCATCTGCGTCCCGATATCGTTATCTCGAATTCAATCGAGATTTCAAAACGATACGGGAGATCCCGTATCGCCATTGAACCGATACAGCCTGCGGAAGAAATCCCGTATCTATATAATTAGCGATACTTAAAATTTCATTCCCGATTTAAATCTCGAAAATATCGAGATTTTTAACAAATATTTTCCAATAAATAAAGTCATACATATTTAATTAACGATTGTCACAACTGTGAATATTTGCAATTGATTCAACAACTATTATCATCCCCACTTTAAATTCGGTTTTCCAGACAGCCTGTAGCCCCATTATTTACTATTTTTAGTCTGGGAACCGGCAGCAAAAAGCCACGCTCCTCTTAGGCTGCTAGTCGAGCTCTGCGCATACTACTGATACTACAAGCCCTACAAGGCAATCGTACTCGCTGACATCGATGACTATTATTATTAATGAGAATAATGAGTAATGTAATAGTAATGATCATTCTATGTTTATGTTTTGGTTTAGTCTGTTTCATAAACTTATTTTTTCAAATTTGTTACATAGAATTGGAATGATTATTTTAGTGTTTCGATATCCGTAATTGACCGTAATAGTAGTTCATCTAAGATATATATTTATAATCTCGATGATATTCTTGGTTGTGTGTGAGTATGTGTGTGCCACCTGTAGTGTGCACGACAGTGCCGTAGCCAGTATCGTCTGCAGCTGGAATTCGAAACTTTCTCAGCTTCTTTCTTGCTATTGCTAACCGCATTCGCCATCGCCTATAAATAAACACGCTGGGTTTTTTCACTTTTTTAATTCTTGCATAGAGGCACTTTCTCGTGTTTGTCATCATTATCATGCCGCGTCACTAAATAAAGTAAATAAATACTTTCTATCGGCGGTAGCATTTTATTTAGAGTCTAAATTTAGACAAATAGATGTACCGAAACTAAACAAATGAAACTTATTTCAAGTTGTAAAAAAAAATTAAATTTGGTAAATTTTTATAAATTTTGAAATTTTTTAATATTTATATATTTTTTTTCAATGAATTTCTTTAATGTAGTTATTAATATTGTCTGTCGCGTATAGTTCATCATTCTATGTTATCTCTAGGCAAAATTTCCGCTTCAGTCGAGATCCCGAAATCGTATCGTATCGTATCGATATCGTATCGTTATTGTTCGAAGCGTCTCGTATCGTATCGTTTAATTCGGGGCAAATTTCAGAAATCGTATCGGATCGTATCGTTCCAAAAAAATAACGGGACGCAGAAGCTTACTTTCTTGACCTCGATATAACAAGCGTGTTCGTTTCTTTGAAGTGTGGCAGAAGTGGTAGACCGGGTGTTAGTGATGTTTTGAGGTTTATGGTATATGGCTGTTTGAGTATGTATATACCTACAGTTTGTACGAACAGTTGAAGGCAGTTTTTTTAAACTTTTTATTCAATTGTCTTTTGCTCGTTTGATCATAAGACCTTGACGTAGTTTTTTGTCCAGTTGTTTTATTTACTGTATGTGACGAATACAATTGTTGTATATTACAACCATGTCTTCTACAAACTTGTTGATTGCTCGAGGCATTAGTGTCTTTGAAGCGTGACCCCTTGGTGTTAAACGACCAATGCCAGATTTGACATATCGGGCATGCGTGATGCTTTGACGTGTTTGTGACCTTTGGTGAATGTGTACATATACGGTTTACGAAAACACTCAAATTTAGTTTTGCTGGTGCTGTGACCGGGAGCGGGAAAGCGATCGGGAGCGGTAAGGCAACCGGGAGCGGGAAACAAGCGGGAAAAAAGAGCGACCGGGAGCGTGAGAGCAAGCGGGGAAGGAAACGGGAGCAAGAGAAAAAAACAATTGAAAAACCTCTAAAAACCCCGGGCAACGCCGGTTACCTCGTTAGTTCTTTTATAAAGTATAAAGTATTTGGATGCAAGCACAGTTGCACTGTAAATTTGATATAAATTACTCTACATTTTTGTGACATATTTTGGTTGAAAATAACATCTTAAACAATTTTATTAACTTTTTTGATGAATAGTCCGCTGGATTAATAGACATTAGATGAACAGTCCTTATGATGAATCGTCCTCTTGATGAATAGTCCTTTGATGAATAGTCCTTTGATGAATAGTCCTTTGATGAATAGTCCTTTGATGAATAGCCCCTTGATGAATAGTCCTTGATGAATAGTCCTTTGATGAATCGTCCTTTGATGAATCGTCCTTTGATGAACAGTCCTAGAATCGAAAAAGTGAAAACGGCGGTGGACTAAGAAATATATAGGTCTACCTTGTAACAGTAGGATCTTGAAAAATCAATTTATAAATAAATGTGTAACGAAAAATGTTTAATTTAGGTTAATTTTGGAGACCTAAAGTATTTGGATAAGAAATCGAAATCAATAACTCTCACCAACATCGGTCGCGTAAGTGAAAGTGATGATGATAGTACTGAACAAATTAAACTAAGTATACTGATGAAACATAAAAAGTGATATTTTGACCAGTGAATTTAAACAAATAATTTAAATACTAAATAAATTCAGATTCTCGTTCAATTTGATATCTCCTTTCCAAATCCAGACAACAGGGAAGATTGGCTCAATGTTCAGCCAAAGTCTGGTTACCTCTCCGTTGGTTGGTTTTTTCATACAACTGCTTACGTTTTCTGGAGTTTATTTTACAAAATGATTGCTTATAAATAGTTTCATTAACTAACAATAACAAACTAATTATTAAATATTCTATAAGGTGAGGCAATCGTTATTCAGTTTGAAGTAATAATCAATCCAAAAACGGTTGAAAAATGGACATTGCCATCAGTTGAAAAAAAAGTTTCTATTGATCTCTTATGCGGCATGACTCTTGTTGTATCTTTTTGGAAAACCTTAAGTCGATTTAGGTCGATTTTTATAAATTGCCCAACCTTTCTTCATTGATTTTCAAGTTTTTCTTAACTATTAAATATATTCTTCAATAGGTGAAAGTCAAAGGCAACTGCGTTCATTCCTGGTTTGGAAAATTTCTTTCTGACCTTGTTGTTGCTGGGGTACAAACCGTTAGTGCAGAAAAGAAAGAACTGGTAGAGACAAATATAGGACTATTATTTTGCACACACACAAAATATAACTAAAAATTCAGATTATTATAACAGCAATTGAATTAATAAGAATAGATTAAAAGAAAGTCAGATTGAGTTAGGTCAATTAGGACTTAATGAATGTTGATATGTCTGTTGAATATTTGTTGTTGGGGCTGTTAATGTTCTAAAACAAGTTTATGCAATTTAAGTAAATGACGTTTTAATTGAAAATGACAGCCTCAAAGAACACTCAAAATTCCTAAAGAACTTTGGTATCTCGTTGATTACATCGTGAGATATGGCAATGAAATAAAGACTGATGTTTCAAAAAAGGCAGAAAGAATTTCATATGTAATATTATTCTATTGACATTTATCAACTTTTTTTAGTTTTTTTTTCAATAATCACGATGAAAAAGTTTAAGATTTGAAAGCAAAAGCCGTTTGCCTTATTTAAAAATTTAATTCCCAGCTGCTACAGTGACGTAGTCAATCATTTTGAATAGAAGTGCACCAATAATGCAATAGCCGATTTTCGGTCAGACCGACAATCGGCCATAAAATATCGGTCGATTGCCAATAATCGGCAAATTACCAATTATTAACTTTTAAAACTTGGTTATCCGTTAATATCAAATAATAAATATTATCATTTGTTTCTGCCATACTTCGCCTTGGCTGATATTTACCAGGGAAACTATATTTGAATTGAACTTAATGAAATGGGAATAAAAATGCATCTCCATTTTCCAAAAACTAGAACGTGACATAGAAATGATTTTTATCGAATTGCGTTATCGCAGGTTATCTCCATATTTCTCCTATCTCCCCGGAATCTTGATTAAGCTCCATCCCAACCCAAAATAAACACACCTGTAATGTGTTAATCAAACGTCACTCAGTTCATATTGGCTTATTCCTTGTTGCCCCTTGTTTGCTTTTCCCAAAGCTGTTAATATCACAGCATCGCTATCGCAGCGATTTAATTGCCGTTATTTTTTGAACGTTATTTCCATCGCCAATATTTTTGGCTGTCAGTGTATAAAAGGCCACGGCCGATACATTTAAGAGCTAGCGATATGCGATAGCGATAGGTTTTTTAGTTTTGCAAAAAAAATTATTAATTATTTGTGGCCCAATTTTTTATGTTTATATGTATTTAAAATTTTCAAAAAAAATGTAAAAAAATTCCTGTGTTAAGATAGGTCCGAAGAACGCAAATTTATGTGGACAGCAAAAAATGATTTTTGGTTATCAAAAATACTACTTTTTAATTACAATGTATCTGCTGAATAAAATAACGTAATTACTATTTGAAACCTGTCCACATTATGTTTAAACACATTTTTGTTATTTAGATACATCATAAATATAACAACTTTTACTACAGCGACACTGAAACAACGTACCCCTCAGACAGCTAGCACCGTCCTCCCCTAAATTGGGAGGCTAAAGTGTTTGTTAGTGCAGTTGTGGAAAGATTATTTTCATTGACACAAAATATTCTAACCACTTCGAAAAAACATGTCCAGTTAACATTTGGAAATGTTATTTGTGCGTTCAGCAAAATGGTAGACTATGTTTTTTATGACAATATGTGTTATTAATTTGATAAAGAAGTGACATTCAATGAAAATTTTCAAATCAAATGACTTTCAATGAAAATTGTTCTAGTTTAAAAAAAAGTTATTGCTTAAAGTATTGGTATTCCCAAATAGCAATACTTTTAACACGTTGCGTTGATTGGTATTGGCGATACTTTTTTGGTTTGATATTGCTATTGGTGTAGTCAATACTTTTTCGAATTATTGTTAACAGTCCTGGTTTTTCTCACGGAGTAAACCTCACTATCACTGGCCTAGTTTTTATTAGTTTCTATTATACTCAAATTAGTGGAACGATTGTGACACAAACGATTTACACTTGCACTAACTCCATGTTTGTTATAGTTACTCTTACGTCTTTTAATAATTATAGGTGGAAGCATGGATGAAAGCTTTTTTGAATTTTTCTAAATTGACAGTTAACAACAAAAAGCAGTTTGAGATACAATAACAATGGTGTAAAGAAGTTGACTTCTATTGTAAGTCGGAATTACATTACAGACGTTTTCACTAGGATATTTTTTGATTGGCGGTTTGCGATATCAGTTTTAGTGAAAACTTAAATGTAATGTTGAAGGTCCAGAATAAAATAACGATGATCGACCCCGACCCGATTAATTAGGTTTTTATAAATTTCTTTAAGTACATTCAATTTAATTTTTCTATATATGATTTCTTGTAAATAAATGACGTTCAGTAAATTAAGTAGAATTTAGTCAAATATTGCATTGTCACCGATAATACATTTCTTTAACAAGTTTCAGCTAAATTGAAGAAAGGCTTGTGATCTAAAATTTGATTTGAAAATACGAACCATTAAACATACAACAAGCAGATGAAGTTAAATAAAAGCGTTTAAAAAAGAGTACCAAGAGAACATTTTTTAATAGCTCTGGGCACTTTTATTCCGATTGCCGCTCGTCTGGCCACAAAAAGCTGGGAACCCTATGTTTCAACGTGCTTATTTATTGGTTTATTTTAATTAAAAATGTGTACAACAAATTGATTTATCAACGTGTATTAACTGAATTCATTATCTCTGCATATTGCAAGAATAAAACACTAATCGGTCAATAATCGGCTAGTACTGAATATTGGCCGATGCCGATTGTGAAACAGCCGATACCGATTATCGGCAAAAGGGCCGATATTCACTGATAACAAGCTGATAATCGGTGCACCTCTGATTTTTAACAGATATCTGTTTTTTTATATTTTATACGCTGAGGCTTGTGGGTCCATTGCTTCGTTGCTGACCTTCTCATACAAGTTTGCTTTGTTTTTGAAGGAACAACTGTTTCAACTTCCTGGAAATGAAAAAGAAATTAAAACGTTAAGAGACTCTCTTGGTCAATCACTTTCCAGTGAGCTAGTAATGTTGGTTTTTTTAAATGTAGGAATACAAATTTACAAATAACCAATTGTGTTTTTTAGTGGGTCAATATAATATTAACTCTGTGGCGGAAACACTTTTGATCTTTCTTGACTCACTGCCCGAACCGGTCGTACCTTATCAGTACTACAACGAGTGCATAAATGCAAAATTGCCTGGATTGGCTGTGGAAGTAAGTTGGTGGTTTTGAGCTGATATTTGGTTTTCTGAAGTTTTTTTATTATTATTACAACTGTGATTGTCACTTACTATACTATATTCATCATTGTCATTAAAATCACCGCCATCTGCGCAATCATCATCACCTTATTTTTAGTTTTAATTTAAAAGTCTATTAATATAGCACTCTATAAACACAAACAAAATTATTCAACAGACACTCAAACAGATGCCAGACTGTCACAAAAACGTTTTTGCTTATCTCTGTGCATTTCTTCAAAAACTCGTCGGTAATTTTCAGGGTGGCTGTGACGTACGAATTCTAGGTTTTTTATATTTTATTCAATTTGATTGCAAATAACCTCTTGACAGATTTGCTTAAATTTTATTAGTTTTAGTTTTCCTATGCTTTTTAAAAAAATCTACCAAGAAACACTTTAACCGCACGTCAAACTTGATAAAATATTCTAAAATAACTCATAACATTTTTGAAATGATACACTCATCTTACAATAGAGGCGCTGGTGGCAGAGCGGTAGAGCGTTCGCCTGTCTATCGTTAGGTCGGCAGTTCAAACCTCGCCGGCGTCACCAGCGTAACTCCCTTAAGCAAGGAGTTCACTCGCATTTGCTAAAGGGGTAGGCGCCTATAAATGGCTGCCTCTGCAAGTACCCTCCCTCTCTCGCCTTGAGCAAGACTTGTCTTTATAAGGCGTATGCTAAATCTCTCTCAATACAATTATAATGAGCCTATGAGTCATTTCAAAACCTTCAAGAAAAATTTACAAAGTACCATAAAGTAGTAGCAGCTGTCTAGCGTGTTACCTTCAAATTTTGTGACATTGAAGGGGCAATTTTCATGTATTCATCAGTTCTAACCGAAAAAGTACAAATGTAATAAAAGCAGAATTTGAAGTATGGAAAGCAGTACAGCTAGTTTGTAATGTTTATCTAAACCAACAAGGCAATTCAACTTAGGGAAAGAATTTTCTGAATTTTGTCAATTTTCTCTCTAAGTTAAAAAATGTGCAGTAACAATGAATGCAGTTGTTGAGAAAAAACTAGCAATTTCACAATGTAGACAGCTTCTAAAAACTCTATTAAAAACACAACACCTTAGGAATACTATAAGAGGGTTATCTTAAATCATTTTTGAATTTCTTAACAAAATGGCACATCATATGACAGACAAGTTAATCCCAATTAGTGTTTGATTTTTCCTGTGCACTTTTTTATTTTTCAAAACCTTCAAATCTCACAGGAATGCATGAGATGAGAATATATATAAATCCTACTATAAAGCTGATATATTATCACTTATTGTTTTACAAATATTAAGACTATGGAAATGAATGCTGCTATGTAGTATGTGGTTGTTGAATTTTTTTTAGAAATTTATATGCTTTTAAGAGCTGTCGTCAATATTATAAACCACTGAAAGCGACTCATGTTCTAAGTTCGAGAATTTTTTTATTTACAATGTACAAACTCATAAAGCGAGTATTGAGCAATTAGAAAAATAAAAAAAAATCTTAAATTTATTTTTGGCAATATTCAGCATGACTCATTTACAGGCCCGTAGGCAGGATTTAGTGAGTGGGGGCTATGAAAATTAGTAGGGGGGCTACTGACGAACGAAGGCACCGAAGAAGCCTGACCGCGAGCGCCGCAGGTTCGAAGCCCCTCGCGATAAGGAGATTCGCCAAAGCATTTTGTAGCATTTGACAAAAAATGGCATCCAATTTTAGATATCCTATTATTTAATTTTAGATTTTCTAAGAGTTGCAATATGTTGCTCGTAATAACAAAAATTAACAATTTCCACAGGCAATTTTGTCAAATAACAGTATGCTTGTTGTTATCCACAATCTTGATTTTTGATGCGTGCATGGCACACCACTGGGATGACAGCACTGAATCAAATTGTCCAAATTTAATTATTGATTAAGACAACCGTTATAGTCCACAATACAATAACTTACTTATTTTATTTTTGATAAAAACTTGTAAATCTGTATCAAATGCCAAGAAATCAATAAAATAAAATCGGATTTAAATATTTGTTTTGACAAAGATCAAACCACATTATAATAAAATGTACTATTTAGTTTACTTTCTCATTTTAAGTTACTAATACTTACTAAACATCCATTCATGTGTCACCCATAAAACTTGTCAGCAGTTTCTAAACAATCTAAATAGAAGATTAGATTATATATCAAGTCTACCATTAAACTTATATTGTTGAAAAGATTGTGTGGTTTGACAGTAAGCTTTAAATTGTTTCTTTGAATTATTCAGTTCAGAATATTGGGGTTAATAGTATTGCAGTGTCAGACTAGCACTAAAAAATACTAAATTATGAAAATAGTTTGAATTATTGAGAGTCATTCAAAAATCAAAAGCCAAAGTTTGTCAGCTAAGCTGAATTAGCTTCTTTCTCTGTTCTAAAACTGTAAGATTAAAGTTATTATAATATTGTAAGACTAAGTCCAAGCACTGATTATGAAACTCATGACAATTTTCATATGTAAAACAGGAATGGATGTTTAGTAGCTTGAAATGAAAAACTAAACTAAAAAGTCCATTTCATTATAATATGGTTTGATCATTGTCAAGACAATTATTTGAATCCAATTTTATTTTATTGCATTCTTGGTATTTGATAGGTATCCATATCAATTGCTTTACAGAGCGATTTTTCAAATGCCAGAAGTACAAGTTTGCTTTTTCTCTCATGGGACATTGATCTTCTCTGTGGTTGTAGTACTCGTGTTAGACAATAAAAGGAATTTTCACAAGTGGCAATCGAGATGCCGAGAGTCATTGCAGCTGAATAGTGCCAATTTAGAGTAGGAAATGCATCTTTATAGTCCAGCATAAAATCCATCATTTCCTGGAGACTGTAGCCAGGTTGAAATTTGTTTTTTAGAAACCTACTTGTAATGAGAGCCTCATCTGCAATATATTTTTCAACATCGTCATGCCTGTCTTGTTTTAGCAGTTGCGTCAACGGTTTAAGGTCGTTGACATCTAAAAACTTGTCTGATGCTGGTAAAAGGGCAGACACTGCACAAGTCAAACCTTTAGAATAACTTAAATAACTATCAACAAAGCTCTCCATCAACTCTCCTAATATACCATCCAACATGCTAAAATAAACAGCACAAAGCTGATTCCACTACGGTGAACACTATATTGCTCATTACTAGTCATTACAGAATCACGTAGCGTGCTAATCTGTACTTTTGCTCTTTTTTGGTATGGGTTTTACCAATTATTCATTCTACAGGCATGCAAATTATTATTATTAATTTTATATTTAAATTTACCTTTATTTATTTATTTAATTTTATTTAATTTTATTTAATTTTATTTAAAATTTTAGTGGGGGCTTACATTTTTAGTGGGGGGCTGCAGCCCCCCCAGCCCCCCCGCTAGCTACGGGCCTGCTCATTTACTATTGGCTCATGTTCAACATTATTCAAAAAATTAATTTTGTCTCCTGCGCAAATTTGCGTTGTCAGACATGTGTAGATTTATCTTGAGTGCTTCAAACCAGTAGCGAATCATTGTGTTGAATGCAAAGAAGACCTTTAGGTTGTCATCTGAGAACCAGTAAAAACGCTGGTTTAGATAGAAAGATAGCCACTGAAAAGATTAAACCTTGTAATGTGAGCAATCTCTCGTCTTTTGTTATACCAAAACCGTGGTTGCTTCAGTTACAGTTTTTAGCTCGTGTTACTCAAATGTAACTCAATTTTAGTTACAATTACAGCTTGAGTTAACTTATCATATTTTTAAGTTAATCTGCATTTTCAGTTACAGTTACCGATAAGCGAGCATCACTGATTGACTCGTCATTAGATTAGGTAAAGCTAAAATTTAAAAGTTATATATTAAACTCTAGGTAAAAAAAATTAAATTAAATGTCTCTTGCTTTACCCCCCCCCCCCCATATACGTGCCTGAACTTACCGCGCCGAGAGACACCAACCATGGAGACGCCGTTTGTCTTAGATTTACTAACCCAGTTTTGAATTTATGTTGTTATATAAATTTATTTCATAGCTCGTATATTCGGAACGGTTATGATGAAAGTGCCTCCGGGACAAAAGAAATCTGATTCCATCGTCACCTGCTCTGATATTGATAGAAGAACAGATTTCATTCTTAGCTACATTATGTGTGAACATTACCCTAACCAATAAGATTAACATATCAAACAAACGTCTGTATAATAATTGAACTTTGGATCATATATTTTATCAAATGACAATAATATTAATTGTTGGAACTCATCGTTTATAAAGCTTTCTCCATATTCTTTTTTCTAACAACAATACCATTACATGTATGTTGATTTTTTTTAACTTCATATTTGTTTGTCGAGACAAATATTTGATGAATAAAATAAAAATTTTGCACTTTAAAGGTTTTTTTAACAAATTTTAGTGATTTAAACTCAACCGACTGCCAAAACCAAGAAAAGCATAATTTTCTTGAAATCAACCAGTTTTTGTTAAATACTTAATAAAATTTTGAAATTTCCACATTTTCATATATTCATGATTCCACATTTTGAATTTATACGCCAAAATAAATCTAAATTTTAAATTTTTTCTTAGAAAAGTGAACCTAGTAGGGGCGGCATTTTTATCCTTGCCTATAGCATAAAACTGTCTAAGGCCGGCCCTGGGTAAAAATATAATGTCAGTGAAGATATAATGTCGGTCGGCTACGCTGTATGATGACAGCGCAAACCAGTACACACACACGCACACACATAGGAAAAAGTGCAGACCATGCAACTCAATGAGCATGCAGCACAATGGACATCCTGATAAGAAGTCCATGGCTACAAAGTGAAACGAAAGCGCAAACCAGCTCACGAGCACATTGGGAAGTTCTGATAGGTTTCGGAAGGATAGCAGGCCTATTTTAACGAGAAACCCCGAAGCTACGTAATGCACGGTATACAGCGGTGGATCCCGGAATTTCGTAATAAGGGCCAGAAATTATTTTTCAGTTTTTTTCTTACATTTTTATTTCTGTCGTTTTGCGGTCCGTTGTAAGTCATCTTGATTTTGTTTATTCAGTTAAAGCAAACATAAGAAATTTAAATTAAACTTTTTATTTACTCTTTTTTTCTCCCTCTTTTTTTCTTTTTTTCTTTCTTTCTAACTTTCTTTCTGTATTTTTTTGCTGCAATGTCCGCCCAGGACACCTCTTTTTTACAAACTTTTACTTAGGTTATTTAGGTTACAATCTCTGTTTGTGTGTGTGGTGTGTGTGTGTGGTGTGTGTGTGTGTGTGTGTGTGTGGTGTGTGTGTGGTGTGTGTGTGTGTGTGTGTGTTTTTTTATGGTCCAGAAGAATAGTACAGAACAAGTAAAAGAAAAAAACAAGTTTTTCAAAACAAACTTTTTTTTCAAATACACTCGATGTAGAAATACGAAAGATGTTCAAATTAAGTTGTTTTTTATTGAATCATGTATTGTCATCCAATATAAAACTATGCTGAAAGTTTCAGCTTCCTAGCTAGTCAAAAAGCTGGTTAAATTTTATTTGCAAGATTTGCGTACAGAGAAAGCCACACACAGACATACACAAACAGAGATTGTAGCATAAATAAAAGTTTGTAAAAAATATTTTCAATTTATTCTCTGACCATTTCATGAACCGGCTTAAGGTACGGTTTCAAGGCGGACACAAACAAGTTTCCAAAGTAAGCGCATGTTATCGCTGTAGCCATGAAAAAATCTCGCTCTTCAAAATCATAGTAGTCGAGCTTTTCGAGTTTGGCTTAAATCGTTCCAGCTTGGAGGTTAACACATGGCAGAGTCTCATTCCCAAAAAACGTTTACCAATGAGCATAAAAAGCCATTCTTCTATTCAAAAAAGAATATTTCGCCATCTGTAATAAGTGATAACTTTTTCCGTTTGATTAAAACGATTCTAGTACTTAATACTACATCTTTAACGTTATTCTCAGCTTCGAAGTCTGATGACCCAACTCCGCAGCAGAATGAAAAAAGGGTGTCTTGTATTAATTGACATTGCTACAAAGTAAAAATCATAGATATGGTAAAAATAAAGAAAAAAGGAGATAAATAAAGAAGAAAAAAATGAGTTATTATAAAGTTTAACTTCAAATCTTTTTGTTTAGTTTTACCGAATAAATGAACTTTAAAATAAATTTAAACTTTTAAATAACTTTAAAAGGACTGCATAACGACAGTAATCAAAATTTAAAAAGAATACAAATGTGCAGACCATATATATATATATATATATATATATATATATATATATATATATATATATATATATATGTGTCTATGGTGCAGACCCTCTCCTTTACGAAATTTCGGTATCCACCACTATCGAAATTAGTTGTTTTTTTAATAAAGAATATATAAAACCAGTTCATTTTTTTGGAAATGACCAAAAAAGTTGTCGGTAAAATGGGAAGGTTACACCCCCTTAGGATGGGTATGTTATAGCTACGGCCCTGCTTGCGTATGTTGTCGCAAATGGGATTAGGACACCTAGTTTTTTTCACAATGTCTTAGAAACATATTCATTGCTGAACATTAATAGGCAAAGTCCTGTTTTTAAATTCCATTTCAAGAGCACTATTTGTGCGCAGTTCAATAAGATCTTCCTTCAGCTCTTCATCATCTGACATATTATCGAAATTGTAAGAATATGAATTCATGATTCATTCTTCTGAAATTTTCAATTATCCAGTATCAAATTATTCATCAAACGATTTTGATAGGATTTTCAAATGAGACACAATATCTTCATGCATAGCAGGAATTATGGTTCCATGAACATCAGCAATTCTTGGAATTTCAAAATTAATTGTGTTTATTTTTGTGCTTATGAGTGTGTTTTCAATAATACGTTATAATATTGAAAATAAAAGTGACCCCCACATCACTGCTTGTTTACATAAGTTAGTTGTTTTTTCGGTGTGGGTCGCACCGCCTTCTGGATTTTTTTAATATAGGTTGAAATCTGAATTTTATTTTATTCAAAACAATATAAATATAAAATTAAAGATTAGAACAACTCACAATAATTTTTGCCTCGTGGCGCGAGTTAGCGAAAAAGAGTTGAGCACGTAAGAAACAAATATTTTTATTAAAATTCTGGTTTATCACATCTTGTTAGGCCCTAACAGTTAGGGTTTGTTTTACCTGTTATTAGCTATCCTTTTGATGATTCGATTATGTCAATTTCTGTTTGTTCTACTGAGATTTCATGGGTTGCTGAGTACTTAAAACTTAAACTTAATAATTAAATAAACTCAATGAAATAGTTCCCGAGGCGCTATTATGCTACATTGGAGTTGTGAGTGATAGGGTGCACTGAGGCACTGATGATACAAATAAAATGAATTAAAGAACTAGAAATTAGTTTTAAAGATTTTCATGTTTAAATAATATAACTGTTTATAGTATAATCGACTGTGGTAAAGTTCTAGTATAGCGTCATCGGTCGATTTCTATGAAAAATGACCGGGTTTTAACGTAAATGATGTTTAAAACATAAATAAAGTCTAATTACAACATAAATAACTAAAAAAAAACAAAAATTATAGCACTTTAGAACATTTAAGAGTTGCTCCCGAGGCTACTGTAGTTCCCAATGAAGATCTATTTGTCAACAGTTAACAGCGATAGAAGTGAATAGTAGGAATAAAGAAAATAAAAATTAAACACATTTAGAATAGAAATAGACAATTTAGGAGAATAAATTAAAAATTTAAATTATGGAAATTAAAACTTGAAAAATAATAGTTTGTTTTAGAAGTACGAGTTGCGTAACCCGCTCCATGTCTAAAACAGTTTCTTTAAATATGACGATTTTGTCAATATGTCTTAAGACAAATAAAAAAAAACATTAAGAACAATGAATTAGCAGCCGAACACCAAGAAAAAATAAAACAATATCAAAGTAAAAGTACTAGGTTGTCTTTATTACGGTTTCGACCATATTTCTTGGAGCAGAAATTCTGAGTTTTAGAGGTCATGGTGGCTGTCACGGTTGTCTCCATCGTCGATTATAATTTTGTAATGAATAACTTTATTGCGCGGACTAGGCGGAGAGCGCGATGAAAAACGCCGACTAGAGGGGTAGCGTCGGTTCGCTTATTAATCAAACTTGCTCGATTTCGGTGTGCTTCGAATTCTAGCGTCTTTCCTATTAAGTTTTCAATAATAATTTTTAGTATGTTGTATAGATATTGTGTAGTTCTTTATTTATACCTTATATTATCGATTTCGGATGAGTATTAAAAAGGTTGGGCTGGAAGTAAACACCATGAAGACCGTACAGATGCGTCTCAACATCCCTGAAGATTTTAATGCACCGCACCTCACAATCGACGGCGAAAAAGTAGAAGTGGTCCAGGACTTCAAATATCTTGGTTCTCACATGAACTCAGATGTCAAAGATATTGAGGCCAGAATCGCACTTGCATGGGGGGCCTTCCACAAACTGGAGAAGATCCTCACCTCCAGACACGTCGGTGTGATGCTGAGAGTGCGCTTCTTCAACGCTGCATGTGTATCGATTTTGTTGTATGGATGTGAATCCTGGCTTGTAACAAAAAGTTTGTCGATTAAATTGGACGTGTTTGCCAGAAAGTGTTATCGCAGGATGATCGGTGTGGTTCAGTCAGAGGATCGTATGACAAATGAGGACCTGTACGACAGAGTACAATCAGCTCCTATCAGCACATTGATCCGTCATCGTCAGATGTCTTTCACTGGTCACTGCCTACGTATGAACCAGGATGAACCGGCAAATATATACATGCTGTATACATCGAACGTGAGAGCTAGCAACAGACGCGGCCGTCCACGAATGTCATACCTCGACCAGATGTCAACATACATGGGTTATGACAGAAAGAGTATCACCGCTGAGGATGTTAGAAGGGAAGCCACGGAGGCCAAAGGAGAGAAATGGAAGCTCAGATATTGTCGTCTGCGGAGTGGAGGGACCAACGGGTCCGGACGAAACGTAGTCGGTCGATGATGATGATGATTAAATAAGTTGTAGCTTGAAATGTAACTTATTTTAAGCACACTTTCTTGTAAATTTGTTGAGTGCTGACGTTAGCGCTTTCGTTCTGCGATGTGATTGGCTCGTTACGTAATTATCATAACTCCTTTTGACTAATTGTCGTTTCTAGCCATTTGTATCGTTGCTAATGTAAAACTTTTTATTATATCAAATTACAAAACGAATTATCTGTTTGGAAAAGGAGTTTAGTTTAATATTATTACTTCGTTGTGGTGATTTTGATGTATATTGCCTTTGTAAACTTTTGTGTGTCAAACGGTCATGTGGGGCTAGTCAAACGGTCACGTGGGGTTAGTCAAACGGTCACGTGGAATTAAGGCTGTATTCGGATTGGTGGTTTTTGTAAATTAAAATTGACACGTGTGCTAGGCTATATAAGGAAATTTGCGATTGGAATTTGAGCTCTCTTGCGATTTTGAGAGGTGAAGCTCTGTCCGACTAGTGTATTGATTGTCGTTTGTGTTATCTTAATAAAATTTTGAACCTTGTTAGTCTCGAGTCAGTTGTTTCGTCGTCAGGCATCAATACCCGAGCAGAATACCGTCACAGTGGCTAACAGAATCGTGTGGAGAGTGAACGAGAAAGCGACCACAAAGAGGAGAGCAAGCGTGAGCAAGAAAGCAATCGAGAGCGGAAAAGTGACCAGGAGCGGAAAAGCGAGCGAAAAGGTGATCGGGAGCGTAAAAGTAAGCGGGGAAGGAAACAGGAGCAAGAAAAAAAACGATAGAAAAACCCCGGGCAAGGCCAGGTACCCCGCTAGTCACGGATAAATTTCCGCTCAGCCCTTTGATTTTTTAAAATTTAAGATGCATATTAAATAATTGAAAAATTATTTTGAACACTTTAACACTTATTTGTTATTTTTTTAAATTGTATTTTAATATTAACTCTCCCTTACTTTTCTTTCCTTGAATTGTATTATTCCGCGTATCAACACTGCCTTTGGATATTTTTTCTTAAAGTCGGTTTTTAGTGAGTTTTTCTGTAAGAAACTTTTGCGTAGTATGTTCTGATAATGTTCTAAGCTTATTCTATTAAACAGTTTTTTAAACCGAGTTTTTATAGAAATCGGCCGATGACGCTATACTAGAACTTTACCTCGACTGTTTTCGGATTATCTATATATATATATAAATGAATGTTTGTATGTATGTATGTATGTATGTATGTCCTTTATGAATTGCTACACCATTCATCCGATCGTAATGAAATTTTTACACAACCTTGAGAGTCAAGGGGAATCAAATATAAAGAAAAAAAATTTGAAATCCGTCACAAAATGAGCGGAGCGGAGCGGGTGAGCGAGTGGGAACTATATATATATATATATATATATATATATATATATTCATATTCATATTCATATTTAGTTTACGTAACAACGTTTGAAGGCTTCAAGCAAGTTTTAGCCAGTTTTAGCAAATCTATTTTACGTTTTGATGCGCTAAAAAAGTTAGGAAGGAATGAAAACGAGAAAAGGAGCGGGAACGGGAGAGCAAGCGTGAGCAGGAACGGGAGAGCAAGCGGGAACGGGAAGGCAAACGGGAGAGGAAAAGCGACCGAGAGCGGGAAAGCGGCCGGAACCGGGAACAGGAAAGCGAGCTGGTGTGGAAAAGCAAGCGAGGAAGGAAACCTGAGCGAGAAAGACAAACATTAGATAAACCTATTTTCTGATGTACAACTATATAATTTAATTTAATGATATGAACAGTCCTAGATGTCTGCCTTTATAAGGTACTACTTTATATTGTACTGCATCTGTCTAAAGTGTGATTCAATCAATGCATTGTGACAGAGATGTACCATGCACCCATACACCTGGGAATATAATTATTATAACTCATATTATATTGTAATGTGAGTTATTAGTCTGATTAGAAAATCACTTTGTGAAAAACTGTATTAGGTGTATTGCAACGAATAAAGTAATACATTTTAAAACAATATATTAAATATCACTGGTTTTGTTTTTTCTCTCCAGATGGACTCTAAGAAACTCATTTCGAAAAAGTTGCTCTCAACAGAGAAATGTGTTGCTATATCCTTTGACATTATTTTAGTAATCCCTATAATTAATGTTTAGTTTTTTCATTAAATATTGGTTCACTGTAATTTATAACTCAGTTTACTAATGAAAATTCATCTCTTGTCATACTATTACTTTACATTAATGAACAAACTTTTTATTTATTGAATTTTATAATTTTTTATATTATTTTTGTTTGTTTTTTATTTCAAAGGCCTATTTATTATTATTACAATCTTAAACTTTTTCCTGATCCATCATCATTATTATCTCAGTAAAGGCCCATTTCAGAATTGTTTGACTAAAATTTTGCAAAAGATTTGTCATTTTCAATTATCCAGTTATTAAAATAAATTTCCGCTCCTTTGATCATCTTAGTCTGGTCTTTAAGTTGAGCTTGCTACAGAGACCAACTGTATAGTATTTATTATGATCCAATTTCATCTACAGCCAATAGAAATACATCAGTACTTTTCTGTTTTGCTTTCAACCTGTAGACTGGCTTGGTTATTCTGCCTGTTCCTTGAGCCATCTTCTCATACAACTTTGGTGTCACAGACTGCTTTCTAGCCAGACCTAAAAATGCATCTATATTGCTGCTTTGTAGCAGGGCACAGTTGAGCTTTAGTAAAAAACACTCAAAATTCTTTGATTGATTAGTTGTAATTTTTAAGTTAATTGCATTAGTTTGATGTATGCCATCAATGGCTGCTTGATGAAAATTGTATTCACCTTTATAAATTGTTGACCTTGACAAAGGCCATTACTTCCTCAGAGGTTTTTACCTGGACGAGTCATCAGAAAGGTGTCCTAGCATTCTGTCACTGGTTGAAAATATTGATGGGCACTGGTTTGTATTGATCGTTATTTTGTATCGATTAACTTGTCAGTTTGAAAATTTGATATAATTGATTCATTATATAAGGATCTGCTATTGGACAATTTTAATTATTGCCAATGTAATGACTTAGTGTTATTTTCATTCCATTGGTAAATTGGTTGATTTGTCTTTCATTTCTTCAATCAATCAAAATATAAATAATATGTTGTTAATATTTATTTACTGAGCTTCTTGATTCAGCTAAAAATATTAAAACTTTGAATGTTTATCTGAAGTTAATTAATTGACCTTGGGAACAGTTATTTTCTAATTATTGTTATATTATAATTATAATAGCCATGGCGCTGATAATGATTATAGTTGAATTTGAAAAGTATTCTTATTAGAATGAGGAATATTTTCCAAGTTATTATTTTGGATTTTCTGTATGTTCAAAATTAATTTTTTGGTATTATATTAAGAATTTCAGAACAAGTGTAACATCTGTTAAAGTAAATGTATTAGATAATGCACGCAGATAGATGTTTGTGGGCATGTTTATTAGTGTGGCTTGATTTTGGAATCCAGTTGTTAGACAAGTTATGAAAAAGTTTTTTTTTAAATTTTGTTTCCATTTTTATAAACGTATTTTACTTTTATGTATTGTGGAGGCTCAGAAAGCTTTAACATCAGTGGCACAGGATCATTGTTTGATGCAAAAAATTTATCAAATATGCTATTCTTTTATTATTTGAGTGAAATTTAATTACTTATTGTTTGTTAAAAAATGAACATTCACAAAAAATTAGTTACCTAAAATTTTAAAATTCATAAATGTTTGCATGAGAAACAAACTTTGTTTGGAGCAGGTTTATTTCACTTTCAGCTCATTACTGTTGAACATGGTTGTTCAAGTTCCTGGAAGCAATATGTTGAATTTTTTCAAATTGTTTTATTTAAGCAAAACAAGCATTGTTTTCTGTAATGAAAAATCATTCAAGAAACAACTGAAAAAAAAATTAGGCCAAACATTCTGGAGCTACTAGCTGGTCAGAATTGATTTATCTGTCACAGATTGAAATCTTTGACCTTCTCTCACAAAAGGGGTTTCTGACTATGAATCTTGATTCAGGGTTGACAGGCAATATGATGGATCTAAAAGGCTTACCTGTAAATTTTGGGCTGTTAAAAATTTTAATATTTTACAGAATACCTTATTTATCTGACAGTAAGCTGAAAAACATTAACAAGCTAACAAGTATGCTTTGAAGTTTCTTTTTTGTGTATTTACTGTTCTTCCACTTTAGTTGAATGCTATCAGTCGTCTATTATATACACAACACATTAAAAGAGAAATTGAATTAGGCCTATTTAATTTTAGCTCATTGAATCATCATTGTTGTCACAGGAATGGCTTGATAGTGCAATCAACATAATGAAGAGTTATGCTCTGGTCTTCGTGTTGCCTTTTTTTCATACCATATATAATATTTTCTTTCGACGACATCAGAAATTAAAGATCTTGACTGCTGCCATGAACAACAATCAATGTTCTTCTGGGATATAGACTGTTTTGCAGACAATCTGTTGCAAATAGACCCCAGCCGCCTTAGCAACCGTTTCACGACCGGCTTAGCACGTTTTGCGGCCTAATTTACGGCGAGCCGAGATTTTTGCGGACGGCGTCGTCTTAATTCTCGGCTTATATGTAAATTTACCACTTGGCAATCAGAAGTTTCAAAACATAAAATTGTGAAAATTTAAAATGCCCTAAAAAAAACTTTAAATCACTATTTTTCCTAAAGTGTTTCAATATCACCCATCATTAGTAGTGATTTCAACTCAATAAAATTATAAATCACACCCCTGCCCACTATATTTTTCAAAAATTTGTCCAACTAATGCCAACTGGCAAATATCATAATTCTAAATCATATATACTCATGTCCTTGAATAAAATATCAGTTTTTCAAAAAACTAAAGCACTGAACAGAGTTTTTAAGTCAAATTTTTGTTTGTTTGTTATAGTTTATATTCAAAAAATTCAATGTTGATGTTCACAGTTTAAAATCTGGTTGAGACATCTTTATATGTATGTATATATATATATCATTGTGGTCAGTTTAGGCTGACATTATATATTGCAAGTTATCATGTAAAAAAAACTTATTTTATTCAGCTTAGAAGGGCAAAGGCTTGATCGTTTCCCATTGCAGATTAACCCTGCCACTGAACTGGGACTAATTTTTATTTTATTTTTGTTCATAGGTTAAATTTTGACTGATTACTTTTGAAAACCATAATCAGCATTTTACAAAATGGCGATAACGTAAAATACATCATCAAAATCAAATCATACAAGTGGACCCATGTATTATTGCACTAGCTAAGGTTTACAAGAAACAAAGAAGCAAGCTGCTACAGTATGGAATAGGTCATAACAATATCTGTCCAATAGGAGAGTGGATTTGCTGAATACTTTGCTATTAAATCTTCATCACTAATAGTGCTGGCTAGATATCCATCGAGCTCAAGTTTTAATTTTTCTGCATCTGATCTTTTTGTTAAAGTTCCATTGTCATTGAGTTTAGCAAGATGTTGTAATGCGCGAAAACCATAGACATCAGTGGTGAGAACGCTTTGTATGGCTGTAAAGTTTATGATTTTGATTGCGGCTATGAAGAAATAATTAATTTAAAAAAAAATTATAACTAAAAAATTTTTAGCCGTGATTTTCGCAGCTGGCGAGGTTTAATTTTTTTGTGGCCGGCTTGCAGCTTAGCCCCGATTTTCGCGGCCGGCGGCGGCTTTGCACTTTCGCGGCTCAGCTCGGTCGGCTAAACCGGCGGCTGAGGGGTCCAGTTCTAAACAGTCAATGAATTGAGATTAGTGTTGTCTTTGTACTTCCATGTTAACATATTTGATAATGTTAACTCGAAAGAACACTTGCTTAATACAAGCTGATGATAATGGCAAAGAGAACAATGCACACATAAACTTTGACAGCATCTCAAACTTTTGTTTATTTTTTTGTTTATTAAACGAATTTTTTCAACAAAAGGGCTTATTTAGTAATTTTATGCCACCCAAAAGATCCTTCATGTGTTGTTGTTTATGGCAGTGATCTTTAAGATCATCTAGGTGAGCTTCAACAAGTTGACAACAACCAGAGGATGAAAATGTAATGCTGGCTGAGCAATACTTCTTGCTCGCTTCATTGTTGACAGTGCAATATCTACTTCAAGAGAACACAGCTGTGCAAGAATGCTGTCTTTCAACAGCATGAACCTTTTCTGTATTTGAACACAAAGTTCAACAGAGAAAGTCAGTGCCTCACATAAAAATAGCTGTTTTTTCTCACTTGAGTTAGCAAGGCCTAACACCCCAAGTTCTATTGCACTCAGCTGCTAGTGGTTGCTGGTTTCACCTTGGTGAATGTCATTCAAGATTTTAGACTGCAATATGTTATCTTTAACAAACATTGACAAAATTAACCTACACTTATCACAGATGAATGCATAAACTTTATGAACTCCCACATACTGCACTTGGAACCTAACGTTCATTCTTTCAACTTTTATAATAACATGTTTGAAGAGGCAGAATTGTAAGAAAATTGAAAAGTTATAAAAGCCAAGATTTCCAAGGAAAAAGGCAAGATCTTGGGAATTATCCCAAAGGGTAGTAACCCCAGTTAAACTGTCATAAGAAGCTTGTTGTAAAGCTGTGTATAAAGAAAAAATTAAGGCACAAGCACATTCAGAGATGCCAAATGAGGCCACATATTTACATTTTTAAAAGATATAATAAAGCAATTATGAGTTAAATTTTTATATGAATCGATGTGATTCAAGGCCTTGGGTTTATCAGATATAAATTTGTTGTTAACGTTTTAATGAGCAGAGAAATTCACCTTTATTTCCGACTGTGCCCCTAAAAATTGAATTTTTATGATTTTCAAATTGACTTCCACAAATAATGATTAAAGATAAAAGCATGCAATTTTGGATAAGTTATAATCAAGGTAAATAACAACTTTCTCAGCTTGTCCAAAATCAATATTAAAAAAAAGTTAGAAAATTACTCACTTGTGTGTTTGTGTGTGTGTGTGCATATCTGTGTATGTGTGTTTATGAATGAATACTTCTATATGCTAATAATAATAAGTGAGTGACAAGTCATTTTCAATTGTTTTATTAACATCTCAATTACTTTGATCTCTTCAATATTTTTATACTTTTTTATGCCTCCATTATTATGATACCTATAATATTTTGATATCTCTAATATATTGATACTTCTTATATTTGTATACCTCTAATATTTTGATACCGCTAATATTTTGTTACCTTTAATATTTTGGTACTTTCAATATTTTGATACCCTTTATATTTTAATACCTCTAATATTGTGATACCTGTAATCTTTTGATACTCCTAATATT
This sequence comes from Erpobdella octoculata, assembly GCA_963978895.1. NCBI lineage: Eukaryota > Metazoa > Annelida > Clitellata > Hirudinida > Erpobdellidae > Erpobdella > Erpobdella octoculata. Next base: position 18,220,740 of record OZ022242.1, read on the forward strand.
TTGATAACTTTTTATTTTGATACCTTCAATTTTTTACTATATCTATTATTTGTGTACCTGTAATATTTTTAAATCTCCTATATTAACTTCATTGCTGGTCTTGCTTGCTTGAATGTTAGCATACCTTGAAAGTGAAAAGTAGCTAACTTCCCGTCAACCAATCGAGCTGAGATTTGAAATAACAGCTCACTCCTCATGACAATGCATTCTATTAAAGTTTAAAAAAGTTTGGAAAAAAATTGTTTAATTAAAAATACTAATTATCTTTGTTTTAAAACAAAAACAAATTGTTTACATATAGAAATTCCAAAAAAAAATTGTTTTAAAAAACATTTTTGCAGCAAATGAAAAGCCAGCAAATTGAGCGAATCCTAAATTATAAGGGATTTGTGTAAAAACCTGGTTTTTTAGGGCTTACTTGTTATACTTGTAATTTTATGATACCTCTAATATTTTGATACTTTCACTATATAAATTTAATAATGATTTAATATTTTCATTTCAGTATATTTCTCTACATAGCAGAAAAACCCAACCCTGCCAGTTCCAACGACCTTTTACTTTTCAAGGTTCTAGAGGTCAACCTTGACTTCAAATATTCTTCAAACGGTAGATTTGATGTGGACGCATTTTGTTTGTATTTACTTCATCAAGAGAGTTGAAAGAAGTTAAATTTGATAAACACATTTAAGCTTAAATTTTTTTAATCTTTTCATATCACTTAATTTAACTATTATTAAAATAGTTATCAATTGATTAGTTTTTTATTTTTATTTTTTGTAATAATTAGTTAATAATTAGTTCAGTAAATGATTTATTGTTTGATGAATCAACTGATTGGTTGAATGAATGTTCAATGGAATACTAATTTTTCTTCCACAGCCACATCTAGTTATCTGAGTTTTTCAAATGCAAAGCTGTCATTTGCTTTTGAGGTAGACGTTAATGGCTCGAGTTCTGAGAAGATCAACTCATTCATGGTGGAGCTTGAACGAGCTGAGCAAAGTTAGTTGTTTATTATTTAAAAATACAATGATGTTTGCAGCAGTAATGTTGATACTTATTAATTTTAAAAACTTACCAAATATATGATTGCTTATGGGAAAATTTACTCAGCTATATCTCTCCATCTATTTGTATGTTTCTCTATCAATCTACATGTCTTTATATGTGTTCACTGGCTGATTTCTTTTTGATTAAAATTTTATGAATTATATCTACAAAATATTTGATTATTATTGATTATAACGATAATATTATTCATAAATATCCATTCCTTCAGTTCACTCACAGAATGTTGTTTTCACCATTCCTTCTTTCGCTTGGGTCAACAAGTACCTTGATCCGACACTTGCCATTAGTGAGCCTGCTCTAAAATCTAACGAATCATCTTTAATCCAGTTTGAGGATACCACTCCTGTCGGAACTCTGAATGACACTGAAGGTATGATCAATCCCCCTATTTGTTGTTTTTATTAGTCATCTCATTAGGTTGTTCGATTGTAGTTTGTGGCGGGTCAAATTGACTACCAAATAGGTATTTTTTATGATGAATTTGTTGTCGTCATTATTTATTTTATCTTAGGTATAACTATTAAACAAGATTTAAAAATTCTGGAATGAAGATATTTAATTGTTTACTTAATTTATTAATTGTGGTTTTTTCATGTGTTGTATTATTCAAATGAGGTTATAGTGATAATGGATCATTCTTAGAAAAAACCTAAATGTTACTTTTCACTCTTTCAACTGATCTTTTTTATTTATGGGGCTATTATACTGTAACAACCCAGAAAACTCTGTAAGGTGCTTTCCCACAGTTACTTGTTATAATGGTAAAACCGGTGTGGGATTTGAACTGCTTACTTTCTGGTGTACAGGTGAATGCCCACCATAGGGTTCTAGTGTCAATTTTTTTTATCGTGTTTGCATGTAGTGTATATCATTATATTCATTACATTAGAGTATATTTATTCTGCTCATGTAATATATAAAATTTCATTGGACGATTCTTTTAATGTTTTTATTATTAGGGTGGCCTTTCAATGAAATAATCCAATTAAATGCTGGTCAGCCATGTCCAGTAGTGAGTGAGTATTTTGTAGTATTAATCACATCATTGGCCTTAGTTAATCTTCATTGCTTAAATGCAAAATTATATGTATATTATAAGTTAAGGTTATTATTTTTCAAAATATTTAATTTTATTCAGTTCAAGATTTTATGAAAAAAATGAATATCTGACAATATTTAACGTTGAGCTAGTCAATAGTTAGATTTCTAAGTTGTAAATTATGTTGATGTGCTGGCTTTTTAGAGGACACTACAGTCCATGGTGAAGTGACCAATGACAGCCAGATTAACAACAACAAGAAGACCAATAAGATTTTAAATACTAATTCTTCAAATCTATCACATGGGTAACTTTTTTTTAAATTTTCTAAAGAAATGCTGACAAAAGTAAATGATAATGATGTAAATTTTAGTAACTTACCACTATTATATTTCTCACCATCAGGCGTAGCAACAGCAGAAGTAGAATTATAGAAGGAAGTAACAACACAAGGAGAGATGTGACTATGATGAAGGGCAGCAGCCGGGAGGCCATTGCTGCTTTGCTCATGAAGCAGAGGGAGACAGAGTACACCCGGTTTCAGAACTACAGGTAGATGGTGTAATTTAATGTAGGTGCAAATTAATGTAGGCGTAATTTAATGTAGGTGTAATTTAATGTTGGCGTAATTTAATGTAGGCTTAATTTAATGTAGGTGTAATTTAATGTAGGCGTAATTTAATGTAGGCATAATTTATTGTTTTTGTAGTAGTAGTATTGTTTATAATAATATTATCATTGTTACAGTTGTTGTGAGGAAGATATTAAGTGTGATGACAAAGATTGTTTTATTTTATTATTCAGGGTGTTCTGCGGCACTTACAATGTCAACGGACAGCCACCAGAAGGCAGGCTTATCAACTGGTTGTCACCTGAGAGTGACAAATCCAATCCCCCTGACATTTATGCCATTGGGTGAATACTTGATCTTTCTCATTAATTAAATATGAATTTGTGCAACAACTTATCAAGTAGCTGAATTTTATTGCTGTTTGTATTGCATAGGACAGCATAGAACTTTCTGTCATTTTATCTCCATAATTTATTATTACCTAGTTATGATGCGTAACTTAAAAAACTATTACTCGAATTATTAAACATGAAATATTATTTAATCTATTAAATTTTTATAATTTAATTATTATTCTATGTTGTATTATTTATATGAAGGCTGCAAGAAATTGACCCCAGTAAGAATTTGTATGTCAAAGGTGATTCAAGAAGAGAGGTTGAATGGCTTGCAGAAATTGAAAGAAGCCTCAACCCCAATGCCAGGTACAAAAAGGTACATAAATATTTCTTCAAACTTCAACTTGAACTTTTGCAATTATTTATTTACTTTTCATATGTTAAAAATGTGCAATTATTATAGACTAGCTGGGTTACCCGGCGTTGCCCGGAGATTTTAGAAGTTTTTTTATCGTTTTCCTTTCTGGCTCCCGTTTTCTTCACAGCTTGCTCTCCCGCTCCCGGCTGCTTTCCCGTTCACGATCACTTTCCCACTCCCGGTCTCTTTTACGCTTTCCTGCTCCCGGTTGCTTTTACGCTTTCCCGCTCCAGCTTGCTCTCCTTTTCCTGCTCGCTCTTTTTGCTCACAGTTGCTTTTCTGTTGCTCTATTTTAGAGCCTTCCCAATGTGGCTTAGATAGGCTGTAGCAGAATGCTGTGCACAGTCATCAAAGTTGATCTGTTCTCTTGTTAACACTTTTTGTTGTTTGGTTTGCTTGTTTAGTTGCACTTGCTTTCATTTCTTTCAAATTTCATGCACCTCATATATCAGTGATACTTTAACCATAAATCGGTGTTGCATGCAAGATTTTCTTTTAAAATGTAATTTTCTAGTTTCCCCTGAAAAGTAAAAATTAAAATAAGACCGATAAATTAATTAATAGTTTTATAGTCGTAACTACTCGTCAATAATAAATTAATACCAAATCGGCTAATGCCATCACATAAAAAAACACTTACCTGCCCAAAAAAATTTCTTATTTATCGATTGGCTAATAGCAACTCATCAGTTTATGAAACCATGATGAACAATATTAGATAAGGAACAATTGAAATCAGAAGCCTTGAACAATAAATATGAACAATGAATTTAGATTTATTTTTCCAATCTGCAACTTCTTTCTGTAAAACACAAAACGTTAGAGCATAATGATAATCTTATAACTTAATCACGTGCAATTCAACAAACAAAAAAAAATTTAAAAAATACACAGTAAATCATGATTTTAAAAACTAAAAACAAATTACCATAGCTTTGCCACTTACTTTTGAATTGGTAAGTCTGGAACTCTTTTTGTGAAGCACAAAATATATAAATATATAGTCTAGAAATTATACTAAAAACTAATTTATACTGAAACCTTAATAAACCTGGCCTTAATGAGATTAATTGATTATTCAAAAAACTTCCAAAAGGATACTATAGTAAACTATAGTATAGTTAGTTAGTTATACTAATATAACTAATAAAAACTTTACTAAAACTTAGTGATAAGTCCTGAAAATTTCTTACACTGATATCACCTGAAATTTTAAAAAATGCTAAAAAAGCAAAGCTATCTGTATTTAAAAAATAACTTTTTGAAAATCTAAATATCAAACTATAAACCACCGATAGCAGAGCTGTTTTCGGAAGGTCGCTGTTATTGCTCCGGCGGTTCACTGTGGTTGCAAACGGTAAAATTACTACTGTACCGCAGTCCTACCCATGGACTCCTAAATAAAAGCTTTTATTTGGGAGTCCATGGTCTACCTAAAATTGAACCCTTTAAAAAATATGTACATCTTTATTATTTAATCAAAGAATCAATTGTTTTGGCAAAACCGCCTGGACAACAGCACATATACCGTTTATTGCCCCGACTACATGCGCCTACCGCCTGGTTAATAGTTATAAACGTTTCGGTCAAGAAAGCGCTCGGGAGCCTGATGAAATCAAAACAAAGGTATCCGGCGCCACCATGCAACAGACCAATTTATTTAATATTTATAATTATAACTGATAAAAAAATTATTAAAAGTTTTTTTTAATTTAACTATAAATTAGTTTATTTTTATTTTTATTTTTATTTTGGAGAAAAAAAATGTACTTCTTACAACCGCTGACCGAAACGTTTTTTGTCTATAAAACACCAACGGATTAACTTTTTTTTTTTCAAACTTGACACAAGCAACCGCTTGAATGAGTTACATAAGTGTACCAAATTTCAATGAAATCTGTTCAGCTTTTACATTTGATACTTGAATATAAATATATACATTCTTTTTTATATATAAGATAAGCTTATTATTGGCAAATATTTGTTTACTTTTTTCTACATTCACATTGTACAACTCTTATGTGAAGCAGTGAAAACTGCCATCTGTTGAACAATAAAACATTTTGGTAGAATTTTATTTTACATTATAACGAGGTTAATTTTCTGGGTAAATAATGTTTTATTATTAACTGAAGTGCTTTATGAAGTTGTCTGATTGTTTTTCAAGATATCAATTGTGAAGTATTGATTTTGTGGAGTTGAAATTTTTGATTTTTAGGCATGATAATTCTCATAAAATATAAAGAATAATTTATCAATTTGGAAGATGATTTTAAAATTGTTTACATAATTCAAGAAAATTGCAGTGATGGGGTAAAGGTAACTAAAAAAGTTACTAACTATTAGTTAAACTATTTATTTTAGTTAAAATAATAGTTTAAAATTTTGTTGTTGTTGCTTACTAAAATGTTTAACTACAAAACTTTAGTTTCCATCAAAATTTAAGAAGCCAAATAAAACTTCATGTTTGTCAGTTTTGGGTTTACACCTTACTATGTTTTTACAATTATTTCCTTTCAACTCTTGAACGTGCCGGTGTAGTAGTGTCGTAAATAAGCAATAGATTAGCACTTAGTTCAGTTTGTTCAAATCAGTTGCCTGATCAATCGCGAGTGACCCACATGATTCGATTGACACCATAAACAGTATTAATGTTTGCGATTGCCTGCAAGAAGTTGATGGAGATCACGAAGAGGCTGTAATGCTTCCTCGAAACGTTTAATAAGTGCTACCTTTCCATGTCCTGTCCTGTTGTTGAAAGACTTTTAAGTGCAGTTTGACAGGTGTTGGACTGCTCGAAGATGCAGTATTGCTGATGAAACCATTAATATGCTGATTTTTATGCAATCAAGATTGAAATCACAACCCAATTTCGGTTGAGAAATTATTGGGATATAAGACCGATGTAGTTTTTATTGAAATTGTTGAGCCTATTTAAAAATACAATTATTGACTTGTATATGAAGTTTCGTTGAAAAATAAAAATGTAAGATATTGAGTCTTCTTAATTTTTAAATCCTTTATATTAACTTCACTGTGTTCGCTTGCTTGCTTGAGCCATATGTTGGAACCCTATACCACTCAAAAAACAAACTTCCTGTTATCCAATCAAGTTGAAATTTGGTGGGTTTATTTGTAGCTGCAGACTTTACATTCTATTAAATGTTCAGATTGATTGGACAAAATATAAATTAATTATAGAATAAAATCAATAAAACCTTAAAAAAATTTTAAAAATTAAAAATTTTATGTAAAAATCAATTTTTGGTTTCTTAAAGAAAGCGAAATTTAATTTTTAATTTAAAAAATTTTTAATAAAATATTTGTTTATTCCATATTGATTCGAAAATAACTTATATTTTCCATACTCACAATCGAGTTTATATTTGGTGGGTTTATTTGTTGCTGTAAACTTTACATTATGTTAAATTTTCAGACCGATTGGACAACTTTTGAGTGAATTATAGATGAAAAACAATTAAAATTTAATAAAAATTTTAAAAATTGCAAATTTTATGTAGAGAAACAAACATCTCTCAATGGTATAATTATAAGAAAAACAGGCATTTTCATTTTTATAGAAATTTGTGAATGATCAGATGCTAGTTACCTGTGATGATTCTTTAATAGAATGTAATAATACATTTCTCACATTTTGTTAATTTTTTAAAATTAATTTCTCAGTTGATGAATATTAGAATGGTTGCCACCATGATGGTTGTTTATGTGAGAGAGAGCTTAGAAAAACATATCGCTTACGTCATGGCCGACAGTGCAGCTACTGGATTCCTGGGCACTTTGGTTTGTTCCATGTTGTTTTAATTTCTATTTTATATTATTCTATAAGTAAAATAATTTTTTGCTAATATCTTATCTTGAATTTATTATTCATTATTTACTTATAAACCATTCGATCCCAATTCAGGGAAATAAAGGGGGCCTGGCTATCAGGTTCCAACTTAGGGGTACAACCCTTTGTTTCATCAGCTCTCACCTTTATGCCTACACAGAAGAGTGGGAGAGAAGAAATCAGGTAAAACGATTATGATGTGGCAGTTGTAGCTTTGACAGTAATGATAACTAAGATTTATTTATTTTCATACAGAATTATCGTGATATCAATTCTAAAGTAACTTTTCGAGATGGAGAAAGAACTTTCTCAATATCTGACCATGAGTAATTATTTCTTTGACTATTTGATACCACGCACACACACACACACACACACACACACACACACACACACATATATATATATATATATATATATATATATATATATATATATATATATATATATATATATATATATATATATTTATATATTTATATATTTATATATATATATATAGATATATAAACTAGAAATTTTTTAGCATCCGGACCCAGTCTCCAATGCGACCAATGAATCTAAGGTCAAATGTTTGCTCTTCCCAGCTTATTTGCACCCCCTGCAATTTTTGGCCTCCTTTTGCTGTTTTTAGAGATAGTTGTGGTAATGGAGCTAGTAGGTGATGACATTGTAGCATTATTTGCATTAAAGAAATGCATCATATATCCTTTAACGCATTCAAAACATTTCTGTTGACAACAATTGAAATTAAAACCAAAATTCTTAAAAATACAGCTACTATATAAAAATTGAAATATGCAAAACAGAAATTAAAAAAACTGAAAATATTCAAAACTCATTTTAAACATATTTCATGTGAGTTTTTTTATAAATGAAAAAACAGAACTTCATCAGCAACATGGTCTTCAATTACATCATATTCATTTATTTTATGCAGAGTGGAAAGAGAAACAGAATAGGCAGCACATATTTTTGATGATGGATATTAATGCTATTGAAAATCTAGAGTTGCAAAAATTGTTTTCATTTCATTCAAATCATTATTTCTCAGTTCTCTTGAATTTGCTTGAATGAACTGATTCATTTCGTTTTGAAGATTTTTAACATTACACAAGGCCAGAAATTATTTCAATTCAAAATTATATTTATTTTAACTAATAATTATTCTGAGAATCGAAGATCATAAATTTTTTATTAAAATTGTTATAATCATTATTAATTACCAATCTGGATGTTTGTCATAAACATTTAAATATTGCAATAATTGTATGTTTATGACAGTGTTTAAAAAAAAATATCATTAAAAATTAAGTACAAACTGAAACTGAAATTGCAACTGCAAATGAAATAAAAATTAAAAAAGCAAAATTTTCGAAAATGGAAATAGAAATGAAATTAAGGGTAAGTTCTATTTATAAAAATAAATCAAGTAATGTGCATTCAAAATATTTTCAACTACTCGGACAATATAACCTGCTTGTTAACTAATTGTTTAATTAATTAACTTATTTATTCCTTCACTCACTTGCTCATATTTTCACCCACAAAGCATCATATTCTGGTTCGGCGATTTGAATTATCGCATTGATGATATCGAGCTAGAAGAATGCAAGAAGTTGATCATCAACAGAAAACTTCAAGATCTCTTAAATTTCGATCAGGTTAGTCACATTTTGATTATTTATAAAATAACTATCGGGGTTACCCATCATTGCCCAGGGTTCGTAGATGTTTTTATATCGTTTTTCTCTCTCCATTTCTCCACGCTTGCTCTCTCACTCTCTCTCCCGCTTCCTCGCCGTTTCTCGCTCCCGCTCTCTCTCCCGTTCCCACTTGCTTTCCCGCTCCTTTTCTTTCTTCATCTCCCTCCTAATTTCTCCTTGCCCATAAAACGTAAAATAGAGTTGCTTAAAGTTGCTTGAAACCTTCAAACTTTGTAACGTAAACTAAACTCAAATTTTGTTACACAATAACCTTTGATGTTTATACGTAGGCACTTTTAGTCTGTCTGGAAAGTATTTTGATTTTATTTTTACTCTTTGAGATCTACCTCCACGCTAAATTTTGTTTAAATTGGTCCACCGGTTTGGATTTGTATAGAAAACAAACAAACAGACAGTTATTTATATATATATATATATATATATATATATATATATATATATATATATATATATATAAATTTCTGCCAGTTATCATGTTTATATTAATTTTTATTGCACTAGTTATTATAAATAATATGCTATTATGATTGTTTCTCTTCATATTGTTGAAGTCATCACTATCCATATTATGACTTGCAGTTGAAGAGACAGATGGATCTTAAAAAGGTCTTCTTAGACTACAAAGAAGGACCTTTAACTTTTATTCCTACTTATAAATACAACGTGGGCAGTGATGCCTGGGACACGTTAGTTTATTTTTGTTTGTTTTTTATTAGGGTTTGTAAGTGGTTGGTGGAGATGGGTCCATAACTTTTAAAACATCTTTTTGTTGTTAATTTATTCGTTATAGTGACGGTCGCACATAGGACTTTCACACATTAGACTATCCCACATAGATATTCGCTCATAGGTCTGTTGCTCATTGGGTTATGGTTAAGATTATGGTTAGGGTTATCCTATGAGTCCCAGTCCTATATGCAATCGTCCTATGAGTCTCAGTCCGATGTGCAATCGTCCTATGAGTCACAGCAGATGTGTGATTTCTCCATTTCAAACCAAAAATTGTGGCACCCAACCCATCTATTCTATGAAAGTTTTATTTTCATTTTTAAGGTCTTCATATTATTTTAATTTTAATTTTGTAATAATAGTCTGCATAGATAAATAAAAATTTCAGGGAGAAGCAGCGAACCCCAGCCTGGTGTGACAGGGTACTGTGGAAAGGGGACAATGTGGAACAGCTGGTTTACAGGAGTCACCCAGAAATCAAGTTGAGTGACCACAAGCCTGTCAGTTCTGTCTTCCTAATGGGGGTTTGTATTTACTTGTATTTTTTTTTATTAATCACTAATAAAATCATTATTTTCATAATATTTAATCATTATTGTTAAAATATTTGTTATTGCTAGAGTTTTATTATGGTGACGGTTGTGAGTCAACATATGTTTATTTTGTGAGTCAACATATGTGTATTTTATGAGTCAACATATGTTTATTTTGTGAGTCAGCATATGTTTGTTTCCTTTCTTGCAGACAAAAGTTTTCGACAAGGTGGCGGAGAAGAAGGTGAGAGAAGAAGTTATGAAACTGCTTGATCAGAAAGAGAATGAGTTCCTACCACAGATCTCTCTCAGCACTACTGATGTTCGTGAAATTGGTTGTTGTTGTGATGTTGGTGATGATGAAGTTATTGTGATGTGATGCTGAAGTTTTAAATAAAAATTTAAAAAAATACTTTAATTGTAATTAAACAATGAAAAAAAATTCAAATTGTAGATAGTCTTCCAGGATCTAAAATATCTGGACAACCAACAAAAGTCAATTGCAATAAAAAATACTGGCCAGGTGGTGAAAGTTTCGAAAGTCAATTGTTGATTAGTTGTTATCTTTTATAATTAATATGGCTATTTAAATGTAAGGTTCCTGTTCAGTTCCAATTTATCAACAAACCGACCGAAACCAACTTCTGTAAACCATGGTTACAGATTCAACCATCTGATGGATATCTGCCAGTAGGTCAGTTGTCATGGTGATGATGGTGAAATAATTAATTATTATTGTTGTAGTAGTATATATTATAATTAGTTTATGAAAAACATTTGAAACACTAGCCACTTTAAGGTGATATATTCAGTTTACTTTCTGATTGGTTGAGCAGGAGGAATGACTCAGATTATCTTGGAGGTACAAATCAACTCAAAAACAGTTCCACACTGGGATAATTACAAGATTGATGACATTCTCATTCTCCATCTTCAGGGTGGCAAAGATTTCTTTGTATCCTTTTTTTCCATCACTAGTTTAATCTTTGGCTCATCATTATTAAATACCTTCATAGAATGTATGTATATCTGTGCTTTCAACATTGTCATCATCACATCCATGATTTTTTTTATAATTGTTGTAATCAAATTGAATTGGTGAATAATTTGCATGTTTTTGTCATCAGCAAAATTATTGAAAGTTGTATGAGACCTTGACCTTGTCACTCCCTTGTGTGACAACTGCATGATAGATCACAGTTTCGGGAAACTGCATACCAAGCTGTTTTGGCATGCCGCTGTCCAAACTGGTGAGAATTTTTGGACCGGTGACTTACTGCTGTGAACAAGGAATGGAATCAAATGTGAGGCATTTGTTTTTTTTTCTTAATTGTTGTTGGTGATAGTGCTTATGTTGCTAATGAGTTTTTTTCCGATCTATCAACACCATTTCCCACAGATACCAAGTAGTGCAATGTAGCAATGGGATTGGGATTTGTCCTTCAGTCTCAGCTTTCGCAGTCTTGTGCTTTTTATATTTATTTATAAATTTTACTTTTTTTTCAATTGTAAACTGGTGAAACAAATTTATCTAGAAGAGTTTATTACCGTTGTAATACTTACAAAATCAGTAATTGTCAAAACTTCTCTCAAAGCAAGAACTATAAAAAAAGTTGCTGTCTGAATGTTCTGAATCCATTAATGACCGCACCAAATACCATCTCCTCATAGCCAGAATGAGTTGGGTTGATACACCCTTCTCATAGCCACAATATTATCAGCTACAACCTTCTCATAGCCACAATATTATCAGCTACAACCTTCTCATAGCCACAATATTATCAGCTACAACCTCCTCATAGCCACAATATTATCAGCTACAACCTTCTCATAGCCACAATATTATCAGCTACAACCTTCTCATAGCCACAATATTATCAGCTACAACCTTCTCATAGCCACAATATTATCAGCTACAACCTCCTCATAGCCACAATATTATCAGCTACAACCTCCTCATAGCCACAATATTATCAGCTACAACCTTCTCATAGCCACAATATTATCAGCTACAACCTCCTCATAGCCACAATATTATCAGCTACAACCTTCTCATAGCCACAATGCTTAGTGCTTATAATATACATTTTGTGTTCAAATATCATCTGTAATTAAATGCAGTTTTTTTAAGCAAATAACTATAAAAATATTTTATTGTTATAATTTAAGTAGTAATAATAAATATATATTTCAGCTATTGAGAAACAAGAGTGTGAAAGATTGTCTGGATATTCCAAAAGAATTGTGGTTCCTCATCGATTATCTGTTCAAGTATGGGATGGAGCAGGTTCAATATTTTATTAATTTTCTTAGCTTTTTTTAATTGCTCGTTATTACAAGATAATTAATATAATTATATGCTAATTTCATGTGATATTATAATATATCAAGCTTGTGTAAATATAACAACAGCATCAGGTTTTATATGAATTTGGGTTAAGCGTTTAGTTTAGACCATCGTTCGTTTTTCGAGCACACTTTTTCGTGGTGTCACATAAACTTAGGCTATGACTTAGTTGTGTTTACAAGTTATGAATATGTTTAGAAAGCTTCAATTTAACATATACAATTTTAAAATATTTCTTCTATTCTTATTAGTAGTTTAATCTGCAATAGAATGTGAGCAAATTCAGGTTTTACACCGAGCAAGTTATTTCAACAGAAGTATAAGAGTTGAGAAGAACATGCACTCAAAAGTAGTGAGGAGAGGGAGAGGTGGCGAAGCGATACCATAGCCCGTGAGGATCATCCGAGGCTGGTTAAATTGCTAGCTGCAAGGGAGGTCGATTTGCCAGTCCTTGTCCAACTTATTGCACTTATTAGTTGGCGGGCTGGAGTGAGTCGGGCCATGTGCCCACGAAAGCCTTGTGCTTTCGGTGGCCTCCCTTCCTCAAAGCCGACATAAACACGTCACCAAACACTCAAACATACATACCGTCTAAATTGTCCAATTGACAGATACAGACGTTAAACCAACCACACACACACACACACTCAAAAGTAAATGCCATGTTAATTAAAATTAATTGGATAAGCACTAAGCAACATTGTTAGTATGTATGAGTCATGTTAGTAGTGCATAGTTGAGTTAGTAATAGTGTTTCCTGATAATTTTGTTTATCAATTGAAATATCTCTCTGATTTGAAATGAGAAATGTTAACCAGAAGTGTTTTATGTTGAAAGAAGCTTTTGAACAAGTTTTTGATGATGATGATAATAATGACATAGAAAACTTGAATATTTCTCCCACACAACCCTTCAGAAGGTAGAGGTTTTATACTCATGGTGAGATTGTGTTAGGCACGCAGTGTAATGGTTCCTTAGGTAAATAAAAAAAGTTGATGTCTACTTTGGGCAAGTTGGATTCATTCCTTCGAACAATATCTACAAATTACTTTTTTTTAAATCGTCTTTAAAACTATATGCTCTGTTAAGCATGTTTGAAAATAGTTTTAAAATTTAATTTATACAAAGCTCCCAAACATAAACCGATAATTCAACGATTTGCCGCAACAAAGTTATTATTTATTCGAGAACCTGGAAATGACGTGAGTAAACATAAAACAAAAATTAGAGGGAATAAAATCCATTTTAAAATTAGTAAATAAAACCATAGATTAAAAATGTGTGCGTTAAAAATTTTAATTACGTTAAATTTTTTAACTTGCTCTAATTTATTAACGAATTAACTCGTTTTTAGCGAGTTAACTTATATATATATATATATATATATATATATATATATATATATATATATATATATTAAATATATATATATATATTAAATATATATATATATATTCTTTTAAACAGGCTCTATTAAAAAACACAATTGACCACCTAACACTAGTCATCTTTCTTAACAAGTTTTTAAAGCCCTTTTCATCCATTTGAAATGACGAGACATATAATTGAAGAATTTATTGGTTAAAATTGATGAGTAATAAAATGATCAGGGTTAACTGGCCAGTTTCAGCTATAAAAAGCCATCTTCAGAACCCTATGTTAAACAATAAATTAAATATTGTAAAAGTTGAAAGGGAAGAGTTAAAAATCAGAAATACTTAGGTTTAGACGGAGACATTGAATTAGAGCTAGGCTGAATCAGTTTTCAGTTAATAAATTATTACGGCTATTGATAGATGAAACACACTGGAATTTAAGTTAAAACAACAGAAGGAAAAAAGCGACCACATTAAATGAGCTACAAAGAGCAAAACTCACTTTGAAATTAAATAGAGTCCGACGAAAAGTGACCAAACAAAATCGATGATATTTTTTCAATAATTTAGAACTAAATAAGTAATTAAAACACAGGAAAGACAAGTTAAAACACGTTAAACCCTCGATAGGTGAAAAACGTAACTATACAGAGCGGCGTTGTACGACTTGTGAACAACACAAAGAACGACAAGCACGGGCACAAAAATATTGGCAATAACATAAAGTAAGACAAAGCTATTGTATACGGCCGGACAGAAATTAGTGCCGTCGCCGCTTATTATTATTATCATTGTAAGTGAGATGCTCAAAAGTAGTATTCGAACCACTGAGCCCCACACCATCTTCGCATCCAGGCTAAACGTCATGAAGTACAACTGGGACGCCAGCGTCAAGTTGCCCGAAGGTCAAAGTATTGTCTTCATCGCCGAGCAAGCCATGAGACAACAATAGAAGATTACTTTCTTCGAAGTTGCCTGCAGCACCATCGACTGAAGACGAGATGAAGCTGGTGCGGAAAACGACGTTATCGCCAAACAGTGTTTGACCATCTCCATGTGTAGCGTCCCGAGCTGAAGCACAGCTGGCCATTTCATGAAGATCGACTTTTCTTCCGGAATTAGGCCGACCGCGCGATCCAAAAGAATGAACTGAAGTGTGGCGCCTTTGATTGCCATCGCTCAGCGAATGAAATCCGCTGTCACGGCCGACAGAAACGCAAGAAACGAGAGACAATTCTGTGCCGTCCAGAGCCATCATGAAGACTTGATCCTCCACATCAGTTGTAGAGAGGGTGACAGGTCTGTCACCACGAGAGATACAACAACTGACTTTTGTAAGTGGGAAATCCAAGTTATGAGAGTCTATAAATATATATATATATATATATATATATATATATATATATATATATATATATATATATATATATATATGCATTTTCCTATGAAAAGAACATAATTGCATCTCTTTGTTTTTCCATTATAACTTTTTAAAATTATTTAAAAAAAATATTCTAAACAGCCTACAACATATCCTCAGACCTACCAAATGTACACAAAAAATTTCATAAAAATCAGTACACCCGTTTCGGAGGAGTTTGAAGTCAAACACTATGACACGAGATTTATATATATATATAGCGTTCATAAGTTAGCGAGCTAAGTTTTCAATATTACAAAATTTAGGAGACAGAGAAGGAAACTTATTTTAGTCAATAAATCATAAATGTCTTTTGCTACAAATATAGATTTCATACAAACGTTTTGAGTAACTATTTTCTGTTTATCATTAATCCTAATTTTAATTTGACAATTAAAATTGCTTGATAATAACTTGAAATGAAGTATTTTGATTTATTTCAGAATATAAACCATTGAATTGTTCATTAATTTAACTCTGTTACATGTCTTCATTCTTTTATATCATATTGTCTAAATCCAGTTTTTCAATGTTGGTTACCTAAAAGTTTAAAAAATTCTCAGATCATCAATGAGCTATTTAAATGTTTTTCTTTGTATGAGGATCCATCTTTCTCTCACATGCAAGATGACCTGGCAACCAGTTTAACTAACAACTAGTTGGGCATCGACTAGTTTGCCTGGTAACTGGCTGGGTGGGGTCTACCTGACCCCATTGGAAGGGTGTGTGGGGTCTGGGTGTAGGGGGTGTTATAAAATGATAAGGGCTGACTTTTTTCTGCTTATTTGTTTTGGTTTAGTCTAGAGCTGCTTTTTAATCTAAGTTAACTTTTCGATTAAGCTGTTAAAGAATTAACTTGATTAAAAATTTTAATGCAGAGTACAAACTTGTAAGGCAGTGGAAAAGTTTTAATTATTTCTTTCATAGATACAATACTTACGATGTATATGATTTGTTTAAACAAGAAACACTGCGTGTCTTTAGTTTCTTATTTGCATAATGCATTTTTGTTCACATCCATTTTGATGGTTCTCGCGCTTCATACATAAATGGAATCAAAATCTAAAAGAACTAGTAGATGGAGAGGAACACATCGAGATTCTACAACTTCCAACCAAGTGGTTATTAACCTTTGACATATCAGATTCGGAAGATGAAATACTTGTCGGAAAAGCCAGTTCAAATTTTTTTCTTCAACAATATAAAACAGAACTTGAAATTTACCTTAATAAATATCTGCTTGAATGGTTGCATCAACAGGAGAAGAAGCATTCCCGATTATTGCAAAGTTGGCAAAGAAATACTTATCATCACCTGCAAGTACAGTTCCATGTGTATGTTTGTTCAGTGTGTCCGGTAACATAGTGAAAAAGAAACGAGCTTCAGTCGATCCAACCAATGTGAACAAACTTGTTTGTTTGAGCAACTGGCCTAAATTAGATTTTTAACTATAAACTATAAAATATGTAGCTATAAACAATGTCAAAACCTTAAAATAAATGCTATATAAAATACTGAGTTTGTGAAATAAAAATGTTATCTAAAATGTTGCGTTAAAATCACCACGATTAACTTTCGATTAAAATTTTTAATTGTTCGTTTAACTTTGATTAAACTTTGTAATTATAGAGCAGCTCTAGTTTAGTCATTTAATGACTAAGAAATGGAGTTTAGAGTTACAAACAGTTGGTGTTTGTTAAAACCATTTTAGACTATCATCTTATTTTATACATTTATTATTATTATCATACATAATTATTACCACCACTGTCATTGACATTATCATCAGTATCATCACAAGTTTTATTTAATGTTATTACCACCTTGGTTATTGTTTTCATTATAATGGAAAATGTCATGATACACACACACATGCACACAAACATGTGTGATATATGCTTCAATTTTGTTTTACTGCCCCCATCTGATTGGTAGAATTAAAGCAGGCAGAGTTGTAGCCATGGTGATGCACATACACTTCATTTCTTCTTTGATGACCTTCTTTATTAGTCTTTCTATTTCATTCTATCTTCTCTTTTATTTTGGTTATTTTATTATGGTTAATTTATTTTATTATGGTTAATTTCACTCTCTATTTCTTATTTTTTCAATTTTTTTTCAATATCCTGCTTCAATTGGTTTTTAGACTTTGCATTTGTTGTAAATAATATTGTTTATTTTAAAAAATAAAATAATTATTTTCAGTGTTTTTTCCTCTTATGTTTTTTGTTTTTAACATTTTCTCTTATCCATCTTTCACCACTCACAGTAACTCACCATCTCTTCAACTTTTAATTTGTTATAAATTTTATCTCAACCATTGATAATTTTCTTATATTCCAACAAATATTTGTTTTCTAAAAATCAAATAATAATATTAATTCTGTAATTTTATTGCCAGGTTTGAGAGCATGTGGTGCTGTTAAGAAATTTGACAAATCATGCAATTGAGATTATTAAAATTACCATTTCATTTGATAACAAATTTTGTCAGATAATTCCTAAATAAATGTTAGCCCGTATGCTTTATAAACATCTATTCTGGGGAAATCTGATCAATTGGAGAAGTTTCGGAAGCGCCTGGTGAAGACAACTCCAGGTGTATTGGGACAACCGAAGTTTCGTATAGGGGTCCGCCGAGATTTTTGTGAGCAGAGCTTAGAGGAGTTGTGTCGATATGGTGTTAGTTCAGTTGATGTTTGTCGCGCCTTGAAAACAGGGTTCGGAGGTGACAAAGATGTTCGTGGCGAACAGGATTAAGGGAGATAGTGATATATTTTTATCAATGATGGTTGACCTGACGAAATGAAGAAGTTATTTTAAAGTAGAAAAATACATATAAAGGCTTTATTTTATTTCCTTTCAATAAACTACAAAACCATTACAAAAACCCCGTATACGATTGGCGAGATCCTGCTATGTATGCTTATATCTTGTTTTTAATGCGTTTAAGCGCTATATTTTCTTTAAGGCACGCTCCGTTATATATATATATATATATATACTAGCGGGGGCACCCGGCGTTGCCCGGGGTTTTTAGAGGTTTACCTAATGCGTTTCTTTTTCGCTCCCGTTTCCTTCCCGCTTGCGCTACCGCTCCCGGTCGTTATCCGTTCCCTGTCGCTTTCACGCTCATTTTTTCGCTCTCAGTTCCCCCCCCCTAGATCCGATTCTACATACATACATTCATACATACATACATACATACATACATACATACATACATACATACATACATACATAGATACATACATACATACATACATACATACATACATACATACATACATACATACATACATACATACACACTCCCGGTCCCGGTCCTTATCCGTTCCTTGTCGCTTTCCCGCTCATTCTTTCGCTCTCAGTTGACCCCCCCTAGATCCGATTCTACATACATACATACATACATACATACATACATACATACATACATACATACATACATACATACATACATACACATACATACTTTGAATGAGCAATTAGTGCCGATATATTGTAAAAAACACATACATACATACATACATACCTACATAAACACACACACAGACACACATACATGCACATACACATACATACATACACACATACATACGCACATACATGCATACATACATACATACATACATACATACATACATACATACATACATACATTTTTTTTTTTTTTTTTTTTTTTTTTTTTTTTTATAATAGTTTATAGTCCTTTACACCAGGTGTTTTAAGACTCTAATGGCTGGCTGTATGTGGGAAGCACTTAAGTACTTCCTGTCGTGGATCAGAATTTGATCCTTTTTACTTTTCCCTCCTCCTTTCTCCAGGCTTGGGACTGGCTTGCAAAAGCAAGGCGGAGTTCTACATACATACATACTTTGAATGAACATTTAGTGCCGAAATATTGCAAAAAACACATACATACATACATACATACATACATACATAAACACACAGACACACATACATACACATACATACACACATACATACGCATATATATATATATATATATATATATATATATATATATATATATATATATATATATATATATATAGTTCCCGCTCGCTCACCCGCTCCGCTCTGCTCATTTTGTGACGGATTTCAAAAAAAATTTCTCTATATTTGATTCCCCTTGACTCTCAAGGTTGTGTGAAAATTTCATTACGATCGGATGAATGGTGTAGCAATGCATAAATAACATACCTATATACATACATACATACATACATACATACATACATACATACATACATATATACATACATATATACAAACATTCATTTATATATATATATATATATATATATATATATATATATATATATATATTACATATGTATGGATGTGTTTACATGTTTTTCTCTCCATTTCTTTCCCATCATTCGATCGTATTTCATCAACCCTGTCATCATTATAGAACTTCCATTTCACTCCTTCCTCCAGGACAGAATGAACTGCGAGGTGAGATGAGTATGACTATTGCAAATCATAAATATGAATTGCCATTCCCTCATACTTGTCTCACCATTATACGTAGATTTGTCTGTCTGAATTTCCGATTTATGCGCCATCAGCAACTGCTTTTCATTTATAACAACGGTAGCCTTAATGATAGTTGTTATAGCGGTCAGGATGATGGTAATGGTGATGATGGCAAATATGGTTGCATTGATAATATAGCCTATGAGTGGTGATGTAGTGCGTTTTTTCACCTCATCATTCACATCTTTATTACATTGAAAAACTTAGCTTATAAGTAAATAGGATTTACATACTGCCGTAGTAAGGCATCTTTGGCCAACCACCGTTGTGCTGCAGAATAGGGCTCTTCTGATTGTGATAAAAGGGCAAGGCAGGACTGGCGACTAAGTCGGCGGCTTAGGGGTCTAGTGATACTGACGACAGTGGCGGCTGTCAACCTCTGTATTAATTGGACAATTTCGGCATATTTCGCAGATCATTTTGTCACCGACGAAAGCAAATTCCATGAATTTTTGCTTTTGAACTGTAAGGTTTATATATCATGAGACGCGATCTCCTGCGTTTCATTTCTTTCAAACAGAATTAAAATGCTACGTGCATACTAGGATTAGGAACCGGATTTTTATTGTGCTTTGGAGTAGGTTGGGAAAGCACCAATTGTTCTAAACAGGGATGGATCCTGGTACTGGAGGGGTGCATCTCCCACCAGATTATGAACCAAAAATTGTTTAGAATTTTTTTCGAAAATGACCATAGCCCTCGAACATGTTTTGGAAAAAAGTACCTACTCTTACCCTATCCCGGTATCAAGAGTGTTTGGAGGAGAACGTGTGAGAGTCTTCGAAAAAAGTCTGTTTGTTTTTGTAAATGTTTTGATAAGTACATACGACTACCCCCCCCCCCCAACGTCGGGGTGTCTGCTTAAAACTTGTCGCTTTCTATGACGATTATTATGATGCTTGTGATGATGCTGTTGGTGGCGATGATAGTGATAATGATAATTAAAGGTGGTAGTATAAAAAAACGTGGTAAAATGACAGCAAGCTTTTTTCATTTTTATTACTTTGTTTTTCACAATTTAATATTTTCGTCATTGCATCTAATTATCATGAATTATTTGCATTATCTATGCCTTTTCTTATTAATAATTCAAGTGCATGTCTCAGCTTGAATTTTTAAGACTGGGAATATTTGTGTGAAGGTGTGCATGTGTGTCTCTGGGTAGAGAAAAGATAAAGTTACGGGAAAGAAAGAGAAAAAAGAGGAAAAAATGTTCACGAAGCATTTATGTTGTGGCAGATGACAATTATATGAAAATATAATAGCGTTATTTTTAATGATGAAACAAATGTTTTAAATTACAGAAATGTGTCTCTTATTCATATGCCTTTTTTTCTTTCTTTATTTCTTACTTCGTGTTTCTTCCCTTCTTTCTTGTATTTTTGGATCAGACCCTCACTTTGTTATTTAACTTTCAGCTGATTTATAATACCATTATATTGTTAAGGATGATGATGGTGGTTGTAGTTATAGAGGAGTGGACGATTACAAGGACGAACGTCTTCCAATGTGTTATGCTTTGCTCAGCGGCCCCCAAAATCCGTTTCATATTTGTGCCTATGGGTTGGAGGATTATGTTTGTTTGGTCGTTTGATTGTCCGGTACTTTGTTTGCCTGTCTTTTATTATTGATGGTAATTACTTTTGTCGTATATTCTTATGTCCTGCAAATGTCTTCTGTCGCTGTTTCCATCTTTATCTTTCTGTCTGCTTAAGCCAGGGCTAAATGAGAATCCAAGCATACCGTACCCTTTTTTTTTTTTTTTTTTTTTTTTTTATAATAGTTTATAGTCCTTTACACCAGGTGTTTTAAGACTCTAATGTCTGTATGTAGGAAGCAGTTAAGTACTTCCTGTCGTGGATCAGAATTTGATCTTTTTTACTTTTCCCTCCTCCTTTCTCCAGGCTTGGGACTGGCTCGCAATTAGCGAGGCGGAGTTCATACCGTACCCACAAATGTTATTTTATTGTTCAAGGCATAGAATATAAGTTACTGGTGTGTTTTTCGATTTGGGATTCATTAACTGTAGTCATTTTGAAAGGAGATTTTTTTACGGCCTCAGTGCTTGTAACGGAAATTGTGTAAATTATAGTTGATTTTCATAAGCCGTTTGAACCGGGAATTGATTACATGTCGGTAAAAACAATTTTCTATTGAGCTTCAAGTCTATGTGAAATAGCGGTCAAAAAACTTTAAACTTTGTATTTTACATCCAATCGTTGCTCAGTTTTTCAGCGTACAAATATAAAAGCATTTAATAGGTACCGCCTTAATTACGGATAAGTCTATCATTACTTCGAAAACATTCGCCAGATTTATTTTCATTACTTTGTCAATTCTCATCCTTGCTTATATTTTAATTATACCAGCAGACAGCTTTTAATCTATCAACATACATAATTTCCTATGTCTTTATGCATGGAATCCTATAATAATAACTATGTAGGATTCCATGCTTTATGTATGTGTGTTGCTAACTTCTGGACGTGCAGATGCTCTGGGCGCGAAATGCTTGTATATAGTATAGATCTAATTGACACGTCGTCAGTTGATCGCTTCAATTACAGTACTAAGTGTGCTTGGGAAGATAAAAAGGTCTGACACTTCGGAAGGATCTCGCATTACACGGGACTGGTTCCGTTTTTTATATTTTTAGTGCGCGTATGTATATGAGTAGAATGGGTAGAGAGGGGAGAGGTGGATAGAAGAACAATGCTACTTACTTTTCTATTTGTTGATTTCGACTTGTCGTTTCAAATCATTTCTTTTGGATTTCTCTGCTCTAGTATAGTTTTCACTTTGAATTTATTGCAGTTTTATAGGGATGTCACGGGTAGTACTTTTTGGAGTTTTCGGGTTCGGGTTTGTGAAACTAGAGTTTTCGGGTTCGAGTCTGGGTTCGGGTTTGTGAAACTAGAGTTTTCGGGTTCGGGTTCGGGTTTGTAAAACTTGAGTTTTCGGGTTCGGATTCGGGTTCGGGTTTGTGAAACTCAGGTTTTCGGGTTCGGGTTCGGGTTCGGGTTTGTAGTTTTCCAAAAACCGGGTTCGGGTTCGGGTACTGGTTTATGATTTCAAATTCCTGGATTGATTTTAAATTTACCTAGTGTATATACATATACAAACGAGAGCGATCAATTCATCCATTGGACATTACACGTTTTGAATAAACTCTAACAAGTTATTTTTTTAGCTTTCCAAATAATGTGATTTCTTTGGCCGAAGGAGGCTTAATTATTTTAGTTCGTTCGTGGCTCGGTCCGGCCAGATAATAAGGCGGATTAGTGGTCTAGTTTACACACTCACCAATAAAATGATCTATTTGTGTTATTTGTTACGCAAAGGTGATAATACAAAACTTGCATGGCTTGCGATTAGCATAATACGTTACCTCTTAAATTATTGTGATTTATTAATTTTTTCGCGGCTCGGTCCGGTCGGGCAATCAGGCGGATTAGTGTCCTAGCTTACACATTTGCCAATAAAATAACTGTGGCGCATAGATCATTTATAGACTTTGCCAGTTAAAGTTTAGGATTATGCAAGATTATCTTTATAACAAAGGGTCTTTGTTATATCAGAAAAACTTTGAGTATATGAATGAATAAATATAAGGTTATATAACTGAAGTAAAAAGTTTAGAGTCATGGCTATCCGCGATTTCTTCGACCGAAGAGGCTTAATTATTTTAGTTCGTTCGCGGCTCGGTCCGGCCTGATTATAATCAAACGGATTAGTGGTTTAGTTTACACAATCACTAATAAAATGACGTATTTGTGTTATTTGTTACGCAAAGGTAATAATACAAAACTTCTACGCTCGCGATTAGTAGATTATAGGTTACGTCAACAAAACTTGTAATTTATTAATCTCTAAGACACAGCTTTTATAAAGATTTATTTGTTCACAACTCCGAGTTCGGGTATTAGGCTTATAAATTTTCGGGTTCGAGTTCGGGTTCGGGTATCAAGTTTTCACATTTTCGGGTTCGAGTTCGGGTTCGGGTATCAAGTTTTCTCATTTTCGGGTTCGGGTTCGGGTATCAAGTTTTCACATTTTCGGGTTCGGGTTCGGGTACCAAATTTTCACACTTTCGGGTTCGGGTATCAGAAAAAGACCGGGTAGTACCGAACTCGGGTTCGGGTACCCGTGACATCCCTACAGTTTTAGTTTCTATTTTGTTTCAAAAAGCATATATCTATTTTATTTCAGTTTTATCATTATTTTCGTTTTAGTTTCTATTTCGCCTTGACGCTTTTATTTTCGTTTAAGTTTTCGTTTTCAGAAATTCTTGATGTAATTTTAAAAACAAGTAAGCCGTAAAAATCAGGTTTTTCACTTTCAAGGTTTGCAAACATTAAAGCAAGCAAGTTAGACTTGCGGTGAAGTTAATATACGGGATTTAAAAAGAAACGCTTGATGAAATTTTTACAGCTAAAATGAAATAATAAGAGGATTTAAATGTTTAATTAATATTCTAGAAAATTAAACTAAATAAAACATACATTAATTGTTTCAGTTTTCGTTTTATAATTTATTTTGTTTTCTAATATATTTTTATGGGGTTAATGACGTTTTTATTTTCGTTTTCGTTAACGTGCTTAATTTATTTTCATTTTGACGACCATTTTCGTTTTCTTTAATGACAACTGCACTACTTTCTACTGCTCTTACTAGCTCGATAATTTTTCTTTCTCGATCTCCATCTTACTATCTATCTTGCTTTTTCTTCTCTTGTCGTCGATTCAATCTTTCCATGTGTATAATATCTGACCATGTGATACTATATCTGACCATGTGTATAATATCTGACCATGTGTATAATATCTGACCATTTGTATAATATCTGACCATGTGTATAATATCTGACCATGTGTATAATATCTGACCATGTGTATAATATCTGACCATGTGTATAATATCTGACCATGTGTATAATATCTGACCATGTGTATAATATCTGACCATGTGTATAATATCTGACCATGTGTATAATATCTGACCATGTGTATAATATCTGACCATGTGTATAATATCTGTCCATGTGTATAATATCTGACCATGTGTATAATATCTGACCATGTGTATAATATCTGACCATGT
The DNA here is from genome assembly GCA_963978895.1 of Erpobdella octoculata. NCBI lineage: Eukaryota > Metazoa > Annelida > Clitellata > Hirudinida > Erpobdellidae > Erpobdella > Erpobdella octoculata. Next base: position 18,245,810 of record OZ022242.1, read on the forward strand.
GTATAATATCTGACCATGTGTATAATATCTGACCATGTGTATAATATCTGACCATGTGTATAATATCTGACCATTTATCCACCTGTGTAAATCCATCCATCAATTTAAATAACTCGTTCGTTGAACGAATCGATCTATTCATGAATCAGCGACCAATTGATTTATCCTTCAGTTGACTTGATGAATGAATAAAGCAAAGAGAACTGTCGATAAATAAATGACTAGCAGGTGAATGAACCAGCTCTCACCGCGGCAACTGGACCCCGACCGCAACAAGAGACCGCTTACTTATGACGTGTCGATATATATACGTACAATTCTTCAATAATAAATAACGTCGTCGGAAACTTGAGTTCTTTTGCTAGGGTTGGGTGGCTGGCTAGGGTAGGGTGGCTTGCTTCCTCCCTCCCCTCTCTATGTGCTTAACGGAGAATTACTCATGAGTTATTTTGTCACTGATGAAGGCTTGATACTACCAATGGTATTACTTATTACCCTATATAGGTTTTTAACTGAATTTGGTCAAACTTTCTTATCGGCCTTTGTTCTTTTTTATTCAAAACTCGTCACAAGAAGCTGAAAAGACACTTCAGCTTTTCTTCTCTTTCAGTGAAAACGATATGAAGTAGAATGCGCGTGCATGGAAATGGCTACGAACAGGGAAAAGGAGAGCGTTGTATTAGGGTCAGAAAGGGTCTGATAAGGAATAGTATTCAGAGGAAGACCTCGTCAGAATATCCGACGGATGCAGATTGAGCTAATATGACGCATCTCTCCTCAGGGTCCACTTCAGTGTTACAAATTTTCCATCACACGTTGAGACATATGAGAATGTGAAAAAGAGAGAGATAAAAGAAAAGTATCGGATCGCAAAAGTGGTCGAGTCAGGCCGAATACAGGATCCATATCTCGCACTATTTTTTCTTTTTATTTTTTAAAAGACAAAATTATTTTTAACTTTTTTTTCATTTTACATTATTCGCAGCATTTCAAATCCAATTTGTCCACGGACTCGGATTGGAAGCGACCATGTGATATAAAATCTCTCTGACGTCACCAGAAGCCAAACTTCCTTCTCATCTCTTTCCTTCCTCTTCCTTGACTTGACACGTGTGCGTTCGCACGCGCACACACAGACTTCTGCCAATTTATTTTTTCAAGTTAATCACCCACTAATTCACTCTCTTCTCTCTCTCTCTCTCTCTCTCTCTCTCTCTCTCTCTCTCTCTCTCTCTCTCTCTCTCTCTCTCTCTCTCTCTCTCTTACAATCACTTTCTTACCGACTCGTCACCCACAGCCGAAAACATTTTTTAGTGGCAACGAGGACGTGCCGTACATACATTACAATCACGTGCACATCTAGAAAGACTAGAGAGAATGACAGGGAGAAAAGGAATGACTCGCAAATTCAATCAGGTTTATATCCCTCATATATCTCATACCGCATGTGTCAGCGGTATCGCATAACGGACAAAATTACAGACAAATTAAATCTCCCATGAGGTTGAAATTTCTACGTAGCATTTGTACTCGTGCCTAAATATCAACACGTTCGTGCAATGCTTACTATTGCATGTATATTTTTTTTTATTTCTCCGAGGTTACTACGGTCAACTTCTTCAAATCGTGGGTCGGCATCTTGGTCTTGAGAGAAACCCACTGTTATATTTTCACGCATGCTACCATTCAAACATGCTCACACTCCTCGAGGCTACTGCAGCAGCAAAAATGGACACACTTAAGCGGGTGCGAGAGGTCGTCGGCATCCAATCAGTGATGTCACCTTGAGAGAAAGAGAGGGAGAGAGAAGAAGAAGAGTAGTGCGAGTAGTGTCCGTTTCTTCGTTTAAAATTAGTCACGAAGGTCCCTTAACAATTAGCTCTATCTTTCTTTCACTTTATAACTCTCCCTTCTTCTCTATATATGCCTCTTTTCCCTTTTTCTCTTCTTCAGAAGTTTTGAATGTCGCCGCTTTTAAGAGCAGCACTTTAGGTCCGGTAGGCAGGCCAATTATTACTTGCACTCACATTCCTATACATTTTCCTGGTCTTATTTATTTTTCATTGTTTTGATTTCTCTTTTTTCAGTTTTTTTTCCTAGAGTTTCTTTTTTCATTATTTCATAATTATTTGGTTTTTAACCTCTTTTTATTATATACTAGCAGGGTACCCTGCGTTGTCCGGCGATTTTAGAGGTTTCTCTATAGTTTTTCTCTCTCGCTCCCGTTTTCTTCCCCGCTTGCTCTCACGCTCCCGGTCGCTATCTTGTTCCCGTCGCTTTTCCACTCTCTGTCGCTTTCCCGCTCCCGGTCACTTTCTCATTCCCACTTGCTCTTTTGCTCTCGGTCGATTTTCCGTTCCTGCTTGCTTTCCCGCTCGCGTTCCCGCTCATTCTTCATTTCCCGTTTTCGCTCGCTCTACCGCTCCGCTCATTTTTTGACCAATTTCAATTTTTTTCACAAAACCTCCCCCATGAATGTTTGTATGTATGTATATATGTATGTTCTTTATGCATTGCTACACCATTTATCCGATTGTAATGAAATTTTCACACAACCTTGTGAGTCAAGGGGAATCAAACATAGAGAAAAAAATTTGAAATCCGTCACAAAATGAGCGGAGCGGGTGAGCGAGCGGGAACTATATATATATATATATATATATATATATATATATATATATATATATATATATATATATATATATATATATATATATATATATATATATATATATATATATATATATATATATATATATAAATGAATGTTTGTATGTATGTATGTATGTATATATGTATGTTATTTATGCATTGCTACACCATTCATCCGATCGTAATGAAATTTTCACACAACCTTGAGAGTCAAGGGGAATCAAATATAGAGAAAAAAATTTGATATCCGACACAAAATAAGCGGAGCGGGTGAGCGAGCGGGAACTATATATATATATATATATATATATATATATATATATATATATATATAAATGAATGTTTGTATGTATATATGTATGTATGTCCTTTATGCATTGCTACACCATTCATCCGATCGTAATGAAATTTTCACACAACCTTGAGAGTCAAGGGGAATCAAATATAGAGAAAACAATTTGAAATCCGTCACAAAATGAGCGGAGCGGGAACTATATGCATATATATATATATATATATATATATATATATATATATATATATATATATATATATATATATATATATATATATATATATATATATATATACATACATATATATACATAAATGAGCGAAAAAGGGAAGCCAACTGAGAGCGAAAGATAGAGCGGGAAAAGGAAAGCGACCGAAAACGGGAAAGTAGCCGAGAGCGGTAAAGCGACCGGGAGCGGAAAATCGACCGGGAACGCGACGGGGACGGGAAAGCGGAGAAGGAAACGGGAGCGAGAGAGACAAACATTAGAAAAACCTCTAAAATCCCCGGGCAACGCCGGGTGCCCCCGCTAGTATATATATATATATATATATATATATATATATATATATATATATATATATATATATATATATATATATATATATATATATATATATATATATATATATATATATATATATATATATATATAGATAGATAGATAGATAGATAGATAGATAGATAGATAGATAGATAGATTTTGTTGTTCTAATATTATGAATTTTAAAACTTCAAAAGTGTTCACACAAATAAACAAACACATTTTACGAACGCACACACAGACGGCAATAGTCAAACCTATAACGAGTGAGTGAAAGGGAATCGTGCATGTAGACAGCAAGTCCATCAGTTTATTGAAATCGAATATATCTTTCTTCTAACGAAACGTCAAACACATGCAAGTATGTTTTCTATTGGACGAAAATATTTATTTATTTCGGGTTTTGAATTTTTTGCAATTCGCGTCAACTCTGACCTTTGTTGCGTGATGACCTTTGCTCGTGATTCGTTGTAGAGGTGACAGGAAGGGATGGGAAGTCTCGAAGACGTTTTTGATGTCTCGAAGGTCCGAGAGTCAATGTCTCGGTCTCGACAGAAATATCTCGATTCACTCTGCTGTGAACGTTGTGCGTTTTTATTCAGAAATAAATTTAATTCTGATTCTCATTAGATTTTATATCTCGCGGTCGAAACTTACAGAGTCGGAGATATTCACCGACATAACGCAACTCAATGTCGGACAATTAAAAGGTCAAATATGAACAACGGCTATGTACGAACCTAATCGAGCGTACAGACAATCGACCGAACGCGGTACGATTAAGTACATAGATTATTCAACCCTACTGACGCATGGATAAATTAAACGACATTACCGGACAGATGCAGACGAATAAGCAAATTTACACCAATATATTTCTAAATCATAAACATATGTGACAGAAAGTAACAATCAATCAGTCGCGTTCATATATTGGTATTAAAAACAGCGTTTTAGGCATGCGTAGCCACACTATGTTTGATGCGTAGAAACACGTAAAGACGAGCGTACGGACACGGGCGAAAGCTTTTTATAGAATGCATGCAATAAGCTGCCATGCCACTTATTGGCTTCAGATTGAATTTAGCATTTTCTAGGCTGAGAAACAGGAGAGTCGACACGTGGACAGGCGCGCTGCTTCATTCTGAGAGATTGGATGGATAGGGAACAACTGGGAAGTTTTCACTCTTTCTTCTTTATTCCTATCTTTTATTTCTCTACGAACATGGAAGTGTTCAAAAGTCAGATTACTTTAGTTGTCAGTATCGCGTACTAATTGGATTTGTATTTGTCTACTCCTCCCCGTCTCATACCGCCCCTGAAAAATGTTGTAGAAATGAGGTCCGTGACGTTAGAGGTTATACACAGTAATACGCGGGCCGGCGTCCACTTGTAATTGTAGATATATGGCACTTGCTCATCGTCCTGGAAGGAAAACTCTGGTATCGCTTCGCTTTTTTTCGCTCGCGACAATTTATTTTCGTTCTGTTCGACGGAACATAAGGCAATTTTATTTATTTTGGTCGGAGAATCTGATGGAGCATTAGTGATGGCAGCCTGAGTAATCTACGCTATCCAATCTATGGCGGTGATTCTAGGTGTAGCCATGAAGGATTGTTTACCTTGATAAAGATTGTAGTATTGGGCAGGGGGGATTAATTAAGGTCATAATATAATCGACACGGCCAACACACGATTAATGAAAATGTTAGCACCAACGACATCCACCACCACCGCCACTACTGTACGCCCATACACATACAAGAGGAAGAAGATTATATTCCGATCAGGTCGTGACGTGAAATCGTAAACAATTCGCTGCCTTTTCTCTTCCTCTCCTCTCCCTCTCTCTTGTATTATCTTTTTCTATTTCCTCTCTTTCTTCCAAAAAGAAAACAATATAAGCAATATAAACAAATAAAAGTGAAAATAATATTTTATGCAAAAATTGGACGATTTTTATCGCGTGTATTTCGTGTTTATAGTCCGCTGGGAACGTTTATAAGTAAGCTCTTGCGTGTTGTTACGTGATGTTTTATGACTTGTAATAAGGAACATTCCTTTTTATTCTTTCACTTTTTTAATTTTTCTATGTCTCACCCGCTGCCACTTCAGACACAGCAACCACGTGACACTGACTGGCAACACGTGGATTAGCCTTGTTGTTACCGATTTAATACTTGTTGGTGGGAGGAGAAATTCTTTCAATACTAGTTTATGCTATTCGCGGCTATCGTTAAAGCATCTTCCGTGGGCTATTAAAACCTCTTAATTGCAAGCACCGTTCTCAACCCGTTCAATTTTGAACTGTCTTTTTGGTACTATCATGCCTCATATCTCCGAGCGCACACACAGACAGTCTCGAAATACGATCCAGGAGAATTAGTGAGTCGTTTTTTCATGAAAGCTAAAAAAAGCAAGGCTGATGTAATTTTAAGACCTCTACATTAGAGATGTAGTCAGTTCATTAGACATCGCAGATGTGACAAACATTTTTCTCCAAATTTATTTTTGTCTCATTTTGCTTTGCCAATACTCAGAACTGCTTCAGCAGTTACCAAACTGCAGTAAATGTCTATAAGAATTCTTACAAGTTTAGTTTTTGTAAGTTTTTTTTTCTAAAAATGGAAATTCTAGATCTAAGAAAATCAGTAAATTATTCTATCAATTAATCTCTTAACTCAAAACGTATTTTAGCCATTGTTGTTAGTTGTGTTTTTAATTAAAACTGTTCATTAACATTTCTTATTACTTACATCAAGTCTTCAATTTTTAAATTTCTCTCACCAGCTTCTGTTAATCTCAACTTTTGTTCAATGTATGTAATCTATTAATTTCCTAGATATTATTCAATGTTGTCCAATAACTTTAAAATAACTTTATTCACAGGAGGATCTTTTTCAAATACTTGGCCTGGAATCAGAAATCAGGAAGATCAGGGACTGTCTGGATGAGTCAGTCACAGGACTTGGATGTTGGTGTCACTTGATCATTTTAGTGCTGTTGTGTTATTTTCTGTTACTATTTTTCACTGTTTATAAGGATTAACTCTTTCTTTCTCATTATCTCTTTCTTTTCTTTTATTTCTTTTCATTATGCTCTGTGTCTCTCATTTACTCTCTTTCATATTCCTAATTTTTTGTTTGTAAGGATGAGTTCCAGTGGGGATCTCGTTTTCGATTAAAATGATTTGGAAAAATAAAACTAAATTAAAAGTAAATTATTCAAGCATATCTTATTTTTGTTTTTTATGACAGTTCTTGTTTTCATGTCCTATAATGTTGTTATGGTTTCTTTTTATTTTAAAATTTTTATCTAATTATTGTTAATTTTTTCTAGGCTTTTCTATCTTGTTTATTATTTTTTTAATTTGCTGCTATGTAGGCCTTCAAAAAGTTTTTTATGTTTAATTTATCATATTGGTCAACAACAGCTATTTTATAATGTTTTTTATCAATTAAAAACAGCTGAGTTCATGATACATTCGGTGGCAGAGACCCTTCTGGTTTTTTTGGACTCCCTGCCAGAACCTGTCATTCCTTACGATCACTACTACAACTGTCTCGAGGCACACTGGCCAGAACTTGCCATGGTGGTAAGTATTTGCTTAGTTTAGAATGATGATTGGGGATAAAATTAATTAGTTCACAAAATTGTTCTAGTTTTTATTCAATTGATTTGTTTAGAATTTATTTTATTTGAACATAGTGTGTGTCACTTTACCATTTCGGGTTCTCTCCTCTATTTATGCTGGCATTTGAAATTATTCACCATGTTTTTAACTAATAATTTTTAATTATAGTCTTATGAATTAAGTTCTATTATTAAACTTAATTAACCAGGCTGTGAAAAATCTTCCAACGTGCCACCAGAATGTATTTAGATACATATGTAGATTCCTGCATGAGTTCATCTCTAGAAGTGACAAAAACAAGAGTGATGTGCGAGTTCTTGGTTGGTCACTAGTTTTTTATTACAAATACTTAGTTATCTTTGCTCTTTACATTCAGAGTCCTTGTCAGTTTCAATGACTTTAATGGTCTTTTGTGCACTAAACATTTAAACATTTGGAATCGAACTGAATATATTATCGGGGAAAAAATTTTAAGTCCAGATCAAATTCGAATTGAAATCTTGATTTCTTCAGTAAGTTATGCAGCTTAGTGATAAAGCTCTAAAGCTAGCAAACCATAAGAGATATTTACATACACATAAATAAACAAGCGTACACGTTAACAGACACGGTAACAGTGGCATATAATATAAATTTCGTCATTTGTTATTTAGGTTGCCTAAGTGTCGTTTTCTTTGATTTCAACTCGATTCGATTGGCTTTATTATTTAAAATATAAATTTTCTTTTTCTCACCTACAACAATTATCAATTTTATTTCAGAAAGAATATTAAGAATGTTTTAGTACTAAGTTGTCTACTTGCTCCTGTGCGTATTTGTTGGTTTCAAGATAGACGTGTGTGTATGTTAGTATGCATGTTGGATATTGTGAAGATAGACATCTAGACATATGTGTTTGCGTGTGGAAACTTACTTGCTGGCTATTGTGAAAAATAGACTTGTGTGTACGTGAGTATGCATGTTGAAGCTTCCCAGTTGATTATTGTGTAGATTTGAGGAGCTTTTTCTATAACTGTAACTAGCAGATATGTTTACAAAAAGCACAGGTGCTTGCTCTGACCAAAACCAAGTTAACTATATATATATATTGACAGTATTTAGGTATTAAATTTTCTTGTAAGCATGCTCGATTGAACTTTACGGCCCATACTCTGTTGCAACGTTTTTTAACGAACGTTTCAAACCGTCTCCATTTTCCACCAAGTATCACCAACATTTCTTTAATAAAATCTTTATTTAAACATGGGGTTGACCGGCCGGTTTCGGCTTGTTCCATCATCAGAACCCCTATAATAATCAATGTAAAGAACAGTAGACAAAAGCCAAATATTAAAAATAAAGAAACAATAATAAAACCTTTAAAATATAAGCCTAAAAATAGAAAATAAGAAATTCCAAACACGTACCAGCAATACAACTTTTATTAAAACCACCGACGCTACGATACTTTGACAGCTAACAAAACTGTTTACATAGAACTCACCTGGAAACAGGTGCACTAAAATTACAGGTACATAATTAATATTTAAACTAGCTAAAAAAATAATACCAAAATTTCGTCAGTAGCTCAATGTACCAAAAATAAATGTTCATGACTTGAACATCAAACGAGGAAATAAATTAAACGAGGAATAAATTAAAACAGAAATAAAATAAAAAGAAAAGAATAAACCCAAAAAAAATTTAAAAATAAAATAAAATTTAAGTTAAATAGCGGAAAAGGTCGTTAGAACTAGCGTCTAGCGTCGGACACGACGCACCGTTATATTATCATGATTTACCAAATGCGTATATATATATATATATATATATATATATATATATATATATATATGTGTGTGTGTGTGTGTGTGTGTGTGTGTATCTATATATATATATATATATATATATATATATATATATATATATATATATATATATATATATATATATATATATATATATATATATATATATATATATATATATATATATATATATACTAGCGGACCCGGCGAACTTCGTTTCACCTTAAAAAGTGTATTTTTTAAGCAATAAAGAACAATAATAACAAATATATATATAAGTTTAAAAGAAAACAAAATAAAAAAACGTTCACTTTAATAGTTTATTAGAAAAACATTGGTTGAACTCGGGTCGATTCCAGCACTTTATGATACACTATGTTTTTTGTTTTATTATCGAGCGAAAAAACAAATAATTCTGATGGTCTGCCGACACGTGAACACGCCACATACATGACCATGAGACATGACCATGAGAAAAACATGCATTATCCAAGTTCAGACCACAAACACTCAAAGATTGGCCTTGTGATTTGTTAATCGTCATAGCAAATGCTAGGCGAATTGGACATTGAATTCTTTTAAAACCGCACTGCCTTGCTTCCGACGTTGACATTTCTTTGATGAAGCGTTCCAAGTGTAATAACGTGACATTTCCGAGTAAAGCAACGTTTGTGCAAATGGATCGCTTTGGCAAATCGCAAAAAACTCGTTAATGTTGTTGCTGGAGGTGTTTCAGCACGTTGAATAATATTCGATGCGTTAAAATAAACTCGTTGACCATTCTCCAGATGCACAGCCAAATGGACAACAGTGGGATGACGTTCGTGAAAGAGAATGAGAATATACGCCAAATTGCCTCATTGCAGTTCACATATCTACCAATTTGATTGCGTCTAATCTCGTCATTATCTGAGCTTTGAATGCCAAAAACTGCCATATCGCTGCCTTTCGTTACATATTTGCAGATGTACTTAATTGACTTTAAAGAATTGCAATACTCAACATTGCAATGTGTCTTGAATATTTTGGAAAGAAGTGGCGAATATGGAACAATCCAACTGTTGTCAACCAGGAAATCGTTTCCTTTCACTTTCTTTGTGACAGTTCGACCGTTATCATCGGGTGATCGACGTCGATATAATGTGCCAGTGCCAGTGATGGTCTCTGTCGTAAATTTTCGTGGATAACGTTTGGAACACTTGCCGTCGACCATGCACGGTGATTGGCGGTTGATGGCGACACACGGTCCATGAATCATATTCATAACTACAACATCATGTAGGTCTGGATCGATTTCGGGATCAGCAATCTCGGCATTTATGATATCATCTATTTGGTCAGGTCTAATTTTTTCAACTAACCAAATGAGAATGTGTGCATGAGGCAAGTCTCGTTTTTGCCATTCGATTGAATACATCCAGCATCGAGTATCACCAAAAACGTGTTGCTCTACAATGTAGTTCATCAGGGACCGAATTTTTTGTTTGAAGACACGTGCGGTGATGTCGTGCCAATCACTTGATGTTTGTCCGGGAAGCAGCATTTGAACAATTTCAATCCACTTTGGATTACAGGTGAAGGTAATGAATAGATCTGGCCGACCGTAATGACAAACATATGTCATTGCATCCTGCGCATATTCATGCATATGACGCGGACTACCTATATAAGTAGCCGGTAGAATAGTTAATCGACCAATGTTAGCTGCATCTCCTTCGGTGCTCTGCTCTTGTCTTCGAGAAGCACGAAGCCGGGCCATACTAACGCGGCGCCTTTCTCGCGCTAATTCCAGTTCTTCCGCGGTGGATTGGTTAACATTGTTCCGATGCCTAATTGCCTGACGGCTATTTTGGGAAAGATTAGATCTTATGGGTCGCGGCATTGTTTTGTTATTAATAATGTTTTTGTTAAAAGTAATAAAACTTTAAAACTCGCAAATTAATTCCAACGAACGAAAATATAATATTGACAGAACAGCATTGACACTTTGTTAATGCCAAATGGAAAACGGAAAATGCGAAACTAAAAATCATATATCTATGCTAAAAATATCTTTTATATTTTTATGGCCCATAAACAATTATTTTATTTTAATTGAAAAAGATATTTACTTAATTTTGTCTGTGAGATTTTCAATTGTAAACAATGAAATAGTCAGAAAATTTAATAACATGCGCTCTACCCCATTTGCGCATAAATGTCATGTCGCGGAAAATTAAACATCTGTATATCTTGATAACTCAAACTCCAAATTAAAAATTTATTTTGTCCGTAAGACCAAATAGAGGGTGCACTACAACTTTGCCATTTGAAGTATTTTTTCTAGGACGCACTGTTAAGGCTGTATAGCTACCGGGGTACATACTGCGGTCCCCATGGGCCACTCCATGATTCAATGTCAAATTTTTTTTGTTATTCTGTTAATAGGAGCTGAGAGAAATCCAATAAATCAAAAATCTCTAAAATCGGTTCAGCCGTTCTTGAGTTATAAGTGTCGTAACACAAACCCGACTTCCTTATATATATATATATATATATATATATATATATATATATATATATATATATATATATATATATATATATATATATATATATATATATATATACTAGCAGTGCCCGTAGCGGCTTCGCTCGCATGAAATTAGAGAGTTTGAACCGTGCATCCATAGTAGAGATCAATTTTTTAGGTCTCGGCTCGGCCCGTCGACAACTTAGCCCATCCCGTTTTAAAAACCCAAACTCCTGGCCCGGCACAGTCCGTCTGAATTAGGCCCGGCCCATTCTTACAGGCTTAGAAGTTCTATATACTTGATGAAAAACTTCGGCCCGTCCCACCTTGACTTCAGGTTTGGCCCGGCCCAACTGAAGACCCTAAAATCACTAAAATATCTATATACTTGGTGAAAAACCTCGGCCCGTTCCACTTTGATTTAAGGTTTGGCCTGGCCCGTGTGAAGACTCTAAAATAACGGCTTGGCCCGGCCGGTGATAAACTGAACTTAGCTACTTTTAACCGGCACAAAACTTCAAAATACTAATTTTTACATTTGTAGGACTTACAGTTTTTGAGTAGCAGTTATTTTGAAATCAAATAACCCTTTTTTCCACCCCACATTTGATGTCCTGGAAACCAAATTTTTAAAAAAATATTGAAACACTTATATCATAATTTTTTGAGTAAATACTAAATACTAATTTTGACATCTGTAGCATTCACAGTTTTTGAGTAGCAGCTACTTTAAAAACCAAAGAAACCTTTTTTCCACCCCACATTTGAGGTCCTGAAAACCAAAATTTCAAAAAATGGTGAAACACATATATCCTTATTTTTAGAGTAGAAACTAAATACTAATTTTTACTTTTGTAGCATTAACAGTTTTTGAGTAGAAGCTACTTTAAAAACCATATAACCCAATTTTCCAACCCACATTTGAGGTCCGGGAAACCAAATTTGTAAAAAATGGTGAAACACGTATATCTTTATTTTTAGAAAAGAAACTAAATAATAATTTTTACATCTGTGGTATTTACTGTTTTTGAGTAGCAGTTACTATAAAAGACAATTAGCCCTATTTTCCACCCCACATTTGAAGTCCTGGAAACCAAATTTTCAAAAAATGCTAAGACACGTATTTCATTATTGTTGGAGTAGAAACTAAATACTAATTTTTACTCCTGTAGCATTAACAGTTTTTGAGTAGAAGCTACTTTAAAAACCAAATAACCCAATTTTCCAACCCACATTTGAGGTCCGGGAAACCGAATTTTCAAAAAATGGTGAAACACGTTTCTTTTTATTTTTCAAAAAGAATCTATATACCAAATTTAAAAAAAAAATTTTAGAAAACTTTTTTAGAAAAAAGTTTGTTTTCCAGTTTTTTCCCCTCAAGAGCAAAATTTTCAAAAATCCTTTCTTAGCGGATGTTTACGCTATAAAAGTAATATAAGTTCCAAATTTTACGTTCCTAGGATGAGGCGTTTGAGCTCGGCGTTGATTATCAGTCAGTCATCTGTCAGTCAGTCAGTCAGTCAGTCAGTCAGTCAGTCAGTCAGTCAGGACATGTTCTTTTATATATATAGATATATATATATATATATATATATATATATATATATATATATATATATATATATATATATATATATATATATATATATATATATATATATACAAATCTCGTGTCATAGTGTCTGACTTCAAACTCCTCCGAAACGGCTGAACCGATTTTTATGAAATTTTTTGTGTAAACTTGGTAGGATGTAGGCTATTTAGAATATTTTTTAAAAATTATTTTAAAAGGTTATAATGGAAAAACAAAGAGGTGCAATTATGTCCTCTTCATCGGAAAATGCAACAGATAGAAATGCATATATATATATATATATATATATATATATATATATATATATATATATATATATATATTCCTATAAAAGAGTATCTTGAACTGTCTGATTAATTTCATTTGATTCATTTTAATTGATTTAAGGCCTAATTCATGTCGGAAACATTAAATTCATGTTTTGTCATCCGGAATAAAGCTTTCCTGAAAGTTTTAGAGCTCTAGCTGGTCGAAAAGTGGGAAAGCGACCGGGAGCGTGAGAGCAAGCGGGAAAGGAAACGGGAGATTGAGAGAAAAACGATAGACAAACCTCTAAAAAGCCTGGGCAACGACGGGCACCCCGCTAGTATATATATATATGAATAACTGTTGGTTTGTTTGTCTTTTATACTAATCCAAAGCGCTGGACCAATTTTAACGAAATTTGGCATAGAGGTGGATATCAAAGAATAGAAAAAGATAGGATAATTTTTAATTTTTTTTTTCGAAGAGCAAGCGGGAGAGCGAGTGGGAACGGGAGAATGAGCGGGAACGGGAGAGCGAAATGGAGAGGAAGCGGGAGAGAGAAAAACTATAAAAAACCTCTAAAAACCAGGGCAACGCCGGTTAAACCCGATAGTAATCAATAAAACGAACAGATAGTGAAGTTAAAAAGATATTACTTATTCAATGAAACCTCTTTGCTGTTGTTGTTGAAGTATTTCTTTGCTGCTGTGGTAGATGATGTTTTGTTGTTGTTGTTGTAGTATGTAGATGATTTTTTTTGTAGTATGTGGATGATGTTTTGTTGTTGTGGTAGCATGTGGATGATGTTTTGTTGTTGTGGTAGTATGTGGATGATGTTTTGTTGTTGTGGTAGTATGTGGATGATGTTTTGTTGTTGTTGTAGTATGTGGATGATGTTTTGTTGTTGTAGTATGTGGATGATGTTTTGTTGTTGTGGTGGCCAATAAACTTAGTTCAGTATCAGAAATAGTATAGTTCATTGTAGTAGCTGAGAAATGTTGTATTGGGGGATCAGCTCCTTAGCAAGCAAATAAAATCTGCTACATTAGTCTAATGCGTTGGAGTTGTAGACTCAACTCAAGCATAATTTACTGTTCTTTCTTTATTTTTATTATTTTTATTATTATTATTATTATTATTATTATTATTATTATTATTATTATTATTATTATTATTATTATTATTATTATTATTATTATTATTATTATTATTTTATTCCTTTGCTCGTTCACGGACGGATGGCAGTTTCTAGTTTTTTTTAAAGCATCTTGGTTTTTTTTTCGTTTTGTTAGTAATAAAATGTTTCAATGTTTAATTTAGGGATTAATTTAAATATTCTCTCTATTTTTTAAACTGCTAAAATGTTTATTATTGTCATCATGGCAACCATTTTTAATTCATCTGTAAATATAAAAAGTGCATGGTTGAATTCGGAAGTAGAGTGGAATTTCTTTTGTAAAGTTATTAAAACGGTTTGTATGATATTTCTCATTCATGCATGTATGAGACTTATATGGGCTATATAGGATCGTTTATTTACCGTTTTCATAGTCCGAATAATTGTTTATCAAGATCTTCGGTTCGCTCATGGCATCGCCTTATTTGGTTGTGTGGAGAAGAAGAATGCCCTTCCCCAGTTGTTGCATGTTCTCACGACTCTCCATCTGGCTTTCTCAGTTTTTCTCCTAAATATTTTCCACTGTGTGTTCATATTACTAAGTATTACTTCTTGTTTGAGAGTATTTCTTGTTATTTGTTTGTACCTGCTCAACCGTTAGCTGTCTACGCTCGTGCAGCATTTAATAACGCAGTTTGATGGGTTTTTTGATGTCTACTAGTCTAACTATCAATAATTTATTTTCAATCTTTTTCGAGTCTCCCACAATTATTATAAACTAAAAATATGTTTTATCAGTCTTTTTTAATTGTAAAATGTTAACTATTAACCTTTTAAAACAATTATTATAAACTAAAAATATGTAATTTCAATGTTTTATCAGTCTTTTATGTTTTTTAATTGTAAAATGTTAACTGTAAAAATGACTAAAATATTTTTAAGTTGTAATTATTTATAAAATAAAAGAGAGCTAAGCATGTTAATGCATTAGCCGAAAATGCGCTGAAGTTCCTTCGATATAAAACGATTACTTTTGTCATTTTTTGCCTTATTTTGCAATTTTATACATTTGTGTATGTATCTCTGGATTTAGCAGACATCTCCAAGGATGGTAGCTTATTAGGCACAATTTAATTATTTGCTTTTAAAAATACACGTGTATGTCTTGTATGTGTTTATATTCTTGTGTATACCTTGATATTTTTTCGTATGCGTTAGTGGTTTTTCTTGTGTTTACATTGGGTTTGCAAAATCACCCCCACTGGACTATAAATAACCACCAAGCCCTTTCATCCCCGATTCTGTTAGGTAAGTTTTCTTTGCAAAGCCATATATATATATATATATATATATATATATATATATATATACATATATATATATATATATATATATATATATATATATATATATATATTATGTATGTGTGTGTATGTATGTATGTATGTATGTATGTATGTATGTATGCATGTGAGTGTAAATGTGTTTCTTAACGACTGTTTGCCTTTCCCTGCAGAACACATGTGCCTACTTTATGAGTTTTCGGGACTCAGGGATACAGCTGAAAGAGATGAAATGAAAAAAATATTTCTTTCTCATATTATCTTCCTCTTTCAGTCACTCTACTTGTGCCTATTCATCCTTATATATCTATCTATGAATCGATGCGTGTCTGTGTGTGCTTATGATTGTATAGTATATTTCTATGTTTGATTGATCTTCTTGTGACTCTGTTTCTTTATTTTGTAATAGAGTGCTGTAGTGCTGGGTCAGCACTCATTAGTCATCTCATCTTGTGTACATTTGTATCTGGTTATGTACGTGCGAAAGTATGTGTAACGCTTGTTTGTGATATGTGAGTTTTTTCGTTTGTGTGTGTGTGTTTATTTAAGTAGTAGATGTACAAGTATTTGCTTTCTCAACAAATCAACAGTTGGGTATTGCCCGGTGTGAATTAAACTTTTGTATGTCTCTTCTCCTTTATATCTGTTCATCCTGTTATTTGTGTTGACAGCTTGAATGGTTTTTCGTTTCTTTCTTTTATCGGTTTTATACTTTCTCCATCACAGTCGCTCCAGCCTTTATCATTAAATCTTTTATATTAACTTGACCGTGTTTGCTTGCTTGCTTGATCCATACGTTGGGACCCTATACCAATCAAAGAAACCAACATGCCGATATCCAATCAAGTTGAAATTTTGTGGGTTTATTTTTCACTGCGGACTTCACATTCCATTGAATTTTCAGATAAATTGGGCAACATGTGGGTGAATTATTGAATTAAAGAATAAAATCAATTACAATTAAAAAAATTTTAAAATTTTACGTATAGAAACGAACTGTGAATTTTTAGTTTATTTTATTTAAGTGACATTTAATTTTCAAATAAAAAATTTTTAATAAAAATTTTGTTCCATATTGATACAAAAGTTTCTTAAATTTTCAATCCTTACATATTAAGTATTTAGAACACTGTGGTCAATTTTTCATATTTTATAAAGTTGCTATCATCAAAATATATTTTGCTAAACATTTGTAGTGGCCGAATTACAAAATTATGAAAGATTTTAAAAAAAAATGAAGTTTTTTTGCGGTTTTCTTGCTTTCGTTTTTCCGTCCACGACTCACCACTGACTCACCAGCATTACGGTTGGCTCTTGTAGGATGTTATGTTCGTCTCTCTCTCTGTTTCTCTCTCTCTCTCTCTCTCTCTCTCTCTCTCTCTCTCTCTCTCTCTCTCTCTCTCTCTCTCTCTCTCTCTCTCTCTCTCTCTCTCTCTCTCTCTCTCTCTCTCTCTGTCTGTCTGTCTGTCTCAATGTTTCTCTTTCTCTCTCATTTTATGTTTTTCTTACGCTCTTTTATTTTATTTTCTCTCACTTAAATGTTTTCAAGAGCTGTGAGATCTTTTCCAGGAATTATTGATAATGATGTCATTGTCATTTTTACTCGAGTCGACTTGTTGGCGACCACGCTGAGTGGGTTAATGAGGTTAATAGTGCATATGATGTTGTTGGTGATGATGTTAGTGCATGCATATGAAGATGTTGTTGGTGATGATGTTAGTGCATGTATATGAAGATGATGTTGGTGATATGCAGGGTTGTTAACAATGTCCAAAAATGGTATTGACAATACCAATATCAATACCAACTTTAAAAAGTATTGTTAGTATTACCAAATATCTAAAACCAATACTTCCGAAAACATTTAGTCAATTATTTTATTTTTTAGTACAAAAAAGTCTATTAATTTAAAAACACATCCAATGGCACAAAAGTAAAAAACAAATGAAAAAAGAGAAAAGTTCAAAATAAAACAAGTGAGATATTATTGCACAATGATAAAAAAAATACAGTTTGTCACCATTTCGCTAAACGAAGAAAAGCTATCATTTCAAAGTGTTGGCTGTTCAGCCTTGAGCGCAATGGTGCAAACACCCCCCCCCACTCAACGAAAACCAATGCTCCTCAGCAGCACTTGCAGGCAATCCAGTATTCATTTCAACGTAGTTTACGAATATTTGGAAAGGTAGTTAACGAATTTAAAGACGAAGATGAGTCAACCAAGTACTTGTCCACTTCATCTTTGTCTTCACTAGATTTTTCTGTTTGTCGTCTAGCTTGTAGGACTGCAAAAAAATCCTGTGACGGTTACAATGATACAGGCGCTGCTTCTTCTTCCTGTGTATCTTTAGAAAACACGTGCGTAGACTTGTCCAACAGTCAGCTGTAGTACATACGGTCTCAATAGTTGTTAACTTATTTTTAAGTTTTAACTTTTGCAAAAGAAACCGGTCTTCAATTTGTTACCGTCTGTCTGCATCTCGGAACAAAACGTTGCTGAGTCAGACGCTTAACAAGCAAACAAAAACCAGGAGCATTAACATGACTAACTGGCAAAAGACTATCAACCAAGTAGTCCATAACCCATTCATCTATCAAATGTTGTGTAACTGCTTGAGTATCTAACTTTTGCTGTTTTAAAGGCAGACCACCAGTACCATCATTAGAGTTTTGCCTTTCGATAGCATCCGGTGAATTGGATCGCTTTCTTTTATTTTCATATAGTTCTGCACATGCAGTTGTGAACTCAGTTAGTTTATTGCCATGACATGCCTAAAATTTTTTATAATTGATATTAGGCCAATAATGCAAAATATATTTGAATATATTCTATATGTAATTCAATAATTCTGTCATAATGAACTACAACATCGAAATGAGTTTTACAGATCTAATTTTCTTAAAATATCACTAAATGCAATATATAATTATAAACTCACTTTAATATGCTTTTTCAAATTCTGGCGTGTCTTGTTGTGAGACGAAATAGATTTCTTCGATGAACTAAAACTAGGTGGACAAAGCAGGCAGCGATAAAGGGAATTATCAGCTTTATCAGCAGGACCGATATACACGAAAAAGTTTTTCAGACTTCTAACCTCTAACCGATCAGTAATTGTTGTTGACAGAGACATTATAACTATAACGCCTTTGAAAACAAACTCGTCGAACGAAAACCACACCAATCAAACGGGAAAAAGGAAACAAGTTACCAAAGCACGCATCGATATCTACGATCATAAGTTTTAATTTTTTTACTAAAAAATTCAGTTTTTTAATAATTTAAAAAAATTGGCTATTGGCTAATTTTGGCTTAGAAAGTATTTACGATATCGAGTCAATAATTCAGTGTAAAAGTATTGACAATATCATCCCCAATAACAAAAAATATTGCCAATAGTGTATTGGTATTTGGCCAATACCAATCTTAACAACCCTGGTGATATGATGGTAGTGCATATGATGATGATAGTGCATGCATATGATGATGACGTTGTTGGTGATGATGGTAGTGCCTATGATGTTTGATGATGCATGCATATGATGATGATGGTTGTGCATATGATGTTGTTGGTAATAATGATAGTGCATGCATATGATGATGATGGTTGTGCATATGATGTTGTTGGTAATAATGATAGTGCATGCATATGATGATGATGGTTGTGCATATGATGTTGTTGGTAATAATGATAGTGCATGCATATGATGATGATGGTTGTGCATATGATGATGTTGGTAATAATGATAGTGCATGCATATGATGATGATGGTTGTACATATGATGATGTTGGTGATTATGATAGATCATTATCTAATGATGAAGTTGGTTGTAGTACAGATGATCGTGCTTGCTTGCTTGAATGTTTGCCAACCTTGAAAGTAAAAATTAAATAACTTCCCGTCACCCAATCAAGCTGAAAATTTACATATAGACTCGCTCTTCATTCCATTAAAGTTTAAAAATTTTGGATAAAAAAATTAATTAAAAGAATAATTTTATTTGTTTTAAAACAAAAACAAATTAAATAGAATTATATAGATGTTTACATATATCAATTCCAAAAAATGTCGTTTTAAAAGAAACATTTTTGCAAGAAATGAAAAGCCGCCAAATGCTGAAATGTTAGGGATTTGTGAAAAAAAACCTGGTTTTTAAGGCTTGTTTTATTTAAATAATGATCTAAAACTCACATACGGCAAGACAAACTTCAGAAACTTTTCCGGGGGTAATACCTCCGGATCTGCGCATAAAAGGAGATGGAGTAAAAACAAAAAATGCCCCCCCCCCCAATATTTAACGTGAATCGCCGTCCCCTGGTAATGATAATACAGAAATATGTGTTATTGCTGACCGCTGGTTTTTATCTCATTCAATTGTTTATTAGTTCATTTATATTCTATTCCCAGTCGTGCATTTATT
The DNA here is from genome assembly GCA_963978895.1 of Erpobdella octoculata. NCBI lineage: Eukaryota > Metazoa > Annelida > Clitellata > Hirudinida > Erpobdellidae > Erpobdella > Erpobdella octoculata. The sequence goes on from OZ022242.1 coordinate 18,265,957, forward strand.
TTTTTTCTATTTTCAATTGCAGCTCACGTGTTTGGAGCAGTCCTACTAAAGTCTCCGAAGTCGCCAGATACGGTCGACAGCCCGGGCAAGTGCTCTGAAGAAATTAATAAAAAAGCTTGCATTCATGGAACGTTGTATTCTTGTTGATGCTGATTGTACGTAATGTATGTACAATCAGCATCAACAAGAATAAGTTGATTTCGTAAATAAGTGGGGTGAGTGAGTGAGTGAGTGAGTGAGTGAGTGAGTGAGTGAGTGAGTGAGTGAGTGAGTGAGGGGAGTGAGTGAGTGAGTGAGTGATGTGAGTGAGCGAGGAGGTGAAAAATGTTAAATTGTTGGCAGGGTGATTGATTGCTGTAAAACGCTAACTGCAACATCGGCTATTCTATTCGTTTATTTACATAATTTATTCATTAATTTATACAATCTCTTCATTCTTGCCGTCGCATGTAGTTTTTTATTGGACAAATTTTAGAGATAGACAGTAAGTGAGGGGAAATGAATAGGATGGACACACAAACTTTAACTTATTTAATACTTATATACAAATCTATATGTACACATGCGTGTGTTATTATGCTGCGTTTCTGTTTCTCCAGTTATTATTTTTGAATTGCATATTTTTTCTTATATTTTGCTGTCTCGCCGTAAAATGTTTGTAATGATGATGATGATGATGATGATGTTGTTGAGTTAAATGACGACAACTTAATGATTCTGCAGTTATGGAGATGATAATGGGCAAGTAATTATGATGGTGAGATATAGATAGTGGTGTCCTTTTAAACTGCCACCGGTGATTGCCATTATGGTGGTTTCTATTATACACACATGGTGTATTCTTTAGCTATAATAAAAAATGACGGACGTGTCAACCGTGATGATGATGAGGAGGAGGACGACGATGATGATGATGGTAATAGTAGTAGTGGTGGTGGTGGTGATGATGATGGCGGTGGATCTCCGTCGAGAAAGAATGATCTGTTGGTATCGGGCTGAGTTTATGCCTATTTTGAGATTCTGGAATTCTTTGCCCAATCTATTTTTATCCTCTTCCCGCGGTCAATTAATGATGCTTTATTGTTCTGTCTAACAATTTTTGCTGACGACGTAAGACGAGAAAACCGATGCTGGTTGTGATGACGGGAAAGTATGCATGTAATAATGGCATGTATGTTTGTATATTATAATTATGTAAGTATGTATCTAGTATACATAAATAAATCAATCAATAAATACATATAATATATACATTTATTTATACTTATATCACACATGGAATAAATATCTCATTGATGTCGGTTATAAACAGGTTGGGTGCTATAATAGAACGTGGCTGTATTAATATTTGTTGGTGCGCATGTCTACTATGCGTGATGTGATCTTCATATTAACATTCGCAATTTACCTATGGTATGAAAGTTAAATAAATAGATACGTACAGAAGAGGAAAGAGAAACAGGACAAGCATATTACGCTGTAGAGAGAGAGAGAGAGAGAGAGAGAGAGAGAGAGAGAGATAGAGAGATGAGAGAGAAGAGAGAGAGAGAGAGAGAGAGAGAGAGAGAGAGAGAGATGGTGTGAAAAGTAGATGGGTGGAATTAAATGAAAGTTGTTTTATTCAGTTCGTTCCAATATTATTGAGTTCGCTTGCTTGTTGCTGAGTGTTTCTGACGAATGGTCGATGTTTAACGAGACGCGGTCCGTTCCATTCGCTGCTTGTGTTGGTAGTTTGTGGTGATGATGATGATCATGTAGGTTGTCATGATGATCATTGTTACCAACATTGTTGCGAAGATAATGGTGGCTGGTGATGATAATGGAACTGGCGATGAATATGATGATGGTGATGATGGCCAAGAAAATGATGATCTAAGGGACGATAACATGACATAAATCATTGTTGAATGGAAGAGATGAAGGACATGCTGGATGACAGGAAAGGTGGTTGCTATCTTAGCGGGTTTCGGGGCATATGATGGCCTATATGGTGTCCAATTAAAGAAAGTCTTGGGTGGATTTTTGCGAGGTAAAAATTTAGGATCGTTGAAGAGATGTCCTCTCTACAGAATATTCTCAATTTACAGAGATAAAAACTATTCTAGCTTGCACAAAAAAAAATCGTTTTTTTTTTATTTTTATTTGAATCGTTCTCACTCCAGTCTGCAAAAGTTTTTCTTATCGCCATCAATTTTGGTGCGCAATTTCTGTCCGATGTTTGCGTGCGAAGTTGGATTCTTTTCCGCCGCCAATCATCAACACCACCGTGTTTTTATCCATCCTAGTACCATTCCCCTCCACTCATTTCCATAATACACTTTTCACCACATACCTAAGTGATCATAGACATTACCATTGCTTTTAAATTTTTCCCAGTGGTTATTTGCTAACCTTTCTGTTGTACTCTTCACTCCATCTTCATTTCACCAACCGGTTTAAAGAATTTCCATATTTCCTTCTTCGGTTCGTCGTAACTTTCGATTTCGCTTTTATGTTATTTTGGTTTTTTCCGAAAAGAAATCCGATATGCAAATTACTTTGTGTTTATTTTATGTATTTAAAATAATAGTTTTGACATTCAAAGTGAAACTCGTTTGTATTGTCAGTGTTCATCTTCATTGTCATCAGCATGGGTACGTATTTATGATATTTTTAGTAATAAATATTCTGAACCATTTACAATGACCTAGTTTTGCTCCTCATTTAATCGACTTAAACTTACAATGAGTAAACTGAGAATCTACTTTATGGGACTGGAGTGGTTGGAGATAAAAGTTGCCGGCAGTTCTAAAAAGTTGACGAAAATTCTTTGTATAAATTACAAAGCCCATGGGAGAACATTAAAATATTTGTAAAGACAATTAGTCTTTGCACAATGTATTTCCCATTTCATATGTGCAACCTAAGGGAATGTGCACTCACAAATATTTCAAGACTACCCAGTAACTATACAAAAAATTTAAAGCAAGAAATAAAGTAAATATAACTGCTATTATTTTATTTCGATAATTTGTAACATGGCATAATGTCAATCGACTTCTAAACCACAAACTACAACAAATTAATTTCTTTGATTTTCTAGGACTATGTCTTGAAGCAACTGCTTTATCATAACTAAGTAATTTTAACTTTAAGAGCTCAAATAATAAAATATACTGGCACAAGCAATTAAATAAATACTGTAACAATTAATTAAAAAATGTTTTCAATGCTAAAATTCTAATTCTCTGAAAAGTATTATCCTTTTAGAGGATTTAAAAACAACTCCCTTCTCGGATACTCTGCGACGAGGATAAAAATGTCATTCTTGTTGAGTTCAATGTGCTTAAACATTAGAAGCCCATCATTGTACTTCTGTGATTGGTTTTCACAAGCGGGTTTTTCATTTTCTACACTTGTAACAGACGAAAGCAAAAATAAACATATGATAATGGAAGTTTTCGGAAATTCTTTCACATGACATGAATTATTTCTCAAAATATCTTTAATTGTGTATGGTTTGGTCCTTGACTGTGATTAAAAATCGCACATTATTGTTACTATTATACTATTATTGACAAATATTTATTTACATATTTTTTAAAATGTCCACAACGGTTTTAAAAAAAAGTACCGCAATTTCTAAAAAGAAAGCAAGAAAAGAATCGAAGAGCCACATAAATACATAGCCACATACGCTTCCATAATTTCAATACAACAGGTGATAAGTATATTAGCTTTAAAGTAAGATTTAAATATATTCACATGTATTCCTATGAGCTATTGGGTGTTTGAGAAATCAAAAAAATACACAGGAAAAAATAAACCACTAATTGCGGATAAACTGCCTTGGGGGACGTCCATTTATTATGTCAACAATTTTTAGGCAGTTTGTTACCCCCGCCCTCCCCTTTGTCAACAACTGTCAAACTTTCAGTCACCCCCCTAACAAAATTATGTCAAACAGATTTTACCCCCCCCCCCAAAAAAAAAACAAACAAAATAACCAACAGTATTTTATAAAGCTGGCTTTTGTGCTAAAAATAGAATTTTAGGTAGATATTAAAAGTTCTACAAATAAATTGTTACTACAGTTTTTTAGTCTTGGGTAACAGATTTCAAATTGACTATAACAACCATAGACTATAAGCTAGTCAAAAAGCTGGTTAAAGTATACACGCACACACACACACACACACACACACAAACAGAGATTGTAACCCAAATAAAAGTTTTAAAAAAAAGTTTGTAAAAAGTACAAGTGGAGTCACAAAAACATAAAAAACAGCCAATTGAAAAACATGAAAGGAGCAATAAAATGAACAAATATAATATTATATTATAAGTCTATGATAACAACACTTGAACTTCATGAACAAATTGAGAATTTATATTCTAGCTTCTAACATCTTCCCATGAGGAATTCAAATGTTCCTCAATCAATTGTTATAATGGGCATAGTGGTTGATTGATTAATTTCTTGTGGAATCGATACAGACGACATTTTAGGTCAATCAGTTTTATTTATTTCCTGGTGTTTGAAAACAATTAAATTAAAATAAATTTTATTTAAATAATTTTTTGAAAATTTTCAGCGAGTGAAAATTTCCCACCAAGCGGAAATTTCCTCTAGTGGAAATTTCCTGAAAACTTTCCTGAAATTTTCAATACTAACGAAGGGAGGGGTCGAACGTGAGTACTGACCTGTGTGACCGACAACTAACCTTCTAGGTCGCCGTCAATTTGTATTTACAAAACAAAACAAATATCGACACGTTTGCTAATCAATAAAAGTAATTTTTGAAAATATTTGTAAATGTGCCTCAGATATCTCGTACAATACATACATTTCTTTAAATGTCATGGTTCACGAGGAGGCCATGTCATGTCTTGTGTCTTGAATAGTCTTGACCTGTAAATGAGACCTCGTTGTAACTATTTGACATATATATGATCAAAATTCCCATTGAACCTACATCCAGCAAGATGATAACAACGATGTTTTCTATTATAGGTAATGGTCTTGAAGTTTTGTCAAGAAAGCTTAATCGTTTAAAATAATACTTTTTCATAACAACCACATTATCAGATTAACTAATTGTATCTTTCAGACAGCAAACAGAATTTTGCCATAATAACAAACAAGTAAAGGAAAAAACGAGTTTTTCAACACAAACTTTGATTTCAAATACACTCAATTTAGAAATACGAAAGATGTTCAAATTAAGTTCTTTTATTTTTTTTTTATTGAATCATGTATTGTCATCCAATATTAAGCTATGCTGAAAGTTTCAGCTTCCTAGCTAGTCAAAAAGCTGGTTAAGTATACTTGCAAGATTTGTGTACAGAGAAAGCCACACACACACAAACAGAGATTGTAACTAAAATAAAGGTTTTTAAAAAAAGTTTGTAAAAAGTACAAGTGGAGTCACAAAAACATAAAAAACAGCCAATTGAAAGGAGCAATAAAATGAACAAATTATATTAGAGAACAACGAATTGCATAACAAACACATTCAACAAACGGAAGAATAACCATTAATGAAAAACAAATAACATCGCTCCAGCGCCAAAAATTCTAAATCTTAAGAAATACAATTTGAATTTTAACGGTAAATAATATAAACGTTAACCTTCAATTTTAGGTTGTGGTTCAAACGTTTCGAAGATAGAATGAAAAGTCACGACGCTGAGTTAGAGTTCAAGGACAATCCTTTATTTGGAAAGGAACATTTATAAGTGTTTAATTTTTTTTTAGGTTAGTGAAAGGAGTTAGTTAACCCCGCGAGACACTTAACCTGAGCAATAATGCGTGTAAACTCCCTGCTTAAAGGAGCTACGATGGTGACGCCAGTGAGATTCGAACCGCCGACCTACAAGGCGACAGGCGAACGCTTTACCGCTTAGCCACCACCGCCAATTTTTCTAACTTAGACTTTCTTTCAATGTGGCTGAGTCGCAACTCTGGATAAAAGAAACGATCAGATAAAATTACAATTTGCGTCAGGAAATACCACGGTAGAAAATAAGTGTTTTTCATTTCCCTTCATCCAGCTTGGGACTAACTGGCTGATCCAAAACAAGGTAGAGTGATAAAAATATCGAAGCGAGAAACGTTGTCACAAAATTGAGAAAAATTTCGACATCTCAGCGACATCACTGTTCAGAAATGAAAAGCTGATAAATTAAATGGAGATCGTCAGTGACATTAATATTAAAAAGCAGGCCTAGAGCAGGCTGCAAGGATTTGACATTGCGATAACTCGATAACATGATGTAAGTCAACTCAATGAGATTTGATATGAGAAAACTGGTGCATGTGATGTGGGTTTCGTGGACTGGAAAAAACAACATTTGCTTAAGTGTAGGAGAAGGCTGGAGTGAAAGGAAAGCTACTTACAAACTGTTTTATAATAATAATCAACATACAAAATTTCTTATGTCTGTATGTATGTATGTATGTATGTATGTATGTATGTATGTATGTATGTATGTATGTATGTATGTATGTATGTATGTATGTATGTATGTATGTATGTATGTATGTATGTATGTATGTATGTATGTATGTATGTATGTATCTGTAATAAAGTAGCCCTCGTCACTCACTCACTGATTCTGTCACGCTGTTAGATGGCGCTGCAATCGCATGAATTTTCAATCGATTTTTAACAAACTTCTAGACTAACTTTATTTTTATTTTGTTATCTTTATTTCGATTAAATTATTTTAGTTTCACCACTTATTTTTACTATTCTTTTATTTTACAAAATCTACAACTTCGAGAATAAAAATGGCTATTGAGAATAAAATGGCGAAACGAAGAAAAGAAAAGTAGTTATTACGCTGAAAACTGTATGAGACACGCTGGTTGGTTGAGCTGCGGGTTTCTATTGGTTGAGAACGGCTATGGCGTCTCCTTTGAAACCAATGGCGTCGTTCGATACAAATAATGGGAATTTTTTTAAGAATTTCGTTCATTTTAATTTATTATTCAATCATTTTTCATATGATTAATGATTTGATCTTTATTTCGATTAAATTATTTTAGTTTCAAAATTTATAAACAGGCGAATTCATTTTGCTTGAGCAAATTTATAAGCCGTTTAAACCACTTTAAACTATGTATGTATGTATGTATGTATGTATGTATGTATGTATGTATGTATGTATGTATGTATGTATGTATGTATGTATGTATGTATGTATGTATGTATGTATGTATGTATGTATGTATGTATGTATGTATGTATGTATGTATGTATGTATGTATGTATGTATGTATGTATGTATGTATGTATGTATGTATGTATGTATGTATGTATGTATGTATGTATGTATGTATGTATGTATGTATGTATGTATGTATGTATGTATGTATGTATGTATGTATGTATGTATGTATGTATGTATGTATGTATGTATGTATGTATGTATGTATGTATGTATGTATGTATGTATGTATGTATGTATGTATGTATGTATGTATGTATGTATGTATGTATGTATGTATGTATGTATGTATGTATGTATGTATGTATGTATGTATGTATGTATGTATGTATGTATGTATGTATGTATGTATGTATGTATGTATGTATGTATGTATGTATGTATGTATGTATGTATGTATGTATGTATGTATGTATGTATGTATGTATGTATGTATGTATGTATGTATGTATGTATGTATGTATGTATGTATGTATGTATGTATGTATGTATGTATGTATGTATGTATGTATGTATGTATGTATGTATGTATGTATGTATGTATGTATGTATGTATGTATGTATGTATGTATGTATGTATGTATGTATGTATGTATGTATGTATGTATGTATGTATGTATGTATGTATGTATGTATGTATGTATGTATGTATGTATGGATGTATGTATGTATGAATGGCATAAACCAAACCGAAACCGAACCTACAAAAAATTAAAAGTTGTTCAACGTGTTTATTTGAGTAGTTTAGCTGTGTTTTGATTGTGTATTGTATAAATGTGTTTGTATGTGTGACTATATGTATATATATCTTTATACAATGGGATTTAACAACAAAAATTCATTTTGGAGTTTGTGATAACGTCGCAAATATGATCTGTTCGATGAGATTTGCAGAAATAGATGACATAGGTTGTATGGCCCACACACTGCAACTAGTACTCAATGATGCGTTATTCACTCAATCGTCGGTGGAGAAGTTTGTCAAAGCATCAAGAAAAACCTCTCCTACTTTAAACACAGCAAATCTGCAGTTCGAAAATTAAATGAAATTCAAACTTCTTATTATGTTCCTCAGCATATGATGATACAAGATGTTGAAACGCGATGGAACAGTACCTAAATGATGCTTCAACGTATGAAAGAGCAAAAAAAGTTAAAAAAGCATTGAATCTTTACAGCGTTGAACATGGCGAAATCGATTCGCTGTCAAATTCAGACTGGGAGTTATTGGAAAGGATAGTTTTAGTCTTGGAACCATTTTATGATGCAACATTAGAAATATGCTCAGATAAAGCTTGCCTAGCAATTGTGATCCCAATCGTAACAATGTTTTTAAAAAAATGCAGAAATCAAACAATACACAAGAAGAGAAGGGGTTGCTGCAATTGAAGTCGGCGCTACGAGATTTGATAAACAAACAATTTGCGCACGTAAAAACATCTCGTCATTACACAGCAGCTACGACGCTGGATCCCAGGTTTAAAACCTTATATCTGGACGATATAGATACGGCAACTGCAAAAAATACAGTTATACATTTTTTAGAACTGATGAATAAAAAATATGATGTTTCATCCAATGACTCAGTTTGCGAATTAAGAAGTGCAACGTCAGCATTCCTGACAATACAGAAATCCGTGTCCGTGAGTTCTTCTACTCACTACTCTCTTTGGGATGATCACAACCTTGCTCATTTGACACCATCAACAATTGCAAATGAAACAAGAGATTCAACATTTGAGGTGGAATTGTAATCGTACCTCCATGCACCACATCTACCTCGTTCAACCAATATTTTTTCTTATTGGCATTACGGCCATTACCCGCAACTTGAAGTTGCTGCGTAAAAGTTCTTGTCGGCACCACCTACTAGCATAGCAAGTGAGCAAATGTTCAAATTTAGGCGGTAAAATTTATGCGGATCGTCGAAATTCACTCCTAGGTAAAAATTGTGAAAAATTATTATTTCTTGCATACAATCTTCGATTGTTTGGATGTAATTATTGATTGATATTGAATGATTTTATTACTTTTATTACTTTTATACACATTTTGAATAAAAATAATTATATTTTTGTGTTATTAGATTTAAAAAAATTACATTTGCAAATTAACGTCTTTTTCAATTATTTAATTGCAAAAGTTCTAAAATGATGGTTCGGTTTTGGTCCGGTTCGGCCGAAACTAAGAGGTTCGGTTCGGTTCGGTTCTGGTTTCAGTTTCGGTTAAAACGTTATACATATTTTCGGTCGCAGTTTCGGTTTTGGCGAAACTCAAAAAGGTGGTTTCGTTTAGCTCTAAATTGCGTGCACTGTTACTGTTCACATATATACAAACAACCACACAATTTGAATGATTAATTTGAACAATTACTAAACTTTTACACATCCATCAAGTTGTTGAGTGTTTGTTTGAAGAACTCCTTCTATTTGAAAGGATTCTGGTTACATTGACCAGAAATTCCATACTTAATTACCGGCCAACTAATGCTGTTCATCATTTCTAGTAAATGATGATGGTGATGATGATTGTAATGAAGATGATGGGGATGATGATGAATACGGTGATGACAGTCCTGTCAATGGCGTTAACCGCAATGTCAATGCTGGCGATGACGACGTAGGTGCATCAAAGAAAACACCGTGTTATGCCGCGTGTAAATAGAATTATACTTTATTATTGTTATTTATAACTTTCCTTAACAGTTTGCCATTTTTGTATGATGATTGTCCAATGTCAGGATTAAATTAGATTTCAAAAAAAATATTTTCTACCTTTTCATTTATCATCATATTCACCATCAACATCATCACCATCAACATCATCATCATCACCATCAACATCATCATTATCACCATCAGCATCACCATTATCACAATCAAAATCATCACCATCACAATCATCATCATCATTATCACCATCACAATCATCACCGTCAACATCATCATCACCAACATCATCGCCATCACCATCAACATCATAACCTCCATCATCATCATCATCATCATCGTCGTCATCGTCATCGTCATCGTCATCGTCATCGTCATCGTCATCGTCATCGTCATCATCATCATCATCATCATCATCATCATCATCATCATCATCATCATCATCATCCTTGACGTTATCAATGCAATCAACCTGGATGATCACACAAATTGACTCATAATCACTAACAATCAGGAATCTTACATAGGAACTCATAAAGAGAATCGGAAATAAATATAACGACGACACGCACACAGATATCACACACACGCGCGTACAGATCAATGTGTGTGTATACAAACCAACAGAAAAATACCATAAAACATCTGTGCAGATAAGAAGCATTCGCAAATTTGTCTATCTGTGCGGCATCTCCAGGGAAACGAGGGCAACACAACATCGACGACGTTGGTAGTAGTTGTAGCTATGTTGCTCGTATTAGCAGTTGTGTTATGATAATAATGGAGAAGGAAGATATTGGACATCCCATGAGGCTCTTTTGCCAACTTTTACCCAAACATGAAAGTCAATGAAACTGCGACGACACGACAATTCTGGGTTATTTTTTAATCTTTCTCAGCATCGTAGTTAACAAATGAAGATTTGCAGATCACCTCCTTCACTTTGATGACAAATTTTCGCTTTAAATTTCAATGCGCCAACCATTAAATGGTCAAGAAAAAGCAAAATATGTGTTGTTAAAAATATAAAAACAAATTATTCAAACAGAAGCAACGTCAGTGTAAATGAAAAGAAAGCTTCTTTGATCTTCTGCCTTGTTGACTTGCTCTTTCTTTGACTAAAATATCAAAAGATGGATGGATGGATGGATGGATGGATGGATGGATGGATGGACGGACGGACGGACGGACGGACGGACGGACGGATGGACGGACGGATGGATGGATGGATGGATTGAATGATGTACGGAGAGACGTACAGACAGACAGACGTATGGATGAATATATGAACGGATGGACGGATGGTCGGACAACACCAAAATTTTTAGATTTTTTTCTCAATTTACAATATTGTTTATTATTGTTTATCAAGCCAAATATTGCTAGAAAACCTATAATTTTAATATGTAGAGTTTCTCGAGATGTTTACAACAAGTGAAGTTGCAGCAGTAGCAGCTTGCAGCAGTAGCAGCTTCAAACACAGCAACGACGACAACGAAAACGACGAACAACGCAATAAACGTGAGTTGAATTTATGCCGGAGTCATTTTTGCGTCGATATCTTGCTTGGACCACCCCCTCTGGGGATCATACCTCAATTTTTAATCTCGACCCGAGATCCTGTTGTTACCAGCGTTGTTGATGTTGTTGTTTGCGGATTGTGGTGTCGTACATGGGAGGTGGTGAGGAGGGGGAGGGGGGGATTGTAATGAAACGAAATGCACATATTATGATAACTGCATTACTGTTAGGAAGTTCGTGGCGAAAGTGACATTGCTATTTGAATTTCGTTTCGATACAGAAACACTGCGCCGGACGGAGGTTATGATGATGATGGTGAAAAAATAACATCCATGTCAAAGATGGTAACCATGGTGATGGGTATCGACAGTCCGATTGTTGTTTAATCATCGTCATCACTTTTTTTGCATCTTCAATAACGGGTTGCTTCTCTTTTTCCGATGTCAATCATTTATCATCGCATGGAGGTTATCCACCTTCATCATCATAAGCACCACCATCGTCATCATCAACATCATCATCACCATAATCGTCATCATCGTTATCGTCATCGTTATCGTTATCGTCATCGTCATCGTCATCGTCATCGTCATCGTCATCGTCATCGTCATCGTCATCGTCATCGTCATCGTCATCATCATCATCATCATCATCATTATCACTGTCAGCACATTTACTTAAGCATCATTGCAGTGAGCACCACCGCCATTATTTTGATGACCACCACCACGATCATCATCATCATAACGTGGTGGCTCTTATCAGAATCTCTCACAGTTCTTCTCTTTGCATGTGACACGATATTATTCTCATAAGTTACCCATAAACCTTTTCAAGTTCTCTCTCTCTCTCTCTCTCTCTCTCTCTCTCTCTCTCTCTCTCTCTCTCTCTCTCTCTCTCTCTCTCTCTCTCTCTCTCTCTCTCTCTATCTCACTCTCTCTCTCTTTCTCCTCCTTTGCACTCCTGAGCGTCCGATTCTCCGGAGACTTGACAATTTTTTATCTATACGCAGATAACAAAGAACTATTACGCTCTGCCGTGAGACGAATCGAAAAGCATTCGTTTGTTTTGTAATTTTTTGAATTTAAAATTTCCTTCTTTTCCAGCTTGAATATTTTAAAAAAATGTTATGTTCACTGTTTCGCAATTAATGTTTTGGTTTGTTTTATTTAGCACATATCTATATATATACAAGGTTCAATAAAAATCACAGAACTGAACTGAAACTATTTTTTTTATAGAAAACTTCAAGTCTGTATGATTCTAATAATCCTATTTTTTAAAGACTGTGTTTTACTAAATACCACGATTGTCCACCATCGTCATCGCCATTACCATTACCATCACCATCATTACCATCATCATCGTCATCGTCATCGTCATCATCACCATCATTACCATAATCTTCATCATTGTCGTCACCGTCGTCGTCATCATCATTCTTAACATCACCACCACCATCATCATCATCATCATCATCATCATCATCATCATCATCATCATCATCATCACCATCATCATCATCATCATCATCATCACCATCACCATCATCATCATCATTTTCTTCACCATTGTCATCCTTGTTGCTATTACTATGGTCAGCATCACTATCATCATGTTTCTAGCGGTCGTAAATATACAACTCCACAAAACTGAAGAATAACAATACATTATCCTTAACAACAAGCACAATTTACTCAGCTAAGCACATTACGGCAGGGTGAGTGGCTTAGCGCGAGATCTCAAACGAGATTCTTCTCGACACGAGACGAGACTTGACTGAGAGCGATACCATATCGTGTTTCTCACATTGTTGGACGTGCGTGATAGTGTTGCTGTGTGTGTGTGTGTGTGTGTGTGTGTGTGTGTGTGTATGAGTGTGTAAACATGCTATGGTGGATATGTGTGTTTGTGCATGATGGATGACAACACAACATGCTTGAATGCCAGGAATCGAATCGGACACGTCCTTCAAATCAACTTCAGTTTCACCACAAATATCATCACCAATACTTTTAATAATCATCATCATCATCAATACTATTAGTAATAATTATTATCATCAATACTATTAATAATTATCATCATCAATACTATTAATAATCATCATTATCATCAATACTAATAATAATCATCATCATCAATACTATTAGTAATCATTATTATCATCAATACTGTTAATAATAATCATCATCAATACTATTAATAATCATCATTATCATCAATACTATTAATATCATCGTCATTATCATTCCAAAAGTCGTGGCCATCACCTTAGTTACCATAATTATAATTACGCCAGTTTATTATGAATGAAAACTGCTTTCAAATTTATTCTTTGGACCGTAAAAAGTATAATAAACATAATAATTATTTCAATCACTAACAGGGTTACCCAGCGTTGCCTTAAAGCTTTTGTATTTTTCTCGTTGATTTTTTTCTTTTTACATGCTTTTATTAACTTTCGCTTGTCCGGATGCCAGCGATTGTCCATGGGATGTACATGGAATGCACATGGGATGTACATGAAATGCACATGTGATGTACATGAAATGCACATGTAATGTACATGGAATGCACATGGGATGTACATGAAATGCACGTGGGATGTACATGGAATGCACGTGGGATGTACATGAAATGCACATGTGATGTACATGAAATGCACATGGGATGTACATGGAATGCACGTGGGATGTACATGGAATGCACATGGGATGTACATGAAATGCACATGTGATGTACATGAAATGCACATGGGATGTACATGGAATGCACGTGGGATGTACATGGAATGCACGTGGGATGTACATGGAATGCACATGGGATGTACATGGAAAGCACATGCAGTGGCGTAGCGAAGGTATGTGGCGCCCGGGGGCATATTTCTAAATGGTAGTATGCGGTAATACAGAGCGGTCGACTGGCAGCCTAAGAGAGGCGTGGCTTAAGAAGCTATAGAACAGAGAGACGAGCTGGTTTTATATATGTTATTATATATAACATATATTAAATCAGCTAAATTAAATCAGCTACATATAATATGGTCGCTTTTTCTTCATGTGGTTTCAACTTAAATTTAAATGTGTTCATCCGTCAATAGCCCTATTAATTTGTTAAGTGAAAGTCGATTCAAAAACTTTAAAAAAAACTAACCAAAACTTATAATTATTTCTGATTTTTAACTCAACTATTTCAACTTTTATAATATTTAATCTATTGTTTTAACATAGGGTTCTGAAGATGGCTTTATATAGCTGGAAATGGCTAGTTAATCCTGATTGTTTTATTATTTATCTATTTTTTAATTAATAATTTCTTTGATTACAATTCTCGTCATTTTAAATGGATGAAAAAAGCTTTAAAAGAACATTTTTACTAGTGGGTAATAATGTTAATAGTAATAATAACATGAATGTGAAGTCAAGGCATTTTACGAGTTATAAATAAATATTCTAATTTACTCAAACTAACTTTGAACTAACTAAATCAACAATTCATATTATTTGCGACACTTTTTATTAATATCAATAACATAACATTAAAAATGTGGAATTGAGTGCGATTTACGTCTAGTCTTAAGTCAAGCCACGCCCCTCTTAGGCTGCTAGTCGACCTCTCTGTATTGCCGCATACTACCATTTAGAAATATGCCGCCCGGGGGCAAGGTATAAAAAATGCGCCCCCATCTTCCACTGTCATCCCAATTGGACCACTAAAACCGAGGAAACCGAAGGAGCCCAAACCATAATCGGGCCTCGGCGAGCCCCGCCCCAAGAAAATTTGGGAAATCGCTAGTGTGAAATAGTGCAAAAATACAATTTGTTAATTTTACTTGTTTTACATGTTCAAAAATGACTAAACTTTGGTGAAATTGTTGCCTTTCCTTTTGTTTTTGGCGCCCCCAAAGCCTGGCGCCCGTGGGCAGATGCTCCTCCCTGTCCCCTTTGCTACGCTACTGTGCACATGGGATGTACATGGAAGTTTGGAAGTTCTAAAATTCACCTACCTCATAACAATTTGAAATGAAAAAACGAGTTTTTTAACACAAACTTTAATTTAAAATACACTCGATTTAGAAATACGAAAGATGTTCAAATTAAATTTTTTTTAATTGAATCATGTATTGTCATCCAATATAAACCTATGCTAAAAGCTTCAACTTTCTAGCTAGTCAAAAAGCTGGTTAAATTTTACTTGCAAGATTTGTGTACAGAGAAAGCCACACACACACAGACACACACACACACATACAAACAGAGATTGTAATTTAAATAAAAGTTTGTAAAAAAGAGATTATGTAACCCCGCTAGTATATATATAAATGAATGTTTGTATGTATGTAATGTATGTATGTATGTATGTGTGTATGTATGTATGTATGTATGTATGTATGTATGTATGTATGTATGTATGTATGTATGTATGTATGTATGTATGTATGTATATATATATATGTTCTTTATGCACTGCTACACCATTCATCCGATCGTAATGACATTTTCACACAACCTTGAGAGTCAAGGGGAATCAAACATAGAAAAAAAAATTTGAAATTCGTCACAAAATGAGCGGAGCGGGTGAGCTAGCGGGAACTATATATATATATATATATATATATATATATATATATATATATATATATATATATATATATATATATATATATATATATATATATATATATATATATATATATATATATATATATATATATATATATATATATATATATTTACAGTATTTCGGCACTAAATGTTCATTTAAACATGCTCTGTTGAAATATACACGCCATTTAGAAGACACGGTTTTGTCAATTAAACGCTTAAAATATTTTAAGTGAGAGAAAACACTTTTACTAAATCTAAAATCAAACGTTTTATTAGCAACCAACTTGCAAGTTTCAGCCATTGCGGCCATCGTCACAATGTTTTCTCTCACTTAAAATATTTTAAGCGTTTAATTGACAAAACCGTGTCTTCTAAATGGCGTGTATATTTCAACAGAGCATGTTTAAATGAATATATATATATATATATATATATATATATATATATATATATATATATATATATATATATATATATATATATATATATATATATATATATTAGGGATGTCACGGGTACCCGAACCCGAACCCGAGTTCGGTACTACCCGGTCTTTTTCTGATACCCGAACTCGAACCCGAAAGTGTGAAAATTTGATACCCGAACCGGAACCCGAAAATGAGAAAACTTGATACCCGAACCCGAACTCAAACCCGAAAAATTGAAAATTTGAAAACTTGATACACGAACCCGAACCCGAAAATTTATAAGCCTAATACCCGAACTCGGAGTTGTGAACAAATACATCTTTATAAAAGCTGTGTCTTAGAGATTAATAAATTACAAGTTTTGTTGACGTAACATATTATACTAATCGCGAGCGTAGAAGTTTTGTATTATCACCTTTGCGTAACAAATAACACAAATACGTCATTTTATTAGTGATTGTCTAAACTAAACCACTAATCCGTTTGAGCCGCGAACGAACCAAAATAATTAAGCGTCCTTCGGTCGAAGAAATCGCGGATAGCATGACTCTAAACTTTTTACTTCAGTTATATAACCTTATATTTATTCATTCATATACTCAAAGTTTTTCTGATATAACAAAGACCCTTTGTTATAAAGATAATAATCTTGCATAATCCTAAACTTCAACTGGCAAAGTCTATAAATGATTTATGCGCCACAGTTATTTTATTGGCAAATGTGTAAGCTAGGACACTAATCCGCCTGATTACCCGACCGGACCGAGCCGCGAAAAAAATTAATAAATTACAATAATTTAAGAGGTAACATATTATACTAATCGCAAGCCATACAAGTTTTGTATTATCACCTTTGCGTAACAAATAACACAAATTGGTCATTTTATTGGTGAGTGTGTAAGCTAGACCACTAACCCGCCTGATTATCTGGCCGGACCGAGCCACGAACGAACTAAAATAATTAAGCCTCCTTCGGCCAAAGAAATCACATTATTTGGAAAGCTAAAAAAATAACTTGTTAGAGTTTATTCAATACGTGTAATGTCCAATGGATGAATTGATCGCTCTCGTTTGTATATGTATATACACTAGGTAAATTTAACATCAATCCAGGAATTTGAAATCATAAGCCAGTACCCGAACCCGGTTTTTGGAAAACTACAAACCCGAACCCGAAAACCTGAGTTTCACAAACCCGAACCCGAAAACTCCAAAAAGTACTACCCGTGACCTCCCTAATATATATATATATATATATATATATATATATATATATATATATATATATATATATATATATATATATATATATATATATATATATATATATATATATATATATATATATATATATATATATATATATATATATATATATATATATATATATATATATATATATATATATATATATATATATATATATATATATATATATATAGCGGGGTTACCCGGCGTTTCTCGCGGTTTTTTAGAGTTTCTTTTATCGTTTTTCTCTAGCTCCCGTTTAATTCCCCGTTTTCTCTCCCGCTCCCGGTCGCTTTCCCGTTCCCGCTTGCTCTCCCACTCCCGGTCGCTTTCCCGCTCCCGGTCACTTTCCCGATTCCGGTCGCTTTCCCGCCCCATCTATCTCTTAATAATTTGTAATAACGCGCAATCGGTCACATTATGCAAGACTGGGAAGCAAGTCATGGACTTCTTAATATTAAGAACTCCTTTTGCAAGTAATGCCTGTTACGCAATTGTAAACAGTGCTTCGAAAACTATGCAATGATCATGTATAGGCACTTTTGGCCCGGAAGGTTTTTTGGCCCCCTGAGCCGGGGGATCGGAGGAGGAGTCCAAGCCTTCTTAACTTTTTCCCCTTCTTAACTTTTCAGGCCAAAAGTTCCTATGTACGATCATCGAAGGTAATTGCGTTTGAAGGCTTCAAGCAAATTTTAGCAAATCTATTTTACGTTTTATGCGCTAAAATAAGTTATGAAAGAATGGAAAAGAAAAAATGAGCGCGAGCGGGAACGGAAATGGGAGAGCAAGCGGGAAGGAAACGGGAACAAGAGAGAAAAATGATAAAAAACCTCTGAAAACCCCGAGCAACGCCGGTAATTGTTATTGTTATTGTTGTTGTTGTTTTTGTTTTTGTTTTTGTTTTTGTTGTTGTTGTTGTTGTTGTTGTTGTCGTTGTCGTTGTCGTTGTCGTTGTCGTCGTTGTCATTGTCGTTGTCGTTGTCGTCGTCATCGTCGTCGTCGTCGTCGTCGTCATCATCATCATCATCATCATCATCAACATCATCATCGAACTGATTAACAATGCATTCCATCAAATTTTCGGATCGATTGGACAAAATTTAATAAAACAATTATTTGTGATATTTTCGTCGAACTATGCTAATGCTAATATGTTTGTTGTTTATGTAGTAAAAATATAAAAGTGTGTTTCTAAAAAACTTTGTTTTTGCTTCACTTGTTATGCACAGCAGGTGTTTTCATCAGCTCCGAGTTACAAGGATAACTCAAAATATGACCTACATTTTACAAATAGATAATTGTATTAGTAACATAAGTGTAAAAGTAAAAGTATGCAACAAAAAGACATTTATTTAATTCATCCGGCAAATTTTTCAATCTTCGTACGATTACATTTTCACTTAGTTCTTTGCATTTATATATTTTGTAAACATTCACCGGCTTACTCAAAAGTTTTATTCTGAAAATTAAGTTACCATTGTGAAAAATTATCCATAGTGAATTTTTCCACGATCATTGTCCACGATCAATTGTCTCACGATCAATTGTTTTGTCTGATGAATTATCTTCACGATGAATTGTGTTCACGTTGAATTCGGCGTAAACTACTCATTACAGTTGTTGCGCTGTAATACCTCGGTTATCAACAATATTCTATGGTTAGACCAACACGTCCAAAAAGCCAGTCAATAGTGTTATCCGCGGCATGAAGAAATCCGTAAATATTTTTATTTTTGTTTCAGATTTCATTTATTTAAAAAAATAATTAGTGCTGTAATTGAACTTTACCATTAAAAATCGGATTACCTTCTATTTATTTATTTTGCACAAACACCTTCTGTTTTCGCAATTGTAAGATGAATGTTTCCGATTATACATATATATATATATATATATATATATATATATATATATATATATATATATATATATATATATATATATGTATATATACATATATATACATATATTTAAATCTATGTAAGATTTAAATATATATATATATTAAATATATATATATATATATATATATATATATATATATATATATATATATATATATATATATATATATATATATATATATATATATATATATATATATATATATATATATATCATTTTTGGCTTGTCTACTTCCTCAACGATTATGGTCTACATTGATAGCACTGAAAAATTACAATAATTTGAATTTGTTATCTATTATTTGATCAATTTCAGTTTCAAAACATACGATGAAAAGTTTACTTACAGATACGAATAACGACAATTCGATGGATGTCGGTCAAACATTACTGCAGTCATCTCCAAAAGAGGCACAAGAAAACATCTCACAAATCTTAGCATTAAATGAAATCAAGAAGCTCTTGACTAATTATTATGCTAATTCGGAGAAAATCGTCACTTTACCTGAACCCCAAACGGTGCTCCATGATAATGGATTGCTTCACGATTGGATATTAAACAAAATGGCTTCTTGTGTTAGTGATGCAGACAACAGTTGTCTTTTAGTGGAGTATATTCAGTGTTTTCAAAACCTTCCTGCCTGGACAAATTATTTATTACTCCAACATGCTCCAAATTGCTCTCAACCTAAATGCATCGTTTGCTCTTTGGCTCGTCTCGCAGTCTCATGTTTTCAGTCAACGAAAAATCGTACACTTAAAGTTTTAGAAGCACTTATGGATTCCAGCCCCGATGACAACAAAAACATCACAAATGTTTATTTGAACTTTATTAATCAACTGCAAAAATGCCTAACTACTGATCTTGGTCATACAGCTGACATATATACTCAAATGACAACAGTCGTTGGCCAAATTTTTGGGGGGTTTTTCATGGAAATGGTAATTTGCCACCGCTGCCAAAATCATTCAACTTCCTTTACACCGTTTTGGTCTATCACCGCAGCAGTTAAAGAAGACACAGACTTGAATTCAGTTATTGAAAAATTATACATACCGGATAATGACGATGAAACAAAAATGCATGATTGCATAAAATGTAACGCTAAATGTGAAGCTACGAGATGCTTGGAAATCCATAAAACACCACACGTTCTAGTTTTCCATTTCAAACACAGTGAAAAAAATGCAAGTTTGAGTTTTGAAGAACAGCTCAAGTTGGAGTTTTCTGTTAATCAGTCTACAAACGATAAAAACGTGAAATACTACCTGAACAGTGTTTTGGCACAAAATAATGGCAAAGAAAATTCGGGACGTTATACCACCTACGTTTCTGAACCCAAACATTCACAAGACAATCGCTTATGGTTTTGTATGGATGATGGTTCATTGACTCCCGTTGACTGGAGTGTTGTTAAAAATTGTAAAGCTTACGCGTTATTTTACTCAAAGTCGTCATTGACGGAAACTCTGAGTGATGAAGATTTCTCAATATCGAAGGATGATGCCGAGCAAATTATAGCTTCTTGGTACGATAACTCTGAAGAAAACGCTGATAGTGATGAGGAAAGACTGTCTTTGTCTGATGACTCTTTCTCATTAATTGAAACTCCTACTGATGTCTGCTTTTCCCCGTTAAAAAAAACAATTTTAAGTAGTATTGAAGATTTTACAGGAGCAAACAAAACAACTGAAGACAGTTGTTTCGACGTTTTGACTGAAGACATGAACAAATTAAAAATAACAGAAGAACCGGAACTGAAGTCCTTACATAAAGAATATGAAAAAACTAAAAAAAATGATTATGGAAGAGTTTTAAACGGGTTGAATACTCAGGCAGAATCGTTATTTCACTCAACGTTTGCAGCAGGTCAGACATGTAAATTCAGAAAAGAGGCGAACATACGTCAAAAACATCCGAAATTTGAAAGGCGAAGAGAAAACATGTTTAAATTGAGGTTTGAACATCAAGGTTGGACATCAAATATCAAACACAAGAAACCATTTGATGAAACAATAGAAAAAATAGAAACAACCGCACAGATGTCATGGGATGATTTCAAAGAAATATTACAAATATGTTATCTTGATCAAGAATCTAGTTTTAATACTCTGCCAGAACCATCATTTGTTTTTCATAATCTTCCTATACTTCAAGGTTGGATATGGAAGAAGACTGCCTGCGGTCTCAAAAACTTAGGCAACACCTGTTTTTTGGCCAGCCTCATTCAGTGTCTTCAACATCTAAATGTTTGGATAAACTTCCTCTTCTTTCAGCATGCTCCAAACTGCACTCAGCTAAAAAACCATTGCACTATCTGCATTTTGGCTCGTCTCGCAGCAAAATGCTACACCTCAACATCACCAATTGCACCTGGTAAACTTGTATCGACTCTCAGTAATATTGGTAAGCAATTTTCTACTAGCCGACAAGAAGACGCGCATGAATTATTTCTCTGTCTTATAAGCAAAATGCAAGAAAACCTTACATTGAATTTAAAAAATTTAGACACTCACACTGAGATGACAACGGCAGTGGGACAGCTATTTGGTGGATATTTTTCCGAAACAGTAATGTGCAATAATTGTCAAAAACTGGTCAATTCGTTTGATCCATTTTTTTGTGTTAGCTTAGACATAGCAAAAAACATTAATATGTGTTTGGAGCAGTTTGTAACGCCTTTTACCCCTAATGGAGAAAGCGGTTGCAAAATGTGTAAAACTGAAACAACCGCCACAAAATGTTTTGCGTTTCATAAATTACCAAACGTGTTGGTATTACATTTGAAACGGTATAGAAATCAAAATGGACGACTGACTAAAAATTGTAGACATGTTGATTTTGAAATTCATTTAGATTTAAAAAATTACTTGAACCTGTCATCAATTGAAACTAATTGTCACTACGAGCTAAACAGTGTATTGGTTCATCATGGCAACAATATGACTTTTGGACACTACACTGCCTATGTTTCCACACCATCTGATTCAACAAATGAACGTTCTTGGTTTTGTATGGACGATTCTTCGGTTACTTCTGCAAAATGGAGTGACGTTAAAACAAGCGAGGCGTACATGCTTTTTTATACAAGAAAGATTGCTGAAACTGAAATAGACACAAACAGTTTGAACTATGAAGGAATGCCAATTCCTGCTGATGCAGAAAAAATATTACTGACCTTATCTGAAGAGTACGATGGAGAAGCCACTGACAATGACAAGCCTTTATCTGAAGATTTACAAAGAAAGTCTTTCCAAAAACCAGTTGTAAAGGAATTTTCACCATCGTCACCAACCGACGAAGATGATTTTTTTTCTTTTTATTTGGATACCGATCGAAAACCAAACGTAAAAAATTTTTTTCCATCACCACCAACCGATCCTGAAGATTTCAATCCTTGTTTTGCATCTGATATGCGCATTGGATCGCCAGCCCTGACCGATGACAATGATGTTGAAACCATATCTGGAAATAGTTCTTTAGAATTTATCGACGCGGAAGAGAATTATGAAGATAGGTCAATTTTTGATGAAACATTAATGACCATGCTTGCAAAACATGTGGAAAAAATAAGTGACAATGACAAGCCTTCATTTGAAGATTTACAAAAAAAAATCTGGCAAAAACCAGATAAATAGAATGTTCCTCCATCGACATCAACCGGTTTTGGATTGAAACACCATTCTATTGAAGCAAAATTTTAAATTGTTAATACAAGTAGATGTTTTTTATTAATTAAATAGTTTTTTTTGCATTAATAAATTTTTGTAACTTAAGTGAAATTCAACGTTGAATGTTAAATCTTAACACGAGTGTTCTTATACAATTCTATTGTACTTCACTGTGCGCCTGCGTGTTTGTATTTCAAGCGATAGAAACGGGAAAACGAGTGGGAGCGAAAGAGAAAGAGAAAAACGATAGAAAAATTTCTAAATACCCGGGTAACCCCGTGAATTTTTTAATAATAAGCAGAAAGTAAAAATATAAAGTTAATTTTGCCACAGATGTGCTTGATACACAAGCAAATTTGATCACCCATAACTGCTAACAAAGCATGCTGAACTTTGCTGATCAATTTCCGGTATTTCTTGACACCAACTTCGTGAACTTCAGCTGCTCCTTGCAGGAGTGCTACTTTTTGTTTTTGGCTGTTTTTTTCGAGACCTTCTATAGGCAGCCCTGAAGGTCTCGAAAAAGACAGCCAAAAACAAAAAGTAGGATGATGCAGTGGCGTAGCGTGGGTTTTAGCCTCCCGGGGGAAGGCAAGCCAAATTGCCGCTCCTATTTAAATGTTTAAAAAATAAATTAAATTTTCTTCAGAATATGTCAATGACGAGGGTCAAAAAAATCGAATCAATATTTTTTATCCAATAAATTTGATGGCTTGGGGGGAATGAAATCTAGTCAACTTTTCTTCCTAAAAAGTTGATGACCAGAATATAAAACTTAAATTTCAGTTTCTCAAGCTTGCTGTTCTCAAAAACCTTTGGTTATTTTTCACGTTAGGAAGGATGAATTAGTTTTGTTAATTCCATAAAACCAAAACTAACTTATGTTTATTAACCTTCTGGCTTTGCAAGCTAAATGGCTCTCTATCTTTTAACAAGTTTCAAATTAAACAATAGAAACGGATTTAAAATAGGTATTGAAGACAAATGCGAAAAATTTAAAGTTTGTATTACACAAATATTTATCATTAAATTTTGAGCAGTTTCTAAGGAATGAGCGGAAAATGTTAAAAGAGCTCATAAAATTATTCTAAATCCCTCTCTTCATCTTCCTTTTTTTCTTTCTTTTCAGATTTATATTTTCTTTTCTTTCTCTTTTTTGTTTATTTTATGAATTACATGAATCATAACCTTAATAAAATGACACTAAATATGATTTTTCATAGACCGAAATTTTTAATCATCAGAGACTGAGTTGCTGATTAAGTAGTCGAACTATGCGTGACATTGAAACAACACACATTCTGAGTAATCAATTGGGTTGATAATAACTGTTTTAAATAAATGAACGTTTTGATGTATTCAATCATCCTCTTCCATATTCAACCACCAAGCAATGTTTTTATTTTCCTATATAAATCACCCCCAGTCCACCTCATTACCTATAATTTCACCATCACTTCAACCCCGATTCAATTCGGAGTGTTTATTTTTCAAATGAGATTCTCCTCCTCTCTCTGATGCCCCAATAAAAAGTTCAATCAACTGGGTGAGCTGCAATTTCACCCGACCAAACTAGTACTTAATTGAACTCATAGAATTTGTCACCTAAAGTTTAAATTTTTGAAAAAAGTATTTTAAAGGATACAATTAAGTGTACAATGAAACATATAATGAGAAACACTATGAAACATACAATAACATATACAATGAAACATGCAATGAAGAATACAGTGAAATGTACAATGAAGAAAACAACTTATAGACAATTTGAATTTACATTTGTCGTTTTTGAAAATAAAATGTGTTTTATTTCCAGTTTTAAAATGTTTACAGCTCTTTAAATATTAAAAAATAATTAATCCTTTTAAAAAATTTAAATTCGTTAAAAAATTTATAATATTTCCACAAACACGGTAATTCAATTAAGCTGTTAAATTCTTGTTCGGTTGAGGAAAAAGCTTGTTTTTCTCTTTTAAACCAAATTAATATATTTTTCTTCTAAAATAAAATTAAACGTCAAAAGTTTTTTCTAGAACTTTCTCGCAAGTCGCAGTTGTTGATTCTTTTCATTAATATTCATGTTCGCTCATTAATGAACATTTTACTTCTGCTATTTTTATTTAATTAAAAATTTAGTCTTAAATTATTTTATTTTTCTAAGAGATATTTCTTCAACTCATTTTTTCAACAAGAAGCTTGTACCTTTGAACTCTTAAAGGGGTGGGGTTAATACAATGTTAAGATACTAAACAAGTAAAGACAGCCAAAGATTTTCAATAAAAATATTACCAGAAACATATTTATGAGAATATTTTCCAAGTCAAACAAAACTAGTCTAACAAAATAATTAAATATCATAATTTAAACCAAATTAAGAATAAAAAACAAGAAATAAAAACAAAATGCTTTCTTTTCCATGAATTACACTAGTTGTTCTAACAATGTCAATTTCATATTAGCTCCAATGCTAATGATTACATGGGAATAATATATTTTTATTAATAACAATATCGTAACGCGCACTCTGTCGTGTCTGGAAAGGTCATAAAAAGAATGTTGATCTATCAATCAGAAAAACTGTTAATGCTACAGAAGTAAAAATTAGTATTTAGTTTCTACTCCAAAAATAATGAAATACGTGTTTTAGCATTTTTTGAAAATTTGGTTTCCAGGATCTCAAATGTGGGGTGGAAATAAGGGTTATTTGATTTCAAAATACCTGCTACTCACAAACTGTAAGTGCTACAAATGTAAAA
>OZ022242.1:18296976-18396976 GCA_963978895.1 Erpobdella octoculata
CTGTGCAATAACAACTAAAATATTATTTTTTAATTGTATTCATTACTTACCGTGTGTAGTACATATCGTTAGTAAGGGATATTATGTGCCGTATTTTTTGCATATAACACTCGTACGCATATAACGCGCCCCGCAGATAACGCGCATTTGTATAAAAATTTGGTACGACGGATATATATATATATATATATATATATAGAATAGGTATATCGGAGATGGGCAAGTTTTGAGTGAGATGCCAAGATGGCCTCCCGAAAACGATTTAGAGTCTTTTTTGTTACATAAATATTAATTATTCATGTTAATCGGCAATAACTTTACCGATATAAACCGATAAAGAAATGGGAAGATTTTAAATTTAATACAGCATTTGGCAATAATAATAATTAAAAGATGGGCTGATTTTGAAATTTGTTCACAGCTAGCTTAAAATTTTTACTGCAACATTTGGCAATATATTATTTGTTTGATTTGCTAAAAATGCTATGAAAAATTCCTATTTAAAAAGGTCGCTGCTATTGCCCCGGCGGTTAGCCGTAGAAATAATCGGTAAAATTGCTACTGAGGCTACTGAGGCGACAGTCTCGCCGTATGTCTGCCTAAAATTAAACCCTGACCCTAACCCTATCCCTACCCCTAACCCTTTAAAAAATATCTACATCTTTACCAATTGATCGAAGAATCAATTGTTTTGGCAAAACCGCCGGCTCAGTAGCAATTTTACCACTTATTGCCCCAGCTACCGGCGCCTACTGCCTTGGTAATAGTTATAACGTTTAAAAACGAGTTTACTGTATTGTACAAGTATCTTATATTTGTTTGATTTACCAGAAAAGCTATAAAAAATTCCAATTTCAAAACTTGTTACAAGTATCTACAAAAATGGAAGAAAGTTAGAAGAAAGCTCAACATCTTTAAAATCTACAGAGAAAAAAAGTATAAAATATTTAGATTAAATTTACATCTATCTATGACTATAAGTACATCTTTTTATAACAAAAAAGTTAAAACAATTTTAAACTTTAAATTATGAGTACATGTACTTAAAAAAACAAAATCAACATCAAAAATCTGTGTTATATGTATCAAAGCCTAAAATCTTAAGATTGTATATACATCTGCTCAAAATTAAATTCGGTTTTAAATATTCCTAAACTTTCTTTTCCCAGTCTATCAAATAATAAAACTAAAAAATCAGAGATTTTTCAGATCAACAAAAAAACCTAGAGAAAACAGCAACACAAATTTAGAAGGAAATTCTGAATTAATTTCTGCAAGTCCTTTTTCTGATCACACTTATTCAAATAATGAAATGGTTTCATTGCTGAATTTTGAACATTCCTATACTTTGCTTTGATTTTTTTAAGTAGATGTGCATATTTTCTAAAGATTTTAGACATTTTTTCACTTTTTTCTCTGTAGATTTTCAAGATCTTAAGCTTTGTTCTGACTTTTTTCAGTTTTCTGCAGATACTTGTACAAGTTTTGAAATTGGATTTTTTTTATAGCTCTGGCAAATCAAACAGATATTGCCAAATGTTGCAGTACACATTTTAAGCTAGCTGAGAACCGTAAATTGAGTAGAACAAATTTCAAAATCAGCCCATATTTTAATTATTATTATTGCCAAATGCTGTATTAAATTTAAAATTTCCCCATTTCTTTATCGGTTTATATCAGTAAAGTTATTGCCGATTAATATAAATAATGAATATTCATGGAACCAAAAAACTCTAAATCGTTTTCTGAGTTCTTTGGTCTGCCTCCTAGGCTGCCTAGCTAAAAGCCATCTTAAACTACAGGCTTGCTGATATACCTATTCTATATATATCGTACAACGCGCACACGCATATAACAAGTTTTGTAGAGGTGGGGAGTTTCAATTCTGTTCACTGAATTGATTTATTTGATTTGGTTCATCTCGAAGGTTTGTTAAGTTAACTTTTGTTGAGCCAAGTTTATGCTATAGAGGTGTCTATTGTCATTGACAAAAATTAATTCAAGTAAGTTTGATCCTTATTGATCTAAGGATTGTACCTGAAGCTTGTGGATCATCATTGCAAAAGCTACAATCACTGGAAATTGACGACGCTATTTATGGTAAAAGCAATTATCTAAAAAATTATTTCCGGTCGCTTTCCCGTTCCCGGTCGCTTTCCCGTTCCCGGTCGCTTTCCCGTTCCCGGTCGCTTTCCCGTTCCCGGTCGCTTTCCCGTTTCCGATCGCTTTCCCGTTCCCGGTCGCTTTCCCGTTTCCGCTCACGCTTGCTCTCCCGTTCCCGGTCATGCTTGCTCTCCCATTCCCGGTCATGCTTGCTCTCCCATTCCCGGTCACGGTTGCTCTCCCGTTCCCGTTCACGCTCATTTTCTCTTTTCCATTCTTTCATAACTTCTGTTAGCCTATAAAACGTAAAATAGATTTGCTAAGACTATATTTATATATATGAATGTTTGTGGGTTAGTTTGTCTATTATAGAAACGGGAAAGCGACCCGGAACGGACAGCGAGCGGGAACGGAAAAGCAAGCGTGAGCGGGAATGGGAGACCAAACGTGAGCGGGAACGGGACAGCGACCGGGAACGGGAAAACGACAGGGAGCGGGAAAGCGACCGGGAGCGGGAAAGCGACCTGGAGCGGAAAAGCGACCGGCAACGGGAAAACGACCGAAAACGCGAAAGCGAACAGGAGTGGGAAAGCAGGTGGGAAAGGAAACGGGAGAGAAAGAGACAAACATTAGAAAAACCTCTAAAAAACCCGGGCAACGCCGGGTATCTCCGCTAGTACATACCTAAACACACACACAGACACACATACATGCACATACACATACATACATACACACATACATATATATATATAGTTCCCGCTCGCTCAGCCGCTCCGCTCCGCTCGTTTTGTGACGGATTTCAAAATTTTTTTCTCTATATTTGATTCCCCTTGACTCTCAAGGTTGTGTGAAAATTTCATTACGATCGGATGAATGGTGTAGCAATGCATAAAGAACATGAATATATATATACATATATACATACAAACATTCATTTTTATATATTTAGATTTATATATATATATATATATATATATATATATATATATATATATATATCTATATATATATATATATATATATATCTATATATATATATATATATATATATATATATATATATATATATATATATATATATATATATATATATATATATATATATATATATAGCCTTTGACCTAAATAGAATTTGACCTTTTAAGAATAAATAGGAAATCACTGCCTTGAAGTCGTCCTCTTTTCTTCGGAAAGCTTATATAATATGGCGCTGATGACTTCAAAATCACTTGCTAACGCCTGGTTCGTCCCATCACAGTAGACAAACATTTGAAACTTATTCTATTCTATCTGTAAGTAACATTTTCTGTCAGAACTCATAATTATTAAAAAACTTGGAGAAACCAAAATTAAAATCAGGATTATCCGCTTCTTAAAGAACCCGAAACATTTTTCATTGACTGGCATCTTTTTAATGGCTTATTATCTTTTGAAACTTCTGATCATATGTAATAAAAAGCTTTTCAATGTTTGATGTAGAACAGTAAATGCATGCTTTTTCGTCACATTTATCGACTGTAATCGAGAAGACAGGCTTAGAAAGAATTTAAATCTGTATAGTACACTTACATAGTCAGTACAATCAATTACGTCACCCACTTCTAAAAGATCTTCGCTGACCTTACATCGGCAACGCATTAAGTATACGATAGCTAGGGTACTTAAAAATAATAGGTAAGTTTGTGTGTGTGTCTGTCTGTCTGTGTGTTTGTGTGTGTGTGGTCTTTGATTTTGCCAAAAAGTACACCATTCAAGTCGTCGTCATCACCATTAACAGCATCGTCAAAAGCATAATAACAATAATAAGCATCATCACTATCATCATCTTCGTTATCATCATCATCATCACTATCATCATCATCACTATCAGCATCATCACTATCTCCATCATCACTATCATCATCATCACTATCATCATCATCACTATCAGCATCATCACTATCACCACCATCATTGGCACCATCACCAACACCATCATTACCAGCATCACAATCACATCCTTTATAATCTTTTTTATGGAACCTTCCAATCAGATGTTAAATTGGAGTTAAATAATTTAAAGCAGAAAACTGTGCCGAAAAATCATTGAGTCTGTTTATGGCGTAAAGCATTCCATGCACCTTGTTGTTCTATATGTTGAATTAAAATTAACAAGCTGGTTTTTTAGTCAACCATGTTTACGAAAAATATAAAGTTTACAAAAAAGAAAATAGATCACATAAAGAAGACAAACAAATGCTCTTAAACCTCTATTATATTCCATATAATGAGCTTCATGATGTACAACCTCATTACTTTAAAAACACATTCACGTAAACACTGACTCCAGCACACATTCACTTATACACCAACTCGCAAACTCAATCAAACTCACACATCCTCACAAATTCTGAAGCGTACATAAACTCTTTTAAGCTAAGTATAGAATGACGATATTTATATTTACTAAGAAACATACGCAAATACAGAGAATACATACATACATACATACATACATATATACATACATACATACATACATACATACATACATACATACATACATACATACATACATACATACATACATACATACATACATACATACATACATACATACATACATACATACATACATACATACATACATACATACATACATACATACATACATACATACATACATACATACATACATACATACATACATACATACATTCATACATACATACATACATACATACATACATACATACATACATACATACATACATACATACATACATACATACATACATACATACATACATACATACATACATACATACATACATACATACATACATACATACATACATACATACATACATACATACATACATACATACGCACGAAGCACGCACGAATACAACTAAAAAGTATAAGTAGTCAGCTAGCGGTGAACAGCAACGTGACCGGATGCGACTATCTTTTCCCTCCGATTTCCTGAGCCGAGTGCGCGCAAATGTCTAAAGATAGTGCTGCCATAGTAACACTTTTGTTGTTTAAAAAGATAGGATTGCGCATCACTAAAAAAAATATGTTTTAATCATCCTAAACAAAATCATTCTGGCTTTTAACTCTGATTTTTTCTTGAAAGTTTATTGAATTATTCACCTAACAATTAAAGGATAAAACTTAAAAACTGAAACGAAACATTAATAAATTGAACACAATAATTAATAAACAACTAAAAAACTTTTTTTTACCTTGTGCTGGTCGATGGCGGTCAAAGTAGGTTTTTCATTAATTGATTTTTAATTATTATTAACACGTGCAAAGTGTCTGTGCTGGTTCCGTTTGTGTCCATTTTTGTGTTTCATCAAGCATATCGCTTCGGTTTTTAAATCCTATTTGTATTAACTTCATCTGTTTACTTGCTAGCTTGAGTTATACGTTGGGACTTTATACCACTTACAAAAACCAACTTATCGTTATCCGATCCAGTTAAAATTTGGTGAGTTTATTTGTCTTTTTAAGATTTTCCAGTCAATTAAATTTTCAAATTGATTGGATTAAATTTGAGTGATTTATAGAATAAAATCAATTAAAATTTGAAAAAAACTTGTTAAAAAATGGCAAATTTTAGGTAGAGAAATGAACCATAGATTTTTAGTCTATTTAAAAAACGAAATTTAATTTTTCAATTTATAAA
Source organism: Erpobdella octoculata (assembly GCA_963978895.1). NCBI lineage: Eukaryota > Metazoa > Annelida > Clitellata > Hirudinida > Erpobdellidae > Erpobdella > Erpobdella octoculata. The sequence goes on from OZ022242.1 coordinate 18,302,756, forward strand.
TTTATAAAAAAATTTGTTTATTCTGTATTCAGAAGAATGTGGTCAATGTTTTCACATTTATAGTTTTACATACTTAATATCATGAAAAAATGTTTTGCAAATAATTTTTAGATGCCGATTTAAAAAATTATAGATGATTTTTAAAAACGAAGGTTTTACGGTTCACTTGTTAAGTCTCTTATATTAACCGTGTTTACCTGCTTGCTTGCTTGAGCCATAATTTGAGACCCTTTATATTTTTTTTAAAAATGTAGGGAAACGAACTATAAATTTTTAGTTTATTAATTTTTAGTTTACTTAAAAAAATTATATTTTATAGACCTACAGACCTACACTCATTCAAAAAAATTGCAAAGAGTCGGCGAATTACAAAATTAGAAAAAAAAAATTTGTTTAAAGATGTTTTTTTACATTTGTTGAAGTAGATTAAATCGATGTACTATTTCTTAAGTAAACAATATGCGTTGTTACCCATCATGAATATTGCAAATTTATTAATTTATAAAATAAAAATTATTCAACTTTATTGATTGTGTGCTTCGCTTTTCTGTTATTTGGATATAAAGTTTAAAACATCATTATCATGACCAGGTTTGTAGAAATTAAGATGCTTTTTCACATCTGTAAATGCAAGTCATTCAAAAATATTTTTTCATTTTTTAAATTTTTCATGTTAACTTCACCGCCGGTCGTCTTTGCATGCTTGATTGTTTGCTTGCATGCTTGATTGTTTTCAAACCTTGAAAGTGAAATGTAACAAATTTCCCGTCATCCAATCGAGCTGAAAATTGAAATATAAGCTAAGTCTTCATGACAATTCACTTTATCAATTTTGAAAATTTTTGCAAAATAATACCTATGTTTAAAAACAACAATAAATCAAAGAAAATTGAATAATTAGTTACATTTGAAAATAAAAAAAAGTGCCGTTTAAAAAAACCCATTTGCATTAAACTAAAAGTAGAAAAATCTTGAAAAATAAGGGATTTGTGAAAAGAACTTCGTTTTTTAGGGTTTGTTTGTTTATTCATTTTTTTAAATTTTCTTCTTGCCTTGTTGAACATCCAAATTCACAACATATATAACTTCTGGTGCATGTGGGCAGTAGGGAATCCAGGAGGGGGCCGGGGGGCATGGCCCCTGCAGTGAATTCAAAAATTTACTTTTTGAAATACTAAAATGTATGTATGTATGTATGTATGTATGTATGTATGTATGTATGTATGAATTTTCCAAGAGTACACGAACTCGTGGCCACTCTCTTTGTTGAGAATGTATTAATCCGCCACTTCCTGCCGCTTGTGTGAAACTTTACTCTTATCGCCCACCTTGTTTACATTCTGTATTTAAGATTATAATAATAACAAATTTCAAGTATCTTCAACCAATACAAACCTAAGAAAGTAGACAAAAAATTTAAAGATTCACTGTCCTACTTGAATACCCAGGGGTGTGAGAATACTACTTTCACCATTTGAAGTTGGAGCGTTTATAGACAAATATAATGATGTCAAGGGATAGCTTCACAGGCTCAACCCATGAAACAAGGTTCATAAAACTTGCAAGAATTAATATACAAGTTGCATGAGTAAGCCTAAGATGTGGTCGTAATTTGCGACCTAATAAAGAAAATGTATTAAAAAGACGTAAAATAATTTAAACACAACGTTATGCATAAAAATATTCACGACGCTAGGGACACATTTGTATTTTTTTAAAACGGTGCGCAAAGTCTACTAGAAATTTAGAAATATGTTATCAATTAGATTACAGACTCACCATTTTAAAGTAAGCCTATTTTACAGAAATTGCAACTTTAGGGTGTTAGCCTACAACCAAAGATGATCATTTTAGGACGGGACTAGTCCAAAAATTGGTCTAGCCATCCTCACTCACTCACTCACTCACTCACTCACTCACTCACTCACTCACTCACTCACTCACTCACTTACTCACTCACTCACTCACTCACTCACTCACTCACTCACTCACTCACTCACTCACTCACTCACTCACTCACTCACTCACTCACTCACTCACTCACTCACTCACTCACTCACTCACTCACTCACTCACTCACTCACTCACTCACTCACTCACTCACTCACTCACTCACTCACTCACTCACTCACTCACTCACTCACTCACTCACTCACTCACTCACTCACTCACTCACTCACTCACTCACTCACTCACTCACTCACTCACTCACTCACTCACTCACTCACTCACTCACTCACTCACTCACTCACTCACTCACTCACTCACTCACTCACTCACTCACTCACTCACTCACTCACTCACTCACTCACTCACTCACTCACTCACTCACTCACTCACTCACTCACTCACTCACTCACTCACTCACTCACTCACTCACTCACTCACTCACTCACTCACTCACTCACTCACTCACTCACTCACTCACTCACTCACTCACTCACTCACTCACTCACTCACTCACTCACTCACTCACTCACTCACTCACTCACTCACTCACTCACTCACTCACTCACTCACTCACTCACTCACTCACTCACTCACTCACTCACTCACTCACTCACTCACTCACCCACGGATTGTGCTGTATATCTCTTAAGTCATTGTCTTTGTTTGGCTTGGTCAGATTCAGTCTGATAATTTAGAGTTTTGTTTTGGATAGTTTCAAAATATTAAATATACCTACGACTACCTCTTTTTCGTTCGTCAGCTTCTTGGAAAAAGGTTTACAGATGGGAATTTTTAGGGGCACATTTCTTACACATCGTCCTCTTGGCACTAAAAATCTTAGCTACGTCGCTGCGTTATTCCATTTTACCATTATTATTTGGTAGCTCTCAGTCGCTTATTGATTTTTAGAAAAGTTTAAACAAACGCACATGGCATAATTTTGCAGTTATATTTGTAGTGAATATTGTGAATATTGAGGAGTAGCCCGAATTTAAAGTATTCAGGCTAGAATCGTAAGTTCTCTGAACACCGAATTAGTTGAAGACAACTCCATCTGAAAAAAGGAAATTTACGCAGAGTACCATCACTGATATAAAAGCCAGCGACAAATTTACTAAAATTTACTTGTATTTATTTTCTCCAACGAAAATTATGAACGACGCCAAGGATGACATTTGAGATCATGATCGTTATGATGACCTTTACTGTCAACCACCATACCACTACCACCGTCACCACCATCACCATCATCATCATCATCATCATCATCATCATCATCATCATCATCATCATCATCATCATCATCATCATCATCATCATCATCATCATCATCATCATCATCATCATCATCATCAACATCGTCATCGTCATCGTCATCGTCATCGTCATCGTCATCATCGTCATCATCGTCATCATCGGCATCATCGTCATCATCGTCATCATCGTCATCATCGTCATCGTCATCGTCATCGTCATCGTCATCATCATCATCATCGTCATCGTCATCATCATCGTCATCGTCATCATCGTCATCATCATCGTCATCGTCATCATCATCGTCATCGTCATCGTTGTTGTCGTGGTCGTGTCGTTGTCATAATAATAATATTAATAATTATTATTGTAATTGTTATCATAACAGTAACCACATCATTTAAACTTTTGAACTAAACCCCTTCCATCATTTCATTTTATACGAGACGCAACTCTTTTCATCGATTCACACACACACAAACACATGCACATCCATTTCTTTTCGTTCTTCAACATTCGGTCACCGAGGTGATTGATTATTCCAGTGTGATTGATCGTTCTGGATGATTGATTTCTTTTTATTTTGCTTATTTTTCAATCATTCGACAATCGCTATTGAATTAATCTCAGGCATTGTCTGAGAAATATCCAAGTCATTGGCGTTGCGTCCATTTGATTATCATTTTTGTTTTTAATTTAATCAAAAAATGTGTCACATTAATCACCAGCATCACTAACATCGCTATCACAATCATTATATTTAGAGCCTTGCTCGATTCCGCCGGGCTTTTATATTAAAATGATCAAAACGTACTGGGCTGAGGCGAGGCTATTGTACCGAGCTTTGAATTTTTGTGCCTGTAAAAACAAATCAGGCCATGTCGGATCTGTAATTGTGTGCCAATGAAACGATCATACTCGTGCCGGGTCGATTTGGTGACGGAAAGGCCTAAAAAGTTGTCTTGTGCAGTGCTATAACTCCCATCATCATCGTCATCGTCTTTTTTTCGTCGTCATCATTGTCATAGTTATTCTCTTGTTCACCATCATCTTTATCGCCTCAATCGTGTTCTGAAAATGTTCCCATTGGCATAGGCTTCGATTCTGTTTTGTATGACTGCGTTTAATTGGAGATTTTCGACTTTTTTTATCTTTTTCCTTCACTTTCATTTTTTCTCCCAGTTTTTCACTATCTCTCCTTCTTTTTCTATTTTTCTCTTTTTTTCTCATTCTATCTATTTTTCTCACTATCTCTACCTATTACTCATGAAAGCAAATCCCGCATCTAAATGCTTGGTCATGTCAGTCGTGTGTCGTATGGTGTAAAAGACTATAAACTATAATAAAAAAAAAAAAAAAAGTCGTGTGTCGTCAAGATTACCTTTCACAATTAATAAAGCTACATTTCACGTGCTCTCCTTTTCTCTCTCCTCCTAATTTGTTCTCTCTAACTCTTTTTCTCTCTATCTCATTCACCATTACTTTTCAACTTGTGTTAATAACTATTTGCAAACAAAGATTTCTTTTTTAAATGCTGATTTTTTATTCTATCGATCAATCTAATCCTTGGCAAAGCTTTTATGACCACAAAGACTGGTAGGTATAAATGAATGACTGCGCAAAATGATTTTAGGGAACAGATTCAAATTAAACTCCTCCGAAACGGCTATACCAACTACTTAAAAAAATGTGTGTACCTATCCTCAGACCTACCCAACAAACGTACACAAAAAATTTCATGTTCATCGTTTTTCTCCTCTTTCTCTTAGAGGCGCTGGTGGCAGAGCGGTAGAGCGCTCGCCTGTCGATCATTAGGTTGGCAGTTCAAGCCTCACCGGCGTCACCAGCGTAACTCCCTTAAGCAAGGAGTTCACTCGCATTGCTAAAGGGGTAGGCGCCTATAAATGGCTGCCTCTGCAAAGAATCCTTCAGTGGCTTTGAAGTCCTTTAGGATTTACGCCACTCTAAATATTGTCAAACATTTCTTGTTCTCTTTCTTTCTCTTTCTTTCTCTCTTTCTCTACCGTACACATAATATCATAAACAGCATTCCAGTCAGTTGAGAAACAGGTGACAAGAAGTACATTTTTATAAACATGATTATTAAAAATTATAGCATGAAAAATTTACCAAACTAGTTTAAAAAATAAGATGAAGAGATGACAGTGGTCCTTCACTGTAAAACAAGGTCAAACAATGACATCGTTAAAAACAGTCCTGGAAAAACTAGTAAAAATTGAATTAGAGAATTTATGCAAAATCTCGTTCGCAGAAAAACTTCAACAACAAAAACAAAAATAACAACTACAATAACATCAACAACACTAACAACAATTCAACAACAACTCCACACGGCTGGCATTAAAATATTACGAACAAGCTCCTCATGTCGAAGTGAATTAAATTTAACGGAGAACATTTCTTCTCAGCTTCTTTAAGAAATTCACATTTCATTTTCGCGATAAAATTTTATTTCACGAAACAACGTCCTTGCTTTATTTTTTCATTTTTAAAGAATTTCTTTGTTGCTAATGGGTTTGAGGAAATTCATTATTTCCGAAAAAGTGGTTTATGTCCGGTGAATATTATTTTTTAAGTAGTTGCAGAAGATTGAGCGTTTGCATTGAGTTGATTTTAGTTCAATGTTTTTTAGCCGTCACCAAAAATTCTCAATTTCTTTAAGGCTGGAAAAGAGCAAAAAGCGGATTAACTTTTCCACCAAAGGTTAGATGAACAGGAATGAGTTTTTTCCAAACTGTACGAAACGTTTGAAAACAAAAGAGCCAAAACATTTGCAGGAATTTAAATTGCTAGATTTATGACAACATTTGCAGGAATTTATATTACTGGTTTTATGACAACATTTGCAGGAGTTTACATTACTAGTTTTATGACATTTCACTGTTTATTTTTCAAAGTAGTGCTGCCTTACAAGTAATTTAACAACGTTTTGTTACTGAAAGCTTTATTGAGTAACAAAAGCACAGTCAACAGAAACATTTTGTAAAAAATCGCGAACTACATCTTTCAAACAAGTGAAGTAAAAAACAAAGTTTCTTTAAAGACACACTTTTTGTGGGGCGCCTTTTGTATTTATATTCAAAAAAGCGTTCTATCCTGTTTAAAAAATAGCAGATGGTTAGTTTGAGTAAAAGGCGCCCTACGTTTTAAGTTATAAAAATGTATGGCTTGTTATACGAATGTCCACAATTAATGCATGCCTCAATAAAAACATTTCTCAAACAGCCCAGAGAAAAATTATTTTTATCTTTTTTGTTCACAAAAACGTGGTATTTAAAAAAAATTTAATATTTTATTTAAAGAAGTAAGTAATGATTTTAGGCCTGTACAAACAGGACGGTCCAAATTAGACGGACCGGGGGCCAGGAATTTTGGCTTAACTGGCGGGCTGAGTTGTCGACGGACCGGTTAGAGCTGGTCCGAGAAAAATTGGCCCGTGCAGTACTCTGCAATGAATGCATGGTTCAAATGTTCTAATTTCAAGTACTAATCACTGATATTACAGTACCACAATGAATGCATGGTTCAAATGTTCTAATTTCAAGTGCTAATCAGTACTAATCACTGATATTACAGTACCACAATTTGAAAATCAATGGATTTTCTTCCACGTGAAATATGTATTATCAAACCACAAGTAATCAAAATGCCGTATGTGGTAATGGTAACCACAATACGCTGAAATGTTATATGTTGTTATGTTTGCATATTTGTGACAAAAACCTGAAACTTTTAAGTGATGATGAAATAAATGAAAAATAAAATTAAAAAAATTAAAAAAAGTTTACAATTTTAAGCAGAGTGATGAAAAGCTCAACAAAACAAACTATTGACTAATAATCAATCGAGACACAAAAATAAATCATCCAATCAAAGGCGGACACACAAACCTTCATAAATCACTGTGTCTGAGAGAGGAAAATTATTTGAACAATTCAACCATTTATTATTTCATCGACATTTTAATTTAACTAGTCATCCAATGTTTCTAATTTATTTATTCATTTTTCTAGTCGTTTACAAAAACGATTGATTAACATAATGCATGATCCATCCCACATTCTTGCATAATTCAATTTTTTTGACAAGGACAAATATTGAAACGGTTCTGTTTCAATAGCGGTCTTTGCAAAAAAATTAAAAAATTAAAATTGAACCAAAAAATTCATAAAATTAAATTATACTGCAGCTTTTTTTGTGTGTTTCTCAATTTTTAATTTAACAAAACCAAGTTTTAATGAAATAAATGGTTCATGTTCCATGGAGATTTAACACCGATGGAGACTTACGAAGAAAAATTCAAGACGACGACGACAACGATAATGATGATGATGATGATGATGATGATGATGATGATGATGATGATGATGATGATGATGATGATGATGATGATAATGACGACGACGACGACGATGTTGATAATGATGAAGATGATGATGATGATGATAATGATGATGATAATAATTATGATTATTATTATTATAATAAATGGAAAACAAACAAAATGTCTATTGACACACATTTTTCTGTCATAGGCCATCACTCTTGGAGCGAGGATTGTGTTTAAAGAATATGTTTTTAAGAGGCCAAAACAAGCACAGATGTTAAGTGGAAAAAATAAATGAGATATGTGAAAAATGTTGAGGAATTTGGTTATGAACTAACTTAAAAAATTGAAATTGTACGAATGCCAACGTCAAATAAATGAAAAAAGAGAAAAAAATTGAAATTAGAAATAGGGAGGTGACAGAAAGAAAAATGTGAAATTGAAAAAAGAGAGATGTTAAGAAACGGATAAACCAGATAACAAACGACACAGTAAAATGATGAAAATTGAGTAACAAAGTTAGTGTTTTCTTTATAAGTTATTTTTTATCGTTAAATATGATTGGATATTTTTCTGAAAGACCCTAATAATCGACACCATATCTACAACAATAACCACCATTATTTTCTCCTCCGCAACTACGATGCTCATCATCATCATCATCATCATCATCACCACCACCATCATCATCATCATCATCATCATCATCATCATCATCATCACCACCACCACCACCATCATCATAATAATAATCATCATCATTATCATCATCATCATCATCACCATTGTCATTATCGTCGTCGTCTTCGTCGTTGTCGTCGTCATCATCATAATCATCACCATTGCTGTCACCATCATCCTCATCACCAACACCTTTATCATCGTCATCATCCACATTTTATTATTTCCTCTGCTGCAACTAGTGTCTCCAACAACTTCCACAGCAACTCCCTCACTCTCCAACATTACCATCTCCCCCAGCAAAACACCACCACCTGCACTGGCAACATCCTCCTCAGCGTCGTCATCTTAAGTATCATGTAATGGAAGATATACGCAGTATTAAAACATCGCATAGAAGAACAAGATTATCTTCAAAGTACACCATAACACAGAGATCAATGAAGATTGTTTCTTTTTATTTTTACATAAAATTCATAATAATAAAAACAATGAAACGTATTTTCACAATTTAACTGGGCTTTTTGCTCAACAAATAATTGTTCAACGATGTTTGAATAAATAAATTTAATTAATTAGATTCCGTTGTAAAAATTTCTTTTATCTCCCCTTATCAGTCTGAGCAATCTTCTAAATTTTGCCTTCAAAAGTGAAATTCTCCATCCATCATATTGCAGTTTCATCTTTCACTCTATCTTCGCTTTTTTCTCTCTTTTTACTCTCTTAATCATGCTGGTGAAATAATAACAGTTTTATAATAATTGTCCTGCTAGTTAATACTAATGTTATTAAACGCTTGTGAAGTATTTATACTAAGTTGTCAAAAAAATTATATAATTAAGTTTTTATCTTTGTTATTAAAACCACCACTCCACATCATCACCACTACCATCGTCAGCAACGTCATCGTAATCATCACAATCATCATCATCACTACCATCGTCAGCAACGTCATCGTAATCATCACAATCATCATCATCACAATCGCCATCATCATAATCATCATCGCCGTCATCATAACTAACACAGCTTCATTATTAGTAATAAGTAATAGTGCTATATTTCTTCAGGCCAATACCTTCAATTTATAGAGCAACATAGTTCTGCTTTAAGGCCACACGGGACTATTCAAAACGCTTTCATAAAGAGAACGGTTGTCAATAACTTTCTGAAGAGAATTTAATTGGATGAGAATCTAAATAAATAGCGGTGAATTGTTTTCGAGCAGCTGACAAGCTGGACAAGAAACATGGAAAATGATGAATTTCATTAAGGATGTCGTTTTCATGAGATGATGATAGTTATTAAAAAAACTAGCTGTTTTCGGGGCGGAAAGCCGTCCCGTGATTTAAAAGACAATGTTTTGGTTTTCATTTGGCGTTTTCAATAACGTTTCTGTTCCTTACGTATAAGTCGATTTTTACGTTTTTCTGGGGTTTCGGAGTCCATTTTTAGTTACTGCCTTACAATAATTATGAAAACAATAAAATTAAGCTTTTTTATTTGAAATTAGTTTACTGGTGTGCACCGACAGAAAAAATCAGCCATTAGTTGTAAACTTAAACACGCTTCATACAATGCCAGAGAAAGAATGCGAAACGGCAAAACTAGCACTAAAGTTAGCATAAAATTCAACCCAAGAGTTTAGTTCCGTTGTTATCTAATAAATAACAATAAAAAATGTTATTATTTTACTTTTCAAAATAATTATAAATTAAACACATAGAAATATTCTGCAAAACTGTCGTGCATTTTACTCGATGAAAAATAAGTAACTTGATGGTAACGCACAAACACCACTGCTCATTAATATAAAAGATAGTTAGTTATGGATATTTTCAACTTTGTTTTTAATATATATATATATATATATATATATATATATATATATATATATATGTATATATATATATATATATATATATGTATGTATATATATATATATATATATATATATATATATATATATATACATATTAGGGATGTGTCGGGTCGGATACAGGATAGCATCCGGATAATAAAACTCCAGATTATACCGGATCCGGATTTCGGATGCCGGATACCGAATATTTTCAAAACATTATTAATTATAAAAAATGAGAAGGCTGATTGAAACTTGAAAGTTTTAAGTTCAAGTTTTAACTTTAAAAGCAATAAGTAATAACAGATCATATAAAAAGATTTAAACAAGTTGCAACTAAGTCTACAAAAAAGTACAAAGTAACATTCAAATTATGGGCTAACTAGCTTAACTGATTAAGAGCTTCACATTTATTTTTCATTATTAGTTGCTCCGTTTTTTTAGCAGAAGATGGCAACAAGTGTGACTCAGCACATTTCCTGCATAGGTGAAAAACGTTCACTGTTAACACTTGCTGGTGGCGGCGCAAGAAACGTTTTGGCCAACATATATTAAAATTAATTTTTTTTTATATTTCACCGGATATCTAACTGCCGGATACCGGCTGCCGGAAAGCATCCGGATAGGTGATATCCGGCATATCCCTAATATATATATATATATATATATATATAATTCTAGTCTACAGACACTTTTTTAAAAACAATGTACTGACAAAAGCAGTTTACATAATGTATACTGTTTTATATTTAAATTTATATTTCCATGTCATCAGTGCAGTACAAATTTGTACTCATTAAGCCTGTGGTTCTTAATCTTTTTTTCCCGCACCCCCTTCGGACAAACCCGATTTGACCGCACCCCCTACTTTTTCATATAAAAAACCATAGGTAAAATGTAAGTAATTTGCATCAAGTTTTTTATTTAATTTATTTTCTGTTACTTGCAACCAATTATGTCAGAAAAATGAGGACCAATCTTTAACAATGCAATTCGCATATCATCAGCGGCCTCCAATCAAATTCTTTGCTTGGTTTCCACATTTACCAAAGCAGAAAAGCTAATCTCACACAAGTAGGCAGTAGCAAAAAAAGTGATGAATGTCAGAGCACTTTTGGCCAAAGCTGGTTAACTATCTAAAAAGAAGTATAAAGCTTTTTACTTTTAACAATTTGATAAGAAACTAGGTAAAAGACAATTAGGATTAGTTTGTCAATAATTGATCAAAATCCTAGTTGAAGTAAACTTGCTGCAGCGTTACATCAAGCTCTTTTCTGGTTAAGAACGATAATCGACTAGAAATTGTTGGAATGCACTGCACTGAAATGCTCTTTTAGCTTGTTCTGTTTTAAATCGTCATTGACAGGACTTTGTCACTTAAAAAACAATTTGTTTGTTCGTTGTGTGTCATCTTTGTCAATGATAAAAGTGAAACCATACTGAACACAGCTTTCTGAATATTCCTGTTTTTGACACCTTTTAGTTTTGAAATGCCAGGGACGGATCCGGGGGTAGGGGAATGCATCCCCCAGTGTAACAATTAAAAAGATTTTGGGTAGAATACCTGGTTTTGGAAAATGACTGTTGTTGAAAGTAAAATTACTGAAAAATACTTACAACTACCTACAGGTCATTATCTTTTTTGGAAGGAAAAAGTGGAAGTCTTTCCATTTTTTGTTTGAAAAATACCCCCATTCCAATTTTGGAATTGCAGAGCAAAAAATGAACCCACCAAATTTCAACTTGATTGGATAACGGGAATTTGGTTTTTGTATTGGTAAAGAGTCCCAAGTTATGGTTTAAACAAGCAAACACGGTTAAGGTAAAATAAATGATCTAAAAATACAAATATTGCCAAAATTAAAGATTTTCAAAACTTTCTAATTATTATCCGCAAAAAATAAAATTGTATAGGTTATTTGCTTCAATTTTGAAAAATTTGTTTTTTAAACTTTTATTTTTCGCACCCCCCTAAACTAGAACGGCACCCGTCCTTGGGGGGGGGGGTTCACTCCACCGGTTAAGAAACCCTGCATTAAGCAATGATCTAAGTTATATAAAACCATTTTATCAGCAATCAATGAGGTCAACTGGAGAGGTTGTTTATTTATTGATACATCAATAATTTAGATCTAGATCACCAAATAATAATATAAAAAAAAATAAAAAACAAGTAAAATACATGCGATTGCATTCATTGTTGCTTTAAATTTGTGAGGAGCTGTGTGAAATATGTTTTTACTTGTGAGGTATAAATGCCAATTTTCTCTGAATTTATGATTTTCTTCTGATTAGACTGTTATTATCCGTGTTACTGATTTACCGCATTGTAATACTATATTGAGCTATTTGATATATCGAAATATGTCTTTAACCGTTTGAAAAGCTGTTAATTTAATAAAAAAATTGAAAAAATGCGGAACGGGGTGGGGCGCTTCTGTTAAATTCGCCCCTAAAAACTGCAGTAAAAATAATATTAAAAATATAAAAAAATATAGCAGAGCTATTACTGCTCGTCAAATGAACTCAAACGAAAAGAAAATTTAAGTAAACTTAATCCTTGAAGTATTTAACTACATTCATGAAAGCGCAAAAATATGCGACAACCCAAGCATTCAAAAAAACAACTGGCCACATCTGGACACAAACATCAGTTTGACAAAATCTTGATTGTTTTAACGTTTTGATAAATTACAGAAAATAGAAAAAAGAAAAAGAGAGTTCAAGAAATACGTGAAAAATTTATTAAAGAAAAATTACTTATAAGTTTTCTTATTAATATTATGTACTTCAATTAGGTATAAATGAAAAATAAAAATATTTGTGTTGTTTGGATAGATTGAAATTGATGATAATGACAACATATTTTTCGAAATGAGAATCAAATATTCGTCGTCAACTCAATTGCTTAAAATACAAATTTTTTGATTCGGTGAACAAATTAGATGTTTTGTTTTTAAAATATATATTATTAGAACAGCATAATTTTTATTGTCAGTATGATTTGCGAGGAAATAAAAATAAGATCAAAGCTGAATTTTTTTCAATCTTCAAAACTGAATTCAGAACAAGATATCAGAAGTGATAACGCAGTCTGAAAGCAGTGTATTTATCACTAAATACCAACAGATCAAAATCAAAAATGTAATTGGATTATCAAGAACAATATCTGAATAAACTTTGGAAATAAATTAAACATTATTCATATCTTCATAGATTAGTTTATAATAAATGTTTTGCCACGTTTAATTTAATACATGTAAAATGAGTAATTTAAAACTCAAAAGACGACTAAACAATTTGTCTAAAACTTTGAAGTTTTAGTTTTTTCATATTTTGCATACTAATTGCTGAAAAAATAAATTCCTTTAATAACAACACAAATATGTAGTTTTACACATCAATATTTGATAAAATAAAGTAAAAAATTCAGAAAAATTAAACAGTAGATGTCAAACATAAAATATCAAAGCTCTCTGGAAAATTCAGCATTTGTTTTGCTATTATATATCTTACTGATAGGGTTACCCGGTGTTGCCCGGGTTTTCTTTGTTTAGTTTTTTTTCTTTTTTGTCAATGAAACGTCAAATAAATAACAGATTTTGTTTTTAAATAAATTTTTGGTTGATGAGAAATTTCTCATAAACAAAGTCTAAATAATAATAACTTTGATGTAGACAGCTGAGAGAGAATCAACATTGTATCAATACCACTAATAGGGTAAATCATGGGGAGAAAATGCCTTCGTCTTGCCCCACTCCCACCCCCGATTTACGTCCGTGCGGACGGCAAGCAGAGAAAAAAAGAAAAATCACACAAATGTTTAAATCAAACAAGTGAAAGTTAAAAAACAAAGTTTTTTAAAAACACACTTTTTTATTTTTTTTAAATTATGCAAATCGATTTCTAAATGCAATAATAGTTTAACCATTGTTAATAGTAAAACTTCAGTCAACAGTTTAATACGTTTTTGTCATAGTCATGGTTACCTAAAAGTTCATTTAGATGACGCTAGCGCCAGCTAGTGAATAATTGTTAAATGCGTTACAAAATGAATATTGAAATTATTTGAAATAATGATTAAATCGCTTCAAAAACTATTGAATATTGTTTTGCTAAAGTTCATGCTGAAAGTTTTAGAGTTCTAACTTGTCTAAAAGTTGGTGAAAAACTAATTCAAAAAATTTGACGACAGGCAGAGAAGTGAAGTGAAGTGAAAGTGTGTAAAAATAATCTTATTTTAAAAATAAGAGTAACAAAAGAAGTAAGTATGCGAAATTTTATTTAAATCGGTGCAGTGTTATATATCGCGTTACAAACAGACAAATTAATGAAATGAAATGATAATATGACAAAATTTAACGTGGAGTCAGTTAATAGTTAGACTTCTAGGACACAGAAATCTAACAATTGTTGATTGATAGAATAGCTTTAAAAAAAAGTTACTGATTTAGTAACATTAAGTCGAAACAAAATAATTTATTGGAATATAAAAAAGACGGAAACAATTTTAACGAATTTCATCATCTCCTGAATTAAAATAAATTTGATTACAGACAATTCGAAGTAAAATAACACAACTTTTTGAAAGAACAGCCGACATTGATAAAAAGTAGAAGGCCTGGTCACTGTTATTTTCCAAAGTTTATGGTGACAACTTGTCGTTTTCATAAAATGCTGTTTCTGTTTATTTTTGTCTAAAAATCTGATTATCACAATACTATCAATCTACTCTTAAAAGAATGAAAACTTTTTTAAACACTTAAGGCTTAAAAAATGGTTATTAAAAATAAGATATATATATATATATATATATATATATATATATATATATATATATATATATATATATATATATACATATATATATATATATATATATATATATATATATATATATATATATATATATATATATATATATATATATATATATATATATATATTTGTGAAGGATGGTTTGGTGCAAAATGTGACGGCGACTGGCGTTTCATCGGAAATCATAAAGGAGTTTGGTGAAAGTTCTTCAGTTTTTTTCGGAAGACATTCAGATTCCAAATGAGTTTACGCATATGGATGGTAATCAAAATATAACCGTTAGACTGAAAGACAAACGAAGATGAAAACTTTTAATTTAATATTGTGTATAATATTAGTATGGGGTTTCTATGATGTTGGACTTTTGTCAGATTTTGCTGCTCTCAGATGGAAACACGATAAATCACGTAGTTTTAATAAATTTTTAATTAACTAGAATGTTTGCTGAGATTTATTAATCTGGTTTTAACTTATTTTGTCTCAATTTTAAATTATTTATTGTTCGGACTTGACAGCCATCTTTAGAAATTGTTATGTAAACAACTCTAAAGATGGCTGTCAATGCCGAAACTGGTCAGTTGGTTTATAATAAAGCTTACAGTTTTACATTTTGTAGTGATGTTTTAAAGATTTTTAAAAAGTGTAAACAGACCACTAAAAAGTTAGTTTCGGTTAAATGGCGTGCGTATTTCAATGTAAATGTAAATGTAAATGTTTGATAATTTATAGAGCGCCTTTTCCGCTTTGTTCAAAGGCGCTGTTCTTTTACATGCCCCACGAAGAGAACGATTTTACCCGCTAAGTTTTCCGTTGACATGGGCATGTTTATCTGAAAATATCGAGCCAATTTACTTTATATACACACATATATATATATATATATATATATATATATATATATATATATATATATATATATATATATATATATATATATATATATATATATATATATATATATATATATATATATATATATATATTTGTGTTATTTTTATTTTTGTTACAAGTGTACCGTTTCCTTTAAAAGTAACTTAATCAAATATCATAACCTAAATTACTTTCATCAAATATCAACTTAGTTGTCGTCACTTGCCAAATAAATATCCATTATCCATTTATCCATAAAGGATAAATTGACGGGAGATCAAGGGGAACGTGAAAACAAGCAGAAACGGGATAGTAAACGAAACGGGAGAACAAACGGGAACGGTAGACCAAGCAGGGAAGGAAACGGGAGCAAGAAAGAAGAACGATAGAAAAACTTTCAAAAACCCGGGCATTGTACACTCGAGTGCTTTTCGAGATTGATTTTTTTAATTGACATAATTTTGTACATTAAACTCTTAGTAAAAAAACAAAATAATTTAAAATGCAAAACAACGTTTGCTGGGTCAGCTAGTATATATATATATAGGCGCTGGTGGCAGAGCGGTAGAGCGCTCGTCTGTCGATCATTAGGTCGGCAGTTCAAGCCTAACCGGCGTCACCAGCGTAACTCCCTTAAGCAAGGAGTTCACTCGCATTTGCTAAAGGGGTAGGCGCCTATAAATGGCTGCCTCTGCAAAGAACCCTTCAGTGGCCTTGAAGTCCTTTAGGATTTATGCCACTCTAAATATTGTCAAACATTATATATATATATATATATATATATATATATATATATATATATATATATATATATATATATTCATGTAAAATCGATGATTTTACGATCAGTTTCTCATTGATAGAGATTAATAGGGTTTATTAAGCTTCATGAAGGAATTATTACAATAAACTGCAAAACCATTCTATTGAGCCCGGTATACGATTTGGTGATATCGTAACATTGGTGTCTTGAAGTGGGATACAAAAATGGTTTTGAAATCATTGGATGAGCTTTGGGCGAGTGAAATGAAAGACGAGCTGGAGAAACGTGGCCTGAGGGATACAGGTAAAAAGGACGAACTTATGGAACGCCTCTTAGCCGCGTTAGTGAATGAAGGCTATGGGCCTGACGACGATGAATATTTGTTCGATATTGACGAGGAAGCTGTGGTTAGGCGGAGAAAATTGAAAAACAAATTGCTGGATAGAAAAAAGAACAAGCGAGAGAAAACATGGCAGCACAGGGGAAGACAGGAGAAGGAATGATTCTTGGCCACAAAGTAGCAGCAGCCGGTACAACTGTTGCGAGTTTGGTCGCAGGGTTGGCTGAGGCAGTGGTGGACACGGTTCTGGACCAGCGGGTTGCTGGTGATGTGGGTTGCTGCAGCGAAACCCAATTTGAACTGGAGTCCACCAGCTGTGTCTCAGAGCATGTGACGGATGACGGCCGTACAGACTGCACAAGTCAGGTGGGTCATGATGATGAGCCTGTTAAAGACGGTCATGATAAGGAACCTTGCAAAGATGTTTAAGATGAACCATGCAAAGATGGTGATGACGAGCCTGGCAAAGATGGTGACAATGATACAGTCGGTTTGGACGTCGACAACAAATTTAAAGAAGATGAAAAGAATGTTGAAAACGAAATGCAAAACGATGAGGATGAAAGTGACGATGATGATTATAATAATGGCAATAACAGCGATGGCTTTTACCCATACCGCGATGGTTCTGAAACGGAATCCTCCATAACAGACGACGGCACCGAATATTCAGGGTCAGATCTTAGTGACGAATCTGACTCGGATGAAGCAACCGAGGATTTAGAAACGGACGCAACTCCAATTGAGATATACGTCAAAGTTAACTTGACAAAAAAAGAAGACACTGATTTGAGAGACGATGGCCATAATTTGAAGAAAGATCCGCTGGACGATACGAAAGTTGACACCGACGAAAGAACCGAGTTGGAATGTGAAAAGAAAAAGTTCGATTGTAGCTTGGAAGAAAACAAACATGACGGCGATGAGCTTCTCCAAAACAACAATAGCAGTGCAGCAAGCAAAAAAGATGAGCCAAGAACAGAGAACGGTAACGAAGGTTCTATATCCGATGAATCCACAGAGGATTCTAGATCAGATAGACTAAGAGTCATTGTAAAATCAAATAAAAGTTTGATGAATGGATTTATTGGATTTATGGAACGTGTTTTCGAAAAACCTTTTGAAGAATTTCTTGAGAAAGATCTAAAAGATGTGAAGGAAGAAGAAAAAGCAGACAATTCCGATAAACCGTGCAAAAATGTTGAGGACGAGGCATGCAAAAAAGGCTGTGATGAACCGTGCAGAAGTGGTGACGATGAGCCAAAGAAAGACTCTGTTGATGAGCCAAAAAAGGACTGGAAGAAACTGCATCAAACGGTCAAGAGACTTGACCATGTTGTTTGCGAATTGCGGTCAAAGCCACGAGTAAAGATAAAGTTATTTTGTGTTTGTGCCGAGTCGCATTTCTCTAAAGCGACTATGCTGTTTGGGACGAACAGAATTAAGAAGGGGTAATCATGTAAAATCGATGATTTTACGATCAGTTTCCCATTGATAGAGATTAATAGGATTTATTAAGCTTCATAAAGGAATTATTCCAATACACAGAAAAACCATTCTATTGAGCCTGGTATACGATTTGGTGATATCGTAACAATATATATATGATTCTAGGACTGTTCATCAAAGGACGATTCATCAAGGGACTGTTCATCAAGGACTATTCATCAAGGGACTATTCATCAAAGGACTATTCACCAAAGGACTATTCATCAAGAGGACGGTTCATCGTAAGGACTGTTCATCTAATGTCTATTCATCCAGCGGACTATTCATCAAAAAAGTTAATAAAATTGCTTAAGATGTTATTTTCAACCAAAATATGTTACCAAAATGTAGGGTAATCTATATCAAGTTTACAGTGCTACTCTGCTTGCATCCAAATACTTTATTCTTTATAATAGAACTAGCGAGGTACCTTGCGCTGCCCTGGTTTTAGAAGTTTTTCGGTCGAATATCTTAAAATCTAAATGTTATGTACGAATTTGAATTTATATTCAAAATAACATACAAATTGACAAATTGAAAATAAAAATAACATTAATTGATTTATTTTAAAAGTAAATTTAAAATATAGTAAAATAAAACCATAATAATAAATATTTTATAAGATTGCTCGATTGTGTGAATGATGCAAATAAATCCTGTTAAATTAAATTGAAATCCAAAAAATAGGAAACTAAAACTGCTAAAGCTTTTGATTAAGATAGAAAAAGAGATAAGAAAAAAGCAAAAGGAGAGCGGAAAAAAAACAAATATAGTAAAAAATTGAAAAAGTAAAAAAGATAAAAAAATATAAAAAAAGGCTTAAATTAAAAAAAACAAAAATAATGAAAAATCAAATTAATACAAATTATTAAAAAAAAACTATAGAAATAAGGCTGATTTGAAAAAAATATAAAACTTGAAAAAAACAAAAAAAACAAAGAAGCACTAGCACTTGTTGACGTTCCATCAGATCCTGAAGCTTGCATTTTCAAAAGAAATAGTTTGAAGTCCGTCTTAGGATGAAAGTTATTTTTAATTTTTTTACATTTCTGTGTTTTCTAGAGGCAGTTTGGGAAATTGCTTTTGTTTAAAATAATAGAAATTTAAAACATTCGTTTTTTGTTTAAAATTATGGAAACTTAAAGAATCTGTAAATTCTTGATATATTTGCATCCCTGGTCAATTGCATTTTTTATCTTTGATTTAAAACGTGAAATTCCAAGCAGTGTTATTTCCATTCACTAAATAATTTCCATTCCAATTCTAATTCCATTATTTTTTTTCAAATAATTTCCATTCCAATTCTAATTCCATTATTTTTTTACAAATAATTTCCATTCCAATTCTAATTCCATTATTTTTTTCAAAATAATTTCCATTCCAATTCTAATTCCATTATTTTTTTTTCAAATAATTCCTATTTCAATTCTAATTCCATTTTAATTTCAATAATTTCCATTCAATTCTAATTACCATTGCTAAAATGATTTCTATTTCTATTCTATTTCCATTATCATTTCAAAAATTATTTTCTAATTCCATTATTAAAAATAACAGTCACTATATTCGTTCCTTTAAAAAACCCTTTAAAGATAATAATACATAGTAACAACAACAAGCTATCAAACATTTATTGTTATAAATAAACCAAACATCCAAAAATAACCAGAGCAAAATGCAAATAATTAATCGGTCAAAATGAATTAAGTTTCAGAAAGGCTCTCATCTCTAAGGACTGTTGCATTCTGTTGCTTCGCCCTGCAGTCAAGATGCCACAAAGAGAGAATATCCGCTCCACGTAGGCTTGAGAAGCTGGAGCTGACAATAAATCTTGGGCTAGCTCATACAGTTTGCTGTAACGTGATGTTTTTTGCTTCCAAAAATCCAGTGCATCATTACGCTCATCTTCTACAATATCAGCTATGTAGTTGTTCAGCTGATAATGCACTGCATCTTTTTCACTTATACTGCTAATGCCAGCACAAGTTCTAAGTCGATTAGACTGAATTTTATTGTTTAAAAATTTAAACTTTTTTAATGATGTTGGAGTTAACACCATAGGGGATGCAGATGCAGAATCCGACACATAAACTTCCTGCACTGAACTTTCCTCGTTTTCACAAACGGTGATTATGTAAGCTTTAGCAGCACGCAGCAGCTCTACATATTCCGGGGACATAATTGCTTGTGCCATCGTCGGATCAAGCAGACATGCGGCCGCTGGAATCGGATTAAAGTTTTCCGTATTCGGGTCTAGAAGTGTGGCGAACCGGTAACGGAGATCATCCAGCATTTTTGATGTTAGTGCTTTTGCAGATGTGTGCTGCTGCAGATGACACTCCAGGTTTAAAATGCAAGGAATTAAACTCGAGAGAGACTGTGCGTCACTCTGTAGAATATCTGTTTGAACAGCAAAGGGTTCGAGTAGTGTTGACACTTCTTGCAGCTTCACCCAGTCACTAGCCAGAAGCGAGTCTATTGACATTTCACATAAAACGTTGTTGACGTCATGCTTGATCGTAAGAAGGCGTGTTAACATTTGGTATGTGCTGTTCCATCTTGTAGTGCAGTCGCTTATGACAGATTTCCCACATTTTTTATGAAGTTTTTCTAGAGCAACACTTGATTTTTTTATTTTTGAGACAAGATGGCGAGTTTTGGTTAAAACATTGTTATAGTGGGCGTTTGCAAGCTTGATGATCAGCTGGAGCGTGTGTGCCATGCATGGCATTCGCCGAAATGGAATTTGAACAGGAAGATGAAACTGTCTTTCAATCTCTTCTTCTTCTAGTGTCTCCATGTTTTCTTCTTCTTCTGGTGTTTCTAAGTTCTGATCGCTATAACCTGAATGATTTCCACAATAATTTTTCATATCTCTATTTGTACCTTCATCTTTTGCAACTTCCTCTGTCTCATCAATGTCATTGTCGTCTTGTTCTTCGTTCAACATGGCATTTTTCTCCTGCATCAGTCTAATGGCTTTAACCATGTTCGCATCATTGTCAGTTATGATCATAAGCACTTGCTGTTTAGTTATGCCCCACTGTTCAAGGCTTTGTGACAGACATTCAGCCAACATCTCTCCAGTGTGCGGGTGTTTGATATTGATCAAGTTGAGAAATGAATGTCTGGACTTGTTGGCAGCTACATCGTAGAAGCAAGCTGAAATCCCTAAATAGGAAGATGACAGTGATTTCTTCGACCATCCATCCAGACAAATAGTAATCCTACGGGCCTTGCAAAGGTCATCTTTTAATGTGGCAGAGCTGAGGGCAAACTGGTTTTTAATCAAACTTTTCATCTTCGCTGAGCCTAAAGAAATAATTTAAAATATTATTATTTAACACTGAAAGAATAACAACAGGCAATCAATAACATTGGCCAACAAAAAATATTTTGTGTCTGATGCCTGGAATATTTTCTAGCTAAATTTTAAAATGACTTTGGTTTTTCTCTTGTTTTTTCACTATCCTCATCTTAAACTTTTACAAATGCGAACACACACACAACATGGTAGTGATGGTAGTATAATTCTGCTTTGCGACCATACACACGCAACATGGCAGTATATGTTTGCATGCGAGCACATGCACACATCTCGATCGAAGTCTACAGGCAAGCAATATCCGTAATAAAAATTAACAGCGTTCTCATATGAGTTTGATAATTATAAAGTGATAAAAAGAATATTTATATTTTAAATAATATGAATTGAATAGATTAAGACAACTTTATGCAATGCAAGTAATGTATGATATATAAGAATTGGCGTTAAATAAATTTGATTTGATTTGAATTTATCACAAAGAAAAAAATTAATAGTTTAAATGTCAAAAACCCTGCCTGTATACGTGTGTGCATGCAAAATTTCAGCTCAATCTCAGAATGGGAAGTGGGTGAAAAATTGAATACAAGATGTAGAAGTTAAACACTTGAATACCAAGTTAAATAAAAGTGTGTAAAATATTTATTCAAGTGAGAACTTAAAAAACAAACCAGGCATCTGGAACTTTGGGTCCATCAAAGTAAACATTTTTCGGAATGATGGTTGGTCCAGCAGTGTCATCGGACAATTTGTACTGATAATCATTTTCATAACGGTTTGAACTCGCACACGATGCTCTGCAGATTCCTCAGGCCATGATATCATACGACGCTGTAAACATTCCCCAATAGTTTGCATCTTTACTGCACCGTAACTGTCTCGTTTTACAGCTTGACTTTTCACAACATTTCTTTCTTTTTCTTTGCTCATGCAGTTAGCATATGCTTGTTTGTGAAAACGCTTCAAATGGGCGGCGAAGTTGCTAGTGTTCTTGCCAGTAATTTGTGTTCCGCAGGCCACTTTTGTAGTTTCATCCGTCACCTGACAAGTTGATTTGTCTGAATCTTCGTCATACGAAAAGAATTCCCAGAATACGCTATCTCTTTTTCTACCACTTAAAGATTTTGATAAACTCATTGTAATTTTAAAGTCACAAAAATGAATATGAGCACACAACACACGACACAATATTTAGACCAACTAAGAAAACAAATGACCAACAGTTCATTGAAAAGGGGACTTTTATTTATATATCATGGGAACGGGGCAATTTCGTATATCTATGGTAGATCCTTTATTTTACTTTCATTTTAAATTTAAAAATAATTCCTACTTCTCATTCTAATTCCATTTTATTTTAAAAAATAATTCCTACTTCCCATTCTAATTCCATTTTTATTAAAGAAATAATTTCTAATTCTCATTCTAATTCCATTTTAGATTGAAAAATAATTTCTACTTCTAATTCTAATTCCATTTTTATCACGTGATTTCCATTCCTATTTCTAATTCCATTCCAAATTTAATTCCTATTTCTAATTTCCATTCTCAAGAAAAAAAAATTCCTATTTCAATTCCTAATTCAATTACCATTAATGGAAATAACACTGATTCCAAGGCAATGGTCTTTGTTTACTAAAATAAGACTTGTTGTCAATAACCTTGTTCATTGTATAAAGAGATGTACGGGTCAACTGTCTATTCATGTTTCAGAAAAAGCAACTCTGGGTTATTTATATAGCATTCAAATTTGAACTTTGGGCAATTTTTCCTAAAACGCTATAAACTTTTTCTAGGGTACATACATATATACATACATACAGTGTTGGAAAAAGTACTGTGTTTCAGTACTTAAGTAAAAGTACAAGTAACGCCTCAAAAAGTTACTTAAGTAAAAGTAAAAGTATTTTCTAAAAAATGTACTTAAGTAAAAGTAAAAAGTAACAGCACTTTAAAGTTACTTTTAAAGTAAAAAGTAAAAGTACTGAAGCCGCTTTTTGTAATGGTCATTCGTCAATCATCTAACTCTATTTTATCATAATTCCATCGTCTTTCAAACGCTACTGCATTGATAAAACTGATAAACTAATTGATAACACGCAAACTAATGAAAAAATTCTATTTTTAGGTGCCATTTTGTCAATTTTTCGTATTTCGATACATGCGCTGGATGCACTCGTATCACGTGTTTCTTCAAGTTTGACGGAGAATTGTGGAATGCTAAACACATAATTACTTTACTTTAGGTTTGCCCAGCAAGCATGTGAATCTGAACGTTTTAGCTTCCATCAATTGAAATCTGAACATTTTAACTAAATATGGCCATGGGCGTTCTTTATTAAGTTCATTGTTGTTACGCGCCTATCATCGCCACCACTGCTCACGTTCGCTCCTTTGGAAGATTCCATAGTAGGTAATCTCGAACAATCTATTGTACACCAAAACATGTATGACCGCGAAAATCTTAGCTCCACCCACAAGCTTCAATACTACTAACATAAAAGTAAAATGGGGTTCAAAAATGCATACGTTAATAATCATAGATAATTAATACAACATCGATTTAGACTTTATGTCATTTTATTAATTTTTTACAGTACTTTGTAACGGTTTGTCCTGGAAAAGTAACGAAGTAAAAGTAAGTCCGAAAATATTACTTCGTTACAAGTAAAAAGTACTGAAAATAATCTGTACTCCGTTACAGGCAAAAAGTACGTCTGATGTACTTAAGTAAAGTAACGCGTTACTTTTACTTCGTTACCGAACAACACTGCATACATACATACATACATACATACATACATACATACATACATACATACATACATACATACATACATACATACATACATACATACATACATACATACATACATACATACATACATACATACATACATACATACATACATACATACATACATACATACATACATACATACATACATACATACATACATACATACATACATACATACATACATACATACATACATACATACATACATACATACATACATACATACATACATACATACATACATACATACATACATACATACATACATACATACATACATACATACATACATACATACATACATACATACATACATACATACATACATACATACATACATACATACATACATACATACATACATACATACATACATACATACATACATACATACATACATACATACATACATACATACATACATACATACATACATACATACATACACACGTTAGATGATAATTATAAAACAATGAGAATAAAGAAAAAATCTCATTGCTTCTCGTGTTAATCCTCGTTGATGAATGAGATAGAGGTGCGAAGTTGGAGACATTTTTGCAGTTGTTCTATTTTATGGACATTTTTGTTAACGAAGTAAAAAAATTGTTTTTTTTTTTAAATTTTCAACTTTTCTAGTTTAATCTTGTTTTTAACTTTTGCTTTTTAACATATTTTTCTTCTTTTTTTATCTCTGGTGTTTTGTTCTAAATTTTTTTACTTTCTCGTTTTTACGTTTTTTTATTCATCGGCAGTTACTTTCATATTTGAAAATAATGAGAGAATTCTATTAAAAATTTAATTCAATGTTTATCATAAAAGAGAAACATAAAACTGAGTAATTATGATAAAAAAATGTTTACAGCAAATTAATTTTTATTCTTTTTATTATTTTTTTTTCGGTATGCATCTTCATCCGACTGCGTGGCATCAGAATTATTTCTTAGTATGTTTACTCCCCGCACAGTTTTGCTTTGTACTATTGCATTTTCCCGTCTGCACGATTGACCAAGGCGCACGTGTGGAATCGAATTGGAGTATAAAATTTGCATTTAATTTTTTTTCTCCTAGGGAGCTGCCATGGCAACGGTTGTCAATGGCAGTGGACATCTGTGATGCAGACGCCTAGAAAGTAACCGAAGATCTTGAATTGCATCGATTTTTTTAAATTCTGGAATTTCCTGGTTTTTTGTGAAGAAACTTTGTTTTGGTTGCTCACATCAAAATACGTTTTTGGATTTTTATTAAAAACTTGTTTTGATAGTTCAGACAAAAACGGCATCATCAAGATCATCATCATTGTTACCAAATATCTACTTAAATGTCGTTTTCTTATATTTTCTTTCTCATCACCTTCGTCAACATCATCATTCCACCTGCAGCCAGCTCAGACACGTGGGAGGACGTCCAGCCAGGTGAGTTCTTGATTATTATTTACCTGTATGTGTTTTGTATCAACTTGATTTTTATTTCTTATAGTTTCACCAAAGAAAATAATTGAAAATTTATTAAAGTAAATAACACAAATTCAGCCCCGCAACTACGGGGGGGCGAGGGGGGGCAAAGCCCCCCTATAAGATATTTCGCCCCCCCTGGAAAATTTGAAGATATGTAGTTTTTTTGAAATTTATAAGCCTGTTAACCGTTACACAAGTAAATAGATGGATAAAACAGCGTATTTCGCCCCCCCTAATTCTATGATATGTACTTACTTTTTCGAACTTTATAAACCTGTTAACCGTTATACAAGCTCATAACTGGATAAGGCAGCGGATTTCGCCCCCCTCCTGAAAAATTCTAAGACATGTAATGTTTTGAACTTTATAAGCCTTAAACCGTTATAAAAGTTCATAACTGGATAAGGCAGCGGATTTCGCCCCCCCCCAAATTCAAGATATGTACCTATTTTTTTGAACCTGTATACAAGTTCATAGCTCGATAATAAGGCAGCGGATTTTGCCCCCCCCCCTGAAAAATTCTAAGATATGTACTTTTTTGAACTTTATAAACCTGTTATGTAGCTGGATAAAACAGCGTATTTTGCCCCCCCATTCTAAGATATGTACCTACTTTTTCGAACTTTATAAACCTGTAAACTGTTCTAAAAGTTCATAACTGGATAAAGCAGCAGATTTCGCCCCCCCCAAATTCTAAGATACGTACCTATTTTTTCGAACCTGTATACAAGTTCATAGCTCGATAATAAGGCAGCGAATTTCGCCTCCCCCCATGAAAAATTCTAAGACGTACTTTCTTGAACTTTATAAACCTGTTATGTAGTGTTTAGCTAGATAAGGCAGCGTATTTCGCCCTCCCCCCTTACTGAAAAATTCTAAGTTATGTACCTTTTTGAACTTTATAAGCCTGTAAACCGTTATTCTGGTACATAGCTGGCTAAAGCAGCGAATTCAGGAATAGTCACAAAATTGGGAATGTTGGGTATCTATCAACACACCTGCAGTAATGTGAATTTTGTATCCAATGCGGTTAACTTATTAACGCATCACTGCAAACATCTCAGCAAAACCTTGGGATGCAACTTTTTCTCACGGCCCACTTATATTTGAAAAAAAATCTAAAACTTTTTAAAGCCTTTCTTTAATTTTTCCTCCAAAGTCGGAGCTGCTTTTTCAAAATATTTTCAAAGCCACTTTTTATTTTTTCTGTATAAAAACTGATAGCTGATGACCGGGAGAGGGGGCTATCCGGAAGTAGTTTATCCATACATGTTAAACCACTTCAGGGGGCCCACTAGTTGGCCTATCCAACCTCAAAAACCTAAAATATCAGAATAGAAGCTTGAAGTGTACCTATATAAAATTACAGATTGTGTTTAAATTAAAAACAAAACAGAAAATTAATTCTGTAATGCAAAGATTTACGATAAATATTGATTATTTTTATTTATTGCACTTTTTGTCATTTTATTTTTATAAACTATTCCAGCAAATCCAAAATGAAGTCATACAAATAATAAACAATATGGGTGTTGCTGATGCACCTTAGTTTTACATATAATATTTACATTGTCTTTTCAACTCCATATATAATTTTAGTGGTTTTTTGGCCATTTTCATTTCGCCCCCTTTAGAGATGGCTCGCCCCCAGAGCATGACGTCTAGTTGCGGGGCTGCACAAATTGCATTAATGTTTATCGTTATCGTTTGATGAACAGCACATAGAGACTGATCAAAACAACTTATTGACGGGTCGAAATAACACATATAAAATAAATAAAGATGTTTCGAAATAAGATATAAACGGGACAAAAACACAGAAAAAATTCAAAATTAATTATTTCTTGCGGAATATTTTAAGTAACATAAATACTGAACATGTATATAAACTTCGCTGTAATTACAATTGGGGAAAAAGTTGTGTTCAATTTTAAATTCTTTATATTAACTACACCGTCGGTCCGGTTGATTATTTGCTCGTTTGAATGCTTGCAAACTTTAAAATAAAAAATTAACAAAGTGTTTGTCACACAATTGAGCTCAAATGTAAAATATAAGCTCACTCCTCATGACAATGCATTTTATTTAAGTTTGAAAATTTTTTGGAAACATTGTTTTAATTAAAAATTAACTAATAAGGTTAAAAGACAAAAACAAACCAAATGCAATTAAATAAATGTTTTCATATATATATTCAAAATTCGTTTTAAAAAAATTTTTTTGTAATAAATGAACAGCCGAAAAAACTAGAAATTTAATGGATTTGTTAAAAAAATTGGTTTTTTACGGTTTACTTGTTAAATCCTTTATATTAATTTCACTGCCGGTCTTGCTTGCTTGTTTGCTTGCTTGAATGTTTGCAAATCTTGAAATAGAAATTTAATTAACTTTCCGTCATCCAATCGATCAGAAATTTAGGCTTGCTTTTCATGAAAATGCATTTTATTAAAATTTCAAAACAAAATTAAATAAAAATTATTTTTTATCTAAAAAAAATAATTATCTATAATTTAAATCAAATCAAACACAATTATATAAATAAAACCAATCATGCAAAAATCTTGGCCTACTTATTAATAGATCGGTGTTTGCGAACAAACGCTTGACACTGTACTTCACCAAACTTTTAAGAATGAACTAATTTCTACCCAACTGCTTTTTTCAATGGTTTTTTTAGGGCGCAGTACTAAAAGTCAGCTATAAGTAGTACATGCCTAAGTTGCACACCATAGTCAATATTTGACCACGACAAAATTAATATCTTTAAAAGTTTGCCACAAAACAAAGAAAAAGTCTTAATTACTGAAGTTTTCTTGTAGACAAAAAAATTTACAAAGGAAGTTTGTGAGCTCTGGTATAAAACTGTAGAGTTTAATTTTTAGCAAAAATGTTATGAAAAGCCTAAACGAATTAAAATATTTGTCCTATCAGAACGCCGTGGCTTCAAAACTCCGAATACCACTGCGTCCAAAGCGTTTACCACTCACTGAAAATGCATCAAATTTTTAAATTTTCAAACGGTTTCTCCAGGTAATACAACGGAAAACATTTAAAAATAGCGCCATGATTCGTGATACGTGCAGATGCATCGGATGACATTCTTACCATCTTCTTATGCAAATGGAAGATGAAAACGGAGATTCCATCCTCAAGTAAACCGTGTTTTAAGTAGGGTTTACTTTATGTCGTTTCATGCAAGAACTGCAAAGGTTGTTATTGTGATAATGCTAAAATAAAAAATAACCCCTTGAATGTTAAAACGACTAGGAAGTTCTGAATACTTTTTCTGAACCCCTAATTACAAAAGATAAAATAGAAATGAAAATGCAAGTTTGGTCTCTATTATTGTGTTTGTGATGTTATGGTAGCACCATCTTTTTTCTATTCACCATTCTACTATCAACCAATTTGTTTTTATCAGGCAGTTTTTATTATTCAACAACAAAATAGAGAGAGTACTCAATTATTATTAGTTTTAGTAATTTACAGACGCTATAAGGTACGTTTGTCTCGCCAAAACAACAACTGAGTCAAGTAAGCAATAACTTGCTCTTATCAGCTTAATGGTTTAATTAGTCTTGCCACAGTGTCCTTGATCGGCCATAATATAAAGTTATTGTCATTTACAGTCGCTATATTTTGTTGATTTCGGTTGAAAGTATGCTTTTTGAATTGGTTCAATGGCTCAAAATTTTAACTTTTAACTATGTTTTTTTAATTTAAATTAGTATTTTTCTTATTTATAAACTGTTTAAATGTTTTGTTCTTATTATTTACAAATAGCAATAGATTTAAAATTTATAAACATGGTTTGAAAAAATAGTCGTTATTCTTGAAGTCTGTTCTGGGAAAAATTACCGGAATTTAAGTTTGGTCATTTAGAAAATGAAATAAAAAATTATGTTTTTAACTCATTATTTCACGATGAATTTTTTCCACGACGAATTGCCTCACGATGAATTTGGCGGACACCAACCAAACGCCAGCCCTCCTCCATTCAACTTAACGAGAAAAAAAGAACAAATTGAGAGAAGGAAAAAGAAAAAAAAGTATTAGAGGTATGAAGATAAAAAGGGAGAGAGTAAGGAAGAAAATAGGAAATAAAGAGGAAAAAAAGGAAAAGAAGGAGAAAAAAAAAGAACTAGAAAGAAAAAGACAGAAAAAAAGGAGAGAGAAAAATAGAAAAAGAGAGAGAGTAAAGTTTAAAGGGTAAACTGACCAAATGCTGGCCACTGACCAATTACTGGCCAGTTTTTAGGCGCATTAAAAAAAATCATCTTAACCTAAAATTTTTTTAAAAGTTTTAAACTTTTTAGTTAATGGTAATTTTGAAGTTTAGTGTTACTTATCCTGGCTTCCGGCTTTATTTAGCGCTACAGAGAAGCTCAAATGTTTGGAACTTTTCGGTCTTAAAAGTTCGAAAACTTTAGTTGAAATTCTTTTTCGAACTAAACCAATGAATTATCTGGACGTTTTACAAAATAAATCCAAATGAAAGGTGACACTATAACTTGTTCTCATTTACTTTATTTCAGTTCTTTCATCTAAATTCCCACTAAAAATAACTTAGAAATGAGAAATAGTAGAACATGCAAAAAGACCAATTAATGGCCACCTATTTGACCATATACTGGCCATGGTTTTGTGAAGCAGCAGTTTTTGGAGTATGCTGGAAAACTTGCAGAAAAAGCATAAAGTTTTTAAAAAAAAGGAACTCCTAGCTAAAAATGATGGAAACTTATGAAAAAAACGAAATTTGGAAAGGACTCTTAGGAAGGAACAGCTGCTGTACGTCATATATGCATGGACAAACAGAAGGTTCAAAAGTATTTTTAAGCTTTAGGAGAGCTGATGACTTTGGAACATCTACAAACAAAACTAGAACAAAACTGGAATATGGATGAAACTGGTTCTGATATTTTGTCTTGTTCTGCTCATCAAATTCCGGGTGGCCAGTAAATGGTACTCCATAGCCATTAATTGGTACAAATTGAGCTTTCTCAAAAAATGGCTCCAAAAATTTATTTTAAATTTTTGCAGGAAAAAATCATACTTTGTATTTGATAGAGATTTAGAAACTGCACAATGTTCATGTAAATAAACGTGTGTGGTCCTATAGGCTGAAAACCTACGTGACTTGCAAAAAACTTGTGGCCAGTAATTGGTCAGTTAACCCTATGTGGTTTGAGAAAATTTGACAAAAGTAATTTTTAATATCAAGAGATTTGATAGAACCGTGTTAATTCTACAAAGTAAGATATTTTCAGATTTGAGTCAAGATATATTAAAGCCAATGATATAATATATTCGAAAGATATATTAAAGCCAAAGATAATTCGGGAAAAATGTTGTCGTTTAAATAACTTCAAACAAACGTTACGAAAAACTAGAGAACATAATTTCGTGTACGTTTACATTGGTGATCCCGACATATTTGCCAATTTTTCGTTTGTAAATATTTTTTTCTGATTTATATAATCACAAGTAACCAAATTTTCTTTTTGTGAAAGATGTCTGACAAGAAATTCATTGCAATGGGACAGGCTTTGGGCTTTTCCGGAGTGGATTTAAGGAACTACGTCAAAAAGTTAAAGGATAAAGAAAGGGTTAAAAGAATGGAGGAACGGGAAAAAAGGCTCAGCACAGCAGGAGCGGGAAGAAAAAAAAGCTCAACTGGAACGAGAACATGAGGAGATGGATAGCTACCTCAGGCGCTGGGTGGATCTCGCCGGTGCACAAAATTTAATGTTTTTGTTTCTAGAGGAGTTCCATGGAAAGTGCCCGGCGGGAATGGTTGAGTATTTGTTGGAGAGAGACAGTAGCAATGTCAATGAGCTGAGTCTCTGAGTCAACAAACACAACCAGTCCCTCCCAGAAAAAAGGCTAGTATTGGTGGAAATCGGAGTCAACCGGTCAATGACTCGGAAATGGTTGGACCCCGTTGTTACAATTGTCATCAAGTTGGACTTTTGGCAAAGGACTGCAGACAAAACACTCAAACAAGTCCAGTCATGTGCCAAGCACGTAGAGAGGCCACCATGACTCCACCATGCAAAGATTCTGGAGTATGAATGCATGCGCGGTCATGGTGGTGGAAAGTAAAAGAGAGGACGTCAAATTAAAATCTGGCTGCGTTTTACCGGTAATAGCGGAAGGTTGTTTTCACGCTGGAAGAAAGTTTAAATTTACCAGAGGTTTTATGAAGAAAAAAACCAGTAAAAGTTTTAAGGGACACTGGCTGTACTGCCATAATGGTAAAGGAATTATTAGTACACCCGTGTCAGATGACCGGAAGAACAAGACCATGTGTTTTGATCGACGGGAAAGTCCGAATAGCTCCAACAGCAGTAGTGACACTGAAAACAGTCTGGTTCAGAGGAATCAGAAAGGTTGTGTGTATGAAAAATTTACTTTGCGATCTAGTGCTGGGAAATGTTGAAGGGGTAAGAAGTTCAGATGCGATGATTGCAAGGAAGGGTGCTTGCCGGCCGCTACGGAAGCTAACCCCTGATAGGGACATCCCACAACGCAAAGGTCCAGTAAAATATACGAAAACACTTGCTGACTCAGTATCGTGTCAGGGCAAAAAAAAGAGCAAGTATAGTACTGTACAAGTAGGGAAAAAAGTTGAGGCAAAAGTTAAATTCTCAAATTTGCCGAAAGAAAGACCGAGGCGCAATCTTCTGCCTAGAAGTGTTCGAGAAAAAATAAAAATCTGTTGAAAGACGAACTGCAAAGACAGTTTGAATTATCAAGAGATTTGTTAGAATAACAGGGAATTCTACGAAGTAAGATAATTTTTGGAATTATGAATCGTTTAGTTATTATTTGAAAGAAGCAGAAATTAACCGGAATAGAAATCGGGAAATATTGATCCATAAATAACTTCAAACCAACGACGTTACAAATAGCTAGTGAGCAAAATTCGTCAACGTTTACAATCATCATCATCATCATCATCATCATTACCATCATCATCATCATCATCATCATCATCATTACCATCATCTTCAGCAGCAGCATTTATTCTTGTAACTACAAGCAGTTTTTTGTATAAGAGTTATTTTCTGATTTCAAAAATATATCAAATTTAGTTCTAGGTTTTTAATAAATTATTTAATTAATTTTCATTCATCCTTGTAATTAATTGCATTTATAATAGCATTGATAAAAATTTTATGATTCCACCTATTGAATTAAATACAAAAAATTAATTCTGTTACGAATAAAAAAACGACAAATTGCATTTTTCTTCATTTCGAATGTCACTCTCTCGTATTTCACGATTTGCATCTTCTGAATATTTCAGAAATCTTGTTATTACTATAAAACATCGTCATTAAAACTCCTTTTTTATGTTTGTGGAATGCTGCTAGCAGTAGGGGAGACCGAGGGGATTTGAAACAAAGGTGAGTTGAAACAGTACCGATTTCTCGGAATTTAAAACCGTTAGCGTGCTGGAAACATCGGTTTTGAACCACTTCCCTCCGTCTGTTGACGTGTCAGTTTGCGTCGGTGGCCTAAGTCACGCGGTTGTGGAGTTCTGCGTGTCATGTGACTAAAATCGTGAAAAGTAAATTTTTAACGGTTTTTTACAATGCTTCTACTTTGATATAGGTTTTGTATTTTAGTTTAAGTTATATATGTTTCGAATGCTCGTTAACTACAGATTTATTATATATATATGACACAGTTGATTTCTGTGTATTTGCTTCTTGATTGTGGATTAAATAAAAATTGGGAGGTTTTTTTCTTATCGAGGAGAGTTGAAACAAGCTGTTTCAATTCTCCTCGTTTTCAGTTTTATATCAGAGCGCAGTCAATAAATAAACGGGCACTAAAAAAAAGTTTTTATTGATGATTTAATTTGTTTATAGGCTATATGGGCTAAAAATAAAGTTTTAAAATGGGCGTTATGTTCCTGGACCGGGAATCGAACCAGGGTCCTACGATTCTCAAAGCCGGTGTGTATACCACTACACCGAACAAAGTATAAGAAGATGTAATTTGTCAGTCAAATATTGTCAAATGATGTAAATAAATAAAAGAATAAGTAACTTTTATTGATAAAATTAATAAAACAAACAAATTGAAACAAATTTGGCTCAGCCCATTTATAGCCCAGATATAAATTAGCCCATGAACCCCGTGGGGGCCAAACAAATGGCGAAAGGGGCCTAAAACGGCGGGGGACCAAAAACTACAGGGGTAATGCCAAAAACAGCGCAAAAAGCAAACATTTGATCTTAAATCCATAAACCCCACTAAAAAACAAATGACGGATGCTAGAAATTTTGTAATTTACCTAAAAAGTAGTCAATTTGTTTTCTAAATTTAGTGAATTTGAACTTTTTTTATTTATTCTTAGTTTTAAACACTATTTGTTGTATTATTATTGCTATAAATTTTTTTAGAGTTTAAAAAAGTAAATTTTGAAACCCACGGGGGCCTCCTGCTCTCCTGGATCCGCTACTGGCCACTGTATATATATATATATATAAATGTAAAACCTTTTGTTTATCTGACTGTTTTTTTAATTAATGTTACGAATAGGTCGTTATGGCTATTTTAACTACTTCAAAAGTATTAGACCTGTAGTTACATACTTAACGAATATATCATTACAAAATATTAATAAAAAAAGGTGGTTCGTACTTGAAAAGTTTTATTTCAATAGATACCTTTAATTTATATTATCATTTTTATTTTACAGCACTTAATACTTCTAAAAAATCATATGTCTCAACTCTCTTTGGCCCCTGTTTCATCTTACCTCCCTGAGGGGAGTTGAAACAAGTTGACTTGTTACGGTTAAGTCGATTTTTCACCACAATATTTAACGCTTAAAATTTTTTTATGTTTGCTATTTGCTATTGTAAAGAATGAACTATCGATTGGTACTTATATCATACGATTTCTGTCTATAGTATATGGTGTATGAAACAAAATGTCAAAATTGTTTCAACTCCCCTCGGTCTCCCCTAGCTGTAGTAAAAAAAATACTACTACTAGGGGAGAGAGGGGCTAGTTGTAACATTTTTTCTTTTTTTTAATGGAGTGACTAAACTATTGAATATTTTAATTTTAAAAGGCTTTTAAATGAATAATCATCTATTGGAAAATATATTCCTACACTATTTTTTTGAATTTGTAATTAATTTATACTTATAGTACTTTTTTTGGAGAGAGACGCTTGTTACAACTTACCCCGTTTTCGGGCAAGTTGTAACTCGTGTGGGGCAAATAGTAACGTCATATGAAAACAACAGGTTTCATTATTTAAGGCTCATATTATAAAATCAACAAACAATTAAAAAAATGTATTTCTTACAATCTAATGAGGTAAATACTCACTGTTTTTAACAGCAATAGTCATCTTATGAGTCGCATAGCATTTACTTAGATTAATTAAATTTATTATTAAAATCAATCATCAATGAAATTTTTTTAATATTCAGAATCTGAGTTTTCATTAAAAAAATGTTTCACTTTATAAATCTTTGTCTTTTCAGGTCTATTTGATTTTGTTTGCCTTTTCCCGTTCTTTTTTTTGCTTTAGCTTCTTGTTTCTGTTTTTTTATAATTTTCTCTTCAAATTCTTTTTGCAAAGTTTTCTTCTCTGGAGTGTCGATCAAAACAACTAACTTTCGCTTACGTACAACCCTGTTAGTTTTTTTTTCTTGGTGGTGCTCTAGGTAAAGGTGTGATCTGTGAAGGTGAAAAACCGGTAGACATATTTTAGATACCTGAATGGTTTGGACGATCAGTAACAAAAGCACCAGCAAAATCAAAATTTTTTGAAAGATGTTTGGATTCAACTACTACTACTACCGCTACCGCTACCGCTACCGCTACCGCTACCTCTACCGCTACCGCTACCGCTACCGCTACCGCTACCGCTACCGCTACCGCTACCGCTACCGCTACCGCTACCGCTACCGCTACCGCTACCGCTACCGCTACCGCTACCGCTACCGCTACCGCTACCGCTACCGCTACCGCTACCGCTACCGCTACCGCTACCGCTACTGCTACTGCTACTGCTACTACTACTACTACTACTACTACTACTACTACTACTACTACTACTACTACTACTACTACTACTACTACTACTACTACTACTACTACTAGTACTACTACTACTACTACTACTACTACTACTACTACTACTACTACTACTACTACTACTACTACTACTACTGTTCAATCATTTATTTTCTCAGATTTCAAAAATCCAATAATTTACAGCCAGGACAAAATAAACATAAGAATAAAATGTCCTATAAACTCGACAAAATTATTTCACGTCCCCACGTGGGCCTGAGATTTTTCCGATACGATTATAAATCTGAACTATGAAATTTCTACATTCAGTAAAACATACAATTTCATGCAAAAAAGTAATTCAACGTTCTCCAACATTCTTCAATTTGTTACGTCTTCGATTTACTCTCCATGTAGAACATTTAAAAAATTTCCAAATATTGTAAGTATTTAATCCCACTGAGAGCATAGAGTAAGTCAACAATTTCTTCCCGATACCAAAGCTACTCCAAAACTTGTAAAACGTCTCTGACATCACCCCCCTCCAATTGCACACAAAAGCTGTAATGACAGGCTTTAAGTTGAGAGCTTGACCTGGGTTGTTTTCTTTCGTCCATGCGTGGACGCCCTGAAATCGTACTTTCTGATTTTTCTGTCATGTTCCTCATTCAGGTTTGCTAGATCAGAAACAACAGAAACGTCGCATACAAAATATTGGTCATCCCTCCATGCACAAAGGCCCGAAATTCTCAAGCCCATTTCGGTTCTAATTCGCGGTTCTACATTTGTGATGAATTCCTTTGATTGAAATTTTTCTTCCAGTTTGCGAACGATGATGTCGTGACGTTCTCGCCTAGGTCCATCACTCTTAAGGACAGATTTAAATCATATGTCCTAATGATTCAGGTGTTTTGCATCCAGCGTCGCATGACGTATCAGCCAATGGTCGTCCGCGCGACGCCCTAAGCGTGTTGTAGAGAACGGCTGCACGAACTTTAATGCACTTGATGAATACATCTGATGGCACTCTGTTCGCTCCTTCGAGGATCCAGTCACTCAATCCTATTCCTGATGAAAAAGACTTCAAACCATAACCATCTACAGATTTATAAAGACTTTCAGTTGTTTTAAGTTGTAGTGATTTTTGAGCACCTTCGATTCCACTCCCAAGTCTTCCGAAGTGAGTGAGTGAGTGAGTGAGTGAGTGAGTGAGTGAGTGAGTGAGTGAGTGAGTGAGTGAGTGAGTGAGTGAGTGAGTGAGTGAGTGAGTGAGTGAGTGAGTGAGTGAGTGAGTGAGTGAGTGAGTGAGTGAGTGAGTGAGTGAGTGAGTGAGTGAGTGAGTGAGTGAGTGAGTGAGTGAGTGAGTGAGTGAGTGAGTGAGTGAGTGAGTGAGTGAGTGAGTGAGTGAGTGAGTGAGTGAGTGAGTGAGTGAGTGAGTGAGTGAGTGAGTGAGTGAGTGAGTGAGTGAGTGAGTGAGTGAGTGAGTGAGTGAGTGAGTGAGTGAGTGAGTGAGTGAGTGAGTGAGTGAGTGAGTGAGTGAGTGAGTGAGTGAGTGAGTGAGTGAGTGAGTGAGTGAGTGAGTGAGTGAGTGAGTGAGTGAGTGAGTGAGTGAGTGAGTGAGTGAGTGAGTGAGTGAGTGAGTGAGTGAGTGAGTGAGTGAGTGAGTGAGTGAGTGAGTGAGTGAGTGAGTGAGTGAGTGAGTGAGTGAGTGAGTGAGTGAGTGAGTGAGTGAGTGAGTGAGTGAGTGAGTGAGTGAGTGAGTGAGTGAGTGAGTGAGTGAGTGAGTGAGTGAGTGAGTGAGTGAGTGAGTGAGTGAGTGAGTGAGTGAGTGAGTGAGTGAGTGAGTGAGTGAGTGAGTGAGTGAGTGAGTGAGTGAGTGAGTGAGTGAGTGAGTGAGTGAGTGAGTGAGTGAGTGAGTGAGTGAGTGAGTGAGTGAGTGAGTGAGTGAGTGAGTGAGTGAGTGAGTGAGTGAGTGAGTGAGTGAGTGAGTGAGTGAGTGAGTGAGTGAGTGAGTGAGTGAGTGAGTGAGTGAGTGAGTGAGTGAGTGAGTGAGTGAGTGAGTGAGTGAGTGAGTGAGTGAGTGAGTGAGTGAGTGAGTGAGTGAGTGAGTGAGTGAGTGAGTGAGTGAGTGAGTGAGTGAGTGAGTGAGTAATTAAGTAAAAAGTCTTTTCTTCTTTTTAAAACAGTGCCCATCGCTGTTTTGCCGGCTTCTTTAATCTCTTTACATGATTGCCCACGTACCGAACATCTGCAATAGAAGAAAAAAGAGTTTTGATGACAATGCTGGGTACGGTATTGATGATAATGATTATGATGATGGCGGTTGTGGTGATGGTGGTAATGAGGATGATAAAGACAACGATAATGATAGATGACAACATGTATAAAAAATGGAGAAAACTTAAAAATCTTTCCACAACAAATAATATAATTAAAATATAATAATACTCACATTTTGACAAAAGGAAGTAGATAATTTGTCAATACGTAAAATATATCGTAATTTAATACATTAAAAAAATTTGACTCAATATCAAGACCTACTGAAATTATATTCTACGCTGCCCAAAGTGTGCCTGTTGAGCTCTTTCGCTGTGTGATGGTGCGGCATCACCTTGTGATAACTGACACATTTTGCTTTTTAGTTGAAATTTCTGTGTGTTGTTGTTGTTTTTGACGTGTTATTTTTTAATCATTTATAATTACAAAACATTTTAATTTTTCGATAGCTTTTTTTTTGTTTTTTTCGCATAATTACGGAAGAAATGGAGATAGCCCTTCAAAAATGACGAATCTTTTTAAATATCATTATATGATTATTTTGCGATTGCAACATCACTTTTTATCTTTAGGACTGACAGTGTAGAATTTCTATTACATGACTGCCATGCCCGCACTAATTCTATCAACTGCTAACTCTGCTTAACGCGCGGCTGCAGTGTTATTAGAAACCAGCAGTTGACGCACGCTTCGCGCGCGAAGCGTGTGAGTTTTTACATATTAATAGTAAAGGTAGTCGCAATCAAATCGCACTTTAAGCTCAAAAACAACACCTATGAGCTATTATAGTAATAACTTTACGCACGCTTCGCAAGCGAAGCGTGTGACTATTATAGCCAGTTGCATATGAACACGTTTTATAAAATAGTAAATTGTCGTTAATAATAATAATTTACAAGTTGTTTAAAATTGGGAAAAACCCGCCGACTACTACTTCGGTGATTTATTTTTTTTTTTTTTTTTTTTTTTATGATAGTTTATAGTCCTTTACACCCAGTGTTTTAAGACTGAATTGGCTGTATATAGGAAGCACATAAGTACTTCCTGTCGTGGATCAAAGTTTGATCCTTTTAACTGTCCCTCCTCCTTTATCCAGGCTTGGGACTGGCTCGCAATTGGCGAGGCGGAGTTCGGTGATTTATTTATTTTCAACTTGTTTATATTGAGTTATGGCGTATTCCAATATAATAGGAATAATATTAGAAAATTAGTTAATTTTCGTAATTAATAATATTATTAATAATTAAAATAAGAGGAATAATAATAACAAAATAGAAAAATGTCGTTAATAATGATTTCATTAAATATTTCCGCAAAGCGTCGAACTTTCCAATAATAGAAATAATATTAGCAAAATAGTTAATCTTTGTTATTAATAATAATTAAAATAAGAGGAATAATAATTGCAAAATAGTAAATTGTCGTTAATAATAATTTACAACTTGTTTAAAATTGGGAAAAACCCGCCGACTTCAATGGCTAAAATTGATAAAACCCGCTGACAAAATAAACACAAAAGTCCATTGTTAGCTTCGACGATCGTGCGCCAACTCCTATTTATTTAGGTCGCTGCTATTGCCCCGGCGGTTCGACGTGATTACAATCAGTAAAATTGCTACTAACCCTATCCCTAACCCTAACCCTATCCCTAGCTCTAACCCTAACCCTAACCCGAACCCTAACCCTACCCCTAACCCTATCCCTACCCCTAAACCCTATCCTTGGTAGTAGCATAAACATTTCAAAATAATTTTTTTTAAATTTCATTAATATTTTTATATAAGGGTACAAATTCTAAGTTTGAATATACCATATAGTGTACAAAAAAATAAAATTAATAAAGATATAGCGAATCAAAGATCGCGTACCGCCGTGGCAATAGCATTAACGTTTATTTATTTATTTATTTATTTATTTATTTTATTTTGTTTATATTGAGTGATGACGTAGGCTTTTTTTTTTATACATTATTATTATTATTATTATTCATTTGTTCGCTTCGAAGGTCGTCCACCGAATATTTTGTTTATGTTGTTTATTGTGTGATGACGTACGATGCATTATATATATCCGCATAGCGTTAAACTTTCGCGGCTAATAACTTTTTATTTAAACATTTTAGCAAAAAAGTGCCCTAACAAACCGTGTTCAGCGTCTCATAATCTATCAACGTGAGTTTTTTCAGACCGGTAGATGCTAATCGGGTGACATAATACATAATACATACATATTACATCATTGCGCTTTTATAGTAGGGAACCAGCACATGACGCACGCTTCGCGCGCGAAGCGTGTGAGTTTTGACATAATAATAGTAAAGGTGGTCGCACTCAAATTGCACTCTAAGATCAAAAACAACACCAATGCGCTATTATAGTAATAACTTTAAGCACGCTTCGCAAGCGAAGCGTGTAAATATTATAGCCAGTAGCAGATGATTTTTCAAATAAACACGATTTGGAAAAGTTTTTTCTTAGATTGTATGATTTTGGAAAAACTGCTTACGAAAAAAACCTTTAACGGGCGATATTGAGAAAAACAGCCTACGATAAACACCATATTTATTGGGTGGTAGTGAAAAAACCGCCTATGAAAAAAACTGTATTGGATGTTTTTTGGAAATAACCGCCTACTAAAAACACAATATTTAATGGCTGATAATGAAAAAAATCGCCTACAAAAAACCCAAACTTCAATGGCTGATATTGGGAAAACCCGCCTATGTACTACTTCGGTGATTTATTTATTTTCAACTTGTTTATATTGAGTCATGACGTATGCTCAAAATATCAAAATATATACGCAAAGCGTCGAACTTTCCAATAATAAAAATAATATTAGCAAATTAGTTAATTTTCGTAAATAATAATATTAATAATAATTAAAATAATAGGAATAATAATTGCAAAATAGTCAAATGTCGTTGTGAGTTTTTACATATTAACAGTAAAGGTAGTCGCACTCAAATCGCCCTATAAGCTCAAAAACAATACCAATGCGCTATTATAGTAATAACTTTACGCACGATTCGCAAGCGAAGTGTGTGACTATTATAGCCAGTAGCAGGTGATTTTTCACTTGAACACGTTTTGGAATGGTCTTCTCTTTGAATGGATGATTTTGGAAAAACTGCCTACGGAAAAAACTTTTAATAGGCGATATAGGGAAAAACTGCATACGAAAAAGACCATATTTATTGGGTGATAGTGAAAAAACCGACTACGAAAAAACACTATATTGGATGTTTTTTTTTAAAACCGCCTACGAAAAACACAATATTTAATGGCTGATAATGAAAAAACCGTCTACGAAAAAACCCAAACTTCAATGGCTGATATTGGGAAAACCCGCCGATGTACTACTTCGGCGATTTATTTATTTTCAACTTGTTTATATTGAGTTATGACGTATGCTCAAAATATATCTGCAAAGCGTCGAACTTTCCAATAATAGGAATAATAATAAAAAAATTATAGTTAATTTTCGTAAATAATATTATTATTAATAATTAAAATAAGAAGAATAATAATTACAAATTAGAAAAATGTCGTTAATAATTTCATTGAATATATCCGCAAAGCGTCAAACTTTCCAATAATAATATCATTAATAATTAAAATAAGAGGAATAATAATTGCAAAATAGTAAAATGTCGTTAATAATAATTACATTAAATGTATCCGCAAAACGTAGAAGTTGCCAATAATAATATTATTATTAATTAAAATAAGAGGAATAATAATTACAAATTAGAAAAATTTCGCTAATAATAATTTCATTAAATATATCCGCAAAGCGTCGAACTTTCCAATAATAGGAATAATATTAGCAAAATAGTTTCGTAAATAATAATTTTATTAATAATTAAAATAAGAGGAACAATAATAGTACATTGTCGTTAATAATAAAATTGGGAAAATCCCGCCGACTACTACTTCGTTGATTTAATTATTTTCAACTTGTTTATATTCAGCGATGACGTACGATGCATTATATATATCCGCAAAGCGTAGAACTTTCGCGGCTAATAACTTTTTATTTAAACATTTTAGCAAAAAAGTGCCCTAACAAACCGTGTTCAGCATCTCATAATCTATCAACGTGAGTTTTTTCAGACCTGCAGATGCTAATCGGGTGACATAATACATACATATTACATCATTGCGCTTTTATGTTAGGGAACCAGCACTTGACGCACGCTTCGCGCGCGAAGCGTGTGAGTTTTTACATATTAATAGTAAAGGTAGTCGCACTCAAATAGCACTCTAAGCTCAAAAACAACACCAATGCGCTTATATAGTAATAACTTTACGCACGCTTCGCAAACACAGCATGTGACTATTTCAGCCAGTAGCAGATGATTTTTCACTTTAAAACGTTTTGGAATGGTCTTCTAATTGATTGGATGATGTTGGAAAAACTGCCTACGAAAAAAACCTTAAATGGGCGATATTGGAAAAAATAGCTTACGAAAAAAACACATTTATTGTGTGATAGGGAAAAAACCGAATACAAAAAAAACACATTTATTGTGTAATAGTGAAAAAACCGAATACGAAAAACACAATATTTATTGGATGTTATCGGGAAAAACAGCCTACGAAAAAAACATTTATTGGGTGATCGTGAAAAAACCGGCTACGAAAAACACAATATTAAATGGATAGTAGCGAAAACAGCAGCCTACGAAAAAAACAACGTAATTTGGGTAATAGGGAAAAAAGCCTAAGAAAAAAACCCAACCTTTAATGGCTGATAATGTAAAAAACCCCAACATTCAATGGCTGATATTGGGAAAACCCGCGATGTACTACTTCGGTGATTTATTTATTTTCAACTTGTTTATATTGAGTTATGAGGTATGCTCAAAATATATTCGCAAAGCGTCGAACTTTCCAATAATAGGAATATTA
This sequence comes from Erpobdella octoculata, assembly GCA_963978895.1. Classification (NCBI taxonomy): domain Eukaryota; kingdom Metazoa; phylum Annelida; class Clitellata; order Hirudinida; family Erpobdellidae; genus Erpobdella; species Erpobdella octoculata. The sequence continues at coordinate 18,345,948 of OZ022242.1, forward strand.
TTAGCAAATTAGTTAATAATTCTAAATAATAATATTATTAATAATTAAAATAAGAAGAATAATAACTAAAAAATAAAAAAATGTCGTTAATAATATTTTTATTAAATATATCCGCAAAGCGTCGAACTTTCCAATAATAGGAATAATATAAGCAAAATAGTTAATCTTAGTTAATAATAATAATTAAAATAAGAGGAATAATAATTGCTTAATAGTAAATTGTCGTTAATAATAATTTACAACTTGTTTAAAATTGGGAAAACCCCGCCGACTACTACTTCGGTGATTTAATTATTTTCAACTTGTTTATATTCAGCGATGACGTACGATGCATTATATATATCCGCAAAGCGTAGAACTTTCGCGGCTAATAACTTTTTATTTAAACATTTTAACAAAAAAGTGCCCTAACAAACCGTGTTCAGCGTCTCATAATCTATCAACGTGAGTTTTTTCAGACCTGTAGATGCTAATCGGGAGACATAATACATAATATACATATTACATCATTGCGCTTTTATAGTAGGGAACCAGCATTTTTTACATATTAGTTGCACTCAAACCTCACTCTAAGCACAAAAACAACAGTAAAGCGCTAATAAAGTAATAACTTTACGCACGCTTCGCTTGCGAAGCGTGTGACTAAAATAGTTAGTAGCAGATGATTTTTCACTTGGACACGTTTTGGAATGGTCTTCTATTTGATTGGATGATTTAGGAAAAAACAGCCTACGAAAAAAACCATGGTAATTGGGTGATAGTGAAAAAACCGCCTATGAAAAACACTGTTTATTTGATGTTATAGGAAAAACAGCCTACGAAAAAAACAACATTTATTGGGTGATAGTGAAAAAACCGCCTACGAAATGAACAACATATTTTGGGTGATAGTGAAAAAAACCTAAGAAACAACCCATCTTTTAATGGCTGATAATGAAAAAAAAACGCCTACAAAAAAGCCAATCTTCAATGGCTGATATTGGGAAAACCCGCCGATGTACTACTTCGGTGATTTATTTATTTTCAATTTGTTTATAATGAGTTATGACGTATGATCAAATTATATTCGCAAAGCGTTAAACTTTTTATTTAATATATTAATTATTATATATAATCTATTAAAATAAATAATGTCGTTAATAATAATTTCATTAAATGTATCCGCAAAGCGTCGAACTTTCCAATATTAGGAATAATATTATCAAATAAGTTAATTTTCGTATATAATAATATTCTTAATAATTAAAATAAAAGGAATAATAATTGCAAAATAGTAAAATGTCGTTAATAATAATTTCATTAAATGTATCCGCAAAGCGTAGAACTTTCCAATAATAGGAATAATATTAGTAAATTAGTTAATTTTCTTTATTAATAATATTATTAATAATTTAATTGTTGTTAATATTAATTATATTGTTTGATTACGTACGCTCAATGTGGGGAAAACCCGCCGACTACTACTTCGGTGATTTATTTATTTTCAACTTGTTTATATTCAGCGATGACGTACGATGCATTATATATATCCGCATAGCGTTAAACTTTCGCGGCTAATAACTTTTTATTTAAACATTTTATCAAAAAAATGCCCTAACAAACCGTGTTCAGCGTCTCATAATCTATCAACGTGAGTTTTTTCAGACCTGCAGATGCTAATCGGGTGACATAATACATACATATTACATCATTGCGCTTTTATAGTAGGGAATTATAACACACATACAGACTAAAGTCGGGGAGATCAGGCACCCTTGATAGCAAGGCAGCCTTGATGCTATAGCATTTTTTCATTACTTAATTATTAAATCGAATTGATCAAGGCACCAGTCTATGGAAAATATCATTTCCTCTTTTTTCCTGTGTTCATTTTTTAAGTTTGGAGTTGTTATTTCGACTTCATCGATATAATTCACTTTCAATGGTGAAAAATAATGTTTTCACCGTTTTTATGAATGCTTTAGCCTATACAATAATGTAGTGTTTGTGATGTTTTATATGCCATTTTGAAGAAAATTTATTCTAGTTTAAAGCGTTTGTTTCTTTAACAACAAGGATACCTTAACTATCTACATTTGACTAATTTGGTAAAAATGGTGATTGTGGCACCGTTGATAGCAACGCACACAGGCACATTTGATACTAGTATAATTATTACTGGTATTTTTAATACTAGTATCAAAGATGCATTAATTATCTTATCAGGCCTAACAAATGTTCAGAAACCCTTTAAAATAATAGCTGGTCATGGTGACAAGCAAGTCGGCAGAATAACGTCTGCGGAACGAGGACTCTCATCACAGCATGCTGTGATGTAAACGCAATCGGAATTTTTACTCCTCCGTTATTCAATTTTCCTCGAGTTTATTTTAAGGACACTATGATTGCTGGTGGTCCACCTGGCTGTGTCGGGGTTGCAAACCCATTAGGGTGGATGAATGCTGCAACGTTCATACAATAGTTGAACCATTTCAAAATGTGCTGTCGTCGATCCAGTGCTGCTACTGCTTGTTAACCATGAAAGCCATATATCTGTGAATTGTCTGGATTCTTCAAAACAGTATAGCATCACACTGTAGATCAGTCTACGGTCCATTTAAACGATTTTACAACGCTGCTTGCGATGACTGGGTTGTTTATAATCCAAGGCCTATGACGTTATTTGACTTTGTTAGAATTGTAAGCAAAGCTTTTGCACAACCTTTCACTCCATCAAATGTCATAGCAGGATTCAAGGTGGCTGGAATCGAGCCTTACAATGCAAATATTTTCAATAAAGATTAGTTTTTAGCATCGTGTGTTACAGATTGTCCAGAACCTGTTGATAGTGACCAATCTGTAACAGTCACACCTGGCCAATTTTTAGTCAACACCCTATTCATTGCCGTTGGTGAAGACTCTGGCAGCAATGAATCAGTTACTGTTGATCAAACTCTTGGCAAAATAGATTTGGCTCCATTTAGTATCAAGGATGGCAGTACATAGCAGAGATGTAGTATTTGGTACTCGTACTCGTACTCGAGTACAACTCGAGTACCGTTTTCAAGTACTCGTACTCGTACTTGTACTCGGAACCTTGGTACTCGTACTTGTACTCGTACTCGTTATTCCACTAAATACTCGTACTCGTACTCGCATATGCGACACCTTCTCTAAAAAAGTTTGCTTGTTTACTAAACAGTTGTTTGGGATAATATTTCGTTTATACTTGCTGAACTCTAGTATAACATATCTATGTTTTTTTAAACATTGATTTTGTTATTTTGTTTATTTTTTGTGACTACAATCTTTTCTGGGAAAACACACTTTGGTGGACCTCTGTTTAGAACCCCAGCTATTATTAATATTATTATTAAATTACAAGCATGGCCAAAAATGTAGGGTGTAACAACATTATCACAGTTGTAGAAAATATTTATTCAAGATTGTTTTAATTCTAAAATAGATAAAAACTTATATGTAAAATCAAAGTTTAAATAAAATAAATACCCAAAATTTTGTGCAAAATTCAATAAAGTAAAAAAAATTCTCTAAGCTTTGCAATACATAGGGTCGCTAATGAATTTCAACTAAAATGTCGGACTCTAAACTGTCGTCGCTAATTTTTCTGAAATGTAATAGTTTTGTTGACTTTAAAAAGTACTCGAAAAGTACTCGCTAAAAATTTCTTGTACTCGTACTCGTACTTATACTCGAGACCTCAGTACTCGTACTCGTACTCGTACTCGATAACTTGATACCATGGTACTCGTACTCGTACTCGTACTCGATACCATGGTACTCGTACTCGTACTCGTACTCGATACCATGGTACTCGTACTCGTACTCGTACTCGATACCATGGTACTCGTACTCGTACTCGGACCATAATTACTCGCAACATCTCTGGTACATAGCATCAAGAGTGCCTGTATTTTGGCACCTTTGATGCTATTTTGAAACTTGTATTTTTCAAATATAACATTTTACCAGAAATTTTTAAAATAAATGCTTTATTTAGTTAAATTGGTTATTTGAATATCTATTCATTTCACTTGAAAAAATTACAAAAAATTCCAACAGTTTTGTCAAATTAAGAAAAATCTAGATTTAGTATCACGGGTCTCAACTACTGCACGAGCCAAACCAAGCCAATATTTTTGCCAAGTATATAGGGATTTCAGGCCTGTAAAAACGGCCCGGACCGGGCTTAAATTAGGTGCGCTGGGTCGGGCCTGTAATTTTAGTTAATGAAACGGGCCGAGTTGTCGGCTGGATAGTGTCAGAAAAATTTGGATTATCTCTGTAAGCTATATATGCCACATCTTACGTATATGTGTGTAATTAGTTATTTTATTATGCTTTTATTATGTAAGACGGTTTCATACAATCAAATATGATTATCTCCAATTTAGACAAAATATTTTGAAAACCAAAGCGGACAGTGTATTATAAGTTGCTTTAAACATTATATGTGAACGATAAAAACAAAGAATGCAATAAAGAACATATTATAATAGGACCGTCTCTCTTTTTTTGGCCCACTTTGTATATATATATATATATATATATATATATATATATATATATATATATATATATATATATATATATATATATATATATATATATATATATATATATATATATATATATATATATATATATATATTGACAATATTTGGGTATCAAATTCTCGAATAAACACGCTCTATTAAATGCTACGGCCCATTTTCTACAACACCATTTCTTTACTACTGCTTCAAACTGTCTAAATTTTCTTCCCGAATTAACTACACAGTCATCAGTACACAAAACTTTATTGTCACAAGGGGTTGACCGGCCGCGTATTTACAATCCGTGTATAAGCACAGGACCGAGAGCTGTGATTGGACAGACATGCTTAAAAACCGGTCACGGCTTAGCTACTATTGTTATGGTATTTTTAATATTTGTTAGGAGTGTACTTTCAACGTTGTTCAATTAAAAATGTAATTTTGTACAACAATTTTAGAATAAAAACAATCTAAAATAGACTTTTATTCTAAATTTTTTAGTACATACAATTACAATCCTAACTACAACCACTTGCTATGAAAAAATTTTTCCGATATCGATGTTCTAAAATTGAGTTCTAAAATTGTATCAACTCAAAATCTGGTTTTTCAATTCATTTGATATACGAGTCATTCAACAGAATTTCTCCATCTTCTTGTGAAGTTAGTAGCGCCGTAGGATCCCAACAAATTCCTCGGAAACAATTTTGTGCTTTAGTCAAGAAGAACTAAAGTTAAGACAAATGTAGTATCTCACATAACTATATAATAATAACACGTTGTTTATGTCGATCTACTTTCTATATATATATATATATATATATATATATTAATGTTATCAAAAAAGTGAGCAAAGCCCAACGGACTAGATATCTCCCGCAAAACACATTCACCCTCAACGATATACAAATTTATTTCAAAAAATGGCAGGCAATCAATCAATTAACACATGTACCTTAATATTGATGATGCAAAATTGCTATCTATTGCTATCTAAGGGCACTAAGCAAATTTGAAATAACGATTTAAAGACAGCGCAATAAAATGTTGACAAAAAATCTTATCAACGGAATTGCACCGCTAAATTGAACTATTTTTGTAACCAATATTTTTACATATATTTTTTCTTTGCACGAACTTTTCACCAGCAGTTCAGGGGCTATGGTGTGAGTGACCCACCCTCCAACAAAAATTCGTGGGACCATTTACTGAAAAGTTACATTATTGTTTAGCTGTCGCAACGCTTTTTTCTCTAGAATAACCCGATATCCAGGGAAAGGGAGCTTGCAAAAAATACACTTTTTTTAATAAAAAATAGTAAATGGCTGGTTAAAAGTGGAAAATCAATGAATACTTGAAATGTTTTGTAATCCTCATTACAAATTGAGTCACCATAAATTGGGGGTTCATTGAAACTTGGAGCTTCCATAGTTTGGCTGCAATAACTGCGACAATGGCCACCAGTTATCAATCAATATCAGTGTTTTTATATCATTGCAACAAACCCAGTAATTGGTTCAGACATTCATTATCATGAAGGGACCGTAAAAGTCTATAAAGTTTCTGTCCCAAAACGACATGCAACTTAAATTCACTTCATATTGTTTAAAGCAATTGGTTAATTACAAACGTTTTAACATTTTAAAAATCCTTTCTATCAACTTCACCACCGGTATTGTTTGCTTGTTTGAATGTTTGCAAACCTTGTAAGAGAAAATTAACTCACTTCCCGTCATCCGATCTATCTGAAATTTGAAATATAGGCTTGCTCCTTATGACAATGCATTCCATTAACAAATGAAAAATTTTTGAGTGAAAACAAATTTTAATTTAAAAAATAATTTTCTTTGTTTTAAAGCAAAATCAAATAAAATTATATAAATGTTTACATATATAAATTAAAAAAATGTCGTTTTAAAAGAAATTTTTTTGCAATAAATGACCAGCCGAAAAATCATGAAATTTAAGGGATTGGTGAAAAAAACTTGATGTTTTACAGCTCATTAGTTTTATTTGTTGTTTCTTTATAACTAGTAACTTGTGTAGCGCATTTCAAACCTTGCTTTTGCAGGGGACAACCGAGGTCAAAGCAACCGCAAAAATGTGAGCAATAAAACAAGAAACATAAAGTGGTAAAGTGCACACTGCAGAAATTTCCATTAACAATAATCATATCTAATGTGTATTGCTTTATATTTTGTTTGACAACAATTTATATTGTGCTCTTAAAAAGTTCCGTACTTCAAGAGCATCAACGCTGCATTTAACACCCTGCAACGCATTTCCTGCCAAGTAAAAAACTAATTCTATTTAAAAAAGATTTTTTGCAAGCTAATAAAGCTACAACAAAATAAATAATCTTAAATATGGTATATTGAATTAACAGTTATAATATAAGTGTATAAAAATGCAAACGTTATAGCCTTATACATTATACACGTTGAAAAATCCAGAAAATGAATGGATGGATGGATGAATGGATGGATGGATGGATGGATGGATGGATGGATGGATGGATGGATGGATGGATGGATGGATGGATGGATGGATGGATGGATGGATGGATGGATGGATGGATGGATGGATGGATGGATGGATGGATGGATGGATGGATGGATGGATGGATGGATGGATGGATGGATGGATGGATGGATGGATGGATGGATGGATGGATGGATGGATGGATGGATGGATGGATGGATGGATGGATGGATGGATGGATGGATGGATGGATGGATGGATGGATGGATGGATGGATGGATGGATGGATGGATGGATGGATGGATGGATGGATGGATGGATGGATGGATGGATGGATGGATGGATGGATGGATGGATGGATGGATGGATGGATGGATGGATGGATGGATGGATGGATGGATGGATGGATGGATGGATGGATGGATGGATGGATGGATGGATGGATGGATGGATGGATGGATGGATGGATGGATGGATGGATGGATGGATGGATGGATGGATGGATGGATGGATGGATGGATGGATGGATGGATGGATAGACGGACGGACGGACGGATGGATGGATGGATTGTCAGAGGAACAAACAAACAAACGCATGATTGATCAGTAGGTCGGTCGATTGATTGAACGATTGTACAAAGGATCAGCTCAGCAAACCAATGATTGAACTGGATGATTTGTAAAAATACATTTGTACAAAATTATAACAATTTTTGAGTTTCCACAATGACAATGAAAATTCTAAACAAATTAATAAATATCATTAATCTTACTCAAAACCTAATTTGTATTCTTATTTTTCTTAACTGTTTTTATTTGTCTTCATTGTTTTACTCATTTATGCTTCTAATCAGTTTTACTATCGATAACAGTGAAAAATATTTTTTAGTAATATGCGCAATATAAGTGTTCCTGTGAATGTCATTGTAATCACTAATATTATAATCAGATAAATAAAGTTGACAAATAAAAGTTATTTAAAGAAATTTAAATAGCAAACATAGATTTGACATAATTAACTCAAAAATACACGTATCGCAAGAATTGAATGAATTGTTGTATGCAACTGCAGCTGTTATTGCAAGTGGAAAAAAACCAAATACGATTTTAAAACAGAATAATCAAAAAGTAGTTTGGCAAATAAAAATTAAGAAAAATAAAAAAGAGCTCCAAACAAATTTGCTGTGTTGAATGAACTAAAAAATCCCACACAAAACTAGCAGTGCCCGCGGCTTCGATCGTTTGAAATTAGAGAATTTAAACCTTGCATCCATAGAGCCCTGCACTGTTTTTTGAGAGATAGTCAGGATCATTTTATAGGCAAATGTTCCAGGCCTGGCTTGCTATTTAGGCACAATGCTTCAGGCCCAAACCAGTCCGTTTCATAAGCTCAAAAGTCGAGGCCTGGCCTGGTTCGTGCTGAACTGGACCCAGCCAATTTTAACGATTACAAATTCTCAAAGCTCGGAAACTAATTTCTCGAAAAATTATGAAACACGTATTTTATTATTTTTGTTAAAAAACACTAAATACAGAATTTTAACGTTTTTTAATTTCCAGTTTTTTGAGTTTTCAAGCAAGAATTTTTTTCCAGCCTACAATTGTAATCCCGGAAGCCAAATTATTAAAAAATGATAAAACATGTGTAACTTTATTTTCTGAGTTGTATATAAATGCTTGTTTTATATCTGTTGTATTTTCAGTTTCTGAGCGGCAGTTACTCTAAAAAAACATTTAACTCTATTTTCTACTCTACGTTTGAGGTCCCGGACACCAAATTGTAAAAAAGTGATAAAAGCAAATTTTTTTATTAAAAAAAACTAGATACTGAATTTCAACACTTTGACATATTTAGATTTTGAGTTTTTAAGTAAATATTCTTCTTTTCCACTCCGCCTTTGAGGTCATGGAAACCAAATTATTAAAAATTGGTGAAACACGTATATCTTCATTTTTCAAATAAACACTAAATACTAATTTTTACATCTTTAGCACTTACAGTTTTTAAGTATCAGTTATTCTAAAAAAAAACAAACAACCATATTTTCCACCCCACATTTGAGGTCCCGGAAACTACTATTTTAAAAATGGTGAAACACGAATCTTTTTATTTTTGAAAAAGAATCAACCTACCAAATTTTAAAACCTTATTTTTGGTTTTTGAGATCTGCGTTTTTTTAGAAAAATTTGTATTTTCTTTTTTATCTCCTCCGAACCAAAATTATAAAAATTTATTTCTTAGTCACTAAGACTTAGTGGGTACTTACGCTATAAAAATAATATAAGTTCCGAATTTCAATTTTCTAGGATGAGACATTTTAGCTCGGCGTTGATTATATATACGTCACTGTCAGGACATGTTCTTTTATGTATATACAAGCAGTGCCCGTCGCGGCTTCGCTTGCTTGAAATTATAAAATTTGAGTCGCACATTTATAGTCGAGTAGTACTGGGTAGTACACGGGCCAATTTCTTACGGTCTGTGATGAATTGGACTCAGTCAGTTTTAACGGGAACACAACCTCAAAGCTTAAAAAATAAATTTTCGAAAAATAATGAAACACGTATTTTATTATTTAAACAAACCTTAATACTGAATTTTAATAATTTTACATTTTTAGTTATTGAGTTTTTAAGCAAATAATCCTTTTCTCCATCTTACATTTGTAGTCCTGGAAGCCAAAACATAAAAAAAATTTGTAAAACATGTGTAACTTTATTTTCTAAGTAGTATCTAAGTACTAATTCTTATAGTTGTAGTATTTTCAATCTCAGAGTGGCAGTTATTCGAAAAAAAGATATAAACCTATTTCCCACCCCACATTTGAAGACCTGGAAACCAAATTTTCAAAAATTATTGAAACACGTATATCCTCATTTTTCGTTTCTGCTCACTCTCCCGGTTCCGCTCGTTTTCCGTTTCTGCTCGCTCTCCTGCTTCCACTCGTTTTTCCAATTCCGTTCGTTTTTTTGTTCCTTCTCCCACTTGCTTTCCCGCTTCCGCTTTTTTTCTTTCTTCTTCTCATAAATACTTTTTGTTCATAAAACGTAAAATAGATTTGTTAAAAACTGCTTGTAACCTTCAAACTTTGTTAGGTAAACTAAATTTAAATTTTGTTACGCAATAAACTTTGATGTCTTACATAAGTACTTTTGGCCTGAAAGGTTTTTTTATCATAAAAACTTAAAAAATTAAAAACTACCCTATGCTTCTCTATCTTTTGAAATCTACTTCCATGCCAACTTTTGTTAGAATTGGTTTATGGGTTTGGACTTTAGGCTACTAGGAAATAAAAAAAACCAACTTCCTATCGTTGATTTGCTTGATTGAATTAAGATAAGGCAGTTGTTGGTCCGCGTGTGATCTCACAAAGAAATTCTGATTTTACCACCCAACGTGCATACAAATTGAGTTGTGTCAAGACATTCCTGATCGGTTATAGGGTACCTTCCAAACAACAGCAAAATCAATCACAGCTGCTTTTCCATAGCCATGTTATCAAACCATTATTTTTTGGACTTCTAACAATAATAATTTTGGTTTTTATTGACAGATTTGAGTCGAAAAGCAATCCAAAACTTCGAGCAGAGCAGAATTTGTCTGAATTGAGTTGTCTGGTGTCATGATCCGCATTGAATCTGTTTTTACAGAGTTGAGCTGCAGTTTGTTTGTTCCCGTTTATGTCCGACGAAGCAAACATAGTTTCACATTCGGACCGTAATTTGACCTGCAAGGCAATTGGCCAATCGTCTGTATAAGCAAAAGTAGAGAATATAAAGATTTAAAAAACACATGGAAATGCAAATGTTGTTGCTATTGTTCATTTTCACGGAATCTTTTCAACCGATTGCGTCAACCAGAATAATAAGTTTGGTTGCATTTGATGCGTATGGGAATTCAAGTACATGTGACCACATTTATAATAATTACCAGAGCAGACATTTATCATGAAACAAAACAAACAAACAAACTGTTTCCCGCCATAGAAAGGCAACAAGCGGAAGAGAGAATTTCTTGTTAAATGAAGCGCATCAAGATTTATTTAGGACCGACTCGATGGCGCACGCGCTCTGACGTCATTCCCGATCGACAAAGTGAAAAAAACAGAAGTAATTATTATAATCAATTTTGTTTAAATAGTTATAGTCAACAAATTATTATATACTAGCAATAACTCGTCAAACATGACTTATTAATCAGCGCCACGTAAAAGCCTAACACGAACTTCTAAAAAGAAATTATCTATATTATAGTAGCCCACGTCACTCACTCACTCACTCACTCACTCACTCACTCACTCACTCACTCACTCACTCACTCACTCACTCACTCACTCACTCACTCACTCACTCACTCACTCACTCACTCACTCACTCACTCACTCACTCACTCACTCACTCACTCACTCACTCACTCACTCACTCACTCACTCACTCACTCACTCACTCACTCACTCACTCACTCACTCACTCACTCACTCACTCACTCACTCACTCACTCACTCACTCACTCACTCACTCACTCACTCACTCACTCACTCACTCACTCACTCACTCACTCACTCACTCACTCACTCACTCACTCACTCACTCACTCACTCACTCACTCACTCACTCACTCACTCACTCACTCACTCACTCACTCACTCACTCACTCACTCACTCACTCACTCACTCACTCACTCACTCACTCACTCACTCACTCACTCACTCACTCACTCACTCACTCACTCACTCACTCACTCACTCACTCACTCACTCACTCACTCACTCACTCACTCACTCACTCACTCACTCACTCACTCACTCACTCACTCACTCACTCACTCACTCACTCACTCACTCACTCACTCACTCACTCACTCACTCACTCACTCACTCACTCACTCACTCACTCACTCACTCACTCACTCACTCACTCACTCACTCACTCACTCACTCACTCACTCACTCACTCACTCACTCACTCACTGATTCTGTCACGCTTACGTAATTAGTCGTATAGACGATATCGATGTGCACGAAAGAATTTATTGCGCACAGGCGTGTAATAAAAGTTATTATGCAATTGTACGTATATACACTCTCAGTCCTAAAGATCAAAAGAAGTGGCGCTGCAATAGAAAAATATTATATAATGAGATTTAAAAAAATCACAGAAGCAGGGACCACTTCTCAACGATGGCCTTCAATTCACAAGAAATGTCGTGTATACTGAAATTCTCTAATAACTAATTATTGCACTCTTTAATATTCACATCCTTTGAATTCATATGAAATGTTTTAGTAAATTGAAAATGTAAACACAATAAAATTTTTATTAAATTTTCTTATATATATACACACACACAAATTTTTATGGTTATCAAATGTCATTTTGGTTTTGTTGACTATTTTTTTTAAAATGTATCCAAAGTACATCGTAATTTTAAAACATCCGTCCTTGGGACGCAATCTAAAAATAATTTAAAATGAGATTTTAAGAAATCCGTCATTTTTGACGGGCTATCTCTAGTATATATATACTAGCAGGGTACCCCGCGGCGTATTTACAATCCGTGTATAAGCACAGGACCGAGAGCTGTGATTGGACAGACATGCTCTAAAATCTGTCACGGTTTAGCTACCAATGTTATGGTATTTTTAATATTTGTTAGGAGTTTACTTTCAACGTTGTTCAATTAAAAATGTAATTTTGTAAAACAATTTTAGAATAAAAACAATCTAAAATAGACTTTTATTCTAAATTTTGTAGTACATACAATTACAATCCTAACTACAACCACTTGCTATGAAAAAATTTGTCCCATATCGATGTTCTAAAACTCAAAATCTGGTTTTTCAATTCATTTGATATACGAGTCATTCAACAGAATTTCTCCATCTTCTTGTGAAGTTAGTAGCGCCGTTGGATCCCAACAAATTCCTCGGAAACAATTTTGTGCTTCAGTCAAGAAGAACTAAAGTTAAGACAAATGTAGTATCTCACATAACTATATAATAATAACACGTTGTTTATGTCGATCTACTTTCTATTGACTTGTTTTTTAGTTGAAATAAATTTCAATGTTAGAGTATGTAATTTTATTTCATGAAAGTCATCATGTAATATATAGTAAAATAACAAAAATGTAATGTTATAAGTAAAGTTAAAAAAAGCAATCAAGTTATTTCAAGTAACAACAAAATGCAAAAACGTTACAAGTAAAAGTACAAAAAAGAGCAAAAATGTTAATTTACAAGTAAAGTTTAAAACAACAATAATGTTATGTTACAAGATACACAATTTTAATTGTTTTATGTCCACTACCTTGCGATCTAGCATGTGGCACATTTGCGTCAATGTCTTCAGCCAATCAAAACGCAAGAAAAAGCGTAAACATGAATAATTATCGGTTCCGTCCTGTGGTTATACAGGGATTGTAAATACGCTACCCGGCGTTGCCCGGGGTTTTTAGAGGTTTTTCTCTCTTGCTCTCTATGCCAGTTCATTAAATGTTCTTTCTGCTTATCCAATGTTCTGCTTATCCAATGTTCTTTTTCTTGATGTTCTGTTTCTTTACTGTTCTATTTCTTCATGTTCTGTTTCATCCGGTTGCCCGGAAATTATGTAATAATGTATGTTGATTAAAAATAATTTGGACTAATATTATATTTTTATAACTAAATTACTGTCGTTTGAAAACAAGATGAGTCTAGCGGAAAATTGACCTTTAGAACAGGCATAGTTAAAAGTCGCAAACCGTCCAGAAAAGTGATGATGATGATGTTGATGTTGATGTTGATGATGATGTTGATGTTGATGTTGATGTTGATGTTGATGTTGATGTTGATGTTGATGTTGATGTTGATGTTGATGTTGATGATGATGTTGATGTTGATGTCGATGTCGATGTCGATGTTGATGTTGATGTTGATGTTGATGTTGATGTTGATGTTGATGTTGATGTTGATGTTGATGTTGATGTTGATGTTGATGTTGATGTTGATGTTGATGTTGATGTTGATGTTGATGTTGATGTTGATGTTGATGTTGATGTTGATGTTGATGTTGATGTCGATGATGATGGCGATGTCGATGTCGATGTTGATGTTGATGTTGATGTCGATGTTGATGTTGAATTTTATGATGATATTGATGTTGATGCTGCTGTTATGGTGATGTTAATGTTGATGTTGATGATAATGATAATGATGGTGGTAGTGATGATGATGACGAAATTAATGGTGATGAGGATGATGATAGTGATGACGGGCACTGTTTCTGCGAGGATGGATTCAAGGAATCTTTATTTGATTTCTTGTTTAATAATTTATTTTTTCCTCAAACAATAGACAATATGAAACAGAGAAGCAAGCGCTAATCCAGACAAATTCAGTCAACTAAAAAAATACTGTCAATAAAAATAAGTCAAGCAAGGGAGTTGTTATTTCTTTATATTAACTTCAGTGCTGTTCCTATTGGTTTGATTGTCGAGAATTTTTGGAAATGAAAATTAACCCATATCTTGTCGTTCAATCGAGCTGAAACTTGGAAATAAATTTTGCTTGCAATGAAAATCCGTTTTATTAAATTGTGCAAATTTTCCAAACTTCAAAATTTTCAAAAATAAGTTTCTAAATCTATGAAAGCTTTTTCATTTATTTAACTTTCATCTAATCGAGTTGAAACTTAGAGCATAGATTTACTAGCAACGACAATGTATTCTTTTAAAATTTATAAACCTTTTCAATTCGCTTGACTCCTCCAATTATTTTTTTATAATAGTTTATAGTCTTTTAACATTACGTTTTTTAAAATTCAAATAACTCTAAAATATCGAAGTAATTCTTGGCGCGGATCATAATTTAACTTTTTTTTCTATTCCCTTCATTTTTATCTAAGCTTGGGACTGGCTCGTAAAAGAAAGACGTTGTTGACTTTTTAAAATGAAACTTTGTTTTACTGAACACTAAGTTTTGAAAGGGTAAATTAATAAAAGATTTATATTGGAGCTGCAATAGTTATTAAATTAAAGCAAGTTGAATATTTTAATGTAGATCAACCTGTTTAATGCGTGACGGAGATACTCTGGCTATTCTTCAATTTTGTTTGGTTGAATGAAGTGGATACCTCTAACGATGATAAAGTGACTCGATATAAAAAGAAGCCTAGTGCAGGAATGGAGTCAGATCCACTTCTTTGGTGGAAACAGGGGTGGATTTAGGCATAGGCATGGCCGGATTGACACTTATGATGGCCCTGGCGCACTGAAAAAAATGAGGCCCCATCTACATTATAACATTTACAAATTATGGCTTTAATGTTTCAATCCAAAGCCAAATAAAATGTATTAAATAATTACACAGTTGAAAGTTCTCAACTATAAACTCTCAAGTAAGTAAAACAAAAACATAAACCTAAAGATTACAGAATACTATATAGTATGATTTACAGATGGTCTTTTTACCTACCGTCTGTTTACAACAAACATCTCAACAGAGTCAACAGTCACAATCCACGATGATCTCTTTCTACATTTAGCTGAACTGAACGTGTCAATAACTGCGAAAAAATCCAACTACTGAATTCCATCACTTTTATTGTTCAAGAGAGATAGGTTGTTTAGTCTCTCTCAAGTCTGTGTTGATCTGAGAGCAGATTTGATGTGTTTGAGGTCACTGAAAGATCGACCTAGAACCACTGAAACGATGATGCAGCACCAATTTCAGCATCTCGGGAAGTAAGCAGAAAGTAAGTTTTTATAATCTTAAGCAGTGATCTCGACTGGAATCATTCATTTTTTAACTTGACTCAGACCCTCCAAACTTTTTGAGTAGAAATCAACCACTCCATTGAGAAAAACTTGTGCTTCCACATTACTGTGCCGCAAGAACGAGAACCGCTTGTCTACCTTTAAATAAACTTTGATTCGCTTGTCCAATAATGTTCTGGTCAAAAAGAAGGGAGTCAATAATCACCAGAAAAGTAGATATTCTTAATGCTTTAAAACAGAACATAGGGACACCTTTCGCACTTAGGTCATCTGCTATTCGTCGGAAGTATTTTTTCGTTTCTCAGTTAATTGTACAGTTTCCTAGTTCAGCAAACTTATCAAACTTCTGTGTTTACGTAGCATTCCAACAAACTCAAACAGATACTGGAGAAAACTCACGGTAGATCCCAGATCAGCTTTTTCGAACTGGTCATGTTTGTTCTCTTCAGAACACAGCTCCAAAATGCTTCAGAAAGCCTCTTTCCAGCTTGAGTAGCCTTATTCGGCAAAGGATCTCCAGCAATCTGTTGCAAAAATTCAATGTACATATGGTAGTTTGAGATCAAACTATTCAGCGCATCAGCGCGTGCAGACCAACGAGTTTCTCTCAACCACTTTGAAACAGTCAGTGATCTTTCACTAGCTTTCAAATTGTGACACACCTGAACTCACGAACTTAGCAATCATCGTCCACAATGTAGTTTTTGGAAAATTACACTCGCATAATAATTTTTTCATTGTAAAATTTTGAGGCCCCTCAAGCATGGGGGCCCTGGCGCAGGTGCGCTACCTGCGCCATGGTTAATCCGCCACTGGGCATAGGCTACATAGGCTGCAGCCTATGGGCGCCGCGAGACCAAGGGACGCCACAAGAAAAAAGCAAGAAAGAAAAATAAAAAAAATAAAAAGAAATAAAAGTAAAGAAAAGAAAAAAAAGTAAAGTCATCTAAAGCTTTAGTGTTTTATTAATTTATTTTTTTATGGCGCCCCCTGGGCCCTGGCTTCCAAAGGTTAATTTTTTGCATTTAATTTTTATACCATTTCATTCATTTGAATTCTGGGTTTTGATTCCCGTTTTGGTAAAACAATAATATAAATTTAATAATTAATTTATTTTAAATTGTTTGACTATAATTGAGCATCCAAAATCATAAAATATTACTGTCTTCAGGACATATGTTCAAACATTGCAATTCGAATAATTCCTTGCACACCTGCATCTAACTGCTTGGTTGAACGGTCATTTTCTACCCTAAAAAAGTCAAGAATTAATTATCTTAGGTCAACTAAGGGTCAAGAAAGATTTAATTCTCTTGCAGGTTTGACCATAAAAAGTGAAATAGTAAGTACATAGACTATGATGACATTATTATTGATTTTGCTGCTACCACATGTTCATATGTTTAGTCAATAATAATTATGTTTGCAATTGTTTTACCACATATGAAATTATCATTAATGACAAATTATGGAAAACTTGAACAGAACTTTTAATATTTGATTACATAGCATAATTATATTTAGAGGCTATCCAACTACAATTGGTCAAATAAATTTGTGTATCAACTTTGCATGAACCGGGGTACGGGCAAACAACCAGTCACTAGGGACCCGGGGGAGGGGCGCTGGGGGCTCGAGACTTTAGCTGATGGGCTCCAAGTTTTTAAATTCGCTTCAGAGTGGAAAGTGCACAAATCGTTACATCCTCGATCGGCATCAATTGCAACAAAATATTTAGGAGCTCCATCAACAACAGAACCATGTGAATGACTATTTTCTATTGCTAGTTTCATTGCAGGCAAGCGCGGGACATCGTATTTACCAGATTCACTGAACATCATATTATTAGGCCGTTGGACAAAATTTGTAGCGTCGCTCTAAAAAATTTTCCTTTATCATCTTGAAAGACAAGGTTTTTTTGCTGATTTGGCATAACCTATGTATACTATACGCATTTATTCCTGCATTTTAATTTTTTATAGCGCTTTATATAAAATGACCGAAAAACGCTAAAAATCGATATTTGTGCATCTTGACAAACCATTGATCTGCATTTATCTGCAATAGCTGCTCTGTGATGGTGCAAAAGAATCCATCGATTAACTGCACCTTTGTTCAAGGTAATTCCAGTTAGTCCACGTTTGGTTTTGGAATCTCTGTTCAAAGTTTGTCCCATGACTTCGTCGCAAGCTATTTGACTGAATCCGTGACGATCTTGTGGTTGTACAACGAATTCACCATTTTTAAAAGCTTTAGCAATTGATTTGTGCGTTTCTGGCAGTTTGGTCATCTCAGTTATGTATGCTGGGAGGTATCTTGCATAATTGGCCCTGTCATAGGCCAAATACCACGGCAACATAGAACGCAGTGCAAAAAAATGAAGTTCCCACATTGCTTCTCTTGTTGCTCGGATAAACAAAAGCAGTGTTTGCACAATGTCAATATATGAACTCCAGTAATCAAAAGTTGGATTTGTCTCTCTCTCTCTCTTTTTCAACAAAATCTTGATAATTTTCGATTATTTCAGTAATGTTTTTATTTGCTACTCTCTCTTTAAAAGCACTTGGTTCAGACATATTAAGATGCAAAGCTTTTTCATAACTTCAGATAGCTTTTCTGCACTTAGAGTTCTGATATAAGCTGCCCATCTCAGTCGGTGTAATGCCTCAAAAACCAGCTTATGAGCTTGTAAGCTGCGGTTATAATGATGCCCTGAGAGAACACTCTTAATTGACCCAGCAGCAACAGTTTCGGATTCGATTAAAATATCCTGAAGACTAAAATCTTGAAAACGCTTACCAATTGTGGCCATGAATGACATAATGGTGTGAAACTCATCCAGTCTGATCACTATCCTTCTTAAAAACATTTCGTTTTGCCATTTAATTAATTGGACTTTGGCATATACATGCATGTAATGCTTGATAGAATACAACAATACTGTTTAATTCCAAATTGTTTGCGATTTTGATGCTGGGATCGATGATATAGACAGTTTAGAGTTCTGTTGGATTGGCATCGATCACAGGAAGATATCCAATTCTAAACATTACTGGAATAGAAGAAACTAGTTGTGTATTAAAACCGCTCCAACCAGGTAGAACTTTACTTTCATTCTGTTTCAATTTTGATAGGGCGTAAGAATTATCAAGCTGGAAATATGTCTTCTGAAGAGAAATTTCAATTTCGTTGTTGAACTTAAGATCGATTGGAATTCTAGTTGGTCCAGTTTTCTTTTGAGAATGAAATGTCAAGATGTTCTTAAATCTTAACATAAGGGACCCAGAATTAAATCGCGACAAGTTGATGGATATTAATGACTTTTATTTTAACTTTTAAATTTTTTTAAATTTTAACCTAAAACTTGTAGATCAGCCGGTCTAATCGGCAAAGGCATGTTTATTATTGTGATAAAAAAAACGCAAAAACATTAAAAGTGAATCTTAATTTAAATGGCATGCTAAATTTTCATTGGTCTAGGCTATTAGTTGAAACGATATGTTTGAATTCATTTTTCTCTCTTAAGAGCTAAAATCAGACTAGGATAAATGAGTTTTTAATAATTCTTTATATTATAAACAAGATTCTAAAATTATTTTGTCTTTCTTCAAGATAAACAAAACGACGACTTTTTTGATCTCGTTCCACGGCCTATATGCCTACAAGACTGGCTTTCAAAAATATCAAATTGAAATTTTAGCAAATTAAATGCTGATTAGTTTAATAGTTTTTTGTTATTTTAACTTAATAAATGTGAATTACACAATTACATGATTTACCTTACAAATACATTGCAGACAAACACATATTTATTTGCGTTTTTTTATGAAGTGCTAATAAAATAACCAAATAATAATAATCGTCGTTTTTATCAGATTCACGGAACATGTGATTATTCTTACAAGACTGGTTTTCAAATTAAATAAAAATGCCGTTAAATTTTATTTGTCTTCCTTAGTTTAACTATTGAAATTTACACTACACAATTATATAAGTAACCTCACAAGTACATTACCAACTCTCATTATTGTGTGTATATTTTTATCTATTTTAACAAAGTTTCTACTGTGTGAATAATCGCTTGATTAATTTAGAGTAAACATTTTAAGGATGCGATTAATTTGATTAAAATTTTTAATCGCATCCTAGGAACGTAAAATTTGGAACTTATATTACATCTATAGCGTAAGCACCTACTAAAAATGGGTTTTTTTTAATTTTGTTTATGAAGAGATAAAACAGGTAAATACATTTTTTTCTAAAAAAGGCTTATTTCAAAAATTAAAAATGAGAAGGTTTTTAAAGTCAGTATCTAGATTTTTCTTAAAAAATTAAAAGATACATGTTTCACCATTTTTTTAATATTTAGTTTCCGGGACCTCAAATGTGAGGTATAAAGGGTTATTGATTTTTTAAAATAACTGCCTGCTACTCAAAAACTGTAAGTGTTACAGATGTAAAAATTAGTATTTGGTAGTGACTCAAAAAATAAAGATATACGTATTTTACGAATTTTTGATAATTTGGTTTCCAGGACCTCAAATGTGGGGTGTGAAAAAAGAATATTTGCTCAAAAACTCGAAACACTAAAAAATGTAAAAGCTT
The DNA here is from genome assembly GCA_963978895.1 of Erpobdella octoculata. Lineage (NCBI taxonomy): Eukaryota > Metazoa > Annelida > Clitellata > Hirudinida > Erpobdellidae > Erpobdella > Erpobdella octoculata. The sequence goes on from OZ022242.1 coordinate 18,366,325, forward strand.
TGCAATTTAGTACTAAGATAATTCTTACAAAACGTGTTTTACAAATTATTAAAAATTTGGTTTCTATTCTAAAATAACTGCTACTCAAAAAATGTGAGTGATGCAGATGTAATAATTATTACTAAATATTTACTCTAGAAATAAACAATTTGGAGTGGAAAAAATTATTTGCTTAAGGACTCAAAACCTAAATATGTCAAAATGTTGCAATTTGTATTTATATGTTTTGAAATAAAAAGATACGTGTTTTACCAATTTTTGAAAATTCGGTTTTTGTGACCTCAATTAACTCAAAAACTAGAAATACTACAGATAGAAAAATTAGTCTTTAGATATTACTTAAAAATAAAGTTACACATGTTTTATCATTTTTTTATTTTTTTCCCGGGACTTTAAATCTAGGGTGGAAAAAATTATTTGCTTGAAAATTCAATAACTTGAAATGTGAAAACATTAAAATTCTGTATTTAGGTTTTCTTAAAAATGTAATAAGACTAGCGGGGGAACCTGGCGTAGCTCGGGGTTTTCAGAGGTTTTTCTAATGTTTGTCTCTCTTGCTCTCGTTTCCTTCCCCGCTTGCTTTCAGGCTCACGCTCGCTTTCCCGTTCCCGGTCGCTTTCCCGTTCTCTTAATAATTTGTAATAACACACAATCGGTCACATTATGCAAGACTGTCAAGCAATTGTAAATAGTGCTTCGAAAACCTATGCAATGATCATGTATAGGCACTTTTGGCCTGGAAGGTTTTTTGGCCCCCTGAGCCGGAAGATCGGAGTAGGGAGTCCAAACTTTCTTAACTTTCTTCCCCTGTATGAGAATTACCTCCCTGCTAAATTTCATCAAGATCGCCCAAGCTTATGAAACGAGCAGTAAAAAATCGGCCCGTGCAGTAATAAGCTATGGATGCACGGTTCAAATTCTCTAATTTCAAGCAAGCGAAACCGCGACGGCATTGCAAGTATTTAATAACCATGCAGGTCCCATATGTCATAACCTTCTTTAGTTTGGCAGATTCCTAATATGTAAAAAACTAAATTAGTTTTTCTAATTGCTGAGCCTATAATGAAACAAAGATTTGTTTGACAGCCGCATTTATATTGGGCATAATTATGTTATTATTTAATTGGTCTTTTTAGTTTTTTTAATTTAAATCCCTTTTGTAAAAATAAAAAATTATATCTATAATTATACGTAAAATTATGTCTAAATTTAAGTTTGAAATTGTATTCTCAGTTATGTGTAAAAGTATTTCTTGTAAAATTATCTCTGAAAGAATTTATTGAAATTATGTTTAAAACTATTTGTGAAATTATGTCTGAAATTTAATTAATTGTGAAATTATGTTTAAGCATACCAGCCTTGTGATAATCAATTTTGTAGACCGAATGGATTAACTTATCATCATGAGTTCTTTTGTAAAATTAACACATACTTACACACATTTAACAGACAGAAAAGCTCAAGAATGGTTCGGCTGCTTTAGAATGGTTTGACCATTGACCAGTCAACCATTGCTCCAGTGGGGATGAAAACGGCTAAGACGACAACGACCATTATGTTTGATGATGATGTTGATGGTGTTGATGATGATGACGACGATTATGCTAGCGGCAAAGTAACTGCCAATGACAATAATATTGGCCATAAAATGATAGAAATAGTGCTGAAGGAAAACAGCGGAAATTAAAACGATATAGCTAGTTATGGAACAGTTAAAATTATATTCTGGCAATAGTTAAAATGATGATAGTGAACATTTTTATTGGATAACGGTGATGACGATGATGATGACGATGATGATGATGATGATGATGATGACGACGACGATGATGACGATGACGATGACGATGACGATGACGATGATGATGATGATGATGATGATGATGATGATGATGATGATAGTAGTGATGATGGTGATGATGGTGATGGTGAAGGTGACGACGACGACGACGATGATGGTGGTGATGATGATTATTATGATGATGATGAACGATAAAAGTTTATCCATTACTGCTCTAATATTAATGCTAATGATGCTTTGCAAACACAGTAGCCGTTATTCAATGAAGACATTGCTTCTATTAATCGAATTACAAGTTAGTCTCCATTTATCTATATATAATGGCCATTAGAAGCCTCGTTTCGTGGAAATGTATGTATTGTTATTACTCTTTTTGTAATTCCAGTTACAAACCAAATTACTTGTAAATTTACGCTCCAGCAAGCAAACGTCGGATATTAGAGGCATTAATTTTGCAGGATGTTTGCCCATATAAAAAACAAAAGTAGATGATTGTACTGGGACAGTTAAGATGGTATCTCATTTATTAGCTACCAGAAAGACTCCAGCGTGTGATAGCTACACAATGACATTAATATTTATAACTAACCAGTTTTAGGAATTTGTGTGAGAGACAAGTTCAAGTTTTAACTTGCCTTGTGCAAAATTGGAGCTTTTTTATAAGATTTCGGATGAAAATGATGAGAGTGATTATGATTAGGGCCTCCAAAACAACGTTGATGATGAAAACAAAAACAACAACGTCAACTGCTATTACAATAGCGCTGGTGGTCAATAGTGCTGGTGGTCAATAGTGCTGGTGATGATGATGATGATGATGATGATGATGATGATGATGATGATGATGATGATGATGATGATGATGATGATGATGATCATGATGATGATGATGATGATGATGATGAGGATGAGGATGATGATGATGATGATGATGATGATGATGATGATGACGATGACGATGACGATGACGATGACGATGACGATGACGATGACGATGACGATTGTCAACTTGGGCAAACCGCTCAACAACAAAACTCCAACTTCAGCTTAAGAGGTCTTTATTATTAAATAAAAAATTAACAAAACGGAAAATTTAACTTCAATACGAAAATTCGCCAATTCAACAATTCACTCCTAACTACGTGACAACCACTCTCGAGCTCGACTCTCACTACACTAAAAACTCTGCGCATAGTTTTCTCGCCTAAACAGCACGCTAGCCACTAATATACAACATCTCCTACAACTACAGGTGAACATTCATACTACAACAAATAGCGAGCGTACACACAACACATCCCATCCACCAATAATCACATACACAACATGTCTATCTTGACAACGATGACGATGACGATGACGATGACGATGACGATGACGATGACGATGACGATGACGATGACGATGACGATGACGATGACGATGACGATGACGATGACGATGACGATGACGATGACGATGACGATGACGACGATGATGATGATGATGATGATGATGATGATGATGATGATGACGATGACGATGATGACGACGATGATGACGATGGCGATGGTGATTAGGATGATGATGATTATTATTATTCCAAATTACCATGCCTGGCATCATGATAATTTATAAAACTATTAATTAAATGTAAATTGTGTCCTGCAAATTTTATATTTCAATGACATCTTTGCAAAAAATTACTGTTGAAAGTAACTGTATAACAACTGATATAAAATTGGGTTATTGATGTAATACTAGATCGATGACACTTGTAAATGTAAGCAATCAGGAAATAGAGGTGCGTTACGACAGCTTTTTGTTCCCATTCCCACCAGTAACATTCCCACCCGCGTTCATTCCAGAAATTTTCATCTCCATACAAAATCAACGCATTGCAAAGAATTAAAAATATCATCAAAACATAAATAATAATTTTAAAATATTTTCTAAATTTCAAATATGTATTTTTAAAATAATACTAAAAAATTAGTAATTTTTGAATGTGTTTTTTTCCAGATACTTGTAAAATATTTGGTAAATTTTTAATATATAATACCTGTAAAAAATTTAGTAAAACTCAAATTTTCTTTTAAAAAATAAGATTTTATTCTTGAGGCAATACAGCAAAAACTCATTCCTATTCTTGTGGTAATCCCGCAACCTTATCTCCATTACCACCGTATACCAGCATCCGCTCCCATTTCCACCAAACTACTGTGAAATAAACGGTATTCCCGCTGTTCCCATTACCGTGCGCAACACTACGTTGTCACTTGCAATTCTGGGACAAATATTTCCTTCAAAGATTTTTAGGAAACAATTTTTGCAATTTGAAAAAGAAAAAAATTTAAAAAAATGAGATCCCTTTAAAAAAAGAAAGCTGATGTTTTTTGATAAAAAAGATAATTCCGCTGTTAACGGTGTAAAAAATAAATTGGCTTTCCACAGCACCATCTGGAGAAGTGTGGCTTGTTGTTAATTAAGGTAAGATAAGAAATTGTACTTGACGTGACTACGTTGTTGCGGTGGTTTATAGACGCATGGACAGCTGCTAGTCACTGTTGAAAAAAGTGGTAAAAATGACAGCAGAAAAAAACAATTCTTTGACACCAACCTCGACAATAAAATTAGTCTTATAAACAACGCAAAACAGGAACACCTGTGCCAACAACCGCACACAGCACTCTCAAATTGTCCTTTAAAATCTGTTCACCGCTAGAATAAATGAGGCCATGATAAACACAAATTCGCAACTAATTTAGTTTTTGACAAAATGGAAAAACAAACAACAAATAAGAAAACTGTAAAATTAAAAAATCACAATAAAGAATTTTAGAAAAAAAATTTCCAAAGCAGAGATTAAGAATTTTTTATATACTTTGTTTTTTTGTTTAAAAATGTTCCTTATGTATTATTATTATTTTACAAATTGTTATTTTAACTTTTTCATTTTTAAATTACAGATTTAAGGTGCCTAATTTTGAGTTATAGTGATGCAAAATATAGTATAATATATCTATATTTCGGCGTTTGATAAATGCTCAAATACTTTATAAAAACAATTTCGAGTTATTTTCTCGTAGATAAATACATCCAAAAGTTGTTTTTCTAGTTTTTACAGGTTAAAAACGTTTGTGCGTTTGTTGAGCTGTATTTTCTGGGATTAAGAATGTTTAAAAAATATATAGATTCTAGATTTGTAATTCCTTTTAGACACATATACTTATATACGATGTAAATTTAAAAATTGTTTTTAATAAAAAGTGTGAGAAAATGCAGAACACGTATTTTGCAACTGAAGTTTTAATGAAACTGTAAGATGAACAACTAATTTTTATAAACGTTCGATTTTTTTCTTTATGCTATTTTAAAAATAGAACCATTAAACGGTATTTATCAAAGTGAAAGTTAAAGGTGCTTCCCTCACATGCGGAAACTGTTGATGTCAGTGGAAATTGAACCCCTGACCTCGTGACCTTTCGGTCTGCAGGTGAACACCTTACCACTAAAATAAAGCTGTCAGTAATTAAAAAAATTAAAGATTCAGCAGAATAAAAAATTTATTATGAAAGTGTTAGGAATCTGGCACTCATTTCAGCAGTAGAAATATTGATAATGTTAATATTGTCTACGAAAAAAAGAAATAATAATAATAATGATAATAATAACTAATAAATAATACATGTACTATTATTAATATAATATAATAATATCATTGTTATTATTCAAAACAAAATATTAAAACTTAATTTTTTATTGTTGTTGTAATTTATTCCTGATGAAATAAAAATTTTTATCTCAACTGACCCATAATAATTCCTCAAACTAAAATTAAATTTCTAATTTAAAAACCCTGCTGTGCCTTTAGTAAACCAGTACTAATGGTTTTTAATTTATAAAATTGAAAACCATTAATAATTTAATTAATAAAAAAACTTATTTATTGTGTATTTAATTTCAAAAATATTTATGTTATTCTAGTTATTGTTTTTCAGCCAAAGCATATCTTTAAAATTGAAAATATTTAGATAGTCAGTCAGTGGTTAAACTTTTTTTTGAAAAATAAATGTTCCGCAAACAAACAAAAATGTGAAGTTGAATAAAAGCATAAAAAACTCTAACACAAGCTGATGTCTTCCAATGAGATTTTGTTTTATTAAAAAAATCAAACTATTATTTATAAAGTTTTTTGGTTTGTAAATCCCTTAAATTAACTTCACAGCTGGTCTCGCTTTTTTTCTTGTGGACAAATCTTAGAATTGAAAAGTATCAAATTTTCCGTCATCCAATGAAACTGCAATTTTGAATATAAATTTGCTCTTTTAATAGAATGCATTTTATAACAAATTCATTTGATTTTATAATTTAAGAAATTTTTTTTTATGTTCTTAAAAACAAATTCAAAATAGAAAAGATTTGCAAAACACTTGTTTTAATATAGCTTTACTATTTAATGATCAACTTTTTAACAAAATGACGTTCAACATTTCATTTTTCTATTTTTGTGTTAAAAAAAACAATTTATTATTTTCGAATAATTAAAAAACGTTAAATAACACTCGTTATTATGTAAAAATGTTTGAAATGCTCAAAAACATCAATTCCGTATTTACACAAAATATTAAATTGATTTAAAAATTGTTATAAAACAACATAATCAGTTAAACAAATTGAATTTGCATATTTAATATCACAACGCAATTAATATTTTTTATCAGGCAAAGAATTGTGCATAGCATTTGAAAGTTCTTATCACGTGGTCAGGGGTAAGCGAAATTCCGTTTTTGTTTATTTATGATTGTTTAATGAAAACATGGGATTGTTTGTTATTTTATTGATTGAGATGCATATATTTTAAATCATTTATTTTTCTTATTTATTTTATTCCTCTCATTTATTTTATTCATTTATTCATTTATTCATTTATTCATTTATTCATTTATTCATTTATTCATTTATTCATTTATTCATTTATTTATTTATTCATTTATTTATTTATTCATTTATTCATTTATTCATTTATTCATTTATTCATTTATTCATTTATTCATTTATTCATTTATTCATTTATTCATTTATTCATTTATTCATTTATTCATTTATTCATTTATTCATTTATTCATTTATTCATTTATTCATTTATTCATTTATTCATTTATTCATTTATTCATTTATTCATTTATTCATTTATTCATTTATTCATTTATTCATTTATTCATTTATTCATTTATTCATTTATTCATTTATTCATTTATTCATTTATTCATTTATTCATTTATTCATTTATTCATTTATTCATTTATTCATTTATTCATTTATTCATTTATTCATTTATTCATTTATTCATTTATTCATTTATTCATTTATTCATTTATTCATTTATTCATTTATTCATTTATTCATTTATTCATTTATTCATTTATTCATTTATTCATTTATTCATTTATTCATTTATTCATTTATTCATTTATTCATTTATTCATTTATTCATTTATTCATTTATTCATTTATTCATTTATTCATTTATTCATTTATTCATTTATTCATTTATTCATTTATTCATTTATTCATTTATTCATTTATTCATTTATTCATTTATTCATTTATTCATTTATTCATTTATTCATTTATTCATTTATTCATTTATTCATTTATTCATTTATTCATTTATTCATTTATTCATTTATTCATTTATTCATTTATTCATTTATTCATTTATTCATTTATTCATTTATTCATTTATTCATTTATTCATTTATTCATTTATTCATTTATTCATTTATTCATTTATTCATTTATTCATTTATTCATTTATTCATTTATTCATTTATTCATTTATTCATTTATTCATTTATTCATTTATTCATTTATTCATTTATTCATTTATTCATTTATTCATTTATTCATTTATTCATTTATTCATTTATTCATTTATTCATTTATTCATTTATTCATTTATTCATTTATTCATTTATTCATTTATTCATTTATTCATTTATTCATTTATTCATTTATTCATTTATTCATTTATTCATTTATTCATTTATTCATTTATTCATTTATTCATTTATTCATTTATTCATTTATTCATTTATTCATTTATTCATTTATTCATTTATTCATTTATTCATTTATTCATTTATTCATTTATTCATTTATTCATTTATTCATTTATTCATTTATTCATTTATTCATTTATTCATTTATTCATTTATTCATTTATTCATTTATTCATTTATTCATTTATTCATTTATTCATTTATTCATTTACTCATTTATTCATTTATTCATTTATTCATTTATTCATTTATTCATTTATTCATTTATTCATTTATTCATTTATTCATTTATTCATTTATTCATTTATTCATTTATTCATTTATTCATTTATTCATTTATTCATTTATTCATTTATTCATTTATTCATTTATTCATTTATTCATTTATTCATTTATTCATTTATTCATTTATTCATTTATTCATTTATTCATTTATTCATTTATTCATTTATTCATTTATTCATTTATTCATTTATTCATTTATTCATTTATTCATTTATTCATTTATTCATTTATTCATTTATTCATTTATTCATTTATTCATTTATTCATTTATTCATTTATTCATTTATTCATTTATTCATTTATTCATTTATTCATTTATTCATTTATTCATTTATTCATTTATTCATTTATTCATTTATTCATTTATTCATTTATTCATTTATTCATTTATTCATTTATTCATTTATTCATTTATTCATTTATTCATTTATTCATTTATTCATTTATTCATTTATTCATTTATTCATTTATTCATTTATTCATTTATTCATTTATTCATTTATTCATTTATTCATTTATTCATTTATTCATTTATTCATTTATTCATTTATTCATTTATTCATTTATTCATTTATTCATTTATTCATTTATTCATTTATTCATTTATTCATTTATTCATTTATTCATTTATTCATTTATTCATTTATTCATTTATTCATTTATTCATTTATTCATTTATTCATTTATTCATTTATTCATTTATTCATTTATTCATTTATTTATTTATTCATTTATTCATTTATTCATTTATTCATTTATTCATTTATTCATTTATTCATTTATTCATTTATTCATTTATTCATTTATTCATTTATTCATTTATTCATTTATTCATTTATTCATTTATTCATTTATTCATTTATTCATTTATTCATTTATTCATTTATTCATTTCGTTCGTTCATCTATTTATTCATTTATTCATTTCGTTCGTTCATCTATTTATTTAATTATTTATTTATTTATAAATTACTAATTAATTAATTTAATTATTTATTTATTTATAAATTACTAATAATATCTATATATGTATACTCTATTACTTTGTTTGTCTTTACCTTTCTACTCAAAATGACTTTAATAAATAAACAACCAAAACCCGAATACAAAGCACGCACCGGAAATGACGTCATTTATGCTGAGCTTAATTTGGACGTGGCGAATCTTCCATTGAAAAATCTATTCCTTTCAATCAGTTTCTCTTTATTTTTTTTTCATTTTTGTTTTTTTTGCTTTTTTCTCTTTTTTTCTCTTTCTTTAATTTTTAACTTTTTTCTCTTTTTTTCTTCTTCTCTCTCTTTTTTTCTTTATTTAATTCAGGTTTTTTCTTTTTTTTATTTCGCTGATTTTTTGATGTTTTTCATTGTTTTGTTAATTACGGATGTACAGTAATGTACACTTGTAACCTGTTTTCCCTATAGCGCATTCAATCTTAACTTATCTTTCTTTTTTCGGACGTTTTTCCTGTATTTGATATTTACGTTTTTCTATTTTCCTGTCATTTATTTTATTTAATTTTTGTGTTCCTGTTTTTTTCAAGATTTTTGTTTCCTAACATCTTGTGATATTTTTTGTTTCCATTTTTCATGTAGCTCCTTTACTCTCACTCTCAATCACTCCACGCCCTAATGCAACGCATGTGCTTTCCTTCTATCGATTTAATATGCTTTCAAGCAGTTATATCCTTTCCACTAATAACTTAACATCGAAACTTTCCGATGAGCACGCTCAATAAATTCTCTTCTTCTTCCTCCTTATAAAGCGTCTATGCCACTGAAATGCTCTTTTTATCTCCCAATGAACCTGGGGGCGTGTGGCACTTGTTATTGTGCTAGTAGTATTTGGGCTTTTTATTCTCTTTCTGTTTCTGTTTCCCTCTCTCTCCTATTTCTTGTTTTCCAATTGTTTTTTCAAGTTCTTATTGTTTTTTTTTCTTAGGTGTGTGCGTGCGTGTTACTGTCTACAACATTATATTACAATCTTTCTATTTTTTTACACACGTGTCGAATACCAATGCCTCGATGTTCATGCTTTCATTTGCCAGCGTGACAGATCTACGACACATTCCAATTCTCGTCGGTGTCCCTTCACTTGGCTGCTTTTTCCTTTTTTCTTTTTTTTAAATTTGTTGTAGTTTTTTTATACAATCTATTAATGCTTATTGTTTTCCAACCATTATTGCAATTTTTATTTCGGCAAAAAATCTTTTAGACCAATAATTTGCCTTTTTTTCTTTTGTTTCTTCTCTTCCATCGATCCATTTCGGAACGTGCAAACGACCAGTCACTATTTTGTTTGAATTTTATTTTACTTTTTCGTATTATTTCTTTCCTTTCTGAAATTAAACCATCGACGTGCCTTCCCATTACTTTTCCCGTTCTATTTCAATTTGCCGGTGCGCTCCTCATTCGAACAGTCCGGCTTACTTTGACACCCCCCACTCCGTGACGGAGCTCGTAAAACTTGACTTTTTAATTTAAATTTTTCTTTCTTTTTTTAAGTAAAACTTGAAAACACTTGGTTTTTAAGAAGATAAATTTCTGTACAAATGCTTAGATATATATATATATATATATATATATATATATATATATATATATATATATATATATATATATATATATATATATATATATATATATATGTATGTATATATATATATATATATATATCCTTTATACAAGCTCTTAAAAATATAGTACGCCGTTTGGCAGAAACCAGTTTCCAAGCCACTTCCTCTATTTTTACAAACTTTTGTTTAGGTTACAATCTCTGTTTGTTTTGTGTGTGTCTTTCTCTGTATGCAAATTTTGCAAGTAAAGTTTAACCAGCTTTTTGACTAGCTAGGAAGCTGAAACTTTCAGCATAGCTTTATATTAGATGACAATACTTGATTAAATTAAAAAAAAAACTTAATTTGAACATCTTTCGTATTTCTGAATCGAGTGTATTTGAAATAAAAGTTTGTGTCGAAAAACTGGTTTTAAACCATTTTCTCTGTCCAGGACTGATTTAAGTCAAAAATCTTTGTAATTCTGTATTATTAGACTAACGGTCCGTTTCGACATGGTCTGTCATTCACAGGGTCGGTTAACAGAAAGGCAACTCAAAACATTAACTCAAACAAAAAGCATAGACAATCCAATAACGTCAACTAAAATAGCATATGAAACCTTTCAGTGGAGTAGCAATGGTTTGCATTAACTAAAGCTACGTCAGCACATTTGCAAAAAAACTGTTAGCCAACACAAAACTATTCAACTGCCGGAGTACCGTATCCCAATGTAAACAACAAGGAAACATGAGCCACAAAAAACTACTTATAGCGACCAGACAACGAAATGTAGATATTAGACAAGCGGGTTGGATTCTTTCTAGAATCGTATAAATATTTGCGTAATGGGTGGTGTCAGTTAAAGTCAATCTATTTATAGGCTCTCGAAACATTTTAACGCAATGTTTCACTTTATAAAATATCTATCTAGCAGCAGACTAGCTGCCGAGTCAAAGTAAGGGTATGCGGACTTTTCATCAAAGGACGATTCATCAAGGGACTGTTCATCAAGGACTATTCATCAAGGGACTATTCATCAAGAGACTATTCATCAAAGGACTATTCATCAAGAGGACGGTTGATCATAAGGACTGTTCATCTAAAGACTATTCATCAAGAGGACTATTCATCAAATTTTGAAGCCACTGAGCAACCTTTATCAATATATACCCAAGATATTTTCAGCGTAAAGTAATTTGATTTATTTTTAAAAGACAGTTCTTCATCTTTGATAAAATAAATTTCAAACATATCAGTAATTTTAAAGAAATAGTGATGGCAACCAGGGTTGTTAAGAGCGGTACTATTGGCTGACAAGATCGTTGATGAAAGCGCCGCAACATTTTTTAGCTGTTCTCAGTGCTATTCGCTACCGCAACTTTTATTAAAAAAACAAAATAAGTTTTTTCATATCAATTAAATGAGTTTCAATGTATTTAGTCTTTATTTGAAGTTTGCATGAAATCTGAGTCTGGTTGATTTATCGACGATCCGGACGAGCGTAAGCGACTTTTTGAAATGACCTTTCCTGACCTCGCTAAAACGAGCGTGTTCGTCTCTTTGAAGTGAGGCAGAAGTGGTATACCGGGTGTTAGTCATGTTTTGAGGTGTATGGTATCTGGCTGTTTGAGTGTGTATATACCTAAAGTTTGTACGAACAGTTGAAAGCAGTTTTAAAAAAAAATTTATTCAATTGTCTTTTGTTTGTTTGATTTTAAGATCTTGACGTTATTTCTTGTGCAGTTGTTTTATTTACTGTATGTGACGAATAAAATCGTTGTATATTACAACCAGTGATGGTTTTTAACTACTTTAAAAGTAGTTAACTACTTTATTTAACTACTCACAAAAAAAGTAGTTAGTAACTATTTCCTAACTACTTTTAAAAGCAGTAGTTATTAACTACCTACTTAACTACTGCCTAGTAGTTAACTAGTAGTTAACTACTTTTTAACATTAAAATTTTAAACAAATGTAATTTCCAAGAACAGAATATAATTATTTACATTTTTATTTACACAATTATTTACAAAATGATACTATCAAAAGCATTTACAAAATATCTAAGATGATCTCTTAAAAAAATCATCATATCGATGTGGTTATCAGACAATTTACTTCGTCTGTCAGATAAAATTTGTCCTGCTACACTAAAAAGTCTTTCAACTGCTGCTGAACTTGGCAATGTTGAATTGAGCTTTATAAATGCTGCACAAACATCTGGATAATGGAAGAGACTTTGGATGTTCTTGGACGGGTTTGATAAATAATCATTAAGCTGTTCAGCCAATACATTGTCAAAGGAGTTTGGTATGGTATCCATATAGTCGTACAAATCGTCATTTTCACTGCACTGATCATTGTCAACAGAGGTGATTGTTTTTGAGGTATGGCTTCTAGATTTACAACCTGCAAAGATATTTATAAAAACAATAATTAATCAACAATAATTCAACAATAATGCTGTGTATTGTTAATTGTTAACCAAAAAAAACCTTTTAACATTTGCAATTAAATACAAGTTAAATAAACCTGATTTTTCAAGCTCTTGATTCATCTCTTTTATGTAAGCCAATAATTTTTCTTTAATCAAATATTTTTTTTGCTCATCGGACAAAAAATTCAATTTGAATTGGGGAATTATCGCTGTTGCTAGCAGATACTCTTCATTTTCTAAAACAGGACCAAATCGTTTCTCTATACCCCGAGATAGTGCTTGTATAAAAGAGGTTTGATGGTTTTTTTCATCGTCCTTAACAACTACTTCAGTAAAACATTCTTTAATTATTTTGCTATTCATTGTAATAGATCGCAACAAACTCGTCACCTAATCGAAAATCGAACCTAACCGAAAATAATAACAAACTTAAACAAACAACGAAGCGGAAAATGAAAAGGAAGAAACAAAGCCAATAAGATAGTGATGTACAAGTACATAAATTAAAAAACACAGATATCGTAATTGTTTTAAAAAAATTAATAAAAAAAATTAAAGTAGTTAAAAAAATAGTTAACTACTGTAGTTAATAACTATCTCAAAAATAGTTAACTACTAGTTGATAACTAGTCTCACAAAAAGTAGTTATTAACTATTCCTTAACTACTTTAGAGTAGTTAATAACTAGTAGTTAACTATTTATAGTTAGTAACTACCCATCACTGATTACAACCACGTCTTCTACAAACTTGCTGATTGCTCGAGGCAAAAGTGTCTTTGAAGCGTGGCCCCTTGGTGTTAAACGACCGATGCCAGATTTGACATAGCGGGCATGGGTGATGCTTTGACGTGTTTGTGGCCTTTGGTAAATGTGTACATATATGGTTTACGAAAACAGTCGAATATAGTTTTTCTGGTGCTGTGACCGGGAGCGGAAGCGGGAGACAAGCGGGAAGAGAGAGTGACCGGGAGCGTGAGAGCAAGCGGGGAAGGAAACGGGAACGAGAGAAAAACGACCGAAAAACTTCTAAAACCAGGGCAGCGCAAGGTACCTCGCTAGTTCTATTATAAAGAATAAAGTATTTGGATGCAAGCAGAGTAGCACTGTAAATTTGATATAGATTACCCTACATTTTGGCAACATATTTTGGTTGAAAATAACATCTTAAACAATTTTATTAAATTTTTTGATGAATAGTCCGCTGGATGAATAGACATTAGATGAACAGTCCTTATGATGAACCGTCCTCTTGATGAATAGTCCTTTGATGAATAGTCTTTTGATGAATAGTCCCTTGATGAATAGTCCTTGATGAACAGTCCTTTGATGAATCGTCCTTTGATGAACAGTCCTAGAATCAAAGTAAGGAGTCGTTGAGCCCATCGCAGAAGAGACGGTTTAGAAAAATAATGGGGATGGTTATATTTTTGTACATATATATATATATATATATATATATATATATATATATATATATATATATATATATTCTTTTAAGCAAATTCGATTGAAAAAAGTGGCACACTTGGCTGAATCGATTTTATTTTTTATTTTTTTCAATACTCTAAATCGGTTTAAAAATAATTTATTATCAAACACAAACTCTATAATCTTATAGGCTTATAGATCTATTTCGGCAAATTTTGCCATCTTCAGAGCCGTTTAATTTTTTTAAAATAAAATGCAGTGACTAAATGGTAAAAGGTACAACTAATTGAAAGAAATTAAAATACAATTTAAATAAAATTTAAATTCATTAACTACAAATGTAACAACATAAAAAAATATTTAAATTAAAATAATTATAATAATAACAGTAATAACTAAATAATTAAGATCAGTTAGCAAAGCCTTTAACAACGGAATTACAGTCAACTTCAAGGACGTGACTGGAAGAAGAATCACATACATTATCTATAACCTTTGAAACACAAACGTCTGGTACAAAACATTCATTCAACGAAGAAATACCTGAAGAAACATTGGCACTATTTACATGCATATTTTTAACAGAAGTTGTAGATGAGTTAAAACATTTATTATTATTATTATTATTATTATTATTATTATTATTATTATTATTATTATTATTATTATTATTATTATTATTATTATTATTATTATAATTATTATTATTATTATTATTATTATTATTATTATTATTATTATTATTATTATTATTATTAGTTTTATTACTATTTAGAGAACCAAAAAGTTTAAGAGTTAAATCAAAAGAATACCATTGTTTATTAATTAAAGGCTTACATTTATTAATGGCTAAAGCTTCTTTTAATTTTAACTTAATGGGTTGATTTTCTTTCATTAGTATACTGGTGTTATCAATTAGAAATTTATGTGATGGTTTGATTGAATGTTGTGTTGACATATGTTGGTATATGGCACCACTTTGACAATGCATAGTCAATCTACGAGACAGAGTGGTTCTAGTATGACCAATGTAATTTTCCACCTGACCATGTGGAAACGGACACGAAAATTGGTACACTAGGTTGGTTTGTGCTACAGGGCTAGAAACATTATTTATACTATTTTTAATTAAAAGATTATGAGTTT
This sequence comes from Erpobdella octoculata, assembly GCA_963978895.1. Lineage (NCBI taxonomy): Eukaryota > Metazoa > Annelida > Clitellata > Hirudinida > Erpobdellidae > Erpobdella > Erpobdella octoculata. The sequence goes on from OZ022242.1 coordinate 18,382,020, forward strand.
TTCCATTGTTATAATAGATGTGTAACTTGAGTGTATTATCTTTATTTACAACCTTAATATTATCATACACAATGTTTTTCAACACTTTTTCATCTATTTTATAATTGTTAGACATCTGATTAGCATAATATAGTGGAATTATACAAGAATTTGATGAGTTATTGGTATTAGGTTTTGAAACATGTTTTTTATCAGTAATATGTGACATAAATTTATTTATAGTTGCATCAACAATAGAATTAGAATAATTATTATTTATTAAAAGTTGTTTAACTTGCAGAATTTCGTTGTGAAAATCAGACCAAGTTTCGGAAAATTTATAAGCCCTATTAATATAATTATTAATAACGTTTAGTTTATATCTTTCAGGACAATCACTATTATAATTAAGACAATTATCTGTGTTTGTGGGTTTAGTATAGACCTGGCAAGATAGTTTTGATACAGTTCGTGTAACTAAAGTATCCAAAAAAAGAATTTGATGTTTATTATTAGCAAGTTCATAAGTAAATTGTAGTTTAGAATTTTTTACAAATGCATCTCTCAGTTTAAATAATTCTTCTAAATTATCAACTGAAACAAATATATCGTCAACATAACGGCAATACAGAAAAGGTTTGGTGTGATTTTCAAATACACGGGCTTCAAGATCACCCATATAAAAATTAGCGAAAGTCGGGCCCAACGGGGACCCCATAGCTACACCGTCAATTTGTACATATAAGTCTCCATTAGGTGATAAAAAAGGAGATTGCGTTGTACATATATAAAGTAATTCTTTCAATACTTCAGGGCTGATTTGAGGAGGTATATATATATATATATATATATAAGCTACAACAACTAATATAGCGTTCATTTATACAAGACTTCATTGGTCATTCTAAAAATTGTTAATGCGTGAGCATGAGTTGTCATAAAATTATATTTTTTACAAAGAGCATTTTAAAAACAGACAAATTTTGTTATGTGATCTGCTTATTAAATTCAGCGATGTAGTGGCGCTCATAAGGAATTTCTTTTAAATAATTAGATGCCTCAATATTAAATTCCTCTGTTTAGTAACTATCGGGGTACCCGGCATTGCCCGGGGTTTTTAGAGGTTTTCTATCGTTCTTCTTTCTCGTTCCCGTTTTATTCCCGCTTGCTCTGCCACTCTCGGTCGCTTTTCCGTTCCCGGCTGCTTTCCTGTTCCCGCTCAGTCTCATGCTCCTCGCTCTCTTCTTCCTCTTCCTTTCCCGCTCTCTTTTGTAACTATGTAACTATGTAACTATGTAACTATGTAACTATGTAACTATGTAACTATGTAACTATGTAACTATGTAACTATGTAACTATGTAACTATGTAACTATGTAACTATGTAACTATGTAACTATGTAACTATGTAACTATGTAACTATGTAACTATGTAACTATGTAACTATGTAACTATGTAACTATGTAACTATGTAACTATGTAACTATGTAACTATGTAACTATGTAACTATGTAACTATGTAACTATGTAACTATGTAACTATGTAACTATGTAACTATGTAACTATGTAACTATGTAACTATGTAACTATGTAACTATGTAACTATGTAACTATGTAACTATGTAACTATGTAACTATGTAACTATGTAACTATGTAACTATGTAACTATGTAACTATGTAACTATGTAACTATGTAACTATGTAACTATGTAACTATGTAACTATGTAACTATGTAACTATGTAACTATGTAACTATGTAACTATGTAACTATGTAACTATGTAACTATGTAACTATGTAACTATGTAACTATGTAACTATGTAACTATGTAACTATGTAACTATGTAACTATGTAACTATGTAACTATGTAACTATGTAACTATGTAACTATGTAACTATGTAACTATGTAACTATGTAACTATGTAACTATGTAACTATGTAACTATGTAACTATGTAACTATGTAACTATGTAACTATGTAACTATGTAACTATGTAACTATGTAACTATGTAACTATGTAACTATGTAACTATGTAACTATGTAACTATGTAACTATGTAACTATGTAACTATGTAACTAGGTAACTATGTAACTATGTAACTATGTAACTATGTAACTATGTAACTATGTAACTATGTAACTATGTAACTATGTAACTATGTAACAATGTAACTACGTAACTACGTAACTATGTAACTATGTAACTATGTAACTATGTAACTATGTAACTCGTAACTATGTAACTATGTAACTGTTATATCGTTTCTATTGTATAAGTTACTACGAGTTAATTTGTTATAACTATTTATTAGAAAACGAAATATAACATAGAACAAGTTCTCTTAACTTAAACTATTCAAATATACAACGACTATCTCTCAGTAGAGTTCACTGGAAGCCACTCTGTGTAGACCGGTAAACTGTCTGTACGACTCTCCTTTATAAGCCGTCGCACCTGTTGCCTAAAGTCTAATTATTAGGAATTGTTTGGCTTCCTAACAGAAACTATGTAACTATGTAACTATCTAACAACTCCACCTCGCTAATTGTGAGCCAGTCCCAAGCCTGGAGAAAGGAAGAGGGAAAAGTAAAAAGGATCAAATTCTGATCCACGACAGGAAATACTTAAGTGCTTCCTACATACAGCCATTAGAGTCTTAAAACACTTGGTGTAAAGGACTATAAACTATTATAAAAAAAAAATTAAAAATAAAAAATAATAAAAAAATAAAATAACTATGTAACTCTGTAATTATGTAACTATGTAACTATGTAACTATGTAACTATGTAACTATGTAACTATGTAACTATGGGTGTCTCCACAGGGAATGATTGACGGAAGCAAAACCTTTTTGAATTAACCGATCGATCTACGACTTCAGTTTCCAATGCGGCCTTTGGGAGCAGCTGTTTCTTTCATTCTGGTTTTATAGTTCTATTAGAGATGTTTTGTCAATTGTGCAGTTTTTAGGTTCTGATTTAATATCATTGACGTATTTGTGTTTGAGCGTATCCGTAGAAGTTCTGCGTTTGTGTTATAAACTCGTCTGTTTTTTCAACTAGTCTGTGTGATATAAACTCGAATTTCTATGTCGGAAATATAATAAGACAGCGTTTCGAGGCTTGCGTAAAACCGTTCTATAACCTACTAAAGTTTTTCAAATACAAATTTTATTGGTTCGTTGGCTCTTAGTTGAGATGAAAAATTTGAAAACACTTTTAATAAAAATTCTTAATTTTGTCAATTAAATTAGACAGTCATTAAGACAAATAAAATAAAAGTAATCATAACATAATAAATAATTTTAAATAAATAAGAAAGTAATCACAAATAAATGAAAAAATATGAAATAAATCAGCTGCAAAAAATGTTTTTTTTAATATTTTAAAAAATTAATAAAAAATATGTAAGAGAAATTGAATTTCGATAAAGCTATTAAATAGAAACTGAATTAAATTTCAATTTTGAAAAAGACGCAAGAAATTTTTCATTCAATTTGGTTCAAAGACTTTTATCTCTTTCAATTTTTCAGTTTTATTTCTTAAAGTAAAAAAAGGCAACAAACAAAAATAATATTAATAATAAAAATAACTATTATTATTATTATTATTATTATTATTATTATTATTATTATTATTATTATTATTATTATTATTATTATTATTATTATTATTATTATTATTATTATTATTATTATTATTATTATTATTATTATTATTATTATTATTATTATTATTATTATTATTATTATTATTATTATTATTATTATTATATTATTATTATTATATTATTATTATATTATTATTTTTAAAGTAAGTATTGCACAATATGTAACATAGTTATTTGTATGCCTATTCATTAATACAACATCATATTGATTAACACAAAATCAATATTTCCAGAAGCAATTTTTCGTGGTTTCATCGAATATCCCTTCCTCACCAACAATGTGCATTGCAGATGTGACTTGCTCCATTATTTCTTTATTAATACATTTCCACTTTTTAAATTATTTATTTGTATTAACTTTACCGAGTTTGCTCGATTGTTTGCTGGAGGCATGCGTTGGTACTATTTGACATTAAAAAACATACTTACCGTGTTCAAATCAAGCTAAAGTTCGGTTTATTAAATTCGTGTCATAAAAAATGCATTCATTTACATTTTCAGATCAATTGGACAAAATTCAAATAAGATAACAAGAATAAAGTAAATAAATTTTCAAAAAGTAAACTGTTAACTTTGTTTTTAATAATTCTGTATATTTTTTAAATTAGCATTTTTTAATTCTTATATGAAACACAGTTCCCCTATTGACAGCAGTTCAATACACTGAATTTCAGCTTGATTGAATGACGAGGATTGTGTTTTTTAAGCGTCAAAAAATCCCAACGCATATTAAATTAATGTGAGACACATGCTTCCAGCAAGCAAACCAGCTAACACGATGAAGTTAATTAATACAAAAACTTTACAAATAAAAATTTTTTTAGAAAAAAGTTTTAAGTTCATTTAAAAAAACAAAAATTAAAAATTTATAATAAAACTTTGTTTTTTTTCATAGAGATTTGAAAATTTCTTATGTTTTTTATATAGAAATTAAAAACTGCCAATTAAAAAAATATACAAGATTTGTGAAAAACGAAGTTTTTTAAGCAATTCACTTGTTCATTCATTTTTTACTTATTTTTCCATTTCTTTAATTAACCTTTTGTTTTTCTTTGTACTTTTGTGTTTATTTATTTTACTCCTTTTTTTCTTCTTTTTTCTCTTTTCTTTTTCTTACTTTTTTTCCTATCTCTCGTTTCCTTTTTTACTTTCAATATTTCTTTTTCTCTTTCTTTCTGTCTGTTTTTTTTTTCTTTTATTTGTTTATATTTTTAATCTTCTTCTTCAAGTTGCTGATTGCTAATTAATTAATCAATTTCAATTTATTTAGTCATTCATTCAATCAATCGGATAATTTCTTTATAATCCATCTATCTATTTAGTCGGCTTTTCGTTTCTTTGAATCACGTGACTATTCTTTTAAGAGTTTTTTTCGTTCGTTCATTTGTCAGGCTGTTTTCTAAAATACTTCCTTATCAAATATATAAAACATGCATACACACCATTTTTTTAGGTTGCGAATGTCTGGTTTTTGAAAGCAACGGCAAAGCTGAAGAGTCTAGTTTTTCATCGATCGGCTATCCGGCTAACTACCCGGCTAATGTGAGCTGTATACTCTACACGTTTGTAGCCGATGAAAAAGAAATAGTGGAAGTGTCCTTCGTTTATTTCAATCTCAGACCACCTGTTTTTGGCAGGTGCGTGTTAATATTATTTTTTGAACGGTTGGTGACCTCTGATTATTGTTGAGCTCGATTGACCTTTATCATCATCACCATAACTTTATATCAATTCATGCATAACCAATCACCATCGTCATTGTTATCACTGTTACCTATTAACATCAGTGTTGGGAAATAACACATTCAAAAAAATAGATTACTGTAACAAAAATACATTTGTAGTAACAAGTAACATATCTTGTTTGTTAGACTTTAACAAAATAAAGTAACGTATTTAATTTTTTTGACTAACATGAAACTATTTTCTTGTTAAATTTTATTGTGTAATTATTAGTTTAAAGATTAAGTTTTGTTCTTTTTAACTGCTTTAAAATATAACTAAAACCCACTTATATTTATAATTTAGCAACTTGTGGTAGTTTTTTTCTAGATGTTTGTTTATATTTTGTTTTAAACTCGTTCCATGCTTAGTTATGGCTGATCAGATTGTCATCCAACAGTTAAATCACCTAGGAGATGATAGTTTCTAGAAACATCTTCTATTATGAGTTCCTGACTAAAGTTGAATTTTATTTATTTCAATTAGTTTACAATCAAATAATTTATAGTTTTAGGTTTTTTTTCTACATGTTTTTGTGTTTTTCGTACGTTTGAAATATTCCACAAAATTTAAAAAGTTATGCAATTACATCAACTCTGAGGAAAACAAGAGATGTTTTTGCGGAGGCCAAAATTTTTTTCCCCTATTACTACAAAAAACATTAGGTTTATAATTAAATATTTTCTTTAAGACTGGCTGTTTGTTTAAATTTATAGTTTTCTAAGCGACGGTACTGCAAAATAACTTTTTATTGATTTGTAAAGATGACTAGTTTATTCTTAATGTTTAACTTTTACCTGTTACTAGTTACGTGTTAGAGATGCAGTTATGTTTTATAACTGTCTAAGTTTTTATTTAGCGTACCTAACATTGGTTTCTCCTGCCATTATCTACATTGACATGTTCATCGTTATTAGTACCATCGTCACTGTCACTATCATCTTCATAGTTCTTTTTGTCATCACCATCATTATTTTCATCATCACTATCATCATTATCACCACCATCAACATCATCAACGTAATCATCATCATCATCATCATCATCATCATCATCATCATCATCATCATCATCATCATCATAACCATCATCATCATCATCGTCGTCGTAGTCGTCATCATCATCATCGTTATTTTTATTGTCGTAATTATTGTTATCATTTCATCTATTCATGACACGCTATAGTGAAACAAAACCATGATATCGATGATATTTACCAAACGTCGGTATGCAAATTGAAAAGAAAAGCATATAAAATAGATACATAATATGTATTATGTATCTATTTTATATGATTTTCACAATACATTCATATTACATTCACAATACATTCATATTACATTCACAATACATTCATATTACATTCACAATACATTCATATTACATTCACAATACATTCATATTACATTCACAATACATTCATATTACATTCACAATACATTCATATTACATTCACAATACATTCATATTACATTCACAATACATTCATATTACATTCACAATACATTCATATTACATTCACAATACATTCATATTACATTCACAATACATTCATATTACATTCACAATACATTCATATTACATTCACAATACATTCATATTACATTCACAATACATTCATATTACATTCACAATACATTCATATTACATTCACAATACATTCATATTACATTCACAATACATTCATATTACATTCACAATACATTCATATTACATTCACAATACATTCATATTACATTCACAATACATTCATATTACATTCACAATACATTCATATTACATTCACATTACATTCACAATACATTCATATTACATTCACAATACATTCATATTACATTCACAATACATTCATATTACATTCACAATACATTCATATTACATTCACAATACATTCATATTACATTCACAATACATTCATATTACATTCACAATACATTCATATTACATTCACAATACATTCATATTACATTCACAATACATTCATATTACATTCACAATACATTCATATTACATTCACAATACATTCATATTACATTCACAATACATTCATATTACATTCACAATACATTCATATTACATTCACAATACATTCATATTACATTCACAATACATTCATATTACATTCACGCAGCCCTGCCCAGTCCATTTCATAAACTAAATTTTCAGCGCAGGCCTGTTTTCACAGGCTTCCGTCCTTATACTTGGCACAAAAGCTTCGAAAACCTAAAATGACGGACTGGCCTGGCAGTGCAGTGTTCTAATTCACACTACATTTATAATACATTCCCACTACATTTATAATAAATTCACAATACATTTGTGACAGTCACAAACCATTCATAATACATTCACAATACATTCACAATACATTTACAAGACATACACAATATTTTCACAATATATTCACAATACATTTACAAGACTTTCACAATACAGCCACAGTACATTTATAACACACTAGCGAGGTTACCTGGCATGCCCGGAGTTTTCAGAGGTTTTTATATCGTGTTTCTCTCTCGCTTCTGTTTCTTTCCCCGCTTACGTTCCCGCTCCTGCTCACTTTCCTGCTCTTTCTTGCTCTCCCGCTTCCTTTCCTTTTTTTGTTCGCTCTCCCTTCCGCTTCCTCTCCCTTTCTCGCTCGCTCTCCCGCTCCCGGTCGCTTTCCCGTTCCCGCTCCGTTCTCACTCACTTTCCCCGTTCCCGCTTGCTTTCCCTAACCTTTTCTTTTTTCAACTTTCTCCTAACTCATTTTTATCCATAAAACGTGAAATAAATTTGCTAAAAGCTGCATGAAACCTTCCTACTTTGTTTCGTAAATTAAATTTGAACTTTGTTACGCATTAGCCTTTGATGTTCGTAAGTTGGCACTTTTTGCCTGGAAAGTGTTTTGGTCCATTACAGTCAATTTTAAATCAGAATGTCAGCCTGCATTTTATATCCAAGACTTTCAATTTATGCAATTTGATTCTAGAAAAAAGTATGTCGGCAATAGTGTATTTCAAAGAAAAAAAGTCACCCTTATATTTAGATAAATTCGCCAAGCATCAGTTTTGTAAAAAAAATCCACTTTTGACAATACCAGTCTGTTTATGCCATGCTGTTTTCAAATTTCAAATTTTCATAACCCATTGCTCTTGTATGAAAGAAGCATCTCTAGAGTTGTTTGTATCCGGAGACCCGACAAGATCTAACATATGCGCTCCAACAAATTTACACGTGTACATTTTTCTTCCAGAAAAAGCTGATAACTGGGGGGAAAGGAGGAGAAAAGGTAGTCATAAGTATTTTTTTTAATTTTCCAAAACCTCATACACTTTTGGCTCCATAAATAGCTGATGAACGAGTGGTTACATAGTCGTAGGGTACTAGTTTTAGGTACTTACTTTTCCAAAACAATGTTGCGCTCCTTCGAAAAGGATTTTGTCGACCTTACCAAATAGCGCCAGAGAACACATGTTCTCTGCCCTCACTCTTAGTTACGACTCTGAGGCATTTCTGCTCACTATATATTCACTATACATTCACGATCCGTTTACGATAAATTAACAACACATTCACAATACATTCACAATACATTCACAATACATTAACAATACTTTAAGAACAAAATCCCAATACATATATATTACATTCAAAATACATTTATAACACATTAACAATACATTTAGCTTTATTTTCTTATGCTCACATTTAACTGTTATTCGTTACGCCGTCACTTTTGTTCAAAACTTGTTTTGCTGTAAGCGACTAATAAATATCAAAAATAATAAATTTATTACACATTCACAACACATTTACGTTACACTCACAATAAACTTACAAATCAACTTACAAACTCCACGACAGATGTCTCGATTACGTACGTCTTTTTCTCGACCTCGAAAGACCGGAAGTTACTGAGCGTCACGTGGCAAACGCTGAGTTGTGCGGCCAAGATGGCGTCTCCGAACAAGCAACGTTCTATTCGTCAAAAAGAACTTTAATGGTTGAGTTTCACTCTCAGCCAAAACGGGAGTTGCGGGACGTCAGTCAGAGTGGTAGTTTTGGAAAGAGTGGTAATGGTTGTACCAGTAGCAATGGTGATAGTGGTGGTAAAAGTGGTAGTGGTGATGGTGGTGATGGGGGTAATAATGGTGTTACTAGCAACTGCAACAACGACCAGCCATTAGTGGTAAATACCGATGTCAAGTCTTCGGGAGTGTTTGACGTTGACCGGCGGAAACCGAGAAACGTGCAAGGCGACGGAACTGAAGAAACAAAAAGCATCAGGCCTCTCGGCTTTTTGGCAAAATTCAAGTTTCTCGATAAAAGTAAATATCATCATTTTCGACAAAAAATTTTTAATTCAAACAAATTAACAGTAATAAATTGATCTTTAACTTTACTGTAAATTCCATTCCAGCCAACAAGTTAATGTCGTTTGTCCTCAATATATTGCAGTACTTTGACAAGTTCAACCTGATTGAATCATTCTTTTAACACTTTTTTCTTTCTCTTTTTTTTCTTTTTTTTCAGTGGCGCACTTAAGATATTGTTTTGGGAGAGAAAAGTTTTGAAAAAAATTTGGAAGGCTTGAAAATTGTTTTGAAGGGTATGGCCATTTTTTCTGCTTTGATAATTTATACTTCTTAAATTCTATTAAACAACAAACGTTTTTAATACAGTTAAATTAAATTTGATTTTAGAGAGCAGAATATTTTTTTTAATTAAAATAAATTCAAAAAATTATTATATGTCAAGAATTATTATGTATTAATTAGACAAACAAGTTATTTTAGTTTGATAATATATCAGCCATTTTATAAAAAAAATAGTGCGGACTATCTATACAAACACAATAAAGTTTAACCACTTAATCTTTTCTCGAATTAAAAATTTATAAAAACAGTTTTTTTGCTAGATATTTATATAAAACCCCCAAAAATTTTCATAAAAGCAAAACAATGTTTTTGTATAATAATTTATAGTCCTTTACACAAGGTGTTTTAATACTGTAGCTGTACTGTATGGATGTAATAGAACCTATATAATGGCTAAGTAACAAAAATAACCTTACATTAGTCTTTCTGTGATTTTATCATCAGTTATATATATATATAGTTTATATATATATTTTCATGCAGCGCAATTTCTTTGAAATTTTTTGAAAAGTGGGATGTTTAACTGCAAATTTTCTTTTTGATGGTAAATAAACATAAATATTTTTACAGTAATCTTTCTTTTTTAATTTACACTAAATCAAGCCGAGTAATACGTTTAATGCAATGAAAAAAAATTCTGAAATAATTTCGGGGAGAGTTCTAACCCAGAAACCTTTCTCTTTGGGTGCGCCCCTGGTCCGACATACACTTAAACACGTCGAGTTTTCTTGCATTAAAAATCGAAAATAATTTTGGGGGATTTAATTCCCAGAAACCTCCATGAACCCCAATGCTTCTTCTCATTTTCCTGTCCTTCTATCTTTCACTTTCTTTTCTTTATATCTTTTTATTTTATTTTTGTTTTTTTGCTTTTTCAAGCTCAAGCGTAGATAACGGTTCAATTAACATAACGGCACAATATTTCTTTTTATTTCAATCCTGCTCATTTCTTGTGTTCATTTACTCTGTTCATCCATGCAGAACGTTTTGAAGTGACAGGAGCGAATAACAAATACGGCACAGAATGCGATTCAGATTTCTTCAGCAATCGAAACTTCAAGAACGGAACTTTCTTTTCACCTGGTTTTCCTCAAAACTACAGGCCCGGTATAGCCTGCGTGTTTTCTTTTCATGCCCTTAGCGGTGAGAAAATCAGGATCACTTTTTTGAAAGTCAATCTTGCCCCAAAGTAATTTTTAGATTTTTAATAAACGTAACAATGTTTAAATGTTTTATTAACATACTACTAGACAGAAAACACTAAAATTTCAAAAATAATTAAATTATTGTGTATTTATCGTCGTTCACCCTTACGTTGATTCATACATAATTCAAATCAGCCAGCAGCCAATGATGACTCAACGACAGGTTGACTGCGTACACCTGAGAGATCGTGACCTCACTCAAACCAGCAACTTTGGACCAATCAGAAAAAGCATCTGCGGTGATCGTGCCAATCCACAGCTGCCGTTTATTTTTATTTCAACCGGTCAACGACTAGACATAGAATTCAAAACATGGGACCACCACTTCGGAAGAAACACCCATCAGGGTTTTGCGGCAATTTTTGAATTTCTCAACCAGTCAGCGATACCTACGACGACAACGACTACCACAACCACAACTACAATAACCACTACGACCACTGCGTCGGCTAATTACGCCGACGGACTGACCAAAAAGGACGTGAGCTCAATGAAGCAAGACAAACCGGCTTCTGTTCATTCGGAACATCTGGGTGAGCATCCATATGCTATGTTTTTAATAAATAGACGTGTAATTTATTTGTTTACTTGCTCAATAAATAATAATTGATCGATGGTCATTTTAGTTGAATAACAATAAAAAAAAGAAAATAAAGATGAGAAAGAAGAGAAAATATTTTTTTTAAATCGTACGCTCATTGATTTTCCAATTTCTCTTCTTGACTTTCTACTTCTTTTGTTTTTTTTATATTTTTCTTTCTTTCATCTCTTCCTTTTCTTTCCTAAGAGAGAACGAATAAATCCAAGCCAGTGGAATCGATTCCCGCGGTCTCCAAGCGGGGATTTGGCTGGCACAGCGAAGGGTGGGGCGTGATGTGAGGGAGCTTAATAGAAAGTCCAGTGAGAGCCATCAATTTCACGTGCGAATTTTGCCAGTCGGTTGAATAATTTAAAAGAGTGCCGGCGCTTTCCCGCGGCAGATAAATTACCCTCGGCGCTTCCAGGCCCTGATAGCTCTGGCGGCTTAGTCGATATTTCGAGCCAATATGTAGTCGATTAAAATGTAACTTCAATGGTTTTTATTTAATCCAGCAGATTAATTGGCTGGGGGGAATAATCGCGTGTTAGCAATTAAAAATACATTTATATCAAAATCTCCCACTTCTTTAATTCGAACGTATTTATATATTATAGTAATTTGTACATATTTAAAATTATAGTAATTTTGAATGACTTCAAAGTTTCAATTTTTTCTCAACTTCAATTTCAATCGACTAATCATTTCCTTGCAACTTCAAACATGCAGGAACAAAATCAACATTATTACATTTTTTCAAATTTCATTTTCGCGGACAAAAGAATCTTTAATTCAAAAAATTACAAAAGTCTTCGTTTCATATCAAAGAGACTTCAGCGCATTTTTTATTATTGCATTAAAAAACGTAGCTTTCCTTTTCTTTTTTAAATTTATAAATGCTTACGATTTAAAAATAAATCAGTCAGTTTTACAATTTAAATTTTACAATTTAAAATAACTGTATTGTTCAAACATAATTCTTGGCGCTTCGGTACATTGTTGGTAATATTGGGCTAAAGGCTAAATGCAAAATAAATCTCAAACATCTTTTTAAATAGTCATGTCGGTTTTAATTCTAATTAAATCAGTTTTATAATTTAATTGACTAATATTGCCGATATTTTAAATTTATTATTATTTGCATTGAACAGTAGCTGAGAGGCAAATAATTGTTTTGTACCATAAGCCTATGAGGGCCTATCTAGGCTTGGCCTAAGCCATAAGCGGCACCGAAAAAACCAAAAAGCAAAAAATATGGCGACACTTGCATAAGAAAACAAACATTTTACCAGGATTTAAAAAAGAAACAATGTTTGTCGTATATTTAGAAACTTTTAAAACCAATAAGTAGTATCCTTCAATGTACCATTTACATTGCAGATTGGAGTGAAAAGGTACGCTGAGGATACAAATAAATTGAAATAAAACACTAATAAATAATTTTTATTGTGAATTTATTTTAATAAATTATAAATTTTATAAATATTAATTTTAATGTCTAACACATTTTCCGCTCACCACTCGGTAACTCAGAGAGGTTAACATAAATTTATCAACTGTCACACCCGTGACTTGATGTAGCAAAGGATGAGACAAGGTTCGTAATTTTTCTTCCAATGAAAAACAAGCACACGTGGAGCGATGATTTTATTTAACAACTCCGTTAACGATAAGCGCACCACGCTACGAGATAACACACTAGAACTAGAACCGGAACGAAAAGAGGAAGAGGTGGAAGAATCAAAGAGGAGGAATCCAAAGTATCTCGTTGTACAGACAAAATATAAAATTAAAAAATAGATAGAATGAATCTAATAATAAAATAGAAAATTAATGAAAAAAAAACTGAATAACATAAACCAAGTAATTTAAATGATAATATAAATAAACATACGCATAATGAATATAAAGTTACAGCTGTGACATCAACTTACCAAATATTCTAATAAAATTTAATTGTTTTAATTACAAAAACTTTTATAACATAAATTAATCATCATTTGTTCAATTTTGATAAAAGGTTTTTATCATGGGAACACACTACGCTAATCCTGAGGTTGTATTACTCCGCCGATTCTAAAAATATGGTACCGTCAATGTGAACCTTTACCTAAGATAATCACCTCCTGAATTACTTTGTGGCACAAACTAATGCAAAAAACCCGAACTCTCTACGTTGTCTAGTTTTCAAGTTTATTTTCCTCACCAGCCAGCCAGCCAAAGTGTTCTATTAAGCTGCTTTTTTAGAAACAATTTTTAAGAATGCGCTAAAAAGGCTTCCTGATGACATTTATGTATATTATTGTATGTATGGAAATAAGTAAATGTATATTACTGTATGTATGGATATAATTAAATATATATTATTGTATATATGGATATGTATTTTACTGCAGCTATGGAAATAAGTAAATGTATATTAATGTATGTACGGAAATAAGTACATGTATATTACTGCATGTGTAGAAATAAGTAAATGTATTTTACTATATGTATGGAAATAAGTAAATGTATTTAACTATATGTATGGAAATAAGTAAATGTATATTACTACATGTAGGAAAGAAAGTAAAGGTATATTGCTGTATGTATGGAAAGGATTAAATGCATATTACTGTAAATGTGCATTATTTATTAAACTTAATAAATAAGTAATACTGCAATAACTACTAATTACATTAACATACAGATATCAGATAGATCTGTATAAGATAACTTGAAATCCAATATCGGATCAGATATTATCCGATATTGGACATATATTTGTCAACGAATTGTTTTCTGGATGGCTAACGCACACATACTTCGAAGCATACACATACTCATACACCGAGATATAAAAAAAAACAAATATATACACGCCAACACGTGCATTCTACAAACGAATACAAACACACACACGCACACAGAACGTATCCATTGTTCATCAGATACCACATATCTACATAGGTGAGACCTTATTTGTCCAGTTCTGTAATAATATCTAGTAGACATAAATTAATTAATTTTCAGATTTTTCCATGATTCATCATTAATTCAAACATCAAATTAATGACAAAAGTAAATTTTTATTCTTAAAAGATTGACAACGTCAGGCAATAGAATAAAAAGAATTAAATAATTATTTATTCTCTTTGATTCGTAATTTATTCTAGT
>OZ022242.1:18399476-18569476 GCA_963978895.1 Erpobdella octoculata
CATCGTCGTCGTCTTCATCATCGTCAACGTTAACATCATCGCCACTGACTTGCAGATTCATCTTCTTCAGTCAGCCAAACCAGCGAGTTGTCATCAACATTACCAGCTTTCAAATAACTTATCTCTTAGAACACCACCACCATCATTATCATCAACAACAACATCAGCAACAACATTATCAACATCAACAACAACCGCAACAACAGCCTCAACAAGAACAACATCAAGAAACAAACGAAGCTGGCGATCAACCGACAGTAGACAAGTTGGTTCTCGGTTATATTTAATTCCAATGGTCAAGATGGGACGATGAAATTTAATCGCTGACAGTTCAGCTGTTCACAACTCAAATACAACTTAGATTAGCAACCAATAAAATAAAAGTTTAAACAAGTAAAGATATAAAATAATTTTTTTTAAATGCTTTTATTTGCCTCTTTATCTGAGTCAACGAACTAAAATTTTTGAATCTAAAACAACCGTTACGCTCAATCTTGTACATTGTTTATTTCTTTCATATGAAATCAAAATTCATAAATTTAACTCTATGTATGGATTAGTTGTTATCTAACCCTAACCCTAACGGACAACTTTGATTAATTTTAATTGATTTAAAGTCTAATTCATGTCGGAAACATTCAATTCATGTATTGTCATCTAGAATAAAGCTTTCCTGAAAGTTTTAGAGCTCTAGGTGGTCGAAAAGTGGGTAAATTTGTGTTTCAAAATTTGATCACCACAGACAAACAAACAAACGGAGAGGCGAGTGAAGTTAGATAAAGTTTCAAAAACATAACAAATATTTGAATGAATATTAATTATATACATAACAAATATTTATTTAATCAGAAACTTTTCAATAATCATTTAAATTGATTAATAACCAGACGTGAATAAAAACTATTAGTTTACTACAGTTGGGACATAATAACAGAACCTAAAAAAATAGATATTTTGCAAATTCTTTATATTTTGGATTAGTTTCTTAGAACATAGATTAAACAAGTTTTTTAATTGAAAATTAAAAGTATGTTTTATAATTTTCACAATTTAATAGAATGCATTGTCATGAAGAGCGATTTAATATTTGAAATTTCAACTTGATTGGATAACAATCAAGTTTTAACTTGATTGGAGAAACTTGTGTTAATTTTCATTTCTAAGATAAACACGAAAGAACACAAACAAACAATCAAGCAAGACCCGCGGTTAAGATGAGGGATTTATAAAATTACAAAAGTCTTCGTATTAGGTGTATCGAAGGAACTTCAGCGCATTTTTTGTTAACGCATTAAGATGCTTAGCTCTCTTTCATTTTATAAATACTTAAAATTTAAAAAACATAAAAAGACTAATAAAACATTGAAATCACAATTATAATTTAAAAAAATTATAATTGCACTTCAAATTAACATAGGCGATATGCTTTTACAGCAGGGGTGCACAACCTTTTTCAGCCTGAGGGCCAAAATTACTTAGTCCCTGGGCGCCAGGGGCCGCATCAGCGTGCACATAGATCACACAATAAAACAACTCAAAGAATGCAAATTTTTAATGAATGTCACAAAAAAAATAACGTTATTTAAAATGTATGAATAACTAAATGTTAGTATTTTAATGAGAAGGTTGAGCCTGAATGGTTGCAACAACATTGTCAATATTGGGTTCGAGTTCTGTTGTTGCAAGCCTCAAAATCGAACAAAGATTATCATCAGTCAAAGATGATCTCAGTTTATTTTTATTTGTGTTCATGACTGAAAACGTTTGTTCACACACGTAGGTATGTGCTGCCAAATTCAGACAAGATTCGGCAAGCCAAATCTTTGACCGCTCCATATTTAACTGAACTTAGACTTCCATAAAAAGTTAAAATGGAGTTATGCTGAAACGCAGACTTTAATTCTGGTAAACATTGAAGATCAATGACTTCTAACTGACATTGCTCAGGTGCGAACAGTACTATTAAAAAGAGATGGGCGGGTGCATCGATTTAAAATTCTGTTAGGGCCGCAAATAGCCAAAATGGACTAGTTGTCTGGGGGCCGCATCAAACGGGCGGGCGGGCCGCATGCGGCCCGCGGGCCGCGGGTTGTGCACCTCTGTTTTACAGCAAAGCTTTTCATTACAATCGATAGATGGCAGTCAACATCTTTGATAACCAGTCAATAACATTAGGTTATTAAAATAATTATTAATTTAATAACAGTAATTATATTAATAAATTATTAAAAAAGAATATATCAAATCAAAAGTTTAAAAATAAAAAAAACTAAAAAGTAGAAATTTATTATCAATTTAAAAATTAGAACCACTTTTTACACACTTTTACTTAACTTGACTTCTCTGTCTCTCCGTCGTCAAATTTTGCAATCAATTTTAAACTAACTTCCCGATGAGCTAGAGACTTAAAAATTTAAACATATCTCCAAACTGATTAAAAATGCATTCTATCAAATTTTCGGATCGATTGGACAAAATTTAATTAAATAATTACTTGTGATATTTTCGTCGAACTATTTATTATCCATGCTAATATGCTGGTTGTTTATTTAACATATATAATTTTCGGATCGATTGGACAACATCAACGTCCAGAGGATGTCAAATGATCACTTGAATAGTGTAAAAATATAAAAGTGTGTTTTTTAAAAAACTTTGTTTTTTGCTTCACTTGTTTATAAAATGCTCTACAAAACGCAAAATAAAATTTGAACAAAAAACGTGGGGCACTTTTTGTTGCACTTCTACGATTGCTACGATGGCGAACCAATTATTTTTGCTTATGATGTATTTTATGTTTTTCAAGGCATTTAATAAAATCTCGTTTCAAAATTTTTCAAAATTTAAATTAATTTTATTTAATATAGCTTATATAAAACAAATGTTTATATTTAAAAATTGATTGTACCTATTAAGATAGTTATCATAATTTTCACAGTCATTTTTATTATAATAATAACAATTATTTATTATTATTATTATTGATTTATAATAATAATTATTATTTTTATAATCACTCATTTCTTATCACCATAGTGACGACGTCACAGTTTCCAAGGAAACCTTCAACGACCTAGTTACTATTTATTCATCCGTACTTGGCAAGCTCAGTCGAGTTCACAATCTGTCACCATCATCATCATCAGTAGCATCATCATCATCATCATCATCATCACTACCCTCGTTGAGCAGACTTATAAATAACCTGTCTTTCACATCACCGTCATCATCGTCATCATCATCATCATCGTCATCATCATCCTCGTCATCAACATCATCATCGTCATCATCATTATCACAACCTCCACCACCTCGACCACACCTGTTCATGAGTGGACCTGACGGACTCCTGGAGATAAAAGTTCAACTTCCTCCTGCATTCAACTCGAGTTTTCAAGGAACTTATCATTTCGTCACAGGTGAGTTCGTGAGCGTGTGTCTGTGTATCTCTGTGACTGTATATCTTCGTATCTTCGTATCTGTACATCTGACTTTGTTGTCTTTGCTTGTAATTGTTGTACTATGTTTAGTACTTTGTTTGTTATATCACTTGTATCTCTCTAGCTTGTTTTATCTTACTTTATGTTAACGTATATTTGTGTATTTTTTTGTCTATCTATTTGCGAGTTTCTCTGTATATGGTGTGAGTGTGTGCACGAATCCATGCTCGTTCATCCATTCAGCCCCATTGACGGGTTGTTGGGACGGATGGGTTAGTGAGCAAGTTCGTTTGGGAGGAATAAATTCAGCAGATGGGTGGTTCGTTGATTGAGTGGCTCATTGTTGTAGGTGAAGAGAATTGAATATCTGTGTTTGTGCGTGTGTAAACGTGTGCGTGTGAATGTTATTCTTGAGTTGTGTTTGTGTAAAGTTGTGTTTAGGTATAGGTGTGAGGATAAGAATTGATAAATATTGAATATTCAATTGGATATTTTTGAGAAGTTTATTTATTTGTTTTTATTTGTATCGCAATTCTTTGTTGTTTATTCAGACAAAAATACAACTGCATACATGGCT
Source organism: Erpobdella octoculata (assembly GCA_963978895.1). Lineage (NCBI taxonomy): Eukaryota > Metazoa > Annelida > Clitellata > Hirudinida > Erpobdellidae > Erpobdella > Erpobdella octoculata. Next base: position 18,403,494 of record OZ022242.1, read on the forward strand.
TTCAAATACCTCAATGATCCAATTCTGTTTGACTCAACCTGACCCTGGGTGGCCTCGCTTCATTGTTTGACCCGGAAAAAACGTTGGATGTTGTTTCTTCCCTTCGAGATGTTTATGAGGAAAAGAATGAGTGATTGAGAGAGGAGAGAAAAAGAAAGAAAAAACAGAAAAAACAGAAAAAGAGAGAAGAAGAAGTAGAGGGATAAAGAGAACACACATACATGCACACTGCAAACGTTATTGTGAAGTTTTGTCAAATTGAACAAGTTTAAATTTTAGGTCAAAGAGATCTTTCTGCAATTGTGTCGTCTTTAATGCATTGCAGCATACCTTTGCAACGCTGAAGCATGGTCGGATGTGTTTCTAGTGAACGGAGTAAAAAAAAGAAAAGGATAAAAGGATGTGTGTCTGTTACGGATGACTGTATAAATAATGTGTTTATGTGTGTGTGTGTGTATGTGTGTGTGTGTGTGGATATGGGTGACTGTATAAAATAATGCGAGTGTGCGTGAACGTCGTTTTCATTCATGAACTCTTCCTGTTTACGAGTCACATCGGAGATTTCTGTTATTCCTTCTTTTATTGAGGCTCAGACGCTGCTGTATTAATGGAGTGCTGCTTTTAGTTCGATTACGAAGTTAAATAAAAATATTTTATTTTATTAATAACCTATACTTCATTTATTTCATGTTTTTACATGTTCTCTCTCTCTCTCTCTCTCTTTCTCTCTCTCTCTCTCTCTCTCTCTCTCTCTCTCTCTTTCCATATTTGGCAACCTCTACGTTCTTTTCTTTTTCTTTTTTTACATTTTCCACTTTTTATTTCTTTTAATTCCGCTGTTCACTTACCTCCAGGGAAGAAAACGAGAAAAAATAACGGAATTTCTAAAAAAATGGAAATTGAATATTCTTAGCTACTTTGTGGATGAACAGAAAGATGGTTTGACGTTCGAATAAATGGATGAATAAATGGGCAGATGCAGAGATGCAGTACCGTGTTTGATGCCCCGCAGGACCCGCAATTGTGGTGGGCCGCAAAGGTTGATGGGGCCGCAAAAATTTACAAAATATTTTTTCATTTGTCGACAGTTGTCACACAAAAGCAAAACTCATCACGAATTTGTAATACGCTTGCAAATTTAAAAACCAGAAGTATTGATTTAGAAGATTTTGTATTCCTATTGGTATGATAACTTTATTAAATGATATCGTTATCAATGTATCTTTTAACTAACTAAGTTTGCTTTGAAAACAATTTTTATTATTCTATGTATATGCAATAAAATGTTATAATAAAGTTTCAAAAAAATAAAAATAAATTGACAACAATGTGATCGTATTTATGAACAGAATACCGGTTTTAAGGGTTCACAACGCATTTCTTGCAGAGAAAGAATAACTAAACACAACACGGTACTAGCCAGATGGGTTATTTTGTAAATGGCGATTCAAAAAGTACCTTGTATGCATTTTTAGATATGCACTAATAAAGAGCATGTGTGTGCAACTACAATTGTATGTATAACATTTTCTGTATGTATTTGCTTGAGAATTTAATTTTATGGCAAAGATTGGAACTGCTTTTAGAAAGCTCTATTCTATTTATGTCAAAAAATCTTCTTAGCGCTTTATTTTGTGAATTTATGTTTTAATTGTGAAAAAAACTACGCACAGACATTTAAATCAACCCACCCGCATATTCACACATGCATAAACAAACACATGCGTATGAATACACAGGAGTACAAAAACACATACGTATGAATACACAGAAGTACAAAAACACATACGTATGAATACACAGGAGTACAATCCAACAAACATACACTTATGCCAACATGGAGCTAAACAGTCACGTGGGAATAGAAGCTTACAATTCCTACATTCATCATGTTTTGATCTAAACAACTTCTGTCATTTTCACTACCTTGTCAATTAATTTGCGCTAAGAAGATCTTTGAAAGTATGAAAAGTATTTTCTTAAAATAGCGAGCTTCGGAGCCACTCAATATCGAAGAAGAAGGAAAAAAATTTTTTGATGACAATCTGAAGGCGATTAAGTTTTAATGTTGGAAGACCGAAATGTGCGGAGTTGCAGTAGTCGATCCGTGGCAGAATGAGAGAAGTGACGAGGGTTTTTTCCAAGACCTGCTCATGCTATTATTTTGCCAAAGAATGGAAAAGCAAAAGAGAGGTATGCATTTAGTCATGTAAAAAATGTAATTTATGAGTTTGAGATAGTATTTAAATCTATAAAGACAAGTTGACAAGGCAATTTACATTATCAATAGATTCGTTAGAAAACAGGAGTTCTACAAAATTTGAAATTTGAGCCAATAAATAATATTCGAAAGAAGTATTAAAACCAGAATTATAATTCGAGAAAAATCTATATATATATATATATATATAAATCTCGTGTCATAGTGTTTGAAATTGAACTACTTCGAAACGGCTAAACCGATTTTTATGAATTTTTTTGTGTACATTTGGTATGTCTGAGGATAGGTCCTAAGCTATTTAGAATATTTTTTTAAAATTATTTTAAAAAGTTATTTTGGAAAAACAATTAAGTGCAACTCTGTCCCTTTTATAGGAAAATGCAACATATAAACATATATATATATATATATATATATATATATATATATATATATATATATATATATATATATATATCTTTGAGACACGCTCTAAGAAACACAACTCGCCATTTGGCAGAAACAACTTTTCGAGCCTTATATATATATATATATATATATATATATATATATATATATATATATATATACATATTAAAATATATATATATATATATATATGTTATTTTTATCTTTTTTACAAATGTACCGTTTCCTTTAAAAGTAACTTAATCAAATGTCATAACCTAAATTACTTTCATCAAATATCAACTTAGTTGTCGTCGCTTGCAAAATAAAACTTTACATTAAGGAATAATTGACGGGAGAGCAAGCGGAACGTGAAGACAAGCGGAAACGAAATAGTAAACGGGAACGGGAGAGCAAACGGGAACGGTAGAGCAATCGGGGAAAGAAACGGGTGCAAGAGAGAAAAACTATAAAAAAAAACTTTCAAAAACCCCGGGCATTGTACACTCGATTGCTTTTCGAGATTGATTTTTTTAAATTGTCATAATTTTGTACATTAATCTTTGTGTAAAAAAACAAAATAATTTAAAAGGCAAAACAACGTTTGCTGGGTCAGCTAGTTATCTTATTCAGGTTTTCTCATCGTGTGTCTTTTACCTGAATTTCTATCTTTTTTTACTAAATTAGCAGATTGAGGGTACTCTGAAGATATGTCCAATTTAGTCAGCACTCTGCAAAAGGACCACAAAATGATAAGATCAGTTGTTAAATTTAAAGAAGGCATTTGAGCAGCAAACAAGCTTGATGTTAATATGGATATACTGACAGAACTGAATGAGCTTCTTAGGCGTAAAGTTCCGAAGCAACTAGTTGAAGGTAGTGGATTGGGCAGCAGTTTTTACTACGCTAGTCTTTACTACGCTACTTTGGATCAGCTGATTACCAAGTTAGACACTCGTTTTTCTAAAAAGCTCTGTGACTTCGCTTACATGCAGTCAAACAACGTAGAATGTGTTGATGTGTCCGTTGCCTGGCTGAGCGTTACCAGTTTGTCGACACAGACCTGGCAGTTGTGCAGTGGCGATTGTCACTTCCAGCAATGGCTCAGTGAGCTAAAAGAAATGGAGCTAATCTCTCTGAAGTTAGCTTTTGATAACCAAAGATATGCTCAGATTTTCACGACCTGCGCATGCTTTAACAAATCGCTCCCAGCCATCATTCAGTCTGTCCTACACATCACCTCGTGCATCTCTCCGTTCATAATCCATCCATTTATTCATCCATCCATCCATCCATCCATCCATCCATCCATCCATCCATCCATCCATCCATCCATCCATCCATCCATCCATCCATCCATCCATCCATCCATCCATCCATCCATCCATCCATCCATCCATCCATCCATCCATCCATCCAACCATCCATCCATCCATCACTCAGTCCATCGGCACAGCGTAAAATCTCTGGCGGTCCCATCTCCAGGGAGACGGATGGCTGACAAGGTAGAAGGCGTGGACTTTTCAATTGTAAAGTTCCTGTTTTGACGCTTGACGTGCCTTGACGTTTCTTTCTTCTGAGAAAAGTTTTTTGTCCGTGAACATTTTTCATGGTCGACGTATTAGTATTTATTTCCGTCATTTTTTCATATTTATAAAAAAAATAACCGTCAAACTAATTCAATCATGATTCTGTCGATTATCTATTCAGTAAGAATGCCATTTATTGAGTCATCATTTTACCCATCTATCTACCGTTCCACATCCATCCATCCACCCATCAATATATTCATGGATATACTCATCAATCATTCATTCAATTTATTTATTTATTTTTATACCATGCAATCATCCATTCATGCATGCATTTATCCATTAAAACAACCATCCATTCATGCAGTTATCTATTCAAGCAACCATTCATTAATGCATTTATTCATTTATTCAAATATTAATTCGGACAATAAAATCATTCATTCCACTCATCTGGAAAAAGTAATTTATTTCTTTAATTATCAGATTTCGCAATCGGGTCAGGAGAGCAAGAGAGGCCATCAGGTGATTTTAATTTGTTTATTGCCATGCTTATTATTATTTATTTTATTTTATTTTTATGTTTTACATTATTTCCATTGTCAAGTACTAATAAATTTCTGACAGCTTTTAGCATTCGTTTCTTTCTTTCTACCAGCAGACATGCCCCCTGTCACAAGACGCATTGATACCCACGCAAACACTAGTAAAAACGTTCACACAGTCCGATGATACACCAAACACAAGCAATTCAAACCTTATTGCCATTTCAAACATTGAAGTTTGTCACCGCACAACCAGTTTGTTTTCAGTTTCAACTGAACCTTGACTTTACCTTCTAGAAAACTAAACCATGCGTCTGCTGATTTGATTATATCAACATCCAATAACTCCATAAACCCCCCTTATGCGTGCTTAGTTACACATCCTATGCTTCGCTCTTTTCAGAATGTCTGTTTAGCTATCGGAGCAAACCGGGACACAAGGGAGGTCAATTCACCACCCCCAACCATCCAGGGCTCTACCCGCGCATGACTGAATGTCACTACCTTTTCTATGCTGAATTGAACGAAAGGGTTGAGATTGAGTTCATCGAGTTCAATGTCGACGGTTTCCAACCGAAGTAAAAACTGTTTGTCTTGTTAAACTGCTTTTTTTATGTTTTCTATATTTTTATTTAAGCTTATTGTAACTATAATTATTTTTCTACAAATATTTTTAAATCTCTTGTTTTAACTTTACAGTCGGTTTTTGTTCGCTTTCTTTCTTGCGGAAAATTCTTGGAAGTAAAAATTAAAAAACTTCCTGTCATTCAATCAAGCTGAAACTTGAAATATAGACTCGATCTTTCTTTATAATAATGCTTTCCATTAAATTTTGGAAGTGTTCCAAATTAATATATATATATTTTAAATTGTTTAGTACATGATCTTAAAAAGCAACAAATCCACAATATAAAGAGATTTTTAAAACTCGTTTTTTGTTACGTTATTTAAAACCAAAAATGTAAGGAGTGTTTATGAAGTTAACAAACATTTATTTGTACCGGTCTGATAAATTATTTGAATACAATAAGCTTTAAAAAATTTTACATTTTTAAAACTGTTTATTTCATAGTTGTTTAAAACTTTTTATAAAGAAATAATCCGAAGTCAGACAGACGAGTGGTAAACATAGTAGAATATGTTATTAACAAACTGGTTAATAAAACTATTGTAACTGGTTAGTAATAATACAATAGTAAACAGTTAAATTTGTACCCTAGAAGTACCGAAAATGTTACATCGGATGCTTACTGCCACTTGTTGGGCTCGTTCATCAGCCCTCTATCGAACGAAACAATAATAATAACAACAGGAAACAAATATTTTCTTAAGCTAGGTTTTCTAGCTGTTTTTAACTGATTTTCAGGTATAGATTCAAAAACTGGTCATAGTTATTTTTCTATCCCGTAACAGTTATTGAGCAATATAATTCCCGTTTGTTTTTGCTTAAAGTAGAAAAATACTTTACTTTACTTGAGAGTCTGGTCGCAAAGATGGCTGAGGCAGTGGTGGACACGGTTCTGGAGCAGCGTGTTGCTGGTGAAAAAATTAGCGTGTCTCAGAGCATGTGACTGATGACATCCGAACAGACTGACAGATAAAAAAAAAAGAATTGATTCCGATTTATGGTGGGTGCCGGGGTGCCACCGAGGTGGGCCCTGTAGCTAAGTGTTGCTGGACTCTGACAAACACCTCATTCAAGCTACTACCACACACAAACATATTTCTGCAACAGGAATATATTTGGAATATCATGACACTTGTGATGTGGCCCAAGGTGTTTCGAAATATTTGCCTGGCTTGCCGGATTTATTAAGTGGTCATCAGTTCCAAGTCATTGGAGATAAGTTGGTCTTGGAGAAAAATGGTTTAAAAAAAATGGAACGGAATTCCAAGTGATGTCTAATGATTGAAACGCCAATGTGAGTGATAGTTCCATGGATGAGTAAGTTGAAGAGATTGGTACACCGGATGTTGCGGGACAGATAGAAAAGTCTTGTTGGGATGCTGCTCACAAATGTAGGAGTGTGGGTATTGAAACGACTGTTTTATTTAAAATGTTTGAAAAAGCTTCTAAAAATGGGAATGGAGCTGTAGCTCAGAACGGTTTGGCCAGAGATTTTGTTTTTCAATGGTGTTTAGCAGAATGGAGCTAAAACTTAAAAAAGTTGGACAGTTCTGCATTGACGATAACTCTTTGTTTAAAAACTTGACAAACGGTAGATAGAAGGTCGGAAACTGACTGTGCCTTACAGTTGCAGGTTCAGTTGCGTGGAACCGTCGGTTACCTAGTGGGGACCCGCTGTGATCGACAGTCATGTATGAAGAAATTGAAATGTAACGATTTGGCGTGGTATTCCAGTTTACAGCGCCGAATCAGAAGATCACACAGGCTCCAGCGAGATTGAAAGAGACTGCATCAAACAGTCGTTTGTGAATTGCGATCAAGGCCACGAGTGAAGATGGAGGTATTCTGTGTTCGTGGCCTTGCCGGACGTTTCAGAGGCGATTATGCCGAACCGGATTAAGGAGGGGTAATGAAATATTTTTTATCACTGATTTATTTTTTCGTTTTCCGCATGTCAATCTGACAAAATTATGAAGTTATTTTACAGCTGAAAAAGACACATATTCAAGCTTTATTTTATTATCTTTCAATAAATTACAAAACCATTCTAATATATATATATATATATATATATATATATATATATATATATATATATATATATAAATATATATATATATATATATATATATATATATATAAATATATATATATATATATATATATATATATATATATGAGTTTTGAGTTTTGTTTATTATCAGAACCAAAAATATATAAAAAAAAAGTCTATAGAATCAAGCCATAAAAAAATTAATGTCTGAAAGTTATATTTTTGATGAAGAGGAGCTACATCAGGCTCCTCTATACTGACAGAAGCTGGAGGACTCGCGACTCCTAAGAGATGCGGTCCTTGAAAGCGTTTACTGTCGGGGCGTCAATTGTGTATTGCGTAAGCGCATTCCATGGAGCGACAATCCGGTTTGTGAAAAAATTGTATCGCTCTTCGCAACCTCTGACATACTGGCGCTCTAATTTGCAGTTGTGGCCACGCAGGTGGTATGCCGTGTGGCCGGCTGCTCGAGTTTGCGGAACGGAAAAGCTGACGTCGTCGATGTTGTGGGCGATTTTGAACTGCTCGATCAGGTCACCTCTCGAACGGCGGTCTTGTAGCGTTGTGATCCTAAGCTGTTGCAGACGATGTTCATAGGGCTGATGTTTTAGTGTTGCAATGATTTTTGTTGCCCGACGTTGGACCTGCTCAAGAAGGTTAATATCGCCCTTTTGATAAGGCGACCAAGATTGAACAGCAAATTCAAGATGTGGGCGGACGTAGGAGAGGTAAAGTGTACGCCACAGTATGAGGCTGCGGCTGCGGAAAGCTTTTCTGAGTCGGCTGAGCATATGATTGGCTGATGACGCTGCTTTTTCGACCTGTGCTCGGACCTTTAGATCATCTGAGACGAGAACACCAAGATCACGTTCGACTTTTGTGACTTCGAGTGGTCGCCGCGTGCCGTCAATATGTCTCATAGAGTATTGGTGGGTTATTCTGTGTGAGCGACCGACATGCATGATTTTGCATTTCTCGACATTGAAGTGCATTAGCCAAGTGAATGACCACTCAACTGCACGGTCAATGTCAGCCTGGAGAGATAAAATGTCGGAAGCTGACTTGATGATGCCGATGATTTTGCTGTCGTCCGCGTACATTTTGATTTGGTGTGTGATAGTGTCCGGTAAGTCGTTAATATATAACACAAAAAGTAGTGGACCAAGAACAGAGCCTTGAGGAACGCCACTTGTCACATTCTTCCACTCGGACTCGCAGCCTTCAATCAAAACGCGCTGCTTCCTATCATTCAGCCACGCTTCGATCCATGTGAGTAGCATACCACGGATGCCGTAAGCTTTTAGTTTATGCAGTAGGCGTTTGTGAGGTACTCTGTCGAATGCTTTGGCAAAATCTGTATATACTACGTCAGCCACATAGCCGCAATGAACAGCTTCAGTGAGTATGTCGCGAGTTTCAAGTAGATTTGTCAAGCAGCTTTTTTTCTTGAGAAAACCATGTTGATGTTTGCTGATTAAGCCGTTGACGACGCAGTGCTGCATGATGTGTTCATGTAGAATGCCTTCCATTACTTTACAGGGCACAGGAGTGAGAGAGACAGGCCTGTAGTTAGAAGGCTTGAGCTTGCTGCCTTTTTTGAAGATAGGGGAAACATTTGATTTTCTCCATGTGTCCGGTATAACTCCGGACATGAAGGAGCGCTTGTAGATGAGAGCCAGGGGTGTGGCAAAGGCAGCTGCGCAATTGCTGAGAACGCGTGGGTGCAAACCGTCAAGACCCATCGATTTAGTTTTGTCTAAGCTGTGGAGTCTTTTTTGAAGAATAGCTGCAGAAAAACAACTTTCATTTACATCGCAGATTGATTCGGTGCGATCTGTAAAAGCAGGCATGTAACCCTCAGGTTCGATGACAAAAACAGATTGAAAATAGTCATTGAGGGAAGAACAGATTTTTTCACGGTCCGCAGTTATTGTGCCGTCGGCTGTCTGAATAGAGTTGATGTCGTCTTTGACAAACTGCTTGCTACGGACATGTGAATGAAGAAGTTTTGGATTGGATTTGGAAGCGCTGACTAGTTGTTCCTCATACATGAGAATTGCCGACTTGACTGTTTTAGCTACACGCTTGCAAGCCTCTCGATGAGATTCTCGTAGAATAACTGCAGAGTCGCGCCCCGATGCGATGTATTTAGCCCAAACCTCGCGCTTGACTCTGGCTGCTTTTATAACTTCGGGTGTTACCCAAGGTTCTTTTTTCCGGACAAATGGAGTTGTTGTAGATGGGATGTGTAGTGCAACCGCTTCGTTGTATCGGTCGATAAGAAGCTGATAAGTGTCAGGTACTGAAAGGCCATCAAATAAGTTTTCCCAGTCGGTGTTTGAAATACGAGAAGACAGCGCATTGTAGTCAGCTTTGCTCCATATAAAACGTTTGTGCGACGGAGAAACACGTGAATTGTTCAGACCGGCCACAGCGAACCGACCGGTTATAAAGCAATGGGATTGGCCCATGGGCGTGTATCCAAGTGAGTCAGCTTCAAGTATCTCGATAGCTCGGTCGGGGTCGTTGGTAATAATGAGGTCAAGAGTGCTGCTAGGTGTAACGTAACGATTACAGCGGTACGTGGGAAACGTGACAAGCTGTGTAAGGTGCCAGTCGTTGAGGCACTCTTGAAATCTAATGTCACTAGGATGTTCGTTACCTATATGGGCAACTGTTGCCACGCCACCACCCACGTCGATTGGAGCATATTTTGTGTGAGAGAAATTAAAATCGCCATAGAGCAACATAAATGAGCAGCTCAAGGCGGAAAGTGAGCTACGAGCTGTTGTGACTGAAGCAATACATTGTGTGAGATAGTCGTCGTTCAAGTCATGAGGGCGATATAAACAACCAACGAGGAAAGTTTCTCCACCGAAACAAATGACTCGCCAGACTTGTTCAATAGCTGGAGAGTTGAGCTGAGGAATGCCAGTCTCACTGGTCACAACTTTATCCACAACGTAGATCGCAACACCTCCTCCAGCGCTCCTCTCTCTGTCTTTACGGTGCAGTTGATAGCCAGCTATGGAGGTGTCTGAGGATTCGTTAAACCATGTTTCCACAAAAAACATGGCATGTGGTCTAAGCGATTGGTCGAGGGCTGCTATTCTTGCTGTTAGCTCATCGCGTTTATCTTTATTGAGCGAGCATGGGTTGTTGGACCAAAACCGAAAGTGATTTAGAGACGAGGTAGGTGAAGAGGATTTGAGCTGGCTTTTCTTGTTGGGGTGACGCATTCTCTGTGGCTTTTGCAAGAGTGAATTATTGGGCCTTCTTGAATTTGTGCAGTTGATTGCCACGGATGCCGTATCGAAAGGGCGAATCATTACCAAGTTGAGCATTGAGTTTGTTTCTTTCTTGCCTCAACTGGTAGTCTAATTGTCTTTCTGCCTCTGTTAAATCCGGGCTGATATAAACGGCCTTGTACGTACTGTTGCTTCTCAAACCTTTAGCAGCCAAGAGGGTCGGGTTTCTGAGACTTGCATCAGTTAGTTCCACGAGGATTGGGCCCGGTTTTGCTTGATCTTTGGATCTTAATCTCTTTATGCATACTGGTTTTACATCAGACTTGCCGATTGAACAAAAAAGATCTTTTACAAACTTTTCGTCTTCAGATCTTTTGTCAACTTGCACTGCACACGACGGTTCCGGAACTCCGTAAACGATAACATTTTTTTTCCTTTTCTCTCTATCATTCAGTTCATTCATGGAAGCATTCACAACTACTAACTGCGCAGCTGGCTGTTTTGATTTTCCGCCACCTGATTTAACTACCTGAACCCAATCGTTACCGATAGTCGGAGGTTGTAATGATGATTTTGCTGCTGTTAATTCGGTGGTCAGCTTCTTGATTACAGTTAAATTGTCTTTATCTTTGGTCTCTAGGAGCGTGACTCGCTCGGACAGCGATAAAACCAGAGAAGAAATCTTGCCGCACCACTCATGAAGAACTTTTGAGGATAATGAGTGGTTACCTTGTCCGAGACTCGGCCAGTTTTTTTCCAACAGAAATTCTGTATTCATGTTGAATATGTTGATGCGTAAAATAATCCGTTTAAATTAACGCTCTAACTAACACGTGCAAGGATTAATCTAGTATTGTAATAGGATTAAGCAATTATCACTAGAACAAAGTATAATGCTATAATGCTATACTCACTCACAATAAATTTTTCAATTTTCTTGTTTTTGATTTTGAGAAATCGCGACAACCAACAACCTAGGTTAAACAAAATTTTCAATATATTTTAGATTAGCTTGTAGATTTAATATATATATATATATATATATATATATATATATATATATATATATATATATATATATATATATATATATATATATATATACGTTTTTTCTCTACAGCAAAAAAATTCCACTTAGTAACTTCAGCGTCTTAAAACACATGGTGTAAAAGACTATAAACTATAAAAAAAACTATAAAAAAAAACTTAGTAACTTAGTATATATATATATATATATATATATATATATATATATATATATAAGTTTTTTCTCTACAGCAAATGAATGCAGATTTGGAAGCATCATGCCAATTTTAGTTTAAATTAACTAAAAATTTACCTCAACCAAAAAATTATAAATTGTTCTTTAGTGAATATATGTGAACTAATAAAATTATGAATGAATAGTACACGTTAATGTAAATATGAAATAAATAAATGGAAATGCTATGATAAAAGCCACTGTTTAATTATTAAAAAGATAAATGGGCCATCTGTAGCGACTCGGCTAATGAACATTGAACTCTTATAAATTCAACCATACTTATTTTATTTTTATATCAACCTATTCATACTCCAAAGTGTACGAATAAACATTTTCGTACTCACACACCGTCAACGCGAGTCATCGAAAATTATAGTATTCTGAAGCCAATATTTACTTTAAAATAAAAATAAAACTTGTCTAGGCTTCAAAAGTAAACGTCGCAGCCTTCGAACCCAAAATTAGTAAATAGACACTTATATTTTATTCAATTCTTACTCTGTTAAAATAAAAAATTATAACTCTTACATTAAAATTGTTATAATTTTCCTTTTGTTCTGTCACTTTCTGTTGACATCCCACTGTTTTTTTCCACCGCTCCAAAGACGATGTGGATTTATCTTTCCCTCACCACATCCAGGTCATTGAACCTCATTCTCCTCCTCTCTCATTTTCTTTCATCTGTTCTCTCTTTCGCTCGCTCTCTCTTACTCTCTCGCTCTCTCTCTCTCTCTCTCTCTCTCTCTCTCTCTCTCTCTCTCTCTCTCTCTCTCTCTCTCTCTCTCTGTCTCTCTCTCTCTCTCTCTCTCTCTCTCTCTCTCTCTCTCTCTCTCTCTCTCTCTCTCTCTCCCATCCCTTCGACGGCTTGCCCACAAAACCCACAAGTTACAAGAAAACCAACAGCAAAAGCTTGCATATGTCAGAGGTCTTTTTCATATTTGTGTAGACATATATTTTCTCTTCTCTAAATAATTCTTATTAATGCCGGCAGCTCAATTTCGGTTCAGCGGTCGGCATTTGTTATGGCAACAACGACAGCCCTGCTTTTTATTCCATTTATTCCATCCATTATATTTTTTATTTCATTTTTATATTACATTATAAATTATATATATATATATATATATATATATATATATATATATATATATATATATATATATATATATATATATATATATATAACTTCGTGGGCGAATTAAATTACCTGAACTATCTCATTTAATAGAAAAAGCTTGCAACAAATCTTGGTCTATAAAATTTAACCGAGCCTGTATCGACGAAAAATTAACACCTAATTATTTTAATAATATATATATATATATATATATATATATATATATATATATATATATATATATATATATATATATATATATATATATATATATATATATATATATATATATATATATATATATATATATATGTGTGTGTGTGTTACTTTTAACCAGGAAGTAAGAGTATGAAAACAAATTTGGGATTTTCAACCTGAGTAACGTTCCATGTGGTGTAAATGTTTTCCAAAGATCTCCAAGATCTTCAATTTATTTTTTCATTCACTTTTTACAAGCGCTATTGTCGATAAAGAGTATTGCAATTTTGAATTTTTAAATCTAATAAGAAAAGTTCTTGTACTTATAATGACAAGAGACATGCTAAATATTTTGATTCTAATGATTGTTCAGAAAAACATTGAGCTTAATCTAAGTGGCATCAATAACATCTCTGCCACACAGTAACCAAAGAAAATGCTTTCTTAATCCTTCCAAAGAATAATACTTTTCAAATGGATACACATTTTTAACCTAAGAAACATTTTCAAAGTGTTTGTTACAGTTTATTTATTTTTCTAAGAAAGGCTGTTACACTGTTATTGTTCAAATTATTTAGTCACTCCTGAAAACGCAATTGCTCTAGGACAAAGTCTGTTTTAGCTAATCAACAATATTCACTTTTTATGTCGCAGCAGTTACATATACTCTTTTTTAATTGTTTTATAAAGATATTAGTAATCAAGTGATCTTTAAATATTCTATTACGAGTAAGACTAAAATGTTATTGTTGATGTATGGATAAATGAACAACATCACCAACTACCAAATTCTTTGATTGTTGATAATATGGTCTTGCATAAACTGTCATAATTGCATTGTGGGTACAAATTATATTGCATATTACAATGATAAAATGGGAAAATACATTGTTTATTTTTTTTATATTTTAAGTTATAAGATGTTTAAAAAAAGTGTCTAAAAAATGCGCCCCTAGAAATTCTCATCTGTAAATTTTTTTCTAAATATATATATATATATATATATATATATATATATATATATATATATATATTTTATATATTTATATATTTATATATTTATATATATTTATATATATAAATATATATATAAATATATATATATATACATATATAAATATATATATATATATATATATATATATATTTATATATATTTTATATATATTTATATATATATATATATATATATATATATATATATATATATATATACATACATGTATATATATAACACTAAATATAGCTGATGACGAGGGTAGTCATAGGCACTTTTTCCAAAAATAAAAATTTTTCCAAAGCGTTACACATGTTTGTATTAAAAAATAGCTGATAACTTGAGGGTAGGCAAAAATTCTTTTTCTAAAAATTGTAGCGCCCCTTCCAAATGGTGCCCGGGGACACGTGTATCTCCTGCCCCTGGCTACGCCTCTGAAGAAAATGTTGGTTATGTGAAGTTTGATAGCCCATACGTCTTTTGTGCAAATGCATGGCACATCCCTGTTATCAGAAATCTGAATCCCCCCTGATTGTAGTGGCTTTACGTTTTATTTTTAGGTGCGCTATCAGCTTGGAGGCTCGTGCTATCGCGTGGTTCTTGACTAGAGTTGGCTACGTTGTAAGTCGAAGATCATCGTTGCAACCTAGTCTCGTGTTTGAACTTTTTAGATTGTGACTGTTGCTCGATTGGCTTTTAAATAAAGTTTGGCATTGTATTAAAGTTTGATATTGCATTAAGCTGTCTGGTCTTCAACAGTTACGTGCAGTCTTTGTGTGGAGTGCGTACAATTTTCTAGTGCCAGCGGTGGAATCCATCAAGTTTCGGTAGATCAAACAGTTTTTGACGGTACCCAGAGGTTTTTTCGGGATTGACAGAATTCGACAGGAATCATAATGGTTAGACATATTTCAACTTGGGTCAGCAGAACTCGCCGAGGAATTGACGAAATTCAATAGGATAAACGGAATCATCGTCAGTACGATCATTTGCGATTCCCGGTTGTTAAAATAGATAGTTCATCGGCAAATTCAGTAGCACAGTTTATCCAGTACAGTTCATCGACGAAGTCCGATGCACAGTTCATTAAGTACAATTCATCGTCGTCGTTGTCGACGTCGATATTCTCATGTAAACTTATCGATAACTCGAGATATGGTGACTGTAATAATTGCAGATGAAATATAGAAAAATACAATTGCGGGATGAAGAATTTGATAGAAAAACTAAATCATTGCACATCGAGCTTGAAGAGGTAGGGATAAAAAAAAGATATAAGAAAAAGACAGAAAAAATCACACATAATCCAAGTCCGTGAAAAAAAGGAAACTTGTGTGAAGGAGTCACCCATGAAACCTTTTAAATTCTAGGCTTTATACAATCTAGAGCGGAATTAGTAGAACCTATTGAAAAAACAGATGGTGAGAATGAACATGCTGAAAACAAAATTGAAATTGAACAAAGTGAAGAAGTAAAAAAACTGTAGATAAACAGATTAAAAAGCTGGAATGTGCCAGTGATAAACTTGAAAAAGATGAAATTCGAGATTTCGAAAATAATGAAATCGATACAAAGTAAAACGAGGATATAAACAATGCACAATATGATAATGATGAGGACGAGATTGAAGATAAGCAAACCTAAGAAGTTGAAAATAGACAAGCTACAATTGATAGGAAAATAATTGATGAAAGAAATAAAAAACAAGTTGATGAAGCAAACGATGGAGAAGTTTTAGATCAGAGTTGTCCATGGGTCAAATTTTCAAAACCTGACCCGATCCGATTCGCCTAAACACTTGACCCGACCCATGACCTCCCTTAATTTGGTCATCCGACCCGATCCGACCAACGACTTCCCTTAATTTAGTGACCCAACCTGACCCACTTTGACATGACCCGACCTTACAAATACCTACTAAATTTATCTAATTTTTTTCTTAGTTGCTTATTCAAAATAAAATTTCAATTTTGAAATAGTCCATAGTCTCACAATCTTTATAGATTCCACTTTTGCAGCTGATAGTCGGGAACGGAGATTTGTGATTGTGTTCCCTACGGACGAGAAGTACCGCTCAGACTGTACTGAACTTGCAGAAATGCTGTACAAACGACAAGCGACTTGAGCAAGTAATGGTTTTTCTTCTGTCTTTTTCCTCAAATAGTCCAATGGGTTTGTACTATTACCTGAAACTCGATGAAATGTATATCTAAATTTGTATATTTAGATATACATAATATTAAAGACATTTCCGGACCCGAACTCGGCCGGCACGACCCAACCAGCCCCACTCACTTGTTAAAATTCTCGACCCGACCCGTAGACAGCTCTGTCCTAGATGAAGAGTTTTTTGATAGTGTCATTAAAAGAAAAAAACTGTGGAGCACTGCGTTGGAGTCATAAAAAAAAGGAGAAAAATGGCAAAAGTGTTGCCGATGATGAAGAGGTCAAGTACACAGATGCCGATGAAGATCACAGGAGTGAGAAAAAACAAAAATAGTAGGGGAGAGCTGAAGAGTTGCCTAATATGAGACGATTTTCCGCGTCTTATCTTGGGAAACTATTAGATGTCTCATCTTAGGAACCAGTTTATCATTGCACTTTACACACCATTGTGTAAGGTGATGACGCCCATTAGCACTTTAAAAGTCCACAAATAAATTCAATAAATAACATGCAATAAAAGTTTTTTTTAGATTTTTCAAAATCCATGCACACAAAGAGCAATAAATGTTCACTTTGAATTTAGAAATCCGACAAATTAACACCAAATTCTTATAATAACTCTTAAAAATACAACTCTTGTTTTTTCCGCCCGAAAAAAGAGAGGATGCAAAAATTGCAGAAGCTATAATCGAAAGTGAAATTTCAGTTTAAACCAAAACCATCGGAATTTGTTAGGCTCTGTCTCATCTTATGCAACACTCCCTAATTGATTTTGCTTCTATTCTTGATAAATTGTTCGTATCTGTTAGTTGGTGTTTTTTCCGTGGAATGGTGTTGTACACTGTTGGATGAAAGACCTTGGTGGGATTTCCGGTTCTTGAGTTGTCCCAGGCTCAGGCTGTGTGGTCTGGCATTTAGAAAAATCGTACATTTTGGTAGATGATCCTGTAGATCGGTCATCAAGTTTATTTCGGATCCACAAGGTGAAGAAAACGAGTGCAAAAAAATCAGACTTATCGCCATCGGGGAGCAACATTAACCCGTCTACGTTTCTTGGTGACTCTCGCGCGCGCCTAAAATTAAAACAAAAAGGCACTGACAATAATGCACCAAAAACCCCGTGATTGCATGACTCATAATGACAATCATGCAGCAAATTTAAATAGAGCCCGCCAACTGGCTCGCTCCACAATTTCACACATACCAAAACGACATGAAAATCAAACCAGGTCACCGTGTCTGTTGTGTTTCAGACACAAACGTGACACACCTCCCCCTAAGTCGGTAACAAATATTTTGTTATTGGCTCAATCCTGCTTCTTTTTTTCCATCTGCTACTGTACGCTTCGGTGAGAGTCACCTGCAGTATGATGAAGCGAAGACGACCCTGGACAGACTTTTTGGAGAGAAAGTAACGATCTTCAGAAGGAGGTATGAGGTTTTTCGTTTATCAATTGGTGAAGAAGAGTATAGCTCATTTGGTGCAAAAGTAAACAGAATGTGTGAACAGGCTCAACTCGACAAGATGACGATGGAGAATTTCAAATGCCTAATTTTTGTGTCTGGACGAAAAGGTTCCGCTCACGCTGACATGTGCTCCAGGCTGTTACGAAGATTAGAAATGCATGGTGCTTGCACGCTGGAAGATTTGACAAGAGAGTGTGACATAACCACGAAATTACAGGTCGATTCCAACGCCGTGTCAAGGCCAACGCCAATCGTCGCTGCAGTTGAAGCAAAGCAGAGGAAGAAGAAGAACAATCGTGATTTCCCTAGGAAAGAGATGGGCCAAGGTTCTTCACGTGGTGCTTGTTTCATCTGCGGATCTAAAAGTCATTTTAGAAAAGACTGTCCGAAAAATGCAAACGACTCTGTTTATAATCAACAAAAGACAAAAACTAGAGTTAAGAAGGTTGAAGACAAATAATGGAAAATCAGAGGTTCACTATTGTCAACTTTGGTAAAACAGAGGTGAAAATGCAGCTGGACTCTGGTGCAGATGTGACGGTGATCAGGAAGGAAGTGTGGGAAAGAATCGGGTCTCCGCTTCTCGATGAATCGTCGACATCTCTGGGTGCTGCAAATGGGACACCGATTCAAGTCACGGGTCAATTCGTCGTAGAGTTCTCCTGCAAGGGACATTCAGGCCATGGTCGCTGCTTCGAGGCTGAACATTTTGAAGAACTGCTAGGCATCGAATGGATGAATCAACTTCCACCCTTTCAAGAAGCATTTGACGCAATCGGCTGCAAAATTGAACAGAAGCCGAGTGAAGGGAAACAACTCTCATGAGACTTGGAAAGATGTTTTCCCGATGTTTTCAAGAAAGAGCTGGAACGTTGCAAAAAGATGGCACAGCTGGTAGTCAAGCAGGGGACACGTCCAACCTTTTGTAGACAGAGGAAAATTCCATTCGCACAAGAAAGGCTGTGAATGCAGAGTTAGAACGTGTTGTCCAGCAAGGAGATTTGAAGAAAGTCGACTACAGCAATAGGGCACCTCCAGTTGTCGTGGTGGGTAAGAAGAATGGGCACATCCGAATTTGTGCTGATTTCAAGACGGGGCTGAATGAGGCATTGGAGATGCATCGATACCCACTACCGACTCCCGAAAAAATCCTCGCTCGTCTGAACCAAGGCGCATCGTTCACACAAATCGACTTGGCAGATGCGTATTTGCAGATAGAAGTCGAAGAAGACTCAAAAGAGCTGCTGACGATTAATACAACAAAGGGTCTGTTCCAATATCAGCGGCTACCTTTTGGAGTCAAGTGCGCACCTGGCATCTTCCAAGAAGCAATGGACAGCAAGACATCAGGTCTGGAAGGCTCTTCTGCTTACCTGGATGACATAATAGTGACTGGAGCAACATTGGAAGAACACAACCGGAATGTACAGGCTCTTTTCAAAAGGATTGCAGAATTTGGTTTCCACTTGCATGCTGAAAAGTGTTCTTTCGCAATTAAAGAAATCAAGTTCTTGGGGCAGGTCGTAAATAATAAAGGCCGTCGACCAGACCCAGAGAAAATAGAAGCAATCAGAGGGATGCCAGTACCCAAGGACAAAAAGCAGTTAAAATCCTTCTTGGGTATGATTAGTTATTACTCTTCTTTCATACCAGAAATGCGTCCTATGAGGGGCCCGTTGGACGACCTGGAGAGGAAAGAAAAATATGAATGGACTGTTCAACATCAGGAAGCCTTTGAGAGGTTACGTTCGGTGTTACAGTCGGATCTGCTGTTGACACATTACGACCCAACACTGGAAATAGTCGTGGCTGCAGATGCGTGCGACTATGGAATTGGTGCTGTAATTTCACATCGTTTTCCCAATGGAACAGAGAAAGCGATTGCTCATGCCGGAAGAGTGTTAACCAAAGCTGAGCAAAACTATTTGCAGTAAGGAAGTTCCACAAGTACGTTTATGGACGACGCCTCAAGCTGTTGACGGACCACAAGCCGTTGCTTACTGTTTTTGGATCAAAGACAGGAGTGTCCGCTCATTCAGCAAATCGCCTCCAACGATGGGAACTGGTTTTGCTGGCCTATGATTTTACCATAGAATATAGACGAACAACTTTGGACAGACCGATGTCTTATCCCGCCTCATCGCGTCAAAGAAACTTGCTGATGAAGAAGATGTCGTGATTGCCAAGATCGAAGAAGACGTAACAGGAGTTCAACGCGATGTCATACGTGAGTTGCCGGTAACAAAAAGAGACATTCTGAGTATGACCAAAAAGGATACCGAGCTACAAGTGGTCATGGAAACCATTGCATCAGGAAAATCGCCAAGTTTCCAGGCTGGATCAACCTTGCAGGCCTTCCACAGCCGTAAAACAGATTTATCAGTCTGTGATGGAGTGATTTTCATGGGATCTCGTGCTGTAATCCCACGTGCGCTTCAAGCAAGGTTACTGAAGATGCTTCATCAAGGTCATCCTGGTTCAACAAGAATGAAAATGCTTGCTCGGAGAAGTGTCTACTGGTTTAAAATAGAGCGGGATATAGAAGACGGGGTCAAAAGTTGCAGTTCGTGTCAAAGTGCTGCAAAGATGCCTGTGAAGAACCGATGCTCGTGTCGGACAATGGAACGCGGTTCACGTCAAAGGACTTTGCAGGATACTGTCAGAAGAATGGAATTCAGCATGTTCGAACGCCACCATACCACCCAGAGAGCAATGGGCAAGCCTAGCGTTTTGTGGATACCTTTAAAAGGTCATGCCAAAAGCTAAGAGGAGAAGGAGCGACAACAGAAGTGCTAGAAAAGTTCTTGTTGACATATCGAACAATACCGTGTCCGTCATCACCAGGTCAAAGATCGTCTGCAGAGAACTTTATGCAGCGGCAGTTACGAACTCCATTAAGTGACCTACAGCTATTGGATGGACAAGGAATTCATTTCCAAGAGAAAAACATGAAGATGGAAGTGGATTTTAATAGGAAACATGGAGCACGCAGGATGACTTTCACTGAAGACAAACTCGTCTTTGTGAGATGTTATGAAGAACCGAATCATCCTACGTGGCAACCTGGAACCGTGCTGAAGAAGCTTGGCCAAACCGTCTAGGATGTGCAAGTTGATCAGAAGGTTGTTCGTAGACACACCAATCAACTGAGACATCGTGAAAAGAATGAAGCTTGGGATGTGCTGTGTGACTCATTCGAGTTACCAGAGGGATCGTACGAGGATGTCCAGGATGCGTCAAAGGAAGAAGCCTGTGAATCAACAGATGTCACTACAACAGATGTCGCTGAAGTCAACACCCAAGAGAAACCTTCAAGACCGAAGAGGAAGTGTGGACCTCCAAAAAGGCTGGACATGGACACTTCTAAAATGAAATATGGATTTTGTTGAGGGGGGGAGGTGTTAGGGATAGACAACTATTATTTATTAATTGTCTAGAATCTTTTGTCTATGGCCCTAGGCTATATCTAAGCTTCACTGTTTGAGTGTCTTCCTTTTTTCGGAAATAAACATAGTTGGCGATTGTGCGTGATCGTGTCTCTGTCGTATTAGCGTTGTTCTTCCGTACATACGAGTCCATAACACTTTGCTCAATTTTCGCACGAGCAGCAGCCAAAATATCAAGCTTATCTAGCATGTTTTTCTCTCCTTGATTTGAATCGTAGTATACATTTTAATAGAAGGAACTGCGATCAAAAGATACGGCAAACTGTTTGCAGCAAATGCAGAGGCAAGAGCGTGGACAGCCTTGTTATACGCATTTGAGCCTTTTTTATGTCATTTTTGCGTTCTTTAAAAAAAAACAGTTTTCATTCGATGCCTACTTTTTTTAAATCCGAAAAGGACCGTTTAGTAGACTTACTATGTATTCTTGATTTCATTGCTTTTTTTCCTCCATATACTCTGCGTGTTCTATCCCACGCTTCCCTAAGTGAGACTCTAAATTTGTCCCATTCTTACCTTTGAAAATTACAGAACAAATGTTGCACTTAATATCTGCTCTAACTCCTGTAAACCTTTTATGTACGGGGTTAGTAATAGGTCTTGTTTTCGTTGGAGGTCCTAAAGCAGATTCCGATTCATTTTGTTGAATAAACGATACTATACTTGAATAAACGATACTATACTTCTTTCTTGGTAGATTCTTTGATGACATAATGTTGTTACTAACACAAGTATCTTCCATTTTGGTGATTTTAAAAACTTGAAAATCTCCGAAAAAAACACAAGCAGCACAACACTAACACGATACAAAAAGAAAAAAAACTACCTATTCGTAACTTCCACCGAAGTTATCGTCCGTGCCATAGAATCAAAACTTTTAACAACAAACATAAAAATAATATTAAAAAAATGCTAAAAGAAATAATTTTAAAAAGATTCAGTTATATTCAGTTTTCTCAATAGATTCAGCTTTAGTTAGTTTTTTAAAATGATTGAGTTTCAGTTAAAGTAATTGGATCTAAAAAGATTCAGTTAACTGAATGTTTCAGTTTTCAGATTCAGTAACTCTAAAAACCCTAGTTGCATATTAATATAAGCGTTGTAATAATAATAATAAAAACCAACTCGTGCTTTTGTTAACATGAGAGTATACTAATATTTTAAGTTTCACTCGAAAGGTGGCACACTGAAATGTTGAATCTCCGATGCATGACTGAGAAATGTTTAGAATTAAATCAAGTTGGCTACTAGTTTTCAAAACTAGAAAGATAAATTCGCTTTAAAAAATTATTATCTAAAAAACTATTTTTGTTTTCTCATTTTGGTCTACAGCCAGAAAAAATCACTTTAAGAGCAATTTTTTTAATATTCAAGGAAAAAAGAAATTAGAGAAGTAATCAAATTTAAAAGCTTTTATCGTTTTGAACTAAATTTCTTTTGTCGGAGCTCATTTCGTCATGGAATGTAAATCCATTGCTCTATGTAAGGCGGTATTCCTCTTTGTCACTTTGTGTCATTCCATCTCTCTATGCAACTGTGTGTCATTACATTCTTTCATGTCACTGAGTGTCATATCATTCCATTCTTGTATGTCCTTCTATGTCATTTTATTCTTCCATATCGCAACATTTCATTCTATTCTTCCAATCGCTGTATTCTTTTATTATGACTTTTTATTTTTCCATGATATGGTACGTCATTGTATTTATATTTGTATGTATCGATTGTAAACTTCTAGGTTAGTTAGTTTGTTCGTTCGTTCGTTCGTTCGTTCGTTCGTTCGTTCGTTCGTTCGTTCGTTCGTTCGTTCGTTCGTTCGTTCGTTCGTTCGTTCGTTCGTTCGTTCGTTCGTTCGTTCGTTCGTTCGTTCGTTCGTTCGTTCGTTCGTTCGTTCGTTCGTTCGTTCGTTCGTTCGTTCGTTCGTTCGTTCGTTCGTTCGTTCGTTCGTTCGTTCGTTCGTTCGTTCGTTCGTTCGTTCGTTCGTTCGTTCGTTCGTTCGTTCGTTCGTTCGTTCGTTCGTTCGTTCGTTCGTTCGTTCGTTCGTTCGTTCGTTCGTTCGTTCGTTCGTTCGTTCGTTCGTTCGTTCGTTCGTTCGTTCGTTCGTTCGTTCGTTCGTTCGTTCGTTCGTTCGTTCGTTCGTTCGTTCGTTCGTTCGTTCGTTCGTTCGTTCGTTCGTTCGTTCGTTCGTTCGTTCGTTCGTTCGTTCGTTCGTTCGTTCGTTCGTTCGTTCGTTCGTTCGTTCGTTCGTTCGTTCGTTCGTTCGTTCGTTCGTTCGTTCGTTCGTTCGTTCGTTCGTTCGTTCGTTCGTTCGTTCGTTCGTTCGTTCGTTCGTTCGTTCGTTCGTTCGTTCGTTCGTTCGTTCGTTCGTTCGTTCGTTCGTTCGTTTGTTAGCTTGCTTGTGTTTATTTCCATGTATCGGTCTGTTAGACTTTTCCACAAATAATTTCACGCCATCATTAAAATATAAATCGTTAAAGAACTTTTTCTCTCCAACTTTCACTTACACAGGTGGTCTTGTAATGATGTTGATGATGACTGAAGTAATAAAGATAATAATGTCTCTCCTTTTTTTACAATTTCAACAAAAACAATTCTTCTCTTTATAATATTACTGATAAGGATCAGCAATTTACTCTTTCAATCACTCGTTCATTTCTTCTTTCATTAATTCGTTCTTTCAAATATTAATTCATCCATCTATCCATATCATCTCTTCACTCGTTTGTCCGCTCTCTCATTGAATCGTTCGTTCGTTCGTTACTTAGTTTGTTTTTGTCTGTATGTAAATATACTCTAAATTAAGTATCACAACCATTTGCATCATCATCAGTTTCTTTGTCCAAATGAATTCTTATCTTCAAATTAATTCCAACCTCGTCTCTTAATTAATTGTAAACCAATCTCATAAACAATTCCAAGTTTAACTTGATAAACGTGTTTAATTGCTTTTTCTTTGCTCAGATTAGTTTTTGAATTGCTCTACTTTTATTAGAAAAACGAATTAATCTATGAAAAATAAATAAAAATTAATTAATTAATTAACTTTCTTCAATAATCAAGATGCTCGGAAGAAACGCTCAGTGACTACGTGGAGCTGTCTAACTTCAATGTGCCCCTAGCTGATCGGAAGTTACACCGCCTGTGTGGCAACCTCTCCGACCTACGCCTTTCCTCCGGAACATCAAAGGCTGGCCGGCAAAGAACGACAGTAACCTCAGATGCTAGCTTCTTCCGGGTCGCGTTCAAGTCGGATGATGACGTCGACGCAACTGGTTTTCTTGCAACTTACAGGTTTATACCGGCTCATACAGGTAAATAGGGACAAGTTAACAAAATTATATATCTTATTAATGCTGAACAAATGTTGTGTTCATATTCAGTGGCGTCACTAGTGGTAGGGGTGTGGTCCGCACCGGGTGACCCCATCACTAGGTTGACAGCAAAATGCAAAATATTACTGATTTGGCGACTCATTGGCCCGCCACCATGTTGAGTCTGAAAAAGAACTCCCCATCGTTTTGTTGATCATAACAGTCATAACACATCCACCATTCCAGAACAAATCGGTGTTTTTCCAATCTCGTCTCTAACGCAATCGTCATTCGTCAACCTTATTTCCTAAGTTGGAAAAGTTTAATTTATACATTAATTCCAGAAAACCCATTTAAATCAGAAAACCACAAAAGGTATCACGTTTAAGATCAAATTATTAAGAACTTTTGCTATTAGTAATTATAAAAGATGTTCAATAACGATATTTAAATAACGTTGTTTTAACATTTAAATAATTAAAAAGTTTACCTTTAACGTTTTTCTTTTTTTTCAATTTCTTAAAGATATTATATTATATTATGCTACATGAAATTAATAAACCAAAGACACTAAGTGGATGCCAGAAAAAAAGAAGAAAAAATTGAATCACTCTCAGTTTATTGTGGTAACTGTGGTCAGAGTCACATTCAGTAGTATTTTCTGCTTCAATCAAATTCATCTATTTCATTTCTACGCTTCATTTCTACTATTTAAACTCCTTTCTTTCTACAGAATGCATATTAGCGTCATAAAACTCAGCGTTATCGATTGGACAAGAAACTGTCTTTCGATGAAACCTGGCCATCAACTGGTCTTTTGACATGCTGATCCATGTAAAATTAGGCGATTCATTTTTTGCTTTTCTTTTTATAACCTCTTATAATCTTTAACCTCCGACCTTAAATTTAACTTGTCTTCTATGGCATGTATAAACATAGGAATTACATCTACAAATTACAAACGTTTCTAAAGATTCCGTATGGCCTCGTTATTTAACACTGACGGACTCGGAAAAGCCGTGAAAGGGTGACACCATGAATTGCCGCACTGAATGACACCAACCCTAGTGATGCTACTATTCATATTGTATTCTATCACACCCTAACTATCATACCCTACCTAGCATACCTTACCTATCATACCCTACCTATCATACCCTACCTATCATAACCTACCTATCATAGATATTCTATAAAAATAGTCGATGGCTGGATTGGAAGTGTGGGTTCCCCTATATAATGGAAGTGATTTATATAAATAGTCATTAAAAATCTTGCCCATCTATGCCTGTCCCTCTTCCAGACCGGTGAATTGAGTGTGTAGTACGTAGTAAACAAGGCAATTGTTGTGACAATAACATACGGAATCCATTGATTTTGCGCTGTTGAGGAATTTGATATAGATGAAACTTCTTAACTTTGTCTGGAAGAGCAACGTTTTTAAAATAAATGATGATTTATTAATAATTATTATACAAGTTCTAAAACTTTAAAAGGTTATTATCGCAGGTTTTTGTCATAGTGCGTTTATTTTACTGTAGCGAATTTTTGTAATAGCGGCAGGGCTGGATTAAGAGTGCTGTGGGCCTAAGGTTACTAAAGAAAGGCTTAATAAGTATATTGGGTCCACATTATGGCTAAAATATTACCATTCTAGCCATCTGAGTCCCCGATGCAAAACTGCGATGCTCTTTCCTTAACACGTCCCTGATAATATAGTTCATTACACTAATCTCTGCTTTTATCGGTTATCGAACAAGAATATCAATATATAGACAAATAATAGCTATAACTTCATCAATATTTTTCAGGGCTGATATTTTCAGGGCTGATATTTCTTAAAGCCAATATTTTCCAGGGCCTAAGGCTATAGCCTTATCAGCCTAATGGTTAATCCGGCCCTGAATAGCGGGCCTTTGTTATACCGAGCAGGTAGCAAAACGATAAATTAATAAATATTATATTTTAATATCAACTTCCAGAACCTGCAGAGATATACAGGCGCTTCATGGCTTCATCGACATCTTCATCCTCCTCCTACTCCCCTATCAATTTCTCAACTCCTTTCCGACCTCCGCTGTCGTGGCTGAAGACCGCCAACTACGTCATCATTTTATCTCTCCTCCTATCTCTCTTCACCTCATCCTCACCCTTGCTGACATTGTCATCATCATCATCATCGTCATCATCAACATCATTAACATTATCGTTGCCGTTGTCATCATCACTATCGTCATCATCATTGTCACTGTTACATTCTTTTTCACCATCATCATCATCGTCGTCAATTGAGTCAAATTATTATCTTTTTCGATAACACTTTCATCATCATTATCAGCTTTATCGTCGGAGACAGCATTTTAACCATCATTTCTACTGATACAAGTACCACCTTTTTCTGTCAAATTAGCATTGTGTTCATATTCAAACAACCTTTTGTTCAATGCGACGTTTAAGAGCAACGATATCAAATGCGACCATACTTTCCAGGACCAGTCAGAATATAAATTTGCGTCTGTACTGAAAAAAAAATTGTCGAGTATTATTTTTTTTACAATTGTCATTTCAAATAAAAATAAATGAAATGACAACGTTGAACGGAACAGCAGTTCTTTCGATATAATAAATCAAGAAGTATCTGCCGATGGATATGGGTTTATGCTTAGTATATAACAAAAATTGACAAAACAGTGATAATAAAATGTTAACTAAAGTAAATAGGTATGAGAAAAGTAACAATGATTTCAATTGGTCAATAAACCTAAGTTGGAACTTCTTTTTTTATCACTGCACGTTTGAACAACGACAGATTCGGGTGAAATAAAGAAAAATTAGCAAAAGGTGAAAGCTGATGGGTAGGTAGTAGATGAGTTGGTGGGTGGGTGGGTGGGTGGGTGGGTGAGTGAGTGAGTGAGTGAGTGAGTGAGTGAGTGAGTGAGTGAGTGAGTGAGTGAGTGAGTGAGTGAGTGAGTGAGTGAGTGAGTGAGTGAGTGAGTGAGTGAGTGAGTGAGTGAGTGAGTGAGTGAGTGAGTGAGTGAGTGAGTGAGTGAGTGAGTGAGTGAGTGAGTGAGTGAGTGAGTGAGTGAGTGAGTGAGTGAGTGAGTGAGTGAGTGAGTGAGTGAGTGAGTGAGTGAGTGAGTGAGTGAGTGAGTGAGTGAGTGAGTGAGTGAGTGAGTGAGTGAGTGAGTGAGTGAGTGAGTGAGTGAGTGAGTGAGTGAGTGAGTGAGTGAGTGAGTGAGTGAGTGAGTGAGTGAGTGAGTGAGTGAGTGAGTGAGTGAGTGAGTGAGTGAGTGAGTGAGTGAGTGAGTGAGTGAGTGAGTGAGTGAGTGAGTGAGTGAGTGAGTGAGTGAGTGAGTGAGTGAGTGAGTGAGTGAGTGAGTGAGTGAGTGAGTGAGTGAGTGAGTGAGTGAGTGAGTGAGTGAGTGAGTGAGTGAGTGAGTGAGTGAGTGAGTGAGTGAGTGAGTGAGTGAGTGAGTGAGTGAGTGAGTGAGTGAGTGAGTGAGTGAGTGAGTGAGTGAGTGAGTGAGTGAGTGAGTGAGTGAGTGAGTGAGTGAGTGAGTGAGTGAGTGAGTGAGTGAGTGAGTGAGTGAGTGAGTGAGTGAGTGAGTGAGTGAGTGAGTGAGTGAGTGAGTGAGTGAGTGAGTGAGTGAGTGAGTGAGTGAGTGAGTGAGTGAGTGAGTGAGTGAGTGAGTGAGTGAGTGAGTGAGTGAGTGAGTGAGTGAGTGAGTGAGTGAGTGAGTGAGTGAGTGAGTGAGTGAGTGAGTGAGTGAGTGAGTGAGTGAGTGAGTGAGTGAGTGAGTGAGTGAGTGAGTGAGTGAGTGAGTGAGTGAGTGAGTGAGTGAGTGAGTGAGTGAGTGAGTGAGTGAGTGAGTGAGTGAGTGAGTGAGTGAGTGAGTGAGTGAGTGAGTGAGTGAGTGAGTGAGTGAGTGAGTGAGTGAGTGAGTGAGTGAGTGAGTGAGTGAGTGAGTGAGTGAGTGAGTGAGTGAGTGAGTGAGTGAGTGAGTGAGTGAGTGAGTGAGTGAGTGAGTGAGTGAGTGAGTGAGTGAGTGAGTGAGTGAGTGAGTGAGTGAGTGAGTGAGTGAGTGAGTGAGTGAGTGAGTGAGTGAGTGAGTGAGTGAGTGAGTGAGTGAGTGAGTGAGTGAGTGAGTGAGTGAGTGAGTGAGTGAGTGAGTGAGTGAGTGAGTGAGTGAGTGAGTGAGTGAGTGAGTGAGTGAGTGAGTGAGTGAGTGAGTGAGTGAGTGAGTGAGTGAGTGAGTGAGTGAGTGAGTGAGTGAGTGAGTGAGTGAGTGAGTGAGTGAGTGAGTGAGTGAGTGAGTGAGTGAGTGAGTGAGTGAGAAAGTTTCTCTTAATTGTTCGAGCCACAGGTTTTATATAAATCAATTGTTTTTATAATGACCCTGTTAACATGTAATGTTGTAACATTTAAGAAAAATTGATTGATTGATGAAGAGTAATTAAAACAGTTTATTTTATTATTATCATTATTATTAAAATTATTATTTACAACGTCGATATCGCGTATTGTCAAGTGCATCACAATTTCTTACTCTATTTTTCTATTTCAAAGATGTTGGTTTTTATTATTTTATCATTTTATCATATGTGTTTACTCGCGCTACTTATTCATAGAATATTATATTCATATTTCCAAGGATTGATTGATCAACTCACATTCTGCTTAACGCTGCTTACAGACCCATCAGTTTTTCCTTACCCCAAAAAAGAACCTCCCTTTTTTCAGAGTGCCCCTAAGAAGAGAAATAAATCAACGCCCCATAAATCAACGCCCCTAGGGCAACTCTGGACAAATACCTTCTCTTGAATACGATTAAAAGAACAAAAGAATAATCAACTTTTTGCGTCTAATTTCTCTTTGTTTAATGCGATCACAAGTCGAGATAATGTCAAACTCGTCGTCGTAAGTTATATTTAACAATTAGTATTGTGAATATTATCAATGAAAACTGATTATATTATATTATATTGTATTATATTATATTATATTATATTATATTATATTATATTATATTATATTATATTATATTATATTATATTATATTATATTATATTATATTATATTATATTATGTTATGTTATGTTATGTTATGTTATGTTATGTTATGTTATGTTATGTTATGTTATGTTATGTTATGTTATGTTATGTTATGTTATGTTATGTTATGTTATGTTATGTTATGTTATGTTATGTTACGTTACGTTACGTTACGTTACGTTACGTTACGTTACGTTACGTTACGTTACGTTACGTTACGTTACGTTACGTTACGTTACGTTACGTTACGTTACGTTACGTTACGTTACGTTACGTTACGTTACGTTACGTTACGTTACGTTACGTTACGTTACGTTACGTTACGTTACGTTACGTTACGTTACGTTACGTTACGTTACGTTACGTTACGTTACGTTACGTTACGTTACGTTACGTTACGTTACGTTACGTCACATCACATTACATTACATTACATTACATTACAATATATATATATATATATATATATATATATATATATATACAATATGAATTTATCGGTCTCCGTGAGTCTTTCATCTCTTCCCCAGGTTTTTCTTACCATACTCTGTGAAGCTTCGCTGCCACGCCGCTTAAAAAGTTTAAAATAAATTATCTTCGTCGGCGCTTTCTTTGAAGTCAGGGTTTTCGTTTTATTTTATTTTTTCTTAAAGAAAAAATATGAACGAGAATGGCGAAACTTCTGAAGGAGGAAATTGAGCAAATCTATTCTAAAAAGATTTTCTTGCAAGCGTCTCAGCACGGGTTCATGTCCTATCAATTGTTAAAATTATTGTAGTAATTATAATACTCCTGTCCAGGTATATATATATATATATATATATATATATATATATATATATATATATATATATATATATATATATATATATATATATATATATATATATATAACAGCAACCGTGAAATCTCGATAGTTTCATCTGAAACTATTATATATATACAGTTGTTTGGATAGGAGTATATATATATATATATACTCCTATCCAAACATCCTATCCTATCCTATCCAGTTGTTTGGATAGGAGTATATATATATATATATATATATATATATATATATATACTCCTATCCTATCCTATCCAGTTGTTTGGATAGGAGTATATATATATATATATATATATATATATATATATATATATATATATATATATATATATATATATATATATATATATATATATATATTCCTATCCAAACAACTGAAACGGATATTTACAGTATTTACATCGGAAACTATCGAGATTTTACGGTTGCTGTTCTATTCTAATCAGTAATCACAGATATTCTTAAAATACGGTTACATACGTTGATACGTTATCTTCAGGTGGTAAAAGCCATTTTATTATTTTAGATACCACGTGATGTCTAGACTAATATAAAAATAAAATAATGTACAAAACCCACAATAAGAGCAACGTAAATTACAGTTTTTTAATATATAGATAAAAATGTTCATTTAAAGGTGTTTTCAAGCCAAAGTCATAACTTAGCCTTAAAAAACTAGTTTTTTTTACAAGAGATCGCGTCCGTAGACATGCGCGTCCATAGACATGCGCGTCCGTGGACATACGCATCCGTAGACATTCACCGCCAAAGCTTGAGACCTATTATTCCCGCCGTTAGGAAACCCGTGGTTTGTATTCCTAGTCGAAAATATACACATCCCATAGTGATAAATTGAAAAGAATATAAATTCACGTATAAATCTGTCACTCCGGTACTTTCGCATAATTCTTAACGAGTTTTTTTTTCAGTTCCATAGCCGCCAATCATCCGCCGGCTGAGCGTTTGTTAGAACGATTTTTCATTTTCTTATCTCTGGTCGATAGGTGGAATATAATTAAACCTGACATTGGGGGCGACTGAGAAATCAAATTCTCGACTGATGAGCATAAGAGTTAGTATGCAACCTTTTGTTTTTGAAAGCGCTAACGTGAGAATTTAAAAGCAAAAGATCTTTTTTATTGTTGTTTTGCATTATGATGAAGATTTTATTTATGAGACCTCACTGGCATAACGAACAGAAAGATATATGTTAAATCAAAAATAAAATTAACAATTAACAAGTCGTAAGAAAGAAACACAAATTATAAGAAGATTAACTGACTGGAGATGCACACAGGAAGGAGTAATTATTAATTATTACAGTAATTATTACAGACAAGTTTGTAGACTTACAGAGGATGCAAGTCTTTCGAATGTAGCAACACAACAATGGGACATGTTTGACACCGAAAAGATCAAATACACAAAATCTTTTAGTTTTTTTTTCAACAAAGATATCAACAACTCTTCACTGGGAGATTTTTTGCAAATTACAAACAAAGATAAACAAAATAAATTTAAAAAAAAAGAGTTCAAAAGACAAATAAAACAAGACGACAGATTGTAAAGATTCGAGTTCAAAGTTCAATAATATCACTGGAGACTTCTAGCATTTCATTCATTTAAAACTTTTACAATAAAATGCAAATCCCTGTCAAATAATATTCATACAAAAATTAATTCAATGATCGAGTAGTTTAGTAGTAACATCAAGAGCGCAAGAAGAGAACGTGTAAAACATTTTTCCGTGTTAATTATCATAATTGAGATAAAGTGATAATAAATTACAACTGCAACAACGGGAGACGGCGACACCGAGTGGATTTTTATCTTAATTAAGACTGCACCAACAACGGCAGACTCATAGACGAGACGCAAGCAGCAACTATTAAAACAATTGCAATTTTATTTTTCGACCAGAGATGATTGGAAGAAATCACGTTTTAACAAAGTTTAAACGTGATCTAATTATAAACAGAACAGACATAATCACGATCAACCAGAAGAGAGATATAACGAATTTATTGCTATCTAAGTGAGCTAATTGGTCTGAAAAAAATCTAAAATATAATAAAATAATTGGTAGAAAAATATTATTTTGTTACTTTGCTTTTGGTTTGTTCAAGTGCAATTTAAGCGTGAGGAGCATTTTGGCAGAAATCCAGTGGGATAGAAATACTTGAAATATGACAAAGTTTTAAAGAATTCAAGTAATATATATTAATACCATCTATATAATAAATTCTTAAAGGCACAGAAATACTCAGCCAATTGAAATGCATATTTACCATCACACCTAAAGGCACATTCAAGGACACAGCCGAAGCAGGGATTGGTTCATTAACAATCATAGCAGATCAGACTGATTGGCACGAGACCGAATTCTCCGAAGGGGTTGGTTTGGAGCAAACGTCAAAACTTTGAAATGTATATAAAACAAGAAAAAGGACT
The DNA here is from genome assembly GCA_963978895.1 of Erpobdella octoculata. Classification (NCBI taxonomy): domain Eukaryota; kingdom Metazoa; phylum Annelida; class Clitellata; order Hirudinida; family Erpobdellidae; genus Erpobdella; species Erpobdella octoculata. The sequence continues at coordinate 18,436,404 of OZ022242.1, forward strand.
GTATAGAGTTTCAAGCTTACATGAGAATTTGATACTTAAATAGTATTAAAACTTGTTCTTGATGCCGACGGTGAACTTGGTTGTAAATTTGTAAACAATATATATTTTTGAATAAAAGTCATCTTAGTGCACGTCCTGGTTCATATGGAAGCGAGCTACCGATCTTTGGGGTGAAAACAGAATGATGTCAAACGATATGTCAAAGCATACAAACGATAAAACACCCCTGGTAGCCTGGTATGAACAAAAGGTCACCCCTTGTAGCCTGGTATGAACAAGAGGTCATCCCTGGTAGCCTGGTATGAAAAAAATGTCGAAAGGCTGTGATGATAATCATGATGACGCTGATAGCAACTTTGGTGCAGTGGTGATGACGATTTTGATAACGGATGGTGCGTGTGAATGAGTGAAGTAAAATGATGAACAGCATGAATCACTTCAAAAGATTTTAAATTTAGATGAATTAATTTTTCAGACCTCAAGAGATCGCGGTGTAAGCAGCTTACTTAAAAAAGATTGGTTGAAAGGAAAAAGAAAGTTAATAAAGAGACTGGATTGATCCTTCAGCGACCTTGGTTGCTGGCTTTGCACTGATCTTCTGTTTTTAAAACCAGTTCGAGAGCCTTCTGGTACCTCGGAGACATGTCACTACTGGTTTTGAGTGGATCAATGGATTTGTCGAGATAGTTTCCTTGTGAGATGCAAGTGGTGTCCAACGATAATGGGTTTGGCCGCGAAAATTGTGGTGTTTTGACTGATCCTGGACGCCTCTCAGGATGACATCCTATTTCAATGTGGTTGCCTGAAGAACTCGGAGGAGCGGAAATGGCGGCACCATCACCTTTATAGAAGAAATTAGACTGAAGTGACTGTGACATGATGTAGTTGTTATTTTGGTAGTTGCTGATCTGGTTTAGTTTGGAGTAATTGCCGGAAAGATCAGTGTACTTGACAGATTCATCAGCAGCTGGCATGTTCTCATACTTGTAAAACCTTGGAAAGTTTGGATTAGACAGCCTATGAGCTTTTCCCTCATTGCTTTCTCTCAAGCCACTGCCACTTGAGTTAGAGAGATCCATTATGTAGGAATTGCTGGGGTGAAAAAGATGAGATCGCGAGTACATATCAGCATGTGTGTGTGTGCTGTAACCAGGGTGGGGATTAAAAGAGGTTTCGTTGCATGGGAATTGCTGGGAAGTAAGTTGAGTCGATGCTCTGGATGTCATGGAAGTAGGAGGATTGAAAGGATATGTCGTATAACTGGTAGAATTGTAGTTTTGGGCTTCGTTTTTGTATGGGCCAATGTTCTCGTCTGGGAAAAAGTTACCGGCCAGATTTGGGCCACCGTTGTAAGGTGGATGGGTGAAGGATGACGAAGACATTGCTGTGATATTTATTCCATTTGATTCACAATTGCGTAGATATTTCTTTGAACTATTATATGCTGAATTAGAGCTAGAAAAGGCAAACCCCGGCTTGAGGTTTACCCCATCTGAGTAGACAGCCTGTTCTTCTTTTATCGGCCCGGCGGCTTTGACACAGTCGGCCGAGTGAGAGTCTAAGATGTGCTGAAGTTCTGCTTTTTGTCTCTCAAGACAACGAATTTCCTCCTCAAGTCGACTGTTCTCATTCTCCCACATATCTGTTTGCTATGATGAAAAAGAGAGTTTAATGAAGAATCTGTGGTGGTAATTGGTGTTTGGGTCAAGCTTGTCATGATTACATAATTTATGTATTTGACATAAACCCCTCAGTTTTCAAACAGTCAACAATGTGTGTTTTTTAAGTATTAAATTATATAAGTAACATAACAATATTAAATACTATGATGGGCAAAGTTTATAAATGCTAGCATGATGTTTAGGAATTATGAACATCAGGAAGTGAATAAAGTAACAATAACTTTTTTAAACCTTGGCTCGAATTATTATCAATTGCTGATAAGAATTAATAAAAAAACAGTTTTTAAAACGTTTTTTTATTCATAATTTAACTCACAGAGAGAAGTGAATTAGTGAGGTCAACCCTTCTCTGGCGACACTTAGCAGCGGCCAACTTGTTCCTCTCTCTCCTTATTCGTCTCTTCTCTTCCTCGTGTGAGCTCGCCTGCAGTTAATTAATTAAGTTAATTTTTAATATTTATTCTACAGTAACTGTTGGTTTAAAGTTATTAAATAACTAAATGATGCATTCGTATGAATAAATGTTATCATGTTATCATAGCACGTGATAAAAAACGGTCCTCGTAATTTTTTTAAATTTCTTCTACTCCTCTTCTGGTCCTCACAATCATTGCCAAATCTTAGCTGACAACTCCTTTGACATTAAGTTAATATGTGTAATATTCGTATATACAACATAAAAATTATTAACATTAAACATTCCTATTTAAAAGCCCCTCCAACACGTGCTTCATTATTCATGGCAAATGTTTGCTTATTTTATTATAATCTTTGACATAATGACTTACATTTTCGCGGCTGATACGAGCATAAAGCAGAGCATTGTTTGGACAGCATGCATAATGTAATTGTAGTGAATGGATTACACTGCTTAATAAAATGCCTATTTCATATTAAGGTGTATATATTACATGACCATAGTGGAATGTTAATCTCAACCATCATAAGGGTCCATGGAATGTTAATCTCAACCATAAAAGGTCATTGGAATGTTAATCTCAACCATAAGGGTCCTTATCTCTTTATTTAAATCCATTTATGGTTGGTCGATTTTTTTACTAGATGGTAGACTAAGGATCTAACTTTGCATTAAAAATATCTAATAAAATTTAATGAAATAGAAATAGAGATAAGCATTCCTAAGCACCCACTCAATATCAATTAATAATGAAAAACTTGAGTTGTTCAAATAAATACAAAAGGTAAAAAGAAATATAAAATAAATCTCATAAATGCAAACAGTAATAGAAAAAAAGAACATTTATAGAAACTGACCAGGTCACAGTCGGAAGTTTTCATCTTTCTGTGACACATCGTGTTCTTTCTTTCCACGACGTCTCTTGAATCTTCGCTTGAATTCCATTCTCCTTCCATGGTTATATCATCATCTGGAAATTCACTTTTTATTTCTGGCCTCACGAGGAAAGTTCCTCTGTCAGGCCCGTGGTAATTTGCAAGGAAGTTGGACTGGTATAACCCGTGGGCGTCGGTGCTTGACTGCGACACACTTGTAGCGAACATGATCTTCTCAGCCGACCACCCACCTTCTTCAGTTGTTTCAATAAAACTAAGAGCTTCCTCTTTCTGAGAAAGCCTAAGAATGTTGTTGTTTGGTACGAATGATTGGGTAGGGGTTGTCGGACAAAGATTTTGTTTATTAAGTTTTAGTCTCTATGTCTAAACATGTGGGAGTTTTGCATGAAATTTGTAAAGTCTGCTAGCTATCCGTTACTGTAAGTGTTGCACGCATCGAAAATATGATTTTCACGTCTGAAAAATAAAAACGAAATTGAAACCAAAATCTTTTAGTGATATTTTTATTTTTCAAAATATTTCCTATCAATATTTGTATCGTTTATATAAAAATTAAAAAAAGTCATTTAAAACACCTTTTAATGGTAGAAAACGCGGTCAAATAAATTTTTTATTTCCCTTTCGAAAGTAAATCCAATAACTGCTGTAAAGAAAGGCGTCTTCACGAGCGCATCGTGTTGTTATGGCACCTCGAGAAGTAAGTTTGAGCTTTTTTATCTGGCGAGCAGACGAGATGTCATTGGCATTACTCACGCACTTTCGCTTCTTTTAAACAAGTCGTTATTATTATTATTATTAACATAACTTCTTGTAGAACTGCAGATGAGGCGTGAATAAATTATTGTTAATAAATTAGTAGACTCAGATTTATTGGTTAATTGATCAAGATTACCTCAAAACTAGGTCCAATCATTGTGTCGGTTCTCACTCTTCCACTCTCACTCTCTCTCTTTCTCTCTCTTTCAGATGTCATATACAAACGTGGTCCAAATTCATTAATTTTTTTCAACTCCGGCGAGATTGCGAAAGGTAGTTTTTTAAACAAAAGCATAAAAATCTATATATTTCTCGTAAATTAAAATAAAAAAAGTACATTTCACAGCCTGTATGAAATTAGAGCAAGAAGGGCCAGAAAGTTTGGCAACCTGAGAATCTTGAACAACCACACTACTATACTGTTATTATTACTTCACGCCCACGACACGAAAACACTGACTCACGCTGGTGGCAATAATGCATCATGTAGCTAATTAAAGTCGACCAATTGCGAGCCGAGTTATTTCTAAACGCGCTATTCACCAATCAACGTTTACCTCACAGTGCTGTGAATTTTTAAATAAATTTTTTAATTTTAAACTAACTCGCTGCAAACGAGATAAAAGTAACTGAAGAATCGATTTGCGGAGGAGTCCTTGCGAAAATTAGATTGTCGGGTAGTCGAATTCTGTCAGCAGGTTAGCTAAACGAGAAGACAGTAAATAGTTACGGGGAAAATGTCATCAGGTGATCAGCTACACCCTCATTAATTAGGTAGATTATTCATTAGTTTAGCGACTACCAAATTTGGTCTTGCGCGATCAAAGTCCACTGCGCCATACGAATAAATTTATAAGAAAGAGGAGAGAGATTGAGAGAGAAAGAGGAGAGAGAGTCAGGAAGCTACGCGCGTAGTAACTCTAGTAACCATGATATTTTATCTGGAAATTTTACTACGACAGATAATGATCTAATAAGTCGTGCACGACCTTGCATGAGGATGACGAGTAGAGATCTACGTCACACAGTTGCCTCGAATTTCGATGAATCAATAATATTGTAACGATGAATCAATAATATTGTAACGATGGTTCTTCATCGGTCATTCATCCATGACTTAACCGGAAATGATTCACAGTGACCATAGCTACTGGGAGACGTTGATTTGAGGGTTTAATTTCTGGATGGCCGGATGGATGTGCGTGCAAGTATGGTTTTGTAGTTTTGTATTTCGATTGATGCCCCAGGCATCACTTTGTGGGGTTTTCTACTTTCTTTATGAACAGTGTGAACAGGTCCTGACAGATCAAGAACTGGAAATTCCAAAGTTTGTTTGTTCTCAAGACTAATTGACCAAGTATAAATTTTTACTGCTGTAGATATGACAAACGATGCGGTGACTATACTTGTTACTTGTTATCCAATGCAGTTACCAATATTGGACTTGTTTCATGCTTTTACTGAAAGTTTGCATCTGTTCAGTGCCATAATTTTGCTGTATATACTCAATCTACTAGGACTAACTAGGACCTTCTCATTCATTTGTTTTATCGGTGATAATATCAAACATTATAAAAACTTTAGGAGAATGTTTGAGAGTAGCTACAAGTTTTTAATTTTCGTAATTAAACAGTACCAATTTATCTCCTTCCAGTTATTTATGACAAAAAGAAAAGTTTTTTTTCTATCAAGTCAGCTCTGAATAAAGCGCGACTGTGCGAAAATGCGACAAGTCGAACGACCCAAGTGCCGTAAATTATGTCTAAGATTTTTTCAGTTTTATTTAAACGGCTGCAAATCTTTTTCCTTGTGATGCCGTCATCGCTGCTAACTACAACCAGCCCCGTTATTAAACTAACTAATCGAGTTTAGATGAAGAAGAAGTTGAAAATATTAAAAAAGACACGACTTGACGTCTGCTGAATACAAACATGCCCGAGTTGAAACGGGGTCGTCAGAAAGATGGTTGCTGGAAAACAACAAACCCATGTCATGATGCTTAAAAGGATTCGTAATTTACCGGATAAGAATGGAAGGGCAGATCAAGATGTGGGATGGGGAGCTTAGTGGCCAAAAGTCAATCTCATTAAAGATGTTTACCTTAATAAAACAGAAATGGTAGAAATAAAAAAATAAAGCTGTAAGGTCAGTGTGTCCAGAAAGAAACATGACAAAAAAAAGAAGGCTTGTTTACTTGCAAGAAATAAACTTTCAATACTCAGAGTTAACTAGACATCGCATAAAATTCCCTTTCAATCAACATCAGTCCACGCACGCGTGAGAGGAAACATCACGGTATTTAATACACTTTAGTGAAAGGAGACCCGATTTTTACACTTATTATTGAAAGAGAAATTTTAGATGTACTATTATCACTGTCGTATTTAGGGGGCCATCCTGCGACGATCCCCCTCCTTGCAGGCGGAAAAATTTTTGCAGCGTAGAAAACTGCCCAGCAGTACTTCAAAGAAGCGTATTTCTTGCCATTCGTTGACACCTGCATCACAGACATGACGGAAAGATTCAACAATCACATGTCTGCAGCCTGTCAGATTAATGTATTTCTGCCAGCTTGTGTCAATAAATAAATAAATAAATGTCAATAAAGCTCCATTAAAGATACTGTATAGGCTGGTAAGTTTTGGGTACCATACGTTTTCGCCTGCCAATGGATTGTTCTCTCTGGAAATGAAGTATCTGAAATGGTAGCGGTTTTGGGATCGTCAGTCATCAGGAAATGCTATTGTTTTAGTGCAAAAGAGAGACAAATGTTTAGAAAAATTATTTTATACTTTTTAGAGTATTTTATAAAAGCGTATTTTTTAAATATTATTTTTTATTCACATTTTCTTAAAATCAAGATAGAGACATCACCAGCCATCGTTAAGAAAAAAACGTAGTCGGGTTTGTTTGCTATAATTAGGATTTTTCAAAAATCATACTTGATATGAGAGTGCAAGGGAGGGAAATACTAAGTGGTTTTTAACTAATCTTCTTTGGTTTGAAAATTGAAAACTTTTGCATAGAAATATTTGGTTTGAGAAACAGTTAAAAAAGAGAGAGGGACAGAAAAGAGTGATTTGCAATGCTAGCTAAAGAATTGAAGGTAGACTGTGCAAATGGAAGAGAGAAAAAGATGTTAAATAAATAATATTTAAAAAATAAAAACAGGCTTTTAAAATAAATGCTCTAAAAAGAACAAATTAATGATAAACATAAAAGCGTGGGGAGTAGGCGCAATCGTTACGATTGTTGAAGTGAAAAAGAAATCACACCATTCTTTTATGTCTATAATTTATTTATTTTGTACTTTTCAGAGCATTTTATTTTTGTAAATATTTTTTTGGAAAAAAATGTTTTGATGAAACATTGCAAGAAAGATTTTTCGATAGAGTATCGCAAACTATTTTTCGAGAGAGTAGATATCACAAGAAACGTTTTACTATAGAGTATCACAAAAACCATTTTACGATAAAGTTTTGCAAAACTGTTTTTTTTTTTACAAAGTATTGATAACAATGTTTACAATAAAGTATCGCAAAACAATTCTTCGATAGAGTGTCGCAAAATCATTTATCGATAGAGCATTGCAAACAAATTTACGACAGAGTACCGCAAAACTATTTTTGATAGAGTATCGCAATAATGGTTTTCGATAGTGCATCATAACATAACATAACGTTTATTATAGTGGTTTAGAAGACTTTACGCCTATAGCCAACCACTTCAAATTAAAAAATAAAAAAATAAATAAAATATAAAAATATAAGATAAAATATAAAAATAATAATAATAAATAAAATAATAAAAATAAATAATTTTTATAAAAATCAGTATCCGTGCCTGGATAGCGCATGGAATTCTAGATATACCTAGAATTCCATGGATAGCGCTACTTTGAAAGCTGTGGTAGACCCAGATGCTACAGTATCATCTTCCAAGTTATTCCAGATATTTATCACCCTAGAACTAAAGAAAGCCTTTGTTATAGTTTTTTTCTTGTTTTTTAAAGAAACATTTTTAACAGAGTATCGAAGAACTATTTTTCGGGGACACGTTATTCGCTAATGTATCGCAAGAAACATTTAACGATAAAGTAGCGATAAACCATTTTTAGATAAAGTGTCGCAAAACATTTTTCGATAGAATATTGCAATACATTGTGATAGACATTATGACTAAAAAGACAAAGAGTTGAATAATAATACTTTAAAAAAACTTTTAAAAAACCACGTTTTCTTCTGCATTAAAAAGACAAAAATAATTATCTGGTTATATAAATTTTAACAGCGTTTTCTTATCAATGTCAACAATTGTCGAATAGTGCTGTGGTTACCTCACCCAGAAGACCCCGGTCAAGAGAAGGTAGCCAAATTTTCCTGAGGACCCGAGTCCTTCAAGGGGGCCGTAGAAGTTAATACGTTTACTTTCTCCAGACATTTTTTTCATTTTATTATAATAATTCAACTTAATGTATAAACCAACCACGAATACTTACATAAACAAATCCTTTATAATTATTTCGTGAATCAATAAAATTGAATTTTACGGGATTTCATGGCAAACCTTTGTAAAAACAAGTTGGTATCAAGTGTTTTTGTATAAAAGCTTTCAAATGACGTAAGTGCCAAATTGTCTTTTCTTCTGGGCTTCAATCGTTTTTCTCTCGCTCCCGTTTCCTTCCCCGCTTGCTCTTCCGCTCCTGGTCGCTTTCCCGTTCCAGCTCTCTCGCTGCCTCTCCCTTTCCCGCTCGCTCTTCAGCCGCCCGGTCGCTTTCCCGTTCCCGCTCATTCTCCAGTTCCCGTTCCCGCTTGCTCTCCCGTTTCCCGTTTCATGTGTGTGTATGTATGTCCTTTATGCATTGCTACACCATTCATCCGGTCGTAATGAAATTTTCACACAAATTTGAAAGTCAATAAGGAAGGTTGTTGTGCAAAAATTGAAATCGATAATAAAGTGAGAAGCGAGAAAATGAGCGGGAACTGGAACGGGAGAGCAAGAGGAAGGGGAGAGGAAGCGGGAGAGCAACCGGGAACGGGAGAGCAAGCGGGAAGAAAACGGGAGCGAGAGAGAAAAACGATAAAACAATCTTTAAAAACCCCGGGTACCCTGCTGGTATATATATATATATATATATATATATATATATATATATATATATATATATAAAAGAACATGTCCTGACTGACTGACTGACTGACTGACTGACAGATGACTGACTGATAATCAACGCCGAGCTCAAACGCCTCATCCTAGGAACGTGAAATTTGGAACTTATATTACTTTTATAGCGTAAACATTCGCTAAAAAAGGATTTTTGAAAATTTTGCTCCTGAGGGAAAAAAACTGGAAAACAAACTTTTTTCTAAAACAATGTATATCTCGAAAACCAAAAATGAGGAGATTTTGAAATTTGGTATATAGATTTTTTTGAAAATTCGGTTTCCCGGACCTCAAATGTGGGTTGGAAAATTGGGTTATTTGGTTTTTAAAGTAGCTTCTACTCAAAAACTGTTAATGCTACAGGAGTAAAAATTAGTATTTAGTTTCTACTCCAAAAATAATGAAATAGGTACGTGTTTTAGCATTTTTGAAAATTTGATTTCCAGGACTTCAAATGTGGGGTGGAAAATAGGGTTATTTGTTTTTTAAAGTAACTGCTACTCAAAAACTGTAAATACCACAGATTTAAAAATTAGTATTTAGTTTCTATTCTAAAAATAAAGATATGCGTGTTTCACCATTTTTTTATAAATTTGGTTTCCAGGACCTTAAATTTGGGCTGGACAATAGGATTACTAGGTTTTTAAAGTAACTGATACTCAAAAACTGTAAATGCTACAAAAGTAAAAATTAGTATTTAGTTTCTACTCTAAAAATAATGATATACGTTTTTCACTATTTTTTGAAAATTTGGTTTTCAGGACCTCAAATGTGGGGTGGAAAATTGGGTTACTTGGTGTTTAAAGTAACTGCTACTCAAAAACTGTAAATGCTACAAAAGTAAAAATTAGTATTTAGTTTCTACTCTAAAAATAAGGATATATGAAATTTTGGTTTTCATGATCTCAAATGTGGGGTGGAAAAAGGTTTCTTTGGTTTTTAAAGTAACTGCTACTCAAAAACTGTGAATGCTACAGATGTCAAAATTAGTATTTAGTATTTACTCAAAAAATAATGATATAAGTGTTTCAACATTTTTAAAAAATTTGGTTTCCAGGACCTCAAATGTGGGGTGGAAATAAGGGTTATTTGATTTCAAAATAACTGCTACTCAAAACCTGTAAGTGCTACAAATGTAAAAATTAGTATTTTGAAGTTTTGTGCCGGTTAAAAGTAGCTAAGTCCAGTTTATCACCGGTTGGGCCAAGCCGTTGTTTTAGAGTCTTCACACGGGCCAGGCCAAACCTTAAATCAAAGTGGGACGGGCCGAGGTTTTTTACCAAGTATATAGATATTTTAGTGATTTTAGGGTCTTCAGTTGGCCGAGCCAAACCTGAGGTCAAGGTGGGACGGGCCGAAGTTTTTCATCAAGTATATAGAACTTCTAGGCCTGTAAAAATGGGCCGGGCCTAATTCAGACGGGCTGTGCCGGGCTGTGCCGGGCCAGGAGTTTGGGTTTTTAAAACGGGCTGGGCTAATTTGTCGACGGGCCGAGCCAAAAATAAAGGATGCAACAAAATTAGTAGCAAAAATGTAAACAAATTAAATATATAATATTAAAAAATATAAACAAATTAAATATATAATATTAAAAAATATAAACAAATTAAATATATAATATTATTTTTAGCTATATATAATAGCTAGGGTTCTAGAGGCCCACCAAAGTGAGTTGCCCCGGACCTTCTTCATCCTCTCGACGGGCCAGGCTGGCTTCAAATGTAAGTGCTGTGGATAAAGGGTTTCTGTTATGTAGTGCAGACAGAACCGTCCTTTAAGCTTTTCCGGATCAAAGCGTCCTTCCTGATCCAAAAAAACACCATGTTTCTCGTCACAAGCAATTCTGCTTTGACTTCACTCGAATCCAAATCAACACCTATTAAAATAGCAAGGGGCTTTATTCATTTCCAGTTGTCCGACATTAAACCCTCAGGCGTTTTAAGTGAGGCAATTCCATGGCAAATCTGGTAAGATAAATAAACAATTGAAAAAATGAGTGATTTCAGTATCAGTTGTTAAATAAATACAAAACATTTACCTCCCAATGTCTTTCACTAAATCTTGAGTGCATTTCTCCGCTTTACAAGGTACACAAGCTTCAAGGTTTGAAATTTGAAATTTTTCTATTTTACAATTAAAAGTAGGCTAGACGAAAATAAAACTCTGAAAACTGCCATATAAAATTTTACTTTTGAAATTTGTGTGGGAGGCCCGCGACGTTTTGCCAGTCAGAAGCATAAAGTGCGACAAAAACAAGGAATGCTTTCTTATATGAAAATAGCATGTTTGTCATCAAAACAACGTCACTAACAGAAGATGACAAAACAACAGCTTTTACATCTTACCTTTTTAAGTGAGATTCAATAAAATTCTCTTCTAAGTGAAGTTTTATCTCCACCAAATCAATCAACTTTAACGTAAAAATACGAATTGAACTTGGGTTTAGGAACAACAAGCTCATTAAATCGAAAGAAAGTTTCCAATGATATCAAATAAACATTGGGAGGTTTGGGTTCAAATGTTATTTTTTCAACAGAATTACAAATGCTGCAAACCTCTATATGCTTTCTTTTCGCAAACTGACCTGACTGGTAAAGTCACTCAATTTGAGCTTTGATAGTTCCCACAACAACTTTAACAAATTATACAATCTATACGAAAATAAATTTATGATTTGATCAGCCAAGCTCCACCTGATAAAAATTTCACGACGCAGAGCAGACGACAAACGAATAGTTAAGAGATGCACAATTATCTTCTGGTAATTCGAAGAATCAATTCTTTTATTAATCAAACTACAAATTAGCATTAAAAACAAACTAATACAAAATATAATTTAGATGACGTTCTCGTTATTTTATTTGTTTATATTATAGAAAATAGTTAAAGTCAACTTCATTTTGAAATAACTCTTCAAAAACACTAGATGTCGCAACGCGAATAGAATACAATTTATTAATTTAAATCTAGTGATGTAGTTCAAAGAATAAATAACGTTAAATAAATAAATATAGACGAATGCATTAAAGCTTCCTGATTCATATACAAAAATCTATGACAAAAATAGTTGACTGAACATAATGTGCCACATACAGCAACAATGAACTTTTTTAATTCAAAATTAAAATTCTTATTTTTTAAAGTGGGAAAATTCATAAAATCAACAATTTAATAAAAACATTCAAATACCAGATTTGATAGCAGCTGATCTCAACAGATGTAGAATTAGAGGGAGAACAGAAGTAGAAAACCAACAGAAAAATTAAAATACTTAGAAAATGATTTTTTCTTGTTTATTTTCTTAGACTTATCACAAACCAATAAACATTTAGCAAATTGAGCAGCTGTTAAGTATTTCTTTTAAGAAGGAAAATATAAAAAAAATCAAAACTGGACAAAGATTGCAGAATTCAAGTCTAATAATTTCAACAACAACAAAAAAAACAAAAATTTTTAAATTTAATCAAAAACAAAATAAAACCATTAATGAAAAAAGTCACAATAACTGTACACTGTGTTTTAAAATATGATATGAAGGCAATATAAAGAAATATGATGGTGTAATCATAACCACATTATGGACAATGATTAAAATTAAAATTATCAAACTCAGGTCACCGGAAACTTCTGAACAGAGCTTAAATCAATTCTCATAAACCTTTTAATTTCCCCCATAATATCCACTGTTGTGTCCGTCTCAGGATTTTTTAAGAAGGGGCAGAATGCACTGTTCAGTTCCTGCCTGTTTGAGAAAAGGATGGCTCAGCAGGTTGAAAGCAGTGGCCCTCTGAGTGGGATCTCTGTTCAACATCAACTCGAGAAATTCCACAAGCCTGGAGGAAACCTGCCAGTCATAATGTCCTTTAATTATATAACTATAGTGCTTAATAATTTCTTAAATTACTTTTTTACTATTCATCCACTTAACAAAGTAATTATCCATTTACATTATTATGTGCTGAGCTAATAACAGAACCACTTTGACCTATATAATCATTAAACCACTCACAAGATGTCACCTTACTAATCTATACAATAATTTAAATTGCTAATAGATGCTGATTTATTCATTTGTCTGGCAGAAAAGTATTCAGTAGTGCATTCTTTCAGACGGAATGTGTTTTCAGATATAATAGTACCCATGTAATTGCACACAAGTAATTATAAAACACTTTGCATCCAAACTGTGCTTAATGTTAAAAATGCATAACATTTAACTGAAATCAATATAAATTAAAAAAATAAACACAAATAAAAACATGCAGCAAATGATAAACAAGTGCAAGGCTTTAACCTTGTTTGAGTTTTTCACTTTCGGGGGTGGCATGTCTCTCACTCTTCTCATTGCTTGGATTGGAGGCTCATCAAAAAATGGCGGCTCACCATCCACCATCTCTATTAGCATGATTCCCATAGACCATATGTCCACTTCTGATCCATATGGCTGCCTTGAAATTATCTCAGGTGCCATCCAATAAGGCGTCCCAACGAGGGACTTTCTCTTTGGAGTGTCCAGTGAAACTTGAGCACAAAATCCAAAATCTGACAGTTTGACCTAAAGGCAAATTCTAATTTAGAAATGTGTACAGTAACATAGATAACTTATATCTGTATAGTTTAAATATTGATGCAGTGTGTAGTGTAGCTGCTTCTACTGGTTCAGGGAACCATTGACATTAATGTGATGCTTCAAAAGGAATGGACATCAACAACACAAGTGTGCTAACATTATCAAGAATAATGCAAAATATTAATAATTTTAAAAAATGTAAACTAAATATAAAAGCATATAAAAACATGAGACTAACCACTCCATTGAAAGAGATGAGTATTGAGTCAGACTTGATGTCCCTGTGTATAACGCCTTGTGAATGAAGGTATGTCAGTGCTTGGAGGCAGGATTTACAGATGGTGGCAATCTGTTCTTCGGTTGTCCTATGTGAGAAATATACAAAGATGACATAACTTTGTGCGAAAAGAAAATTCATTTTTATTAAAAATTACTATTAACTGTCTATTTATTATTAAAATCAAATACATTTTTCTAATACATAAAACTTAAAAAAAAATGGAAAAGAAATATCAACAAACCTGTGGTGATTAATAATATCAGTAAGAGATCCTCCTGCCATAAACTCCATGACAACCCAGAGCTCATCACCTACCAGGTAGCTATCATATAGCTGAACAATATTAGGGTGATGGAAATCCCTCATTATCACGACCTGCAAGTAAAATTGAGGCTAGAAGTCACAGGATCAGTCAATTGATTATAAAGTTTTAAAACATATTATTTAATAACCTCATTGAACAACAACTCCCTTCTCTGTTGTTTTCTTATGTCCATTTTCTTGACAGCTACCCTCACTTTAAGGTCTCTGTGTATGGCTGTCTCAACCACTCCTGTAGACCCCTCTCCTATTTTTTCCTGTAGACCCAGAAGATCCCTTGGATCAAGGGGAGACACAACCAAAGAAAGAGCTCTTCTGAACTGCAATGATAGTCAGTGTAATAAGGAAAATTTTTTATTTAAACTGGCTTGTTTGTCCACAAATAGAAAAATAGCTTTAACAGTTTCAATAACTTGGATTAAGTGGCCACATTAAGCCAAGCAAAGTTTGTCATAATTATGTTATGTCTATTGAATTAGGAAATAAATAAATTCATACTTCCTCGTGAGTCACATGGCCGGACACTTTGAAGGAAGCCATGTTTTGCTTGTTCTTTATAATATTGTTGTTACCATTAAGCGACAATACTTTGGCAAAGTCTGCTGAAAAGGAAGACGTGTTGTTTTGGAGGTTGCTGTTGATATTGTTGGTGGCACGGTTTCGTAAGACCTGGATTGATATTAATTATTACTGCCAACAAATAATTTTAAGAAAATCAGAGAGAAATGCTTGTATATAAGCTTTAAAAGCAAAAAAATTAAGCAAAATGTATCACATTTAATAGTAGCATTACAACTCTGTTGCAGTAAGCAAAACTCTGTCTTTATTTTTTTTAAATATAAAACATCAAAAACAACAACTACACACCAATGAAAACAATAATTATGATAATGATTAAATAACATGTCAATATGAACAAATAAAAAAAACAATTGATAAAATTTAAAATAAGCACTGTAATAAAAATCTTACCGGATCTACAATCCTCCATTTTTCCTCCTGCTTATCAGGAACGAACAGTGGACCACTGCCACTGGTACCTTCGTATCTCCACAGGGCAGAATTTGATCCACTGTCACCAGATGACCAATCGAAATTTTGAGATTTAGATTTTTTCATCTGGATTTGAAGTTTTCCATCATTCGATTTGTTCTTCAAAGTTGCCTGAGATCTTACCTCGGGTAACCCTATTGCTCTCTGATCTGCAGACCGATAAGAAGGAGAAGAAGAAGAAGATAAGGTAGGACCCTGTCTTCCGTATGCACCAAAAGCTGGTCGTTTTTGGCCAGCTTCAGACATGGTGAAACCTCCATTGAATCTGTTTGAGTTGCGAGTTGCCTCTGATGAGTCTCGGTTTCGGGAAGGTTCTCTATCAAAGTGAACAATTTCTATTGGTGCAACTTCCACTTGTCGGTTGGATATCAAATTATTTCTCAGCACTGCTGCAGTGTTGCCCTCATAACTTAATCCATCAAACTGGTCAGGAAGAGAAGAAGGAGGAGAGGGATCAACTCTCAAAGAGAGTACTGCATTTCCTTTTCTTGGAAGACTAGCTGTCCAGTTTGAAGGTTTGTTGTATTGTGAGAGTTTTCTGCCATTTGGCAAATTGTTCTGGTTCAAACTTCCCAATTCAAGTGGGTTGGTGGTTTGTGAGTTGCTCATTCTGAGGTTTTGCTGAGCTATGGTGTATTGCTGGTTCGATATTGATGACAATCTACCATCTTTTAATGACTGGTTAACTTCTGGCACTTTGCTAGTGGCATAGCCATTGTAAGTAAAATCAGGATTGAACCTGGCTAAAGAATTGGAATGTGCCACAGAGATACCTTGAGAGAGATCCTCATTTCGTACAAAGGCCTAAAATTGTTTGAAAATTTAATAAAACTTTTAAAAAATACAAATTGGTGATCACACTGCTTTTTGTAAAAATATATATTTATTTACGGTATGTAAAATTACCTCACCAGACCACACCCATAATTACCAGACTTCATCAGCATTTACCGGCGGAACCTGGCTTCACAAGAGTTGGTGTCACACAGGGGGTTTGGTCTCTAGGTACTAAACATTTTTCTTCAAAAATAGTCAATTACCGGGGAACGAGGTAAACTCTAATCAACTTTTACTCAGACTAAAAGTTGATGATTTGAGGGCGAGTAAAATAATAAAATAATACATTTTTGTATGAAACACATGAAAACAATTTCATAGTGACATACACAATAGTATTTTGGCATCACCCATGTAATAGTGTCACCCAGTGCAGTATGCATCCCCTGAACCCTCTAGTGAAGCCACTACATTGCTTCAACCAGTTTATATATATATATATATATATTATTTATAATGTGCATAATATTCTCACTTTAACAGGGGTAATTTGAGATGGGTCAGTTATTGGTTTAGGTCTGATTTCTCCATACATTTTTTCACTATCCACAACATTTTGCCACTGCTTTGGAAGGCCAACGAAAGACCCATTCACAATGTCGAAGTCGGTATGGACTCTGTGCTCAAAATCTGTTGGCACAGAAATCTGTGGCTTCTTCTTGCGTTTACTAAACATAGTCCAACTGTTTTATAGTTTGAAAAACTGAATCAAAATATTCAGCCTGAACACGTTTTCAGTATTTAGTGACTTATAACTTCAATGCTATAATTATAATATAAATTAACTATCAGCTGTGTAATAACTTACTTAAACAAGATGATTATATTATTTATTTAAAACTACTAAATATAGTACTTAAGTCAAATTTTAGTTTTATTCGTAGTAATTAGTTTAAAATAAGTCACTAATAAGTACAATAAGTAAAGTACAACACAAACAAACAGAGTTACTGTTGGCTTTTCACAGGTAACCAAATATTCTAATTTTTATCTTGTTAGAACAACATCACACTATTAATAAAAAATATATTCGAAAGTGGCCAGTCTGTGTAGGCGTGCAGTGATGTCGAAACTACACGGTTACACACGGAGACGACAAGTGAAAAAAATCAAGGTTGTTAGTAAACAAAAAGCAATCATTACTCACCTGAATTTACCTGTAGATAACAATTTTTTTATATATTTGAAATAAATCAAAGTTAATCAAGTTTTTCTTAGAATTAAATGTATAACAAATTAAATTATATTTAAATAGTTTAACACATCAAAAATAAATATTAGTACTTTGGTAAACATAAACATAGAATGGCTTTGTAATTTGTAAATTTGTAGATATAATTATATATCATATTAATAAAGTAAACCTGCCAACAACGGCTTCTACGTTGAACTATTATTTTATTGTGATTGAACATTTGTTATGGCCGAACATAAAAAATGCAATACAAGCTTTCTTCTAACTTCTGAAAATTTTCATGGCGCCGCCTCCTCCAACTCCAACACCAATGATAATTACGAAGTCGCAGCCATGCCACACAATGAGGCCATGCAATTTGTTAAAGATTCCATTGCTGAAATTATAATTGTAATGACATGTTTTTGTTTTCAGTTGTTTAGCAGTTTAGGTTATGTTCTATTTGACTGCAGGATAATTTAGGTCTTAGACTCCTAGGGCCCTGTCTTAGACTTAAGGCAACTTAGGGACCGTCCATAAAATACATCATATTTTTAGGACATTATTTTACTAATATAATACATATAAAATTTCCTACACCAAGTGAGATAATTTATGGATGGTGCCTTAGCCTTTTAGGGATAATATTCTGTATTGAATTAGGATAATTATGTTTAAACTTTAAAAGTCTAAAAGATAAGACTAAAAGTGAATTTATGAAGTCATGTGTAAATCTTAAATTCTGATAATAATTTAGATTATCTCTATTGATTATATTGGTGCCATAACTTTTTTGGACTTGTGTTTGTATCACTTTACACAGTTGTCAGAATATTCACAAGGTGATTCTTCCTCCGAGCTATGAATAATTTGCCTTTTCATTTTTCCAATGGCGATTTCCAGGATTTTCCTGGGGAAAAATTGATTAAATGAGAGCTTCTTTTATTACTTTCTACTTTATCTTATATTCTTTAAAATTATTTATGGAACCATTTTACATACAAAAAAACTACTAAACAATCTCTACTTTTTTAAGCAATTTGTTTGACAAGTGTCACATTTTTTAACAGGGAGATCCATTATTGAATGATCTTCACACATCTATCACCCTGGAAGAATTGAACTCTTATATATCACTTGAACATGGTCATGCAAAAACTGTCAACGTCCAGAGAGCAGATGGTGTAATTTTACGTAAGACTTTATTTTGTGTATTACAATTAAAAGTGTTGATATGATATATAAACAATTATTGTAGTAAACAGTATATAATTTTAAAACATGTTTTCTATAATCAGAATATGTGTGATTGTAAAAATTTATTCATCATTATAATATGTATAGTATATGTCAATCTGATGATCAACCTTTTATATGTTTTTTCAGTTTAAGTAACTAATAATGCCATTAAAAAAATAATGTTTAGATGCACTCATCATAAAAAGGTTTTCAGTTGAATGTGTTGTCATAAATATTTTTATAATTAATATTTTATGCATTGGCAGCAATAGTCGTTCATCAGAATGCAACAGTTTCTGACCTTAAAAGAGCCTTCCAGAGATATGTTACCCTCAAACAGGAAAGAGAAAATCACACTTCACACATCAGTTGGTCAGTTTGTGTTGTAATAACTACACATAAAGAATTAATTTGATCTATGAAAAATTGTTTGTATCATCTTATGAATAATAAAATCATTTGATTGAATTATTGAGTAGGAAGCACATCTGGAAATCTTACTGGTTTTACTTTAATGGTCAGAAACTTACAGACAATAACAGAAAGTTAAAAGAGTGAGTGAATTAATATTCATGTAAGAACAATATAAATATAATATAAAATATATTTATTAATTTTATTTGTTATAGTTGTGTAATAAGCTAACACATTTTTTATATTTTAGATATGGAATAAGCAACAAAGATGTTGTCACTTTTATTAAAAGACTGAAAAGAAAAGACATTTAATATAATTTTGATGCAAATATTTGAAGTGTTTTCATTGTAAATAATATATTGTTGTCCTTGTGTGTCTATAACTTAACCGTAACGTAAAAAAACACTGGGGAGCGTACGACTGGACCATATATTTATATGGAATACATATTCTATATGGATTGTATTCTACATAGATATCTATGGTATTCTATTCTACATAGATATCTATGGTATTCTATATATATATATATATGGATTGGACAAGCCGCAGTGAGCCAGACTCGTAGGTGAATGAAGTTAGCAACGAAGCGGGAAACGATGTCTATTTTCACTCCGAATCGCCACAAATTAATTGAATAAAAAATAAACTAAAATTGTCCGCCCCTTCAAACAAATGTTTTCTTGTAGAGAAATATCAGCTTGATTAAACAGTGCAAAAATTATTTTGAAATATTTATTGACACTTTATGAAAAATGCCTTCCACGACTTGACCTTACAAATATGTTACCGACACAGCCAATCAGAAACAACTTAATAAAAAAAATAATAAAATTATCCGCCCCTTTAAACAAATGTATTATTATAGCAAATTTAACGTAGAATTCAAATATCTAATTACATTTTACACTTTCCTAGTGACAAATAATAATTGCCGGAAATCGTTGCCCGAAGCGTTGCTAACTTCCTGGAGCTCAGACTCGTTTGTCCAATCGTATGCAGTGCCAGTGTTTGTTTACGTTTCGTTTCGCTGGGAGAAATTGGTACACGGTCCGACGTTTTATTCTATAACTTTCGTATTTATTAAGTTATAGAAGCGAGAGTTACATCGTTGGTTTTGAAATTGAATTATCTAAAAACAAGCGTCGGTAATCCTGCAGTATAGCGTCCTGAACCGATTTCGATGAAAAAACGGTTTAAAAAACTGTTTAATAGAATAACCATAGAACATTATCAAAACATATTACGAACAAGTATTTTACAGAAAAACTTACTAAAAACCGACTTTAAGCAAAAATATCCAAAGGCAATGTTGACACGCGGAATAATACAATTCAAGGAATGAAAAGCAAGGAAGATTTTATTTATTCAAATAAAATAACATAATAAAATAATAAATACATTTTAAAAAGTTACAAATAAATTTTTAATTATTTAAATTTTAAAAAATCAGAGCGCTGAGTGGAAATTTATCTATGACTAGCGGGGGATCCAGCGTTGCCCGGGGTTTTCCCATCATTTTTCTCTTGCTCCCGTTTCCTTCCCCGCTTGTTTTCTCGCTCCCGATCGTTTTCCCGCTCCCGATCGCCTTCCCGTTCCCGGCCGCATTCTCGCTCCCGATTGCTCTTCTCTTCCTGGTCGCTTTCTCGCTCGCTCTCCAAACGATTCTGCTAGCCACATGACCTCTAAAACTCAAAATTTCTGCTCCAAGAAATATGATAGAAACCGTACCAAAGACAGCCAAGTCGTCAAGTACTTTTACTTTGATATTATTTTAATTTTTCTTGGTGTTCTGTTGCTAATTTATTGTTTTCAATGTTTTTTTAATTTTCTTAAGGCAATTTGACATAAAGCGCCGCATTTAAAGAAACAGTTTTAGACATGGAGCGGGTTACGCAACTCGTACTTCTAAAGCAAACTAATATTTTTCTATTTTTTACTTCCAAAATTTTTTATATTTTTTTTCCTAAATTGTCTATTTTTATTTTAAATGTGTTTAATTTTTATTACCTTTATTCCTACTGTTCTCTTCTATCGCTATTGACATATAGATCTTCATCTGGAACTACTTTAACTTCGGGAGTAATTTATAAATGTTCTAAAGTGCTATAGTTTTTGTTTTTTTTTTTCAGTTATTTATGTTGGTTTTTAAAGTAGCTTCTACTCAAAAACTGTTAATGCTACAGGAGTAAAAATTAGTTTTTAGTTTCTACTCCAAAAATAATGAAATACGTGTTTTAGCATTTTTTGAAAATTTGGTTTCCAGGACTTCAAATGTGGGGTGGAAAATAGGGCTAATTGTCTTTTATAGTAACTGCTACTCAAAAACAGTAAATACCACAGATGTAAAGAAAGGATTTTTGAAAATTTTGCTCCTGAGGGGAAGAAACTGGAAAACAAACTTTTTTCTAAAACAATGTATATCTCGAAAACCACAAATGATGAGATTTTGAAATTTGGTATATGGATTCTTCTTGAAAAACAAAAAAATACGCGTTTCACCATTTTTTGAAAATTTGGTTTCCCGGACCTCAAATGTGGGTGGGAAAATTGGGTTATTTGGTTTTTAAAGTAGCTGCTACTCAAAAACTGTGAATGCTACAGGAGTAAAAATTAGTATTTAGTTTCTATTCTAAAAATAAAGATATACGTGTTTTACCATTTTTTTTAAATTTGGTTTCCAGGACCTCAAATGTAGGGTGGAAAATAAGGTTATTTGGTTTTTAATGTAACTGCTACTCGAAAACTGTAGATGCTACAGGAGTAAAAATTAGCATTTGGTTTCTACTCCAGAAATAATGATATACGTGTTTTACCATTTTTTGAAAATTTGGTTTCCAGCACTTCAAATATGGGGTGGAAAATAGGGTTACTTGGTTTTTAAAGTAACTGCTACTCAAAAACTGTAAATGTTACAAAAGTAAAATTAGCATTTAGTTTCTACTCTAAAAATAAAGATATACGTGTTTCACCATTTTTTGAAAATTTGGTTTCCAGGACCTCAAATGTGAAGTGGAAAAAGGGTTATTTGATTTTAAAATAACTGCTACTCAAAAACTGTAAGTGCTACAGATGTGAAAATTAGTATTCTGAGGTTTTGTGCCGGTTAGGAGTAGATGAGTTCAGTTTATCAACCGACGAACGGGCCAAGCCGTTATTTTAGGGTCTTCATATGGCCCTGCCCAAACCTTAAATCATGGTGGGACGGGCCGAGATTTTTAACCAAGTATATAGACATTTAAGTGATTTTAGGGTGTTCAGACGGGCCGGGCTTGCTAAACCTGAAGTCAAGGTGGGACGGGCCGAAGTTTTTCATCAAGTATATAGAACTTCTAGGCCTGTAAAAACGGGCCGGGCCCATATTAGACGGGCCGTGCCGGGCCAGGAATTTCGGTTTTTTAAACGGGCTGGGCCAAGTTGTCGACGGGCCGAACCGAGACCTAAAAAGTTGATCCGTTCAGTACTCTACTATGTATGCACGGTTCAAATTCTCTAATTTCATGCGAGCGAAGCCGCTACGGGCACTGCTAGTTTTATTTATAAACAAAAATGACCAGACAAAATTAAATTTATTTTGTATAATCACTATAATCAGTATAATCTATGTGTACAATTTTAGAATATTATGGAGACTCAACATCAAGCGCGAGATATGTCTATCGAAATGATGAGATTCGTTTTGAAAATTAAAGTTCAAAGTTATTTTTATTCTTTAAAAAAAGATATAGAAATCCATTTTGACAAGCAATTAGAAATTGTTGGTCAATTCAGAACTTACCACATCAGCAAAATGCAATTATTTTCTAATCTTTTTTATCAATACAAACAGGAGTATTTACAAATCTGCCATATATTTCATACGAGAGCCTTGAATGAACTTTTAATATGGAATTCAAAAAACGTATTTTCTTTTGAGCAATTTCAGAAAGACAACATATCAACATGGAAAGAAATTGAAAATTTGCTGTACACAAAATGTAAAATAACAGGTGATGGCTGCTCTATAACACATATTTTTGAATTAGAAAAAATTTTAAATTATCAAATACCCAATGAAAACGAAATTCTCACTTATTATGGACCAGTTTTTATGCAAATTATAACAGATGATCAAATATACAAAGAAATCATTTTGAATAATAAAATTAGAGAACAACAATTTATAATTAAAATAACAGAAAAAATTACTCACCGAGGCCATGTTATCTGTCCTATCTTCATATGGCTTCTTCAATCTGATAATAAAGTTCGCTTTAGACTTGGAATGATAATGCAACGTTCTGTAATAAGCAGCTATGAAATCACCATTGATTGGTGCTGTGAAGAAATTGTAATTCAAAATGATGATAAATTGACTCATTATTTGTCAAGTCTTTTAGAATATTTCAAACAGCCTGCTGAATTTTATAATGAAAGGTTTTTTGAAATGTGCTGTAACCATCTCCTGAAGAACAATCAAGATTCAATAAAAAATATTGTAATTTTTTATTAATATTTTGTTTTTCATCTTTATTATAACAATACAACCTTAACTGTGTTGTCACAGTAGGTAGGGGTTAGCATGCTCTTTCGGTGTATGTCTTGAATATAGAAAATAACCATACTTTAATGTTTTAGAATTACTTAAAAAAATTAATTAATGTATTGATTTGGGGCTTAAAAGCTTATGAGGGGTCATTCATAAATGATGTCACATGGTTTTGGTTTTTTTATCTGACATAATTATTAAAAAAAATTATAGGATGAAACAGAAAATAAAAAAGAATCAGCCTTTGCAGCTTCTAAGCCAACTTCAAGACCAATGGAAATGATTTCTGGAAGTGTATGTAGTTCAAATTTCTATTTGATTTGAAAATTCTGATGATAAAGTAAGTTTTACCTTTAATTAGCATGATGCTGAGGCAGAACTTATCTGAGAGAAATCATTTTAAAGGATCTATATATATAAAAATGACTCTGTCTGTATGTGTGTCCTTTATGCATTGCTACACCATTCATCCGATCGCAATGACATTTTCAAACAACCTTGTGAGTTAATAGAGGAAGGTTTTTGTGAAAAAAATTGAGATCAGTCACAAAATGAGCGGGAGAGCTTGCGAAAATGGGAACTGGAGAATGAGCAGGAACGGAAAAGCAAGCGGGGGCGGGAAAGTGACTGGGAATGGGAGAGCAAGTGGGAAAGGGAGAGCAGGCAGGGAAGAAAATGGGAGCAAGAGGGAAAGACGATAAAAAAACCTCAAACCTCTAAAACCCCTGGCAACGCCGGGTATCCCGTTAGTTATTTATAAACAACCAAAGTTACCAGTGCAAAACCTTAAAGGATTGGTTAGAAACATAGGGATGAGTTTTACAGCTGTTACTCTGATCTTTCAGACTTAATTCATGAGTCAAGAACAGTGTTGGGTAGTGTTTAAAATACATTATATTTAAAATACTTATTTGAAATATTTTTAAGTATTTCCGTGTTTCCACTTAAAATACTAAAAAAAATGTATTTAGTATTTTTATTTGGAATACCTTTGAAAAGTATTTGGAGTATTTGGAACAAAAAATAAAATACATTATCGACATTTCCGAAAATATAAAGATTGAGACATTTCAAAATTAATAATTAAACGTTATGATATTATTTATATCATGGCAGTGGTGGCTGAGTGCCGGCCATATTAGGTGGCGAATTCTTTAAAATCATTAGCCGAGATAAGAACACCTGTTCTGCACTGGGGGACAAATAATGACATCTCATCTCAATCGTTTGAATGATAACACTGTTGAACATTTACTGCTTTTAAAAGCAAATTGTCATTTTAAAAGTTGAAGCTGGTTATTTAAATGCAATAAATGAATAACTCTGCTAACTTATTTTTGCTCAAACGTGCTACTGATGTGTGTTTGCTGTATTTGTGCAGCAAAATACTTTAGTGTATTTTGTGTTTGAAAACTTTTATTTAATAGTATTGAGTGCAGTACTAAAATATTTTTGTTGAAAGTATTTGCGTTTTTGTATTTGAAATACTCTGAAAAGTATTTTTGAATACTTCGGCGTTATATGTTCTTTTCAAGATACTCGATTAAATAAAATCGCATACTTCGCTGAATCAATTTTATTTCTATGTTTTTCTAAGTCTAAATCTGTTTAGAAGTAGTTTCTTTTCCACTCTTTCCTAACTTCTTTTAGTACATAAATAGATTTGCTAAAAGTTGCTTGAAGCCTTCAAACGTTGTTACGTAAACTAAATTTGATTTTATTACGCAATTACCTTTTATGGTTGTACATAGGCACTTTTGGCCTGGAAAGGTTTTTTGACCCCCCTGAGCCCGATGATGGGAGTAGGGAGTCCAAACCTTCTTAACTTTCTTTTCCTCTATGAGAACTACCTCCTTGCCAAATTTCATCAAGATCGCTCCAGCGGTTTAGATTTCTATAAGAGACAGACTCAGACATTCGTTTATGTATATATAGATGAATAAACTTCAATAAATAAATACAACACAAAAAACTGCAGTCAGTTACAAAACTGCAATAAAATAAGTCTTATGTACAGATGAGTTTGTTTTTGAGTCCATTTTCATAACTCTAATTTATCGAGAATACTTATGTATTTTTTATTTAAATCAGGTCAATGAAACGTCTTAAAGATAAAGTCAGGTCGGATGGAACCTATATGATTTTTTACGGGAAGAAATCTACTACTGTTTAAAATGCTGTTTTATTCACTGGCTCTGTTTTATTTACTGACTTTTTTTAAATACTTTAACATGTTTACTCAAAATTATGTTCTTTTCTGTCTTTGTATTTGAAATTTACATTTACAGAATTTCAATAAATGTGTTTTCTATGTTTTATTTACCTGTTGATAGAGAGCAGCTTTTATTCACTTCCATATCGACCATAAAAACTTCAAGCATCCAATACCCAAAGTACATAAGAAGTATGCAAAAGAAGAAAGCTCGTTTGTGGAAACAATGGAAAACCAGCTCATGTCACGCCGATAAAGCAAAATATACAATGACTGCTAAACAATGTTCCACTGAAATTAAAGCTTATCACGCTAAGAAAGAAAAAGAAATGATCCAACAAAATAATTTAGGCAGCTGTTATAACTTTATTAACAAAAGACTGAGTACACACAGCCAAATTTCTGCTCTGCGTCTGCCTGACGGTTCCATCACTAACTCTCCTCAAGAAATATCATCTGTTTTTAATGATTTCTTTGCCACAGTGTTCACTTGTGACAGCTCTAAAATTTCCGCTGACAATGTGGCACCACTTACGACTATAGATTTAAGCCCTGCCATAGTTCTAGAAGCTCTCAAGAAGCTAAAACCTAGCACTTCTTCCGGTCCTGATGGTTTACCCAATCTGTTACTAAAAAGCGTTGCGCCAATTCATTAGCTTTAACACTAAGTATAATATTTGAATACTCTTTTAACCCGTTTAGGTCCAAAACTTTATTAATTAGATTTCTATTATTTTTTTTTTGTTATTTCTAAGTTACTTGCTTATGTTTTAACAGATTTATTTTTAATTATTTTTTATTTGAAAGAAAACTTTGAAAATTCACTATGCTCGTTTTTCGAACGGTGGTCGTATAGACTACCTACTGAAAACGACAAAATGTTTAAAAGTCAATTTCTTTTTTTTTTCAACGCAAACAATTATAATATAAATTTTAGGCTATAAACAGAAAAGCTAAAAACACATTTCTGACTTTATCAGTAACACAGTTCAATAAAATCCAAAAATTTAACATTCAATAAATCAGTCAAGCAGTTCATGATAGTCGTTTCCATATATATAGAATATATATGGTCGTTTCAGAACCAGAGTGTGCGGAAAGCACCAAAACAATTCCGATGAAGTCGTTTGCCGCACTTGGCCCACATGTAGGGGAGACCGGGGCTCAATGTTACAGGGGCTACATGTTACAGTGATAATATCTATGGTGTATATTTATTTGTAGTCAATATCTATGTTTCAGAGCATGCTCACAGTGAATCTGACAATATCCGGCAATGCTGATTTAAATATAAACAATACTGATAAAGTTGTAGCAAATAAACTTTTTTCGAGTCGATATCTTTTTTCCAGGTAGGTGTGCACTTTGTTTGTTTCTGCAGCTAGTTTGATTACTTCTGTTGTCATATTTTGCATGTTGGTAGCATGGTGATATGTGCTGATAAACAGACAATTTCTAGCGATGTAGCATGGCCGTTGTATTAGTAGTGACTTGTTGTTTACGAAAAATCACATTGGGGCTATATGTTACACTTGTAACGGGGCTATATGTTACACTTGTAACATATAGGGTTACACTTGTAACATATAGCCCCGCATGATAAGCTGCTGCTCACCAGTGAAACCTGTCCTCATATTGTTAGACAACCACGAATCGCACATGTCGATTGAGGTTATCGACCACTGCAAACTGAATGGAGTCGTTCTTCTCACGTTTCCACCTCACTGCCCGCACAAGCTACAGCCGCTGGACCGCAGCGTATTTGGACCGCTGAAAAAATACGTCAACTCAGCTTGTGATGGTTGGATGAGAAGCCTAGTTTGTGGCGAATCATTTGAGTATGATATTTTTGTATCGTTAGAGGTGTTCCTGTACAATAATCCCTTTACATTTAAGAAATATGTCTTTTATGCATCTGTAACAATGTAACCCCAGTCCTTGTAACATGTAACCCCGGTAGTGGGGTTATTTGTTACATTCGAGTGGTTCATCTAAAATCATAATTCCTAAAAATCCATGAACTAATAACAGGACTTACTTATCCTCATTTTAGTGTAACATGTTGCTGCACTAAACCCCACTGGCCTTAGGTAAATTAAGGTTATAGGGATCAGCCAATTTACAAAAAAGTGAAATTTGTAACATATAACCCCGGTCTCCCCTACAGTGTTTTGCCACAATTTTCCAGCTTGTAGCGACCTACTGTTTTCACCTTTTCCAGATCGTGACCATGGCCAGTTGCTGAATCTTCTCTATCGTTTTGTTTCTTCAACCGTGCATGAATTCATTTCATCGGTATAAAACAACCTAAACAGCCTATATGGGGTTTATCAAGCAAAGCACCATTGTGGTGTTTCAAACTCGTTATATATAGTATTATATAGACTGTTTTAAAAGTGGCTATTCAAATTACTCTTTTTGGTCCAAGTGCATTTCAATCGTTTTTGGCGTTTTGGTTGCCGCGGCATTGAACTGACCGTATTTGCGACCTACATTTCTTCACCCAAAGAACCGACACAGTCTAATCTCATCCCATCATTAGTATAATCAACTTCTACCTTCCCGGATATATTACAAAGAATAACATTTCTTCTTCATTTGCTTATTTATCAGTCACGTGTTATGATGCGCCGGGCGGAAGAATGACAAGTATGTCAACCTCAATGCTATCATCATCATCAAGAATTAGTTACATAGCTTCTTTCAACGTGAAAAAACATTCTTTTTGACGCCTTTCATTTTTAAACTTTACAAACATTTCATTCTAAGAATGAAATTTGCAAAAAACACTATCACCAATTCAACCACTGCACAACTATAAGCTGAATGAACTAGTTTCGACTTGTTCGCATAAAGTACTCTATACGCCCAGCGATCGTAGAACGAGCATGACTCATACATGTTCAGATTGTGGGTTAGTGTAAACACAATAAAATTTAATTAACGTTGCTGTTTACTTTTGAGTACATCCTCTTTCGATATTTCAAACTTTTGTTATGATAACTCTCATGAAATTAGCATAATACATTTTTAAAGTATAATATCGGTCGAAAACCTTGAAAATGCTCATATTCTAACCCAGATTAAACTACTTAATACGAATAAAAAAATTATTTAAAAAATTTTATACAGTGTATTGAAGCTTTCTTAACATAAAAAAAAACTTTTAACAGAAAAAAAATTTCAGCTTAATTTTATGCAACGCCAAAAATAAGTGTGTTCGTAAAACGTACGATGGTCTAAAACGGGTTAAATCTGGAGCCCTACCGCAGTGCTGAAAAAAGTCTATGTTTTGCCTATTCATAAAAAAGGTTCTTCAACTGATCCAAACAACTATAGGCCAATCTCACTTACCTCAATTTCCTGTAGAGTTATGGAACGAATAGTCAATAGCAAAATTATCCATTTTTTTTGTTAGTAACTCCTTAATGTCTAAACATCAACATGGCTTTATTAGAAAGAAATCATGCACGACGAACATAGGGGACGTCCATTTATTATGTCAACAATTTTTAGGCAATTTGCTACCCCCTCCCTTCCCCTTGTCAACAACTGTCAAACTTTCAGTCACCCCCTAACAAAATTATGTCAAACAAATTTTACCTCCCCCCTCCCCCCCCAAAAAAAAATAACCAACAATATTTTATAAAGCTGGCTTTTATGCTAAAAATAGAATTTTACGTAGATATTAAAAGTTCAACAAATAAATTGTTAATACAGTTTTTTAGTCTTAGGTAACAGATTTTAAATTGACTATAACAACACTTGAACTTCATGAACAAATTGAGAATTTATATTCTAGCTTCTAACATCTTCCCATGAGGAATTCAAATGTTCCTCAATTGTTGTAATGGGCATAGTGGTTGATTGATCAATTTCTTGTGGAATCGATACACACGAAAAGCCAACATCATCTTCATCTAACCATTCTGCGATTAACATCTCTCCATGCGCAATAATTGCCATCAGTTCTATCTGTCTTTTAGCAGCCACTCGCTTTGGTCGAATTCTTTGCGGTTGAGGAGCATGTGGTAATTACCTAGCCCCAAGATCGCATTCACATTGTCGGTGCTGTTGAACATGCTTCTTTAACATGACTTGTGAAGCTACATAGAGGTGACAAATTTTGCAGATCCGTTTAAACAATGACAACTGAATGGAAGGATCGAACAGATCAGATGAAAGAAATTTGAATGTTTTTGTCTATCGATATAGCATGTTGTCAAACTTCAAAGATTGAATACAATAGTTTAAAATGTGGGATCTTACGGTTTTACCTTACAATTTTAGGTCAATCAGTTTTATTTATTTAATTTACAGTTAGGTTTTAAGTAAACTGTGTCGTATTTTGAATCTTTTTTGGGGGTAGGTAGATTCTAATTGACTGACTGGCATACAATGCATTTATTACTTTCCTATTTTTTGATTTAATAACTCTTGTAAAAAATTAATTGGGTGCATCAATTTATCTTGAACTCCCCCCTACCCCATGTCAACAATTGTCAAACTTCTTCAAACCACCTCCCCCGTATTTTGTTGACATAATAAATGGATGTCCCCATACTTGAATGCTAACATTATTGGACTTCCAACTTTCGAGCCAGGGGCGTAATTTGCGGGAGGGCAAGGGGAAAATTGCCCCCCCTAAAGATTACACACAAAAATTTATTTTAGAAAAAAAGCTACAAAGTCTTTGGAGAAGATTTTGAAGAAGTTTTTTAAAAGTAGCTGTGAATACTCCCTCCAGGTCATCTGCTCTTTTAGGAGAAAAGTGTTTGAAGTTTAAAAAAAATTTTTAGCTATCAAAACTGGATGCTGATTTTGGGAGCATAGGGCAGCGCCTTGCGTTAGCAAATAGGCAGTATGCATTGTAAAATTTCAGTTAAACATTTGAATATTTGTAAAGACAACTATTTTTTACAATATGTTTTTCCATTTCATCAGTGTAACCTAAAAAAATTGTACTCACAAAACATTTTTTAGAGTTAGTACCAAAATAGAACCCTTCACGGTGCCATGTTCGGTGCAGGAATTTATATAGTAAAGGTTATCAAACGGATCGGGCCAGACCAAATTTAGAATGGACCGAGGCTATTTAGCTGAGCCATGGGTTTTTGTAGTAATGAAAATAAACAGGACCGGGCTTGGTATTTTGTATCTATATAACGGGTCAGGTTTTAAAAAAATCGGTCTGTGCAGGGATTTGAGAAATAAATAAGCACATTTGGTAAGGCTGCTTACACCAATATTAACACAAGTTTAAATAATAGGTCAAGACAACCCAGTAACTGCATTGGCATAGCTAGAGTTTTTGGCACCCTGGGCAACGTCTGAAGAATACGTCCCTAGAAAATCACATCAATAAATTTTTCCACCAAACAGAACTGATGATTGAGGGGAGCAATTGTAGTAGGTACTTTTTTTTTAATTTTTGAAAATCTTAAACACTTTTGTCTCCAAAATTAGCTGATGAACGGGGACACACGATGTCCCATAAATCTGTCAATGGTTACAACTTACTTTTTTCTCCAGTGCCAGTTTTTTGGAGAAAAAGTGTGAAGTTTCAATAAATTGTTTGAAAAGTATCTACGACTACCCCATCTCCGGCTATCCGCTACTTTTGGAAAAAAAATATAGCATTAAAACAAGTAAATTAAAACGAATTTTTAAAACCCAATGCTTTTATATGTAATTAAAACACAAATTTTGCAATCAATTTTTTCTTATATTACTCTTTTATTTTATATTAAAGTCGAAATATCTTAATTATATCAAAATATCCAAATTATTTAAAATTAACTAAATTAATTGATTTATTGTAAAACTAATAATTGAATATTGCATTGTCTTCTATTTTGAGCATGTATGCAAAATTTGAAAAAAATCTATCATCAGGAAGTGACTCAAAAATTGATTGCAAGATTTGAAACAGACAGAGAAACAAACAGACAGACAGAGAAACAAACAGACAGACAGAGAAACAAACAGACAGACAGAGAAACAAACAGACAGACAGAGAAACAAACAGACAGACAGAGAAACAAACAGACAGACAGAGAAACAAACAGAGACGACGAGTTAATAAAAGCATTGGTAAAAATAAAATTTTGGAATCTGTGGGTTTTATAAAAAAAATTTGCCCCCCCCCTAAGGTTTTGCTTAAATGACGCCCCTGGCCAGAGCTGTGACGGATGTTATATACTTTGATTTCCGTAAAGCTTTTGACTCAGTCTCACACGCTAAGCTTTTAACTAAACTAGAAGCCATGGTCTTGCTGGCAACCTTTTTAACTGGGTCAAAAACTTCCTGACTGGCCGGAGTCAATGTGTAAATCTATAGGTATATATCATAGTTATCACCTAGGCAAGAATAGACGAGTAAAATGGTTCTTAGAGTGCTTAACTTAATTCTTGTAAAAATTTGCTGTTATAGCGAAGGCTGCTGGTTTTTACAATTATCCAGATCTTTCGTGGGATTACACTTGTAGAAAATTATTACCTCGATTCAGTTTGACTGTTTTTTGTTTTTTTTTTTATATCAAAATAAAAACATTAGTGAACGATAAATGGCCTCCGCTGTTAAGCGCGGAAAGCAGACGGATAAAAAGCAAAATCAAAGGTTATTTAATGGCTGCGATTAGTTTTTGATTAGTCGGTATGATAAAAGTTGGTAATTTTCTAGTTTAGCAGCCTGGGATAATTTCGAAGGGAATTAGCCGGTTTTTAACGTAAATGATATTTAAAACATAAGAAAAGACTAATCAAAACAGAAATAATTAAATTAAAACAAGAATTATAAAACTTTAGAACATTTAAAAATTGCTCCCGAAGCTAAATAGTTCCCGGCGAAGATCTAATTATTAATGGTGATAGAAGTGAACAGTTGCAATAAATAAAAACTATTGAAATTAAACAAAAAAATTGGGTAAAAAATAATAATAAATTCAAATTAGTAAAGTTAAAAATACTAATTTGTTTTTGATAATTATAATAAGTCATGGGTAATCTGCGAAACTAAAATGCGAGTGAGCTGTGAATGGGCAAAAGGATAAGCTGCGAAATTTTTGTGAAAATATGCTGCGATTCGATACTGCCATTATCCATTATCATAATGGCAAAAGATCACACGAAAGAATTTATTGCAGTTTACCGATCGTTTCTGGCACTTATATCGTTTGAAACACGTAGCTCGCAGGATAACAATCATTTTTCGCACCTGTTTTTAGAGCTTTAAGGAGCATTTACACGGGCAAAGATTCGCTGGTGCCAAATCACAATGCAGCTGCATCTTTGCGCCAGTAAATGTTTACACAAGAAAACTGCAATGCGCATTTTGTCTGGTTTATTTTTGCCAATATTGAGTGCATGGGTGCGTTTTGCCATTTTTGCTATAGTTTATCTTACAAAAATGTATTATAAAAAAAATTTTACAATAAATTTTTATTATAAAGTACAACTTTTTCACAATTTTGAAATAGTTATAAAATTTATACTTCTTATAATAAATAAAAAATTTCAATTATTAAAAGTGACTAGCTGGGCTATTTTAAGAGAAATGTCAAAGAATGCTCAAGTGATATTCTAAATATTAATTATTATAAAAATAAAATACAATTTAATAACAAAATAACATTGTACAAAATTTTTTATGTTTTAATTAACCCGTTTAGGTCCAAAACTTTATTAATTAGATTTCTATTATTTTTTTTTGTTATTTCTAAGTTACTTGCTTATGTTTTAACAGATTTATTTTTAATTATTTTTTATTTGAAAGAAAAGTTTGAAAATTCACTATGCTCGTTTTTCGAACGGTGGTCGTATAGACTACCTACTGAAAACGACAAAATGTTTAAAAGTCAATTTTTTTTGTTCTCAATGCAAACAATTATAATATAAATTTTAGGCTATAAACAGAAAAGCTAAAAACACATTTCTGACTTTATCAGTAACACAGTTCAATAAAATCCAAAAATTTAACATTCAATAAATCAGTCAAGCAGTTCATGATAGTCGTTTCAGAACCGGAGTGTGCGGAAAGCACCAAAAAAATTCCGATGAAGTCGTTTGCCGCACTTGGCTCACATGTACAGTGTTTTGCCATAATTTTCCAGCTTGTAGCGACCTACTGTTTTCACCTTTTCCAGATCATGACCATGGCCAGTTGCTGAATCTTCCCTATCGTTTTGTTTCTTCAACCGTGCATGAATTCATTTCATCGGTATAAAACAACCTAAACAGCCTATATGGAGTTTTTCAAGCAAAGCACCATTGTGGTGTTTCAAACTCGTTATATATAGACTGTTTTAAAAGTGGCTATTCAAATGACTCTTTTTGGTCCAAGTGCATTTCAATCGTTTTTGGCGTTTTGGTTGCCGCGGCATTGAACTGACCGTATTTGCGACCTACATTTCTTCACCCAAAGAACAGACACAGTCTAATCCCATCCCATCATTAGTATAATCAACTTCTACCTTCCCGGATATTACAAAGAATAACATTTCTTCTTCATTTGCTTATTCATCAGTCACGTGTTATGATGCGCCGGGCGGAAGAATGACAAGTATGTCAACCTCAGTGCTATCATCATCATCAAGAATTAGTTACATAGCTTCTTTCAACGTGAAAAAAACGTTCTGTTTGACGCCTTTCATTTTTAAACTTTACAAACATTTCATTCGAAGAACGAAATTTGCAAAAAACACTATCACCAATTCAACCACTGCACACCTATAAGCTGAATGAACTAGTTTCGACTCGTTCGCATACAGTACTCTATACGACCAACGATCGTAGAACGAGCATGACTCATACATGTTCAGATTGTGGGTTAGTGTAAACACAATAAAATTTAATTAACATTGCTGTTTACTTTTGAGTACATCTTCTTTCGATATTTCAAACTTTTGTTGTGATAACTCTCATGAAATTAGCATAATAAATTTTTAAAGTTATATCGGTCGAAAACCTTGAAAATGCTCATATTCTAACCCAGATTAAACTACTTAATACGAATAAAAAAATTATTTAAAAAATTTTATACAGTGTATTGAAGCTTTCTTAACATAAAAAAATTTTTAACAGAAAAAAAATTACAACTTAATTTTATGCAACGCCAAAAATAAGTGTGTTCGTAAAACGTACGATGGTCTAAAACGGGTTAATTAAAATAAATTAAAAATCATTTATTTTTGTTTTGCGGAATAGTCAACTAATCATATCGCTTATCTAATAAGTAATGTGTATTGCGCATATGAATACATTATTCACTGGCACATTGAATGTAATGTATAAAACACTTGTATAGTGCCTCTTCATAGCAGGGCCATCACAGAGGCGCTTAAAAGTTGAAAGGCAACCAACATTCCAACATCTTGGCTGCCAAGATGTCAGTATCATGAGTGAGAGCATTTACACGTGCATTTTGTCTAATTTCATGCGACATTGTCTTTTGGCACCAGTGAATCTTTGCCCGAGTCAACGTGCCTTTAGTTTATATTTTTGAGCTTTATTTTTGATCTAATTACAATGGAAATCTTGTTTATTTCTTGTGTTTTATTTTTATGAGTTTTTCGCCGTATTTGCTGTACAACACGGACAAGGTATTCAAAATTTGATATAATTTTATTTTTAGATTTTAAACATATGCACATATATTTTTTTGAGCAACTATCTCTGTTTGTATCTATTTAGTTTTTTTTGTATTTACCTGTTGCTTATCCTGGGATGTCATTTCAGTAAAACCTTAGGTGGGGGGGGGGGGGCAAATAATTCTCAGGGCCCACCAATTTCTCAAAAAAATCTAAATTATTTTCTAAACTCTCTTTATTTTTTCTTCCAAAAAAAGCTGATGACCCGAGAGGAGGGGAGTACAGTAGAAGTCCATTAGTCCAGCATCCAACAGTCTGGAATGCCTGATAGTCCGGCATCGCTCCGGAAAATTGAAAATTTTTTTCGTTTTCTCCAAAAGTGTGTCTTTAAAGCAAATAAAAATGCTCGAGAGCTATTCGGAAGTTTTCGGGGTAGTTCGGGATCATCCGGAAGCGCTCGGTATTTTTTTCGGAAACAATTAGTGGCCAGCTAGTCTCAGCTGTCACAACAAATACAGGTGAAGTGCAGCACAGTTATGTAATCAATCACGAAGCGTCTTCGCCATTTTACAACACTCCAAAAATGCTTGGAAACCTTTGGCCAGCTGCAAACCCTGCATCTGACCTAACTCTACAGACTGATGAGGAAGAAAACCACCAAGACGCTCTGACCAAAATTTTGGATGTCGTTAGAAGTGCTGAAAATCCCTTGAAAAACCTGCCTGAAGATGAGGTAGAGCGGTGGCTTCTAATCGACGAGAATGAGCCTGTTGAACAAGAACTAACCGATGAGGACATTATCAACAGTGTAGTTTGAGTCTACTCAAAATCTTGAAGATAGTGACTCAGATGCCGAAACGGAAGAATAGGAAAAAATCAGCTGGACAAAAGCTGCAGAATCACTAAATATGTTTATCTTTTTTGCTGAGGCTAATACTAGCTACAGTGCTTCTGAAATTATTGATTTCCATATCATCAGAAATAAATTTTATACTAAACGCCAAAGTCAAGAAAACAAAAAAACATTCGTGACTTTTTTAAATCTAAGTGAAATATGTTTTACAGTACGTGTACATACATTATATGAAATGTAAAACAAGTAAAGGAAAAAATGAGTGTTTTAACACAAACTTTGATTTCAAATACACTCAATGTGTGTATGTGTGTATGTATACGAAAGATGTTCAAATTACGTTTTTTTTTTTTTTTTAATTGAATCATGTATTGTCATCCAATATAAAGATATGCTGAAAGTTTCAGCTTCCTAGCTAGTCAAAAAGCTGGTTAAATTTCACTTGCAAGATTTGCGTACAGAGAAAGCCACACACACACAAACAGAGATTGTAACCTAAATAAAAGTTTGTAATAAATTTTGTTGTATTTGCATACTGTATTTTTAGTTTAATTATTAACCTAATTGTTCTTATAATTACGATTTATGCATGTATGCAGTTATAAAAAACAAAGTACATTTGTTTTATGGCAAAGCTTACACTAAAAAGAAGGGGCACCGCCTGATAGAGCGGAATTTTCGGTAGTCCGGCACCGAGCCATTCCCGAACGTGCCGGATAACCGGAGTTCTACTGTAGTCAATAAAAAAAAAGAAGCGAACCTATGGAATTGACTGATATTTCATATCTGGGTATGCCAAAACTTATATATCTCTGGTTATTTTTGAAAGTTGATAAAAAAAATGTTATTTAAAAGATATTATGTGTTTCTATAACATATATAAAATTCATACCATCAACCAGTGTTGACGTAAGTACTTAGAAAATTTACTTAAGTATAAGTACTAAGTACTCTATGCTAAATGTACCTAAGTACAAGTACATGTACATTATTTATATTGAACTTAACCCATTAATGGTCACTGTCATAAGCAAATACTAAAAATGACGTTGTGTTTTCGCAACCTTAACCGTTAGTGGGTTAAGTACAAGTACAGATTTTTAAATTGTAATTAAGTACAAGTACTCAAGTACACTGAAAAATGTTTCTCTCTCTGAGATTCTTTTTAGGCTTGCAAAGACTGCAAAGGGCTTCTATATACCACTATATACTCTCCATCGTCAGAAACTATTTCTCTGAAATAATTCCTCACAACTAAGGGGAAAACTTGACTAACTTTGCTGTTATTGGTACGTTCCGATAGATCAGACATCTTGTAAAAAACACTTATGTGAAAATTAGAATGACAAAGCATAACCTCGAGAACATGAAATGCTCGAGCATAGAATCTGTTACTTAAACACTTATTTTTAGGTTTACAAATTTTAAATAATTTAAGTAATTAGTTTTAAAAATAAAAATAAAACTAATTTTTTAAAAGTACTTAGCTAATTTTAAAATGTACTTACTCAAGAAGTACACTAAAATGTACTTAAGTACAAGTACTAATTTCACATTCGCAAAAGGACTTAGGACTTGAGTGCAATTACTCAGGTACACCTATTGTACTTAAGTACACAATGTACTTAAGTACTCGTCATCACTGCCATCAACTCATCACAAAAATTTAGCAGACTACGATGTTTCTCTAATTGCCGTTTACCTCTCATGGAATGCTAAAGCTCGTCTATCTCTGATTATTTTCAAGAGTTGATAAACAAGTTTCCAAAAGTGTGCTAAGTTGGTAAAGCGAAAAAGTTCACGTGAAAAGTACACAATTCAACTTCAATTCACTGATTAGTAGCCCATGTTATCAGAAAATTAGTGAGTAAAATCGTTTTTTCGTGGGGCATGTAAAATATTGGTGCCATTGAGATTTGTAGGAGGTGCTCTATAAATATTCAGATTGATGGAATTTCTGGTTTGTACACTTCTAGTGCTGCAGATATTGTGTCCGTGGCCCCCCTCCATATAACATTTGTAAGACCCTTTACTGTTAGGTTAGATAACTATTACTTGGCTGTCAAACCTCAGCCTCAGGAAAAATGGTCAATGACCGGAGGTGTATGTGGAATAGCATTGATTAATATAAATCCTAATTAGAAATTAAGTCACCATTAATTGAGGGCCCATTAATGGAGGCATTGTACACTCCTGGTTTTAGCAAGCTAAAAGGTTCTCTGTCACAAAGTGAAAAATTGTTTTATAAATAAAAGCAACATTTTAATACAAGGACTACTCAGACTAATGAACTTTTAGAAATTCTTATGAAAACAGCAAGTAATAAATAACAACTTCTAATAAACAAAACTAAATGTACAAGTCAAACTCTTACAAGGCATTCTCTGATAATTTTTTAGAAAATAAATAATTTTAGGTAGCTTTTATAGTTCTTGCTTCAAACAACTGTGCTGTGGCGTTGAGGGTGAAAAATAATTTTTAAATATCCTATTGAGTTTGACTTTGATGAAAAACAATTTTTTAGTATCCTATTGAGTTTGATGTTTCGTTTGGTATATTATTGTAGGTTATGTAACTATTTTTTAATATTTATTAAGTGCAATTTTGTTAATTAATGATGTAGCAAACACAACAACAAAGATGATGATATCAAAGTGAAACTGAACAAACACCAACAGCTGCTCCAACAGCAGCAGCAGCAAAAATGGCAGCACTCTTACGTGGACGAACCATGGACGCCATCGCTGTCCACTGTCTTCAAAGTTCTTATGTCTGCCAGACTCAGCTCTGCCATATGGAGCAATATCTCTGACTGTGATGAAACTTTCAACTACTGGGAGCCGGTTATTATTTTATGACATATGTATAATTTATACATACGCAGTTTTAAACTGAATTCAACATTTTGTATAGAGTTTTATTTTTCTTTTGTTGATTGATTTTTTTATTGTGTTGTATTTTATATTCAAAACATTCATCTCTGAAGAATTTAATTTCATATCGGTGCTGATCACCTTTACTTTTCACCAGTTTTTCTGCAGCTGTACATATTTTTTTAATAATTTTTTATTTATGAGACGTACATATTTCTTGGAATAGGTTTTAAATAACTTTTTTTGAAATTTATTTTTATTAATTATTTGGTTTGATATTTTTAAAGTGAATAATTATTATTTATTTATTTATTCGCAAACAGAAGGGCCTTTCGGCCTCTAATACCGTTCGGACAGTACAAATGAAACAAAAAAACCAATAAACGAAATATGTACATCATATATTTTTAATGTATGTGAAATAATTAAAATGGTTAATTCTAATTGGCTTAATGTATATTTTGATCATCACAGGTCCACTACCTGATCCATGGACATGGCTTTCAGACATGGGAGTACTCCCCTTCTTATGCAATCAGGTCATATGCATATCTATGGCTGTATACATGGCCTATTAAGATCTACAGAAGCTTCTTCCAAGGAGAGAAAGTGAGTCAATATTTTTATCTTTATGTATAAAAATGAATGTCTGTGTGTGTTTCTTTTATGCTTTGCTACACCACTCATCCGATCGATTCGATCGTAATGAAATTTTTACACAACATTGAAGTCAACAGAGAAATGTTTTTGTGACAAAAAATTGATATCAGTCACAAAGCGTGAACGGGAGAGCGAGTGGGAGCAGGAACTGGAGAATGAGTGGGAACAGGAGAGCAAGTGGGAATGAAAATGCGACCCGGAGCGGGAGAGCAAGCGAAAAAGCGAGAAGGATAGCGAGAAAGCAAGCGGGGAAGGAAACGGGAGCAAGAGAGAAACGATAAAAAACCTCTAAAAACCCTGGGCAATGCCGAGTAACCCAGCTAGTTATTAATAATGGAAACTACTAGCATCACGTGCACAGATCATTGGTGCATCTAGAAGTAAATGTAACTGTAAAGCTGATTATTTTATTTTCATTTTTACAATAATGTTATACAAAGTAAGATTCAAATGCTGAAATGGATTTGAAAAGTCAAAACTTCCAAGCAACAGTGTCAAATTTTATGGATTTATTAAACGAGTTGAATAGGGGTGAGATTACCGGCCTTCACCACATACTGGAAGCTGATTCTGGTCATCAACTGCTTTTTGACATATGTTCAAAATAATTTATTGGTTTTGGTAAAATGAGACTATTTATTTTCTATATAGGGTATAATTGTGCTATAATGTACTTCCGTTAT
This sequence comes from Erpobdella octoculata, assembly GCA_963978895.1. Taxonomy (NCBI): domain Eukaryota; kingdom Metazoa; phylum Annelida; class Clitellata; order Hirudinida; family Erpobdellidae; genus Erpobdella; species Erpobdella octoculata. The sequence continues at coordinate 18,476,605 of OZ022242.1, forward strand.
ATCCAGTATATTAAAGAAAAACATCTATAAGTTACTCTTGAAAAAATTTATTTATTGTACATGAAATATCAGTGTACATTGTTATCGTCTGCAAAATTCTGTAATTTTCTGATGTCCAAGACGTAGCAGCGGTCTGTTCTATGGTAACATCTAGCTTATTCATATTCAACATTATGATTTCCTGAGATTATATATTGCCAAAAAAATTTAAACTTTGGGAAAACGTTTTATCTTTAAAATGGTTTCACATCTTTTTTTGTTTACAACATTATTGCTTTCTGTTTACAACATTATTGTTTCTGAGAAATGCATAAAAAACTTTTGAGATCAAATCAAATACGAGCTCACGATTTCCGACGTTTTAAACACGCGATGACAGCTGACAACACTATGCTGGCAAGAAAGCATTGATAACTGAGTCTCGGAATTGGGACACCAGACGATCGATTACTTGAGTTTCATATTTTTTGCAATAAAAGTTTATTATGTCGAACATGTTTTTGTTCTAATAGTTAAGACTGATATAGCAGTATGTATGAAAATATCAAAGTACTTCCTGTCATAAATCGAAATGAATCCTGTTTATTTTTTCTTTCCTGCTTTATTCAGGTTTGCAATAAGCATAGCAGAGTTGATACTGGCAATTTTTTGTAAATAAGTTAAATAATCTGTTATGTTAATATATATATAACAGATTATTTTTTCTCCATTTTAGAAATATTTAAAGTTGTTTTTTTTTAACAACCATAGAGTTTTCCCTTGTCTCTTACTTGTTACACCACTTTTAATAGCATTGACTTTTATTTGTAATTGTTGTCTTTTGTTTGAGGGGGCTGACAAGCAGGAGGAAACTCCCTTAGGGCACTGCCTTGTTTTCATTTTCGGTTTTTTTTCTTTTAATGTATGTGAGATGTTAATAAAAATATATGAAAACTAAAGAAAATATATTGTAATTAGAATCAATATTTAGTACATTATAGCCAAATAACATGAGGGAGATAAGCAAATGTGACGAGACCAAAATTTTAGTATGTTTTATCCAATTGTACATTATACGCAGGGTATGATGTAGCTGGATTTTACTGTATTATATATTTATTAAGGATTGGTATTTTTAGTGTGAATAAATAATGAATAGCATTATTTAATTTTCAAATTAAATTTATTCCAGATAATTCAGTTTTACTTGCTGCGATGCTTGCTGGCTTTCGTTTGTGCTGCCTGTGAAACTTATTTCTTCAAGTTAGATTTTTTTAATGATTAATATTTATTTAATTTTTTCAAATTGCTTGAAAGTTTTCAATATTTAATTTATAATATTATTCTGTTTTGTACCTAAAGCTTAAATGCTATTTTATTTTATTTCAGGGCGGTCCGTGGTCGATTCGGTGGAAATGTGGCCCGACTGGTTCTTGTGATATTGATGTTTGGTGCTGGCATGTTTATTTCTGCTACAGCTTTTCTACCTAGCACTTTCACAATTTACACTACCCTGCTCAGTCTTGCTTTCTGGTGGGACCAGAAATCGTCTGCCCCATCCATTTTCTTTGTGGCTCTCGGCTCCCTTCTTGGTTGGCCCTTTGCTGCTGCCCTTGGGTTTGTTTTTTTTTTCAATTTAGAGTTTTTTTATTTTGTTTATTACTATTTAAGGTACAATTTATGATAAAGAATATTGTGTTCTCGGTTTTATTATTTATATGCCACTCTTTGTGACAAATTGTGTACTAGAAACTTTGTATGTTTAATTAAGTCAGTACAGTAAGTGTCAGTAAGTAAGAATTTTTAACGTGCCATATATGCAATAAGGAAATTATTGGGTTATAATTTATTAATTATTTTTATCATTTTTGTTATTTAGAATTCCAATTGCCTTCGACATCGTAGTGAACAACAAAAAGTTAATTAAATTCATTGCCTGGTCGTTTGCTGCATTGGTCGTATGCATGGTTGGTGGTTTTATATTTTGCATACATTATTGTATCTAGTCACAATATACACAATTTAATTGGTAAAAATCTTTATTAATGCTGGGTATTCATCAGTTTTTTTTTAATTCCAAAATTATTATATATGGTTTTGTCATTATTTTCTGCCAGGATTTTCATCAGATTAATTAATAATATAATTCTTTTTGCAATAATTTATCAAAATTTATTTAATTCAATTTAATAATAACAAAGGCCTTCCTGGTAGCAATAGATTCTCATTATTATGGCAAGCTAGTCATCGCTCCATGGAATATTGTTGCTTACAATGTCTTCAGTCAGCACGGACCTGAACTTTATGGTAATTGGCTATGTTTTGATGTCGAAATGATTACTATTTTTTTGTAGGAAAATAAATTTATATAATATTTTTTGGAATTTTTTTAAATTTGGAAAGGTTAGGGTTAAATGATTGACTTGTGTTCAGATATTATAGTAGCATAAATAGAGTTTATTATTTTCAATATGTGAGGCAGGATGGTATAACTTTGTGAAACTTATACTCTCCTGCTTCACATATTCTTACTCAACTTTAATACGAGTAAATAAAAATAATTTATTAAATTTTTTTCTCAATGTAGGAGTTGAACCATGGAGTTTCTATTTTATAAATGTTTTCTTAAACTTCAACTTTGCATTCCTGCTTGCAATCATCTCTCTTCCTCTCCTGGTAGGATAAAGTTACTGTAATAATAATAATAATAATAATATGGATAATTTATATAGCGCAGTACAATGGAATAGTCATCACAAGAGCGCTGTACAAAACATCAAAAACCTCGGATAAACACACACAAAAAAAAAAAATAAAAAAAAAATAAAAAAATAATAATAATAATAATAATAATAATAATAATAATAATAATAATAAAACAAAAAAAACAAAAAAAGGTTTAGTTATAAGACTTAATGAACAGATGAGTTTTAAGAGCTTTTTTAAAAGCCTCAACAGAACAAGATAAACGAATGGATATGGGAGGACAGTTCCATGCTTTAATAGCAGCGACAGAAAAGGCCCGTTGTCCAAACTTGGTAGTCGTCGCAGGCACGACCAGGTCTCCAGCGGTCGCAGAACGCAATCGCCGACGAGATTTAACTGAACTGACGGGCAAGCACATTGTCGTGATGTATTCAGGCGCGAGTCCATGCATGGCCTTGAAAACCAGCAGACACAGTTTAAATTCGACACGCTCTCGAGCCCTTAACCAATGAAGTTTGTCGCGCATGATATCTGAGATGTGGTCAAATTTCTTCAGACCAAAAACAAGTCTCGCTGCAGTGTTGAGTTCTGACTGAAAGCGACAGAGGACATAGTCAGGCTGATCAGTGAGCAGAGCGTTGCAATAGTCGATTTTTGAAACAACAAAGCTATTAACCAGTGACAACGCAACCGATACTGGTATGCATCGTCTGCATGTCTTGAGTTGTCGCAGCTTGTAATAGCACTCTCCGACCACCTTGCCCACGTGACCAGTCATGGACATGTCTGAACTGAGCAGCACACCAAGGTCCCGCACCATAACAGATGGAGTGACAGTTGAACCACCTAGGTCAATTGGGCAGCAGTCAGGAATGAGCTGTCGAAGTTTTCCCAGTGTGGCCAAGTTGGAGATTGGTCGGTAGTTTCTTGGGTCAGACTCGTCTAGGCCGGTCTTTTTAAGAATCGGTGTCACAATGGCTGTTTTGAATGTGGCCGGGACAACACCGCTAGACATCGACAGGTTGAACAGGTCCGTGATGAAAGGGGCCACTACGTCAGCACATTCCTTCAACAGCCACATTGGCAGCGGATCGATTGGTGACGAGACGGCTGGTGCGGCGCTAATTAGTTTAATCACGGAATTAATATTAGTTCCTTCAAAGCCTGTAAAAAAACTACCGCAAGAAACAATACTATAAGTTGGGTCACCGCCATCAACGGTAGAAGCACGAATGTCATCGACTTTTTTTTTGAAGAACGTCGCTATCGAATCAGCATCGATCGAATCAAGAATCGGTGCAGACGCTTTCTGACGGCCAAGGAGTCGGTCGATAGATCTCCACATCTCACGTGGGTTGCCTTTTTTTGACTCAATATATCGGCACCAGAACCGACTGCGCTTGGAATCGTTAAGCTTGTGCATCGATCGAAGTGATGAAAGCCATATGGCACGATCAGACTCATTAAGAGTTCGTTTGAAACGGCGCTCAAGTCGACGAACGCAACGTTTTTGTTGCCGACATTCATCATCAAACCATGCGTCTGAGGATCGCCGACGAAGTTTTCTCAGGAACATGTTGATCCAGTACAGACTGAGTAATGTTATCGAAAACGCCGATCATTTCGTCAACGGATGTTGGTACCTCTTTCATCGCGGTATTCAATGACTGATGTAGGTCAATACGAAACTGGTTGAGGTCTAGTTTACGCCAGGGTCGTGAGAGAACTTTGGTGTAGCAGGTGGCAGGCGATTCTAAATTGATGTTGAACTGTAGCAGCAGGTGATCTGACAGGCCAGTTTCAAAAGTGTTGACTTGGGAGACGACGTCAGCAGAGCGAGTAACGATGATGTCGATCGTCCCACTCATCTTGTGTGTTGGCTGGTGAACGTGCTGAACCAAACCAAACGACGACAGTGTGCTTTGCAGTTGAATCGTGTGCGAGTCGCTTTGACGTTCAATGTGTATGTTGATGTCACCTGTGATTAGTATTGGGTTCTGGAATGATGTCAAGTATTCTAGGAGTAAACCGAACTCTTTATGAAACATCGTGCACACTTCTTCGGAACCAGGGCGATAGATCACGACGACGATGTAGGAGTTGCTCATGACTGAAGCACGTGCACAGATATATTCGAATTTAGTGAACACAGTTGCTAGCTGTAGTCTAACCAGTCTGACTCCAGAGCGAGCTATAATCGCTACGCCACCATGGTTGACATAATTTGTATGATTTCGGTCTGACTTTGGCTCAATTTTGCGAGCACATTCAAGGACGGAGAGGACCTCTGATTTTAAACGACGAATGCATACTGAGTCGGAGTCTTCATGCCACGTTTCGCACAGTGTTAGAATGTCTAAGTCATGATCGGTCAACAGTTGACGTGCAGCATCGACCTTGTTGTTAATGGAGCGGATGTTAAGAGATCCAATATTCAGTTTTTTTATCGAGGGGTTAGAGTGTCTTTGAAAGCGTGGACGAATGAGATTTGTGCTCGAGCGTCTATCATCAGGAACGATAAGTCGCGGGCAAGTAGTTTTTATTATTTTAATTTTTCTCTGTTTGTATTTGCCGGCGCGAGAGCCACGATGGCGTCGCAAACCAAGCTCAGATATGTTGAAAATTGTAGATGGTGAGAGCGAACACCAGAGGCTTCTTCTAGCCAGCAGTAGTTCGTCACGTGTATATGAATAACGTGCGGCGATTGGACGTAGCAACGCAGTTGGAACCAAGGAAACCATGGCGTTCTTTCAAGAAAATAACGCCAACAAATTATAATGGCAATAGTTGTTAAACAGAAGTTAGTTTCTAAGAATCAGCAGCTTAAACAGCAATCCATTAGAATCCATTGGTGCAGAAAAGTAAAAACAAAACAAAATCAGTAGTTAGCAGAAAGCAGCGTTTGCACGGCTGATGTATAAATAGCTTCAAGTATGAAGATTAAATCAATTTATTATAAGCAAACTAGATATCGATTTAAACGACTTTAATTAAAAAAAAGTTTAACTGACAAATGAAAAATAATAAAATGTATTATCCGAGGTTAAATTCGATAAAAACGTGCCACATAAACTGACGCGTCCGGCAGCTACAAGAGCGCCACACTGTATAATGTTCGTGATAATGATGAAGATGTGTTATGAGTGGGATAATGATGTTATTGTGATAAAGATGATAGTCATGTGCGATGATGATGTTACTGTGGTGTGGGTGAATGTGATGATCTTACTGTGGTGTGGGTGAATGTGATGATGTTACTGTGGTGTAGGTGAATGTGATGATGTTACGGGGGTGTAGGCGAATGTGATGATGTTACTTGGGTGTAGGTGAATGTGATGATGTTACGGGGGTGTAGGTGAATGCGATGATGTTACAGTGGTGTTAATAATGATTATGGTAAAAATTGAATGACCAAGTCAGTTTTTTTTTTCGAAATTTTTAAATGCTTAAGGATAAAATTCCTACAGTATAAATAATTTATTATTGATAAATTAATAAAAAGAGCCAAAGTGACATGATGAGTGCCAATAAAACCTGGTTTCGGTGTGTTTACTGTGAAATCATGGTTTTTCTTTAACCCTATTAAATAATAATGATGAACTTTGGATTAGAATTTTTTTGTATTCCTGGATTTAAGTTTGTTTTTATAATTATTTTGGAAACTATGATATTCTTTTAGAGTAAATTCAGCTATATTTTTACAGATCTTATCTTCATATTTCAAAGAAAATAAAAGAGGTGAGTTCGTTATCATTGCAACTTTCATTATTACTTGTTAACATTATCATCATTTCATACACGATTCATTGTAGACAACAAAGACTGGTTGTGCATATTGGGTCTGTACATATGGGCAGCCATCTTCTTCACCAGGCCTCATAAAGAAGAACGTTTCCTGTTTCCTGTCTATCCAATCATCTCTCTTGCTGCTGCTATTTCTTTAGATCATATTCAAGTGAATTGATATTATTAATATATTAATCAATTTGTTTGTTTTTTATTTTAATGATTTGTATTTGCATACAGTTGTAACATTTGTTGAATAATTATTTCATGTCAGTTTTCTATTGATTCATAGTTGATTGGCTATGATATGTCAGTTATCAAATTGATAGGCTGTAAAACAAAAATATGTTATTAACAGATCAATGCAAACATTCCAAGTGTTGTGATTTACATATTAATATGATATCTTTTTTCATTCACATGCAGCAATTCATGCATTATTTGATCTCATCAACAAGTAAACAATCGGGACCGTCAAAACATCACACTTCAACGACCAGCCTTCTCACTGCCAGTTTTTGTACAATCTTTGTTATCTTGTCCATATCTAGGATCTTTGCGCTTCACACTGGTTTGTTATATTTGTCCTTTTATTTAGTAGTATTAAGCAGCAGTGATTTCATGGGCTGAAATTTATTTTGGTTCTGCATTGATCTGGCCAAATCAAAACTACCATTGGATTGGGATAAAGGACAAAAACTGCTCTTATTCATATTACAATTATTTTTTTATAAAGGAATTCTTGAAATCAACTATAAAAATTACTTTTTAAATTAAAATTCCTTTTTTAAACTGGACACCACAATGATTGTGAAGTATGACATTATTGTGGACTCTGGCTGGTTGAATATACTGTTTTTCTAAATTTCAAAGGTCAGATATCAAAATCTCATAGATAGAACTGATTTTGGCATAATCCTATTAGGATGAAAACAAATTTAAAAAGTCTTGTAGAAATAACAAATAATTCTTGATGAGCAAGTAATATGTTTAATAATAAAATGCATGCTTATTGCTGTTAATGTTATAAAGGTTATCATGCTCCGATGAAGATATATGCAAATTTGAATAAAGAGATTACTGAAAGAAGGCTCGACCGTGATGTGGGAACTTCCAGGAATCGGATCTTGAATGTATGTGTTGGAAAAGAGTGGTACAGATTCCCTAGTCATTTCTTTCTACCTGAAAAGTGAGTTTTACTAATTTAAGTCCTTATTTGTTTTATATATTTTCTACCCTTTTCAGGATTTAGAACATTTTAATCTGTTTCTTTTATACTTCTTATTCTTTTTAGCACTCTATCTCAATCACATTCTACTCCTACTTATTCTCTTGAATAATAGAATTTTCTTTAAAAATTCTTTAAAACGTTTTATTTTTGCTTTTTAGCTTGATATCGTTTTTTCAGGTGTCATTTAAAGTTTTTGAAGTCTGAATTCAAAGGTCAACTGCCGAAGGAGTTTCTGAAAGGTCGAAACGGAACAAGTGTCGTGCCAAGTAACATGAATGATCTTAATCTTGAAGAAGCAGACAGATATGTGAGTGATCTTGTTTCTTTGTTTGGAGTTTCTATGTAAATAAACAATACATACAATAATGTTCTTTATTATTTTGGATTAAAAATATAATGCTGCAGCTGAATGCATGTAATAATTCACATACTCATATTTACATGTTTTATTGTCAGCTGTTGTATCATTATATTGTTATAAAATCGTCAAATCGTATACCAGGCTCAATAGAATGGTTTTGTAGTTTATTGGATGATAATAAAATGATGCTTGGATAAGTCTATTTATACCTTCTAATATATCCTGATAATAATAAATGTTTTTCTGAGGTGCGTAAGCAATGATATAAAATTATAACTGTAGATATAACAATATGTTTTACATCCACATTTAATTTTAATGTTGCTTTGTATCTAATTTTTTTAAATTTTTATCTCAATTGGTTTTATAATAATCAAGTGATTAAATTATTTTATACCTTTTTAAATTTTTGTCATTGACCGTCATTTCTGATCTTCAACTTTAATCATCATCACTAATTTTAGTGTGCAGTTTGAATATCATTATTTACTGTTTAATAGTTATAATAATATATATTACATGCCTCTATATGATTTTCACAGGTGCTTCCATCCACCTGTGATTACCTGGTCGACCTGGATGTTGGCAGAAGCACTAAGTTAGAACCAAACTATTCGCAGCAGAAAGACCAATGGAAAGTCATTTTAACAGAGAAATTTCTCGATACTTCTAGGTAAAACGTTTTTCTATTATTTTACTTTTTATTTATATTTCATTTCTGTTAGTATGCACTGCTCACTGCAGTAAACCCCAGTTTAACACAAAGGTTAGTTAGAGTATTGAGGTTAAAGTTGAATTTCATCAATCTTTTGACATTTGGCAGAAATATACTCGAGTCTCTCTTGCTTCAAAATCGTTCAGCATTCAGCTATGTGATACGTGTGATGTGTTAACTGGTTTCAGTGGTTTTGAGGTACATTTTGAATCAAATCCAACAGCTCCTGACACTGCGAAACTTGAAATTCCTTCTGATTCTCTGTCAACACTTTCGGATAAGCTTCGTGCAAATCTTGCGCATGGGCAGATCCTCGGTCACTATTCAATGTACTGCAAATGTTAACATGTGTAGGTTGTCAGCAGTTTGCTGGATGCTCAATCTACGGTCGTAAACCAAAACTTAGTGGACGTGATCCACGTTTTCGTCGGGTCTGGCCGTTGTTGTACGTCCAGTAGGGGGTTCATGAGCAACCTCCTCCCCACCCCCCTTGAACTTTTTGTGCTACCTTGTGCTAGGCCTCTGACCTTGAAATGCAGTCATCATTGAAGGTCTCTTGAAGCATCTGGAATGTTTTGGTAGAATTTTTTCCAAGTTTCACCCAAAACGTAATGGCTCCAACACGCCGTGTTACAAAGTCGAAAAACAAACCTCACACAGACACACGTCTCTCCTGAGCAAGTTGTTACGATGCTGTAGCAAAAAATCATCTCCAGCATAAATGCTTGACAGTTGGTAACAATACTTCTAGCATGTTTGTTAGATTTTGTGTGTAATAAACAATATATTTCGACTTTAATATAAAATAAAAGAGTAATATAAGAAAAAATTGATTGCAAAATTTGTGTTTTAATTACATATAAGAGCATTGGTTTTAAAAATTCGTTTTTAATTTACTTGTTCTAACTTTTTTTTTAATTTCTTACATTAACTTCACCACCGGTCTTGCTTGATTGTTGCAAACCTTGAATTTTTTATTTCAACTTTTAACACTTGCCAAAAATCAATTTGAATTCAAAAAATCGTATAAAGATTTAATGGGGGCAGAAATATGATTTATTAAATCTGGTTTGTGAAGGTAAATCTAAATAAAATTGATTATCAGAATTTACTGTATGTTAAAGCTGATTTTCGTTGATATTCCAAATCTTGTATAGATTTGTTTATTTGATTATAATAATTCACTTTTTTTATATTTAATTACTACATTTGGATATTACTATATTTTTTAAGGTCAGACGTACTTGCCAGAGCCTTCTACATTCCCTTTATAACTCCAAAAAATGTCAGATACAATGATTACAATGTTATGGTTCCTGTAGCAAAGAAAAAGTCTACATAGATTGATGTTTAAATTGTTTATAACACTGAGATTTATCTGGATAGCTCTTTTTATGAGCACATTAAATATAAAGGCAAATATTTTTTGTTTTGGTGAGTTTGGGGAAACGATGTTAGCAAAATAGTTGGTTTGAAATTTTTTATTCCTTTTTTTTGTTGGTTCTCTAGTGCATGCTGCTTAGCTGTACTTTGTGTGTCTGTTTCTTATGGTCCATCCATTTGTGAGAATCACAAGTAACTGATTTCGTACCTGCACACTGGTGTATGCAAAAAAGATAAAGGGGGCTTGTTGATGGATGACTTTCAGCACAGGTTACATTGCCTCATTAGGAGTGGAGGGGTTGAATATTTTTTATTATATGCAAAGCGTTTTTATGGATGATTTATCTAAATTTGTTATGTATTTTAGCCCCAAATTGTTTTCATAAAAAATATATGCAAATTAACCATTTATTAAAATCTAAACAAGTGATAATCGTCTATAATACTTTGAAAACTCATTAATAACATTGTTGTGGTCCAAGCCAATATCGTTATTGATAAATAAATTTTCTTTGCACATTGTCAACAATTGTGACCAGCAGTGTTGCAAAATTGTGCTGAAATTCTGTTACAGCTGGGTGTGTACCGGCTGTGGAGGTGGAAATGGGTACAGGGCAATTTGAACGCATCCATCATGTTATTGGATGGCGTTTGGCGTTTCCTTTCCTGAGGATCCATGACACAACAATCAAATATTCTAATTAGCATAAGAAGGTAATAAACTCATTAAATTTCAAAGTGGCATAGACAACCAGAAAAATAGTAATAACACGCTTCAAAAGTATTATTAAGATAATATTCAAAGTAATAAATTTGTTGACAAAATATTTTTTAGTTAATATTCAGTTAGTATTCTTGTTTCTATTTCAATTTAAGTTACAGTTACAGTTTTTAGCTCAATTTAAATTACAGTTACAGTTCTTAGCTCAATTTAAATTACAGTTAATTTTTAATTAGTTTGCAAGCGATCTTGACATAATAAAACAAAATGTGTATTTTTCAGCGTGAACATATGTTGTGAACATTTTGTCGTTGAACATTTTGTCTGTGAACGTTTTGAATGTGAAAATTTTGTCTGTGAACTTCTTGTGTGAACATTTTTTGTGAGCGTTTTGTCGTGAACATTTTGTCGTTTAACATTTTGACTGTGAACGTTTTTTCAGTGTTCATTTTGTTGTGAACATTTTGTCGTGAATGTTTTGTCGGGAACATTATGTCTGTGAACGTTTTGTCGTGACACCCTTGTGGACTCATCGTTTCACTCGGTACCCCGTCAAATGGGCCCCAGACAAAAGAGCCCCGACAAAAGGACCCCGACATTACGACCCCCGACAAATGGGCACCGACAAATGGGCCCCGTCAAAACGGCCCCGTCAAAAGGGCCCCGACAAAAGGGCCCCCGTCAAAACGCCCCCCGACAAAACGGCCCCGACAAAACGGCCCCGACAAAAGGGTCCATAATTTAGCTGCATTGCTTAAAGCCTATCTCGTATAGCCTTGATTTTGTGTACATATGTATACCATATTTAATAGTCCCTTTCTTCTAGTTATTCATTTAAATTAATTTTTAGTAATTAATTTTTATCATTAATTGTAATTTATCGTGAATTTATAAACAGAAAAAATGATAAATTTTATAATGAAAAAAATTAGTGAACATCCTTACTATAAATCCTTAAAAAACTTGAAATTTCATTTTCAATTATCAAACACTAGCTGGGTACCCGGCGTTGTCCGGGGTTTTTAGAGGTTTTTCTATCGTTTTTCTCTCAAGCTTCCGTTTTCTTCCCGCATGCTCTCCCGCTCTCGGTCTTTTTCCCGTTCATGCTTGCTCTCCCGTTTCCGGTCGCTTTTCCTTTCCTGCTCGCTCTTTCGCTTTCTGTCGCTTTTCCGTTTCCGCTTGCTTCTCCATTCCTGTTCCCGCTTATTCTCCAGTTCCCGTTTCCGCTCGCTCTCCCGCTCGCTTATTTTGTGACCGTTTCAATTTTTTTACAAAAACGTATATATATATATACTAGCAGTGCCCGTAGCGGCTTCGCTCGCATGAAATTAGAGAGTTTGAACCGTGCATCCATAGTAGAGATAATTTTTTTAGGTCTCGGCTCGGCCCGTCGACAAATTAGCCCAGCCCGTTTTAAAAACCCAAACTCCTGGCCCGGCACAGCCCGTCTGAATTAGGCCCGGTCCATTTTTACAGGCCTAGAAGTTCTATATACTTGATGAAAAACTTCGGCCCGTCCCACCTTGACCTCAGGTTTGGCCCGGCCAAACTGAAGACCCTAAAATCACTAAAATATCTATATACTTAGTGAAAAGCCTCGGCCCGTCCCACTTTGATTTAAGGTTTGGCCTGGCCCGTGTGAAGACTCTAAAATAACGGCTTGGCCCGGCCGATGATAAACTGGACTTAGCTACTTTTAACCGGCACAAAACTTCAAAATACTAATTTTTACATTTGTAGCACTTACAGTTTGTGAGTAGCAGTTATTTTGAAATCAAATAACCCTTATTTCCACCCCACATTTGAGGTCCTGGAAACCAAATTTTCAAAAAATGCTAAAACAGGTATTTCATTATTTTTGGAGTAGAAACTAAATACTAATTTTTACTTCTGTAGCATTAACAGTTTTTGAGTAGCAGCAACTTTAAAAATCAAATAACCCAAAAAATGATGAAACACGTATATCTTTTTTTTTGAGTAGATACTAAGTATTAATTTTTACATCTGTGGCAATTACAGTTGTTGAGTAGCAGTTACTTTAAAAACCAAATAACCCTATTTTCCACCCCACATTTGAAGTCCTGGAAACCAAATTTTCAATAAATTGTGAAACCCGTATATCATTATTTTTAGAGTAGAAACTAAATACTAATTTTTACTTTTGTAACATTAACAGTTTTTGAGTAGAAGCTACTTTAAAAACCAAATAACCCAATTTTCCAACCCACATTTGAGGTCCGGGAAACCAAATTTGTAAAAAATTGTGAAGCACGTATATCTTTATTTTTAGAAAAGAAACTAAATAATAATTTTTACATCTGTGGTATTTACTGTTTTTGAGTAGCAGTTACTATAAAAGACAATTAGCCCTATTTTCCACCCCACATTTGAAGTCCTGGAAACCAAATTTTCAAAAAATGCTAAAACACGTGTTTCATTATTTTTGGAGTAGAAACTAAATACTAATTTTTACTCCTGTAGCAGTAACAGTTTTTGAGTAGAAGCTACTTTAAAAACCAAATTAACCAATTTTCCAACCCACATTTGAGGTCCGGGAAACCGAATTTTCAAAAAATGGTAAAACACGTATCTTTTTATTTTTCAAAAAGAATCTATATACCAAATTTCAGAACAAATTGTTAGAAAAATTTTTTAGAAAAAAGTTTGTTTTCCAGTTTTTTCCCCTCAGGAGCAAAATTTTCAAAAATCCTATCTTAGCGGATGTTTACGCTATAAAAGTAATATAAGTTCCAAATTTCACGTTCCTAGGATGAGGCGTTTGAGCTCGGCGTTGATTATCAGTCAGTCATCTGTCAGTCAGTCAGTCAGTCAGTCAGTCAGTCAGTCAGTCAGTCAGTCAGGACATGTTCTTTTATATATATAGATATATATATATATATATATATATATATATATATATATATATATATATATATATATATATATATATATATACTAGCAGTGCCCGTAGCGGCTTCGCTCGCATGAAATTAGAGAGTTTGAACCGTGCATCCATAGTAGAGATCATTTTTTTAGGTCTCGGCTCGGCCCGTCGACAAATTAGCCCAGCCCGTTTTAAAAACCCAAACTCCTGGCCCGGCACAGCCCGTCTGAATTAGGCCCGGCCCATTTTTACAGGCCTAGAAGTTCTATATACTTGATGAAAAACTTCGGCCCGTCCCACCTTGACCTCAGGTTTGGCCCGGCCAAACTAAAGACCCAAAAATCACTAAAATATCTATATACTTGGTGAAAAGCCTCGGCCCGTCCCACTTTGATTTAAGGTTTGGCCTGGCCCGTGTGAAGACTCTAAAATAACGGCTTGGCCCAGCCAATGATAAACTGGACTTAGCTACGTTTAACCGGCACAAAACTTCAAAATACTAATTTTTACATTTGTAGCACTTACAGTTTGTGAGTAGCAGTTATTTTGAAATCAAATAACCCTTATTTCCACCCCACATTTGAGGTCCTGGAAACCAAATTTTCAAAAAATGCTAAAACACGTATTTCATTATTTTTGGAGTAGAAACTAAATACTAATTTTTACTTCTGTAGCATTAACAGTTTTTGAGTAGCAGCAACTTTAAAAACCAAATAACCCAAAAAATGATGAAACACGTATATCTTTTTTTTTTGAGTAGATACTAAGTATTAAATTTTACATCTGTGGCAATTACAGTTGTTGAGTAGCAGTTACTTTAAAAACCAAATAACCCTATTTTCCACCCCACATTTGAAGTCCTGGAAACCAAATTTTCAAAAAATTGTGAAACCCGTATATCATTATTTTTAGAGTAGAAACTAAATTCTAATTTTTACTTTTGTACCATTACCAGTTTTTGAGTAGAAGCTACTTTAAAAACCAAATAACCCAATTTTCCAACCCACATTTGAGGTCCGGGAAACCAAATTTGTAAAAAATGGTGAAACACGTATATCTTTATTTTTAGAAAAGAAACTAAATAATAATTTTTACATCTGTGGTATTTACTGTTTTTGAGTAGCAGTTACTATAAAAGACAATTAGCCCTATTTTCCACCCCACATTTGAAGTCCTGGAAACCAAATTTTCAAAAAATGCTAAAACACGTATTTCATTATTTTTGGAGTAGAAACTAAATACTAATTTTTACTCCTGTAGCATTAACAGTTTTTGAGTAGAAGCTACTTTAAAAACCAAATAACCCAATTTTCCAACCCACATTTGAGGTCCGGGAAACCGAATTTTCAAAAAATGGTGAAACACCTATCTTTTTATTTTTCAAAAAAATCTATATACCAAATTTCAAAATCTCCTCATTTTTGGTTTTCGAGATATACATTGTTTTAGAAAAAAGTTTGTTTTCCAGTTTTTTCCCCTCAGGAGCAAAATTTTCAAAAATCCTTTCTTAGCGGATGTTTACGCTATAAAAGTAATATAAGTTCCAAATTTCACGTTTCTAGGATGAGGCGTTTGAGCTCGGCGTTGATTATCAGTCAGTCATCTGTCAGTCAGTCAGTCAGTCAGTCAGTCAGTCAGTCAGTCAGTCAGTCAGTCAGTCAGTCAGTCAGTCAGTCAGTCAGTCAGTCAGTCAGTCAGTCAGGACATGTTCTTTTATATATATATATATATATATATATATATATATATATATATATATATATATATATATATATATATATATATATATATATATATATATATATATATATATATATATATATATATATATATATATAATCCTAATAGTTTTAATAGGTAAAAAATCATATCTAAAATAGATCTAAACAGGTTTGATAAACATATATTCAGCTAAAAGTTTAAATCAAATTTGAACATAGAATTCGTTTATTTATTAAATTCAAATAAAATTAGATAGAGCCATCTGTCAAATTGTAAGGTTATGAGCCAATCTTCTAAGGTATTAGGTGTTTGCCACATGCCCATACATTGGTAGTATCGCCTCCAGTCTTCGATTGAGCTGAACGTACTTTTGCTTGGATGCAGCAAGATGTTGAATACCATCTCTGAAACGTTGCAGCTCTATTTCAACATGATCTTGTTCCTTGCGAAAATGATCAACAATTTTATGTATTGAAGGATGGTGGCAATCGACGCACTGTTGGAATGCTCGGTGCCACCCTTTCACCGAATTGTTGGTGCGAGGAAGGCCACCATGTACCCGAGCATGAACATTCCAAATAGGTATTGGAAAGCGTGGATTTACCCGAACGTTCACTCTTACTCTGCCAATATAGTTGTCCTCCCAATAATCGACTACATTGACTACATCACCCATTGCTGGTGGACAAGTTAAAGCCAACTCATCAAATGCTCTGGCTACGTCAACCGGTGGAACAAAACTAAGCGCTAGCAACATTTTGACATGAATACGAAAGTTTTCATCATTTTTGTATTCATCGGCGTGGTTAAGCTGGCTTACTTTCCGATAGAGGTTTTGTCCAAGATGAAACAAACATCCAACAATATTAGTAGCTGGAAAAACTCTTATAATTGCATTTTGAGAAGCATTTTCAAAATCACACATGACGCTCAACAGATTTAAACCTGGTGTCGTTATGTCGGGAGCCCTGTCGTGCATAAAATTAAGGCTATACAAAGTGGGCTTTAAGCAATACGGCTAAGAATGTGGGCCTTTTTGTCGGGGCCCTTTTGTCGGGGCCGTTTTGTCGGGGGCCGTTTTGACGGGGGCCCTTTTGTCGGGGCCCTTTTGACGGGGCCGTTTTGACGGGGCTTATTTGTCGGGGCCCATTTGTCGGGGGCCGTAATGTCGGGGCCCTTTTGTCGGGGCCCTTTTGTCGGGGGCCCATTTGACGGGTCACCGTTTCACTCGCATTGCAAGTAGACTTTGTGGCGGCTGACAGATATGAGCCCTTGAGTTTTGCCTTTAGAAAACGGCAGATTCTCTAAAGTAGGTAGCAACCGATTTAGGAATCCGCATTTTGCTCGTGGACAGGACTTGGCTGTGGAAGCGAGCAACATTTTAAAAAAAGCACAAGAGCACACTTTTGAGCGAGCATAGACCTGGGCATCGTACAAATGCGTACTCAGCTGCAACCCCGTCCTTACCTTGACCAGTCACAAGGGAAAGGGAATATTTAATTGTATGTTTTCATAGACTACTAGCGGTGTACTCTGCATTGCCCGGGGTTTTTCTATCGTTATTCTCTCGCTCCCGTTTCCTACCCCGCTTGCTCTCCCGTTCCCTGTCGCTTTACCCCTTCCGGTTGCTCTCCTATTCTCGGTCGCTTTTCCGTTCCCGTTCATTCTCTAGTTCCCGTTTCCGCTCCCCTGATTTTGTGATCGATTTACATTTTTTTTTCATAAAAATCTTCCCCCCATCGACTCTCAAGTTTTATCTCCAAGACAAGGTGTCTGAAATCGGCATAAAGCAATAGATACAACACAGCTTAGTCAGTGGCGGATTTAGGTTTTATGGCGTGGGGGCAAAACGGATTTTAGGGGGCACCACCAAATTTTAATTATACTAATTTTTAGTAGTACTCAGTAAATTTGAAAGACTTACTTGTTAATATTATTTTAATTACCGAACACGTCAAAATTAGATTCAAAAATCTAAACAAAAATGTTTTAAAAGACAACAATTCCAGTGTTTCTACTTTTACCATCATCACTAAAACAAGAATGTTTTGTGTCCCCTGAATAACAAACCTTGTTTTGCTAAGAACAACGTCACATCTATCATCCGTTTTAAAACTTTCCTGTTCTTTTCCCCTTGGCGAAGCTTTTGACTGATCAAACCAGATATCACAGTTCTATCATTTGATATACGATATTTAGCAAGGAAGTAATGACATGTTGCATTTTGATGCTGAAAAGAAGCTTCGTGTTTAACAATTTTTTCCATACTTTTTTCCAATTAAAAACTCTTGAATTTAGATCACACCATTCCTTGCTATAATTTCCAGATTTACGATCAGCGAATAACCCAACAAGCTTGGCAGTACATCTTTTGATTTGTCTGTGAAAAAACAGCCAATTTTTCTCTTTTCATACTACCCTTTCTAAAACTTTTTGTGCACCAAGAAATTTGAAACTTGCGTTCAAATTCATCTGTCGAAAATAGAAAAATAGAAATGGTTCTTTGATCCTTGTTCCTTGGTTGACATGGTCCAATTTTACACAATTTTCGTATCAGTTTTGTGCTTAAACTTGTATTAATGTAGAGTCCTGAATTTTTCAGAAAATCTGATTGAGGAAGAAGTGGTTCCTGAATAACATCTGCACAGTGGCGTAGCTAGGGTCTTCTGCGCCCGGGGACAAAACACAAAATCTGCGCCCCCTACATAAAATCTGTCGAACTACATAAAATATAATAACTGTCGTACTCAGTATTTGCATGTAGGCTACAGTCTCTGGCACCTATATACATGCATTTCAGTGTATTTAAATTTCTATATGCATATTGCACCTACATCATAATTGTATTATTCTTTCTTAGTTTTTACTATTATACTGTTTTTCTTACAATTACAAAATATTAATGAATATGATTACGTATATAATTAGATTCTTTCAATTTATTTTCCATTATTTTTTATAATTCTGTATTTTTCTTGTCCGCTGAGTCAGAAGTGCGAAAGAAAAATTATAAAATTTAAAAGCAAAACAACAGATAGGTATTGTCTAAAATTGTGGTTAAAAATGAGCTGAGTTTAAAAAAAAATTATTTTTCTTGCTTTTACTGCAGCAAACTGATTAATTATATCATCAAAATCAATCTGTTCAAGAACTTCCTTCTCCACACTCATTAGGGCCAGATCGCTAAGTCTATCTTGTCCCATGGATGCTCGAAGGTAGGAAAGAATTATTTTTAATTTACTGAAGGATCGCTTACAGCTGGCAATCGTGACAGCTATGGTAAGAAGGATTTGTAGAGCAACACGCAAATTTGGAAAACATCTTCTCCGTAACTAACAATGAACGACAAGAGTTCTGTAGGAGTCTTTGGTGCAGTATCCTGGCGGGTCTCAAGGAGCATTCTGCAGTCGCATATTTCATTTAATAACTCAATTCCTTCAACATCCGAGTCATAAAAATTTTCAAATTCAATACAATGATGACGGAGACTGTCAAGATCTTTGTCATTCAAAAGTTTGTCTACATCAAGTAAGAATCCGAATTAGAAGTTCAGATCTTTGAGACAAGTAAACCTTGTTGTCATCTCCTGTTGAAGTCGATCTAAAATAGTCTTCATGATCCGAAAAATTTCTTCTTCTGCCGAAAGTCCTGCATCTGGGGCAAGTTCTCCAGGCATCCTTCTCCGTCGCCTGATTCTACTTTCTACAGCAACACCCCATAGCTCACATCTTTCCTTTGCTTTTAGCACTGAATCATGGCTGGATGCATACCGATGCTGTCGCATCCTCCCAGCCTGTTCAATGTTGTGTAAATTTGTTTGTATCAGTAAAATTTCATTCCACTGCTGCAGGCACATAACAAAGTTATTACTGTGCACTCAATGCTACATATTTCTCAAAACAGATTTTACTAGTTTATATTCATAATTGTAATACATAGACTCAGTATATTAGTGCTATTATTAAGTCCCGAGTCCAATGTCCATGTGTCATACTAAGGAAGATTATCTACATTATCATCCATTTCTCCAGCAGCCCGTTGGTCCCGTGAGACAAAAACGAAACTAAACTTAGTAATAGCAGTTATGTGTAGGCGGCTACACTGATTAACCCAATGTAGCTATACCACGGATATACTATACTAGCAGTGCCCGTAGCGGCTTCGCTCGCATGAAATTAGAGAGTTTGAACAGTGCATCCATAGTAGAGATCAATTGTTTAGGTCTCGGCTAGGCCCTTCGACAACTTAGCCCAGCCCGTTTTAAAAACCCAAACTCCTGGCCCGGCACAGCCCGTCTGAATTAGGCCCGGCCCCTTTTTACAGGCCTAGAAGTTCTATATACTTGATGAAAAACTTCGGCCCGTCCCACCTTGACTTCAGGTTTAGCCCGGCCCAAATAAAACCCTAAAATCACTAAAACATCTATATACTTGGTGAAAAATCTCGGCCCGTCCCACCTTGATTTAAGGTTTGGCCTGGCCCGTGTGAAGACTCTAAAATAAAGGCTTGACCCGGCTGGTGATAAACTGTACTTAGCTACTTTTAACCGGCACAAAACTTCAAAATACTAATTTTTACACTTGTAGCACTTACAGTTTTTGAGTAGCAGTTATTTTGAAATCAAATAACCCTTATTTCCACCCCACATTTGAGGTCCTGGAAACTAAATTTTTAAAAAATGTTGAAACACTTATATCATTATTTTTTGAGTATATACTAAATACTAATTTTGACATCTGTAGCATTCACAGTTTTTGAGTAGCAGTTACTTTAAAAACCAAAGAAACCTTTTTTCCACCCCACATTTGAAGTCCTGGAAACCAAATTTTCAAAAAATGCTAAAACACGTATTTCATTATTTTTGAAGTAGAAACTAAATACTAATTTTTACTCCTGTAGCATTCACAGTTTTTGAGTAGCAGCTACTTTAAAAACCAAATAACCCAATTTTCCAACCCACATTTGAGGTCCGCGAAACCAAATTTGTGAAAAATGGTGAAACACGTATATCTTTATTTTTAGAAAAGAAACTAAATAATAATTTTTACATCTGTGGTATTTACCGTTTTTGAGTAGCAGTTACTATAAAAGACAAATAGCCCTATTTTCCACCCAACATTTGAAGTCCTGGAAACCAAATTTTCAAAAAATGCTAAAACACGTATTTCATTATTTTTGGAGTAGAAACTAAATACTAATTTTTACTCCTGTAGCATTAACAGTTTTTGAGTAGAAGCTACTTTAAAAACCAAATAACCCAATTTTCCAACCCACATATGAGGTCCGGGAAACCGAATTTTCAAAAAATGGTGAAACATGTATCTTTTTATTTTTCAAAAAGAATCTATATACCAAATAAAAAAATTTTTTTTAGAAAAAATGTTTAGAAAAAATTTGTTTTCCAGTTTTTTCCCCTCAGGAGCAAAATTTTCAAAAATCCTTTCTTAGCGGATGTTTACGCTATAAAAGTAATATAAGTTCCAAATTTCACGTTCCTAGGATGAGGCGTTTGAGCTCGGCGTTGATTATCAGTCAGTCATCTGTCAGTCAGTCAGGACATGTTCTTTTATATATATAGATAGAGCATAATCTATACAAGCTTTTAACTGCACTGCTTGACTTGACCTGCACTGTTCTAAAGGAGAGTCATAGAAATTGCTAGGTAAAGCAAAATAATAATTAAAAAATTTTGGTTACTGATATTGCGCCCCCCCAGCCCTGCGCCCGGAGACAACTGTCCCCCTGTCCCCTCCCTACGCCACTGTATCTGCAGCAAATTGTTTTTCCACTGCTTCAAATTCGGATCGGTCTGCTTATGTTGCAATCCAGGAGCTGCTGGTGGTGTTTCAGTCTCGATAGGCTATGTACTGGAAGCGCAGCTGGGTGATGATCGCCTGAATCGGATGCATGCTTAATTTCAGAAAAAATAAACTGATTGAACTACTGGTACTTTAGTAATAAATTATGTTAATTTAACACATTTACTATCACCTACCTTTGCCAGTTTACGCCTCGATGCTCCAATGCTCCACTCAATTTATCACCTGATTTGCGTTTATTACCGCCACGGACTGATTCAGCCATAGTTATTATTTTAATAATATTGTAAAGCTTGTCGACTGGCTGAAGGAAATTCGACACTGGCTGGAGACTGGAGAGCTGAGCCGGTTGAACTTTGGACAATTTGAGATAAATCCTTAACAGTCTCAGGCAGCACCACCACTTACATATACATGCTCGGGCATCATTGTGGTTGCATCAGCTGGATAATATAACATTATACCCAGTAATGCGACTTAATGCACACATTAACGCCACGTTAAATATTGTCAAATTTTCATTTCATAAAAGATCACTAGCTTCAACGCCTGTGATTTTCAGTGTTCATAGAAGGCGGGCATTTTTGTAGTGGGGTGCCATTTAGGACCTAACGGGGGGGGGCAGCCAGAGACCTATAGCTAAATCCGCCACTAAGCTTAGTGGTGTATCTAGGTAGGTATTGTTTGTGGGGGTAAATAAAGTTACGCCCCTGGATCCGTCCTTGCAGCTTGCTAATAATAACTCTAAATAATTTAAAAACGCGGTCGCTTTTTTCAATATCAAAATTGTTATTTTTGCATCACAATTAGTTGGTCTCGTTTCCTCCCGCTCATCTAGACTTATGGCTTTGCATGCAATGAATGGGAACTGGAAAGGCTCTCACAAACGCTCTTTTGATTTTATTAACTTTGGGTTCTTATTACGTTAAAATGTATTTGAATATTTTACGCACAAGATAAATTCAACATAAATTGGTATAGCGCCGATATGGTTTTGCTTACTAAAACCTTTAAGAGCTTGATTTACTTTTGTTTTGTAAACATCTCGTGCTCATCAGTCATCGGTGGTTTGAAAGTTTGAAAGTAAAAGTCTGTGCTCACTTTTTTCAAATAAATCTAGGCATTTGCAATAAAAAAAAGTGAATTGTTTTGCTCCGTTTAAATGTTTGCTTTATTTTTGACAATGGACGGACTGGGCTACATCATATATTAATTTTTCTTTATTGTAAATGTAATGTAATGTTATTATTAAAGATTGAAGAATTTGCAAAACTTTTTATTGTGTGACCTGAATTAATGAAGTTATAGCGTTTTTAACCTCAAAAGTAGTTGCCATAGATCAGAGCCGTAATGCTCTTAAAAAGGGGGCCAGCGAGGTTACCTCTATATTTCATTTAATCATTTTTTAATTATATGGGCTACGCTACGGTACATAAGATATGATATGATCCGATCAGAGATCAGAACGATGATTATTACAATTATTAAAGTTAATAAAGTTTAATGATATTAAACACCTACTGTTTTTTAATTAAAAGTCGTGATTGATTTTATTTTAAAGTAAAATGATTAATTTTTCTAGTTATTTGTCAGTATAGATTATAGATGCTATGATAAAAGTGGCTATGATGCTATGATAAGATGGCTCACTTGCTTTTTGGATATTTAATTTGAGCTTTTGATCCTCAAAACAAAGGCAATGTGCCTAACATTACCGGTACCAGCCACAATTTTTTTCTGCTAATTTTATTTTATTTCTTTAAAAAATGTTAAGTTAACCAATCTTTGGACAACTGTTTCATAAATCAAATCAGAAATATGTATCGTTAGAAGGTCATAATAACCACTTGGCTGAATGATCAGCAATGAATCATTTTTTACAGTTTTGTGTTTTTTTTACAGACTTTTAACTGTTCTGTACTTTATGAAATGGAAAAGGCTTTAATGAAATACACTCAAGAATTGTTGATGACACCTAATGTCACCGGGGTTTTAATCTCTGATGCCAATGGACTATGCATCATGGCCGGAGGATCTGCTAAGTCGTCATCTGCTGGCCTCACAAAAGCTTTGTTTGACCAGGCTGCAGCCACTGGAGAAATGTATAACATTAAGCCAGTAGTTGTCTTTGAAACGGAGGCCACAAAGGTATTGATCAAGTCGACTGAAAAAGCTACAACATCAATTTTCAAAAGCAACAATTGATTACTTATTAGTGGTGCTTAATGGCGTTAAAGTGTTTTGAATGTTTTGTCATATTTTCAATTCGAAAGTGCTCGTTTAGCTTGAATTTAATTAAATACTGTAAAGTATGGAAATCTTTTTTTAATTTTTCATTTTTAATACATCAGTTGCAGTTTATGGACTGTTCAGATTTGTTTAAAGACTGTTCAGACTGTTTGAATCATTTTATTGCTGCTTATTTATAATATAACTGACGCCTTTGGATGCCAGGGCGTGGTTTGCCGCTACGTAACTGCATAGTATCATATATGTTTCAATATTTTTTGTCAAAACCATGCATAAGCTAATTGTTTTGTAAAAATTTTCATGGAAACATAAAATAGTAACAATTATCTTAACAATTCCATCAAAATAATTTAAGTGATAGAACAAATTATGAAAGGTCAAGATTGAAACTGAGGTCGATTCCTCTCAACTCGTCTTCATACATCTTGAATTCTTTTTTTAGTAGAAGTCTCAGTGCTGCTCTTCTGACCTTATTGTATTAATACAAATATAATTATATCAGAGCAGAGTTAGTATTTTTAGAAGTTTGAATAATTGGATTGAATTGTGAGCATATGTTAAAAATTAATGGAAGTCAAATGTTTCATTGTTAAAATAAATAAAATGTTATAAAAAAGTTGTCTGGAAGTTGAAATCCATAGAAGGAATTGAAAAAGTATTATGAGATATATTTTTTTTCTTAAAATAGATTTTTATAGAATGCTGAAGATCAAAGTTTTTCAGTAGACCTATTGACAAATTTATTTGGGTTCATCAAGACAGTATTGCTCAAGTTATTATAAATCTATTTTTGTTTTTGTTATTATTTTTTATTGCATTTTATTTTTTCCAAAGTATTTACAAAATGGAAAAAACTCTTGGATTCTGTAGTAGAGCTGTGTTATTGAGTGTATTCAATAACTTATAGACATTTTAGACCATATTTTAGATTCTTACGATACCAACAGGGGTCTGTACTTTGTGGTGCAAGTAACATCTTGGGCATACCTGACAAGATAAAGCCCTTGATTAAGTTAAAAAATTGGTTTTTACAACGCAATAACTAATTGCTTGTTTAGCAAGATTACTTTAAACATTTTGTTAAGAGCTTTATCTTGTTATGACCAGGATGTACTTGAACCACAAATCACTGAGTTACCTGTCTGATCAGTTAGCACTCTGTTGTGACAGGAATCCATTGACCTTGTTTCTCAGGACCTTCGACAAACTCAATCGGAATCATGTCAGGGCTATTTCCTGGCTAAGGGAAGAATTCCAGACCACTGCTGATATCATAAGACCTTAGACTTTACCCTGAAATGTCCATATGTTATGCAATAGGCTGAATAAGAATTCAAAAATGTGCTATTTGTATGGTGTTTCACTTTCCTCCAAGCACATCAACAAAGGGTAAACTTATTAAACATTGTCTATAGAATGTAAATCAAATAAATTTATTTGTAACAGGTCACGTTATGTTTAAATACTCCAATGCTTTACTTCCTTTAGCTTTTATTGATTTCTCGAAACCAACAGTGCACACAACTACAACTTACGTTGTAGACCTGTATATTGTTCGGATTTTGCCAAGACAAATGTGAAACTCTTTTCTATTAAATATGCTGGTCCTCGGGTCTGGTCTGGTATTACTAAGTCAATTTCTTCTCTATCTTGTTTTGCTTCTTTTTAGAAACTATCTACTTCTTCTCTAAATGAGCATACCTCTTTATTCGTTTCTAATTCTTTTTTCCTATAATATGTTGTGTCTATTATCTATTTATTCAATTATTTAATTCTTTATGCTTTTTAAAAAGTTTATTTGATTTTTATTTGTATTTAATTGTTTTTTTTTCTTGAACAATATTATTATGTAAGTATCATTTTTATGTTAAGGGCGATCCATGAGTGGGATAACTTCCTTTTTAGATTTATTTTACTTTTATTTGTTATTATTCAAATGTCACCATAGACTTATTATATTATAAGTCTATGAATGTCAACTATCGTTTTTTGGTTCAAATAAAAAAAATTGAAAAATAGCAGCTCTAGTGCTGCAATAAGAGAATGCAAGAGGTTTTTTCCATTTTGCAAATGTTTTAGAAAAATGAATTGCTGCAAAAAATATAGCAAAAAGTAAAACGAATTTATGATATTGTGTATTATTGAAACAGAAAATTGAAATATAACAAATTTTAAATTCAGATTTGTATTCATGAGTCAAGTAGGGGAAATCTTCAGAAGTTGTGTTAATGTGAGCAAATTTGTTTAGCATAGAGATCAATTTATTTGAATTAGGTTATATAGTTTTGTAAGAAAGCAGGGCAGTGCAGTTAGTTGTGAATATCTAGTTAACTAGGGACCAGTTTGTTTCAACAAAATTTTGATGTATTTAGAAAAATTGGGGAAAAACTGGTTTAAGATGAAGAAATGGAGGTTGTTAAGTTATTACTACTTATAACATTTAGGAATAACTAGTTCTGTGATATCAAACTCAAAATATTTTGTGACAAATTCTTTACACATATTTGAGTTTGTTTTCCAAATTAAAATTTTGAAAATCTAACGAGTAGATTTGCTTTCCAGGCATATGGAGCATACATCCTGCTTTCAGCATTGTCTCTGCTTTTTGATTTTCTGATTTTTTGGTCAACCTTGTGTATTTCTTTGTTTCTTGACGCCTCTTGTTCTCTTAATTTATAATTAACAAAATTACTTTGAATATTATATTACCAGAATATATTTACAATTCACTATATGATATCATTTCCTAAAATATATTGCCTTAATCTTACCAGTATTTATTTAAATATACTAACTTTAAATTAAACCTAATATCACCAGTATATTTTTATGACTTAAAATATTGTATACTATAACTCAACAGTTTTTCAGCCGTTTTGAAGAAGTCTCCGTCATGCAATGAGGCCGACTTTTCTCTTTCCAGCTGCAATACAAAAAATGGAAAAACATATTTCTTAATTAAAAACTGACTATTTTGAAATATTTAGCAGTTTAGCAAGCATTCTGAATAACTTATTTAAGAAATAATAAAATATCTTTCACTTTAATCCTCTGTTCCTGCATTTTCCTGTAGTAATAAAATGAATCAGGAAAGGTCTTGCGTTCGAATCGAAACGAAGTGGTCATTAACGAACTGTTCATTTTTATTAATTATATGTAGATTTGATTACTTTACAATCTATTGCATAAATCTGATCCCTAATTTGCTCATACGGTAACCCGTTAAGCGGCGCGTCTAAATTTCAAATCTTTCATTTTAAAATAACTATTTAATAAATTATTTATAAATTATAATTTTTTAAACATTATTTTTATTACATTTTTAACAAAAACATTTTTCTACCTAAACATTTAATGACTTAAGTTTACATTTGTCTTTATGTCTATTGTCGCTTTTTTATGTTTTTGTTATATTGTGATTAGGTGATGTACAACAATAACTTACCTATTGTCACTTGTAATTTAATTTAGAAATATAATTTAATATGAACGCTGAAGCTGACAGTTTGCCTAATTCAGAAGCAGCTAAAACGTCAAAATTAAATCCTAATAAAGGTGGGAGTCTTTTACAAGTTTTTAATAAGGTCGCAGCTCCAGGAAGTTAGCAACGCTTCGGGCAACGATTTTCGGCAATTATTATTTGTCACTAGGAAAGTGTAAAATGTAATTAGATATTTGAATTCTACGTTAAATTTGCTTAAAGAATACATTTGTTTGAAGGGGCGGATAATTTTATTTTTTTGTGAATAAATTGTTTCTGATTGGCTGTGTCGGTAACATATTTGTATGGTCAAGTCGTGGAAGACATTTTTCACAAAGTGTCAATGAATATTTTAAAATAATTTTTGCACTGTTCAATCAAGCTTATATTTCTCTATAAGAAAACAGTTGTTTGAAAGGGCGGACAATTTTAGTTTATTTTTTGTTTAATTAATTTGTGGCGATTCGGATCGATTGAAAGCGGAAGCATTTCTGTAAATGACGTTTATTATTTTTTGTCACTAGGAAAGTGTAAAATGTAATTAGATATTTGAATTCTACGTTAAATTTGCTATAAGAATACATTTGTTTGGAGGGGCGGATAATTTTATTTTTTTTTGATTAATTTGTTTCTGATTGGCTGTGTCGGTAACATATTTGTAAGGTCAAGTCGTGGAAGGCATTTTTCATAAAGTGTCAATAAATATTTCAAAATAATTTTTACACTGTTTAATCAAGCTGATATTTCTCTACAAAAAAACATTTGTTTGAAGGGGCGGACAATTTTAGTTTATTTTTTATTCAATTAATTTGTGACGATTTGGAGTGAAAATAGACATCGTTTCCCGCTTCGTTGCTAACTTCATTCACCTTAAGGTCGCTGCTATTGACCCGGCGGTTCGACGTGATTGCAATCGGTAAAATTGCTAATAACCCTAACCCTACCCCTAAACCCTATCCTAGGTATTAGCATAAAAATTTCAAAATATTTTGTTTTTAATTTCACTAATATTTTTAAATAAAGGTACAAATTCTGAGTTTAAATATACCATATAGTTATAGTGTAAAAAAAAATTAATAAAGATATAGCGAATCAAAGATCGCGTACCGCCGTGGTAATAGTTATAACGTTTTAATAAGCTTAGCGGCTTAGCTTACTTTACACTTTAAGTTTAAGATACGGGATACGATAAGGAGAAAATTTGGTAAATATGGAGAATAGCGGCAAAAATTATTTTCTGTGTTTTTAATTATTTTTATAATAAAAAATTAATATAATTAGAAACAGAATTAAAATACCAGTGGAATGATCGAAATAATTTATTGAAAAGATAATTAAAGAAGAAGTTAATGACAGAAAACCGCCAGGTAGTAGGAAAAACTAGGCTCATAAACAGAAAACTAACTAAAGGTGAAGCGAAATGAAATGTCAAATAAATTAGTTGTCAAATAAATTTATTGTGCGAGTTTTTATAAAACAATTTAAAAAAAATTACTTATTTTAAAAAAAAAATATGAATTAATTTGTGTGCCTTAATTGAAAACTATCGCGTTTAACATTCTATGAAGAACAGTTCAGACTTGAATAAACTTAAATTTTGTTTTTGTAAATAATGTTATTTTGACTGCGTGAATACTATTTTTTGTGTTACTTTTGCTAATAATTGTTTTTTAAGCGCTGTAAATATTTCTTGTCTGCACTATAAATACTACTTTCTGTTTGACTTCGCTATTCATAGTTTTTGTTGCTGTTCTCTTGCGCGTTTCGTGAGTTTTCCGAGTGAATTTTATTGTCAAAAATTAATAAACTGCTTGGATCATTAAATTTGATTTATTATTGTGATTACAAATATATAATTATTATTACGGAAAAATAATTAAAAACACTGAAAATATTTCTTGCCGCTATTCTCCATATTTATAAAACAATTTAAAAAAAATTACTTATTTTAAAAAAAAAATATGAATTAATTTGTGTGCCTTAATTGAAAACTATCGCGTTTAACATTCTATGAAGAACAGTTCAGACTTGAATAAACTTAAATTTTGTTTTTGTAAATAATGTTATTTTGACTGCGTGAATACTATTTTTTGTGTTACTTTTGCTAATAATTGTTTTTTAGGCGCTGTAAATATTTCTTGTCTGCGCTATAAATACTACTTTCTGTTTGACTTCGCTATTCATAGTTTTTGTTGCTGTTCTCTTGCGCGTTTCGTGAGTTTTCCGAGTGAATTTTATTGTCAAAAATTAATAAACTGCTTGGATCATTAAATTTGATTTATTATTGTGATTACAAATATATAATTATTATTACGGAAAAATAATTAAAAACACTGAAAATATTTCTTGCCGCTATTCTCCATATTTACCGAAAATTTTAAATTAAATTTCTGCTCAGCGCTCTGATTTTTTTAAAATTTAAAATGTATATTAAATAATTAAAAATTTATTTTTAACATTTTCAAATGTTCTAAATGTAGGGAGAAAACCAGGTTCTATTATACGGAAAACATACCCTGATCAACATTTTGCTTCATAACTTTTTTAATTCTTGGTTTATTTCCAAAAAATTGGTTTCTATGTTTAGCTAATACATTTGTCTTTCTAATGCATTAAGTTGCAAACCAAACCCATGGCAGTCAAAAATTATAATCTACAGGGCCCCAAACACGAGTGAAAAATCCTCTCCATACATTTACATTGAGACGGTGACGGTTTTTCGCATATAACTTTTTTATTTTTTAGAATAATAAATTTAATTTTTCACCATTATATTTTTTTAAATATCTTTCTAACGATCTATTGCACAATCCCAATGCACAAACTTTTTTTACAAGCTAGTTGGGGATCCAGCAGTGCTGCTAACTTTGGTATCATGCCCGAATAGCCGAATGCCGGTTTTTGGCAATTTTACCCAAATTGTCGAACGCTTATTTTGATATAAGGCTCGTATTGCCGAAGTCAAGTGTTACGTAATATAACCATTAAATAAAATCAGCTTAAGCAGCCAAGTTCCATTATGAAACTATACATACATATATATATATATATATATATATATATATATATATATATATATATATATATATATATATATATATATATATATATATATATATATATATATATATATATATATATATATATATATATATATATATATATATATACATACATATACTTGCCCATGTTTTAGAAGGTTTTCTATCGTTTTTAAATGCTTTTATTTAACTTCACTCGTCTCTCTGTTTGTTGTTGGTTAGTTTGTCTGTGTTGATCAAATCTAGGTCAAGTGTATTCATTGGTTTGCTTTTCTGCGATGATCAAATATAGGATAAGTAGGCGTGGCCAAATGTATTCAAATGTGTATAGTGAAATGCGTCGGGGTGGGTAAAATGCAGATCGCGGACTTATATTTAAATAAATGTTAACGAAAAATTTAGATTATTTTGTTATTTTATTTATTATTAATTACAACTAAAATTTAACCGAATACGTTATTTACTGAATCTTGGTTATTTATTAAGCCAAATAGTTTTGGTTGCTAAGGTGACGAGTTTTTTTCATTATATGAATTAAATGTTAACGAAAAATTTATAAAAATTTTTTATTTTATTTATTAACAATTTAATATAAATACATATTCACAAAAATTCAACCGAAAACGTTATTTACTGAATTTTGGTTATTTTTTTAATAGTTAAATAGTTTCGGTTGCTAAGGTGACGAGTTTTTTTCATGTATGAAACGCGTCGGGGGTGCGTAATAAAATTCAAATCGTTAATTACGTAATAAAATGCAAATTTAGTTTACGTAACAACGTTTGAAGGCTTCAAGCAGGTTTTAGCAAATCTATTTTACGTTTTATGGGCTAAAAGAAGTTAGGAAAGAATTAAAAAGAGAAAATGAGCGAGAGCAAGCGCCTGAATTATCGAGATATAAACAGCTCAACTCAAAAGCATTTCTTAAAAAAATTTATTTTTTATCTTTACTTGTTCTCTCTTGCTCTTAGAAAGCGGACTGTCAGATGTTGCAGGGTTGTCCAGCCTTCATGCTATTGTGGGCCACATAAAAAATGTTTAGACCCCTGGTGGGCCAAGCAAATTTTAGCACTTAATATTGCATAATTGTATGTCATATAAAACGTTTATAAAATATGACTATATATATATAAGACAATTATAAGTGTTAACCAAGAAATAAAAAAAACACTTAGGTGGTAACTGCTATAAACAGCTGTATTACTATAATATTCTTTAACATAGTGTTATAGTGTTTCAGTTCAAGTTTAGTAGTAAGTAAGTATTCTACTGACTAGGACTAGTGACAGTCATTCGATTGATTCTGTTCAATTTCAATCTAATGATCCATTCTATTCTATTGAATGAAGTCTTTCTAATTTAGTGCGAGCACTGTGGACAAAGTTTTTCTCTAACAATACCAGCAATGTCAACATCAATGCTTGTGGTGCCTAGTCGGATACAAAAAACGAGAGTGTCATCGTGGAGCCTGTTTTTGACTTGACATGTTTCATGATGGAGAACGCTGCTTCACTGATGTAGGTGCTTCCAAATGTAGAGCACATCTTTAAAACAAAAGTACCTACGTAAAGTTGGAAAACGATCATGGCTGACCAGTTTCCAAAATTATTCCTACATAAACTTCTTGCTCAGTAGAAATGAATCGGTCTGCAGCTCACAAAGTTCAAGCTGAAAGCTCGGATGTTGATTCTCAATAGATGCACCCATTGGATTACTGAACAATGCTATGTCGCCTCTAAGGTTCTCGAAATCTGAAAATCTGGTTGAGAACTCGTTGATTAACGTACCAACGATATCAGCATGCGAACAAAAATCTGCGTGATCAATCATTTCAGTAAGTTGAAAACATGATGGAAAGTAAGTTACATCATTATTCCGCACACATGTGTGGAATAGATCAAGTTTCTTGCGAAAACATTCGACATGCTCAACAGTGCTGCAAAAAATGCAAACTCGGTGGCGGGCCGGATGAAACTGTCCGGCGGGCCGGATCTGGCCAGCGGGCCGCCAGTTGGACAACCCTGTAGTAACAAAATTACATTGTAACGTTTCATCGACTACTTTCATTACTTGTTATTTTATTATAAATAAACATTTAAAACATAACATCGGTTAAAGAACAAACAGAAAAGTTCGATGAAACAAAACATTTTTCATGGAATTATCCTACAATTACTTTAAACATAGATGTGATTATTTGTATAGAGGCCACAGATTACAAAAATATTAGTGCTAAAGAGCGTATATTTGTTTATCATGATTTTAAAATGTGGTATTATTTTGTGCATTTGACATAGTAGTGATAAGGTCTATTTATCCGATAATCCTCACTTGTTTAAAACCTAGGGATTTGGCTTTCTAATTATATATATATATATATATATATATATATATATATATATATATATATATATATATATATATATATATATACACTAACGGTTACGTATCCGCTTTAGCGATGTGT
Organism: Erpobdella octoculata; assembly: GCA_963978895.1. Lineage (NCBI taxonomy): Eukaryota > Metazoa > Annelida > Clitellata > Hirudinida > Erpobdellidae > Erpobdella > Erpobdella octoculata. Next base: position 18,509,151 of record OZ022242.1, read on the forward strand.
TCTATCTGATTACGTAAGTAAAGACTGCAGACACTCGATTACTTAACTTGAATTTATTACTATGCGATATTACACAAACTCTGAGTTTGGCAATTCAGACATTTTTTGTAAGTAAAGACTGCAGACACTCGATTACTTTTGACGGAAACATTTTTAACTGTTTATACTTACACTTTATTAGTTTATCTACTCTACTTATATGACAATTGTTAAATATTAAAACCGACCGTTTTGTTTTTAGTCGATTTTAAATGTATACGAAAGGGTACGTTTTGTTTTCTAGCGCAGCAAAAATTTAATTTTAAATGGTTGATAAAATTATTTCACAGAATTAAAATGTTTTTACTATAAAGTTAACAAAATAATATGCAATTTAAAAAAATTGTAATTATTTTATAAGAATATAAACACTCATCAAACGAAAGCAAATCTTGAAGCGCATTTTTTTTATTACAACTTTCATCTCGAGTGTGTATTTGGAACATAATTGTATTATATTTTAATGCAATTTTAAAAATTTTGAATAAAATAAAAAAAGTCCAAAAATAACAATGTAACCAAAAACAGAGTTTGGTAGGTAAACAAAATTAAACGAAACGAAAACAATTCATTAAAGATTTCTTGTGGTGATGTGCGCGATTTGTGGCGATGACAGCCATTTGATTGAAGGCTGTTGCTGTTGTGATGTTTGTAAAATATTAAAACATTTCAAATTTGAGGGAGATAAACAATCAAATAATTTTAGAATTTCAAAGCTTTTCATCTTGAAAAAATTCTGCTCATATAAAAAAATTTTGAGAGCCGGAGCCGCCAGATATTTTCGGCTCTGGGTCCGGCTCTGGCTCCCTCAAAAATTAGCGGCTCCGGCTCGGCTCCGCAAACCTGATAGCATTCCAATGCGGCCACGGAGATACAGCAGATTTATCATCTTAAATAGCTTTATTACTATTACGCTGGAGGACGCTATTTCGTTACGCCAAATTCAAACATTCAGCTGCGCTTCTCTAGACACGCCATCGTTGATAGTTGATATTATTGAGCCTTTGAATTTTTGAAAAAGGCGCGATGCAAGTTTGTTTGTTTAATTGATTGATCGTAGATACTACTCGATAAGATTTATTATTCAATCAATTCAACAGAGTTAAAACAACAATAAATACTATTAGAAAAAAATAATATTTACCATTTTTTTGCATACATATGCATTTGTTGGAGCCCCTCTTCCCTTCCCATACGCATTTATATGCAAAACATTTATTTTGTACACTCCCCCCTCGGTGCATACGTAATATATGGATGACCCCATAGCAGTTTTACCTCTCGTTGCCACTGAGAACCTCCGGGGCAATAGAACCAACCCAATAGAATAGAGACATATATGGTGTGAATGCTTAAAGTTATTTACTTTTATTTTTAACTTATTTAAATTATTTTGCTATCAATAACTTTGTATATGTCCACTGTATCGACCTATCAAGCCTATGCCACACTGGACATTAATATAATATAATAGAATAAAAATTACTCTTGGCTGTCTTTTTGGTTTTGATTCAGTCATTGTCGTCTTGCAAGCAGTTGGAGATACTCCACTGGTAAAGAAAAGAAAAATTTTAGTAGAGAAGGAGAAGGATATTGCCTACATACTGAGCTGTATTAACACCTTTCTAAAATGCAAGAAGGGAGAGTCCCTTGTGAGTACTTATTTTCTTTTTATTTTGGCCTAATATTTGTTTTTCTTTGTAGAAACTAATATAAAGATAGGATAGTTTTCAGACTAATTTTAATTACAGTGCTTATATCAACTCACTTAGTGTAATGTATAGGGCTGTATTATTATTATTATTAATCATTTATTAATCGCTTAAAACAAAACAAATTTTGATCAAAAGCGATCGCGTAGGGAAAGTAAGCTATTATAAAGAAAGCAAGTATGTTTTTAATTTAATTTTAAATTCATGAAGAGTTGTGGATTCTCTAATAGATGTGGGTATTGCGTTCCAGGCTGTCGGTCCAGCAACGGAGAATGCTCTGTCTGAGAAGGCGCGATGAGTCCGAGGGACAGTAAGATCCCGTCGGGAGGAGGAGCGAAGTCTCTGTCTGCCTGGGCAATCAGAGCATAGAATGAGGGACTCTAGTAGATATACTGGAGAGCGATTATTGAAGATTTTATAGATTAGAAGACAGAGCTTGAAGATGATCCTGGAGGAAATAGGAAGCCAACATAGTTGGCGTAAGATTGGCGAGATATGATCCCGGCGAGAAGCATGAGCCACCAGACGAGCGGCTGAATGAAGAACAGAGGTGTAGGGCGAAGAGTCTTAGCTGGAAGTCGTGCGAGGACAGCATTACAGTAGTCCAGTCTTGAGAGAACAAGTGCTTGGACGATAGTTTTAAGAGAGTAGTGGTCGAGAGACGGTCTAATTTGATGAATACGGCGAAGATGAAAGAAACTAGCTCGAGCAACTGATGAGACATAGGGGGACAAGCATAAGAAGCTGTCAAATAGAACTCCAAGGCTGCGGACCATCGATACAGGAGAAATTGTTGTGTTTGCATCCAGGGTCAGGGAACGGTTTTCAAGGAAACAGGTGGAAGATCTTTTCCGATGAAGCCAGATAAGTTCCGTCTTAGCAGGATTCAAAGAAAGACGCATGGAGGCGCTCCATGATCCAATTTCAACAACGCATGCGGCAAGTCTAGTACAGGCAGTGGGGACATCATGAACAGTAGAGTGAGTGTAGAGTTGTGCGTCGTCGGCGTAGAGTTGGAGTGAGATGCCATGGGAGACTGCTATGTGGTAGATCTCAGTAGTATATAAAACAAAGAGTAGGGGTCCAAGAATGGAACCCTGCGGAACGCCAGAAAGAACTCTGGAGACCATCGACTCATCATCCCCCATTCGGACGACCGGATTTGAATTTTTAGATCCTGCAGGAACCGGATTCCACGAAAAAAATGCATACTTTTCAATAGTACAAAATAGTTGTCCTGCATTAATTAACTTTGTAATTTTTTTAAAAACTTTTAAAAAATTTTTTTTAAAGCACAAGAAGTAACCAGTTAATATGTCACTATTCATCATTTCACAATAGTAAATATTCATGTTCACATACAGCCATATAGTGTAATGTTAATTTAAACCAAATTTCAAGTCAAAACAAACAATCAAAATATCATCACTGTCATACGGCATGCACTGTTGTTTCATAAGTATGTACGTTATATAAAATTCAGTCAGTAAATGGCTGTTGTTTTTTTTTTATACAAATAATGAGCTATTGATTTCGATAACTTAAATAAAAAATGGCTACCTGCTTTCTTTAAATGTAAAAATATTTTTATCATAAATTATATATGCAGGCTGTTAAAATTACAGTCAATAAAGGTTTTGTATGTTTTAATTGAGGACAGAAACTATCTCCATACAGGCAAGCACAGTGAAATCTACTAAAAAGATGTTTAAAGTATGCTAGAGGTCAAGCTTTTTTTAGCTTGTTGTATTGTCGTCTTTTTTTGCAAATGGAAGCTCAGTTCTGACCGTAATTTATCAGTCAAAATGTTTACTATTACCATTGATGGAACACGTGATTTGTCTAAAAAGACACCATGAAGAGGCCATTTGAATTTGTTGAGGGATTAATAGAAGTATTCACAACTATAGGCGGCAGTAGCCAGGGGCTGTGTGACTGAGATGAACCAATTTTAAGAAATCTGAAGCTTAAATAATTGGTCGAAGTAAGGATGGTGCAAAAATGCATGGTCGAAGAATAGTTTGGTCTGCAAGTTAGTTAAGCAAAGGAAATTTATATCTAGTGTCAGACACACACGACCTGTTGAAAAAGCGATGAAGAACTCTTCACAAGTCGCAGACAGTAAAACTTTTTGGGAAGAATTCTAGTGGATAAAATCATTGACAGATTCGCTACTCTTTTAGCATTGTTATAGGAACCAAAAGGTGTAACAAGTGAAGTTGCTTGTAATTAACCCTATTTATTGTTGAAAATAATTTTGGAATATTAATGTTTGTTGTCTTTTTGTGTTCAACTTTTATGTTAAAATTATAAGAATTAATGCTACACATGCTATAAAAAATTAAAATTAAGCATCAATTATATGGCAGAGCACTTTATCTGAAGGTTAAATGTTAAATGAAATACTATAAAAATAGAATTGCTGGAGGCTTAGAAATGTAAGAAATACAAACTTTGAAAACCTTAAAAGAGGCCTCATGTTTTTACACACTTTAATTTAACTTGACTTCTCTGTCTATCTGTCGTCAAATTTTGCGATCGATTTTAAACTAACTTCCCGATGAAACATACCTCCGAACTGATTAACAATTGCATTCTATCAAATTTTCGGATTGATTGGACAAAATTTAATTAAATAATTATTTGTGATATTTTTGTCGAACTATTTATTTTCTATGCTCGTTGTTTATGTAACAGAATGTGGCCTACACAATCGATTATATAAAAGTGTGTTTTTAAAAAACTTTGTTTTTTGATTCACTTGTTGTTTACAGTTTGTAAAATAATCTTATTGTTTTTAGTTTGTCTATATAAATCAACAATTTGCACCCTGTCTTGATACATCTCTTGGAACACTTTATGAGGTATGTCTGCAAAGATTAACTTTACTTGTTAGCTCAAATTATTTTTACTGAATTTTATGTTTTATGACTGGCTCATAACAATGTAGATGCATAATTTAGTTTGGTCTTTTCTTTATCACAACTATTTTTTTGGACATACTTATTTTCAACTTTTTAACACTTTTAGACTTATGGTTTTGATGGAAGTTTAGTCCTGCAGTACAGCAAAGGCCAAGCGTGGGGATGACTGGACGATTCAGCACTTTCTTCAATTTTTACAGAAATTTTGTATGGATCATGTTTATATGTATATATTAAATTTGTGTGTGATTGACTTTTCATTATTGTTGTAGTTTTGCTTAATTAATGCACATAACCGTACGAGCCAGGGGGACGGGGTTGTGCGGATTCAGGCAAAGATAACATGTCTTAAAATTCGGGCAAAACATTCTCGAAATTTTCCAACAACGTTCTTAAAATTTTTGAAAAATACCTGTGCCTACTACCCTAAATCATTAACTGTATTAGGAGGAAAAGAAGATTGTAGACAAATTTTGTTAAATGGTCTACGGACCCTCTAGGACTACTCTCTCAAGTCATCAGCTTTACAGGTGGAAAAGTCGAAGTTTATAGCCAAGTTTCATAGAAATGCTCCACGACTACCCCGGTTCCTGCCCTCCTTAATGCTTATAATAATTTTTACAATCATCTTTACTTATTTTATAAACGTCATTCTTCAAGGTTAAAGGCACTCCACATGCCCCCAATTTTGTTTGATTGTTAGGTCTTCAACCAAAAATTAAAAGTAACATCAGATCCGATACGTTGTCTGGCTGGGCATCTCGATTTTTTCCTCTTAGTGATGTCCTTTCAGAAATACCACAAAAACGAATCCATCTAAAAACTAATGAAGAACGGAAATGCAGTATTATCACCCTCAACTGGGCAGGGTCGTAGCTAACGTGCCCATCCACGGAGGGGTGTAACCGTCCCATTTTACCGACAAAGTTTTTTGTATTTTTAAAAAATGAATTTTTGGTTTTATATATTGTTTATTTAAAAAACGCATAAAATTCGGTATTACTGCAACCCTAATGTTTTTATTGAATTGTAAAAAAACAGGCTAAAGAATAAGGTTATTATACTCATTTTTTTCTTAGATTACATATATTTTGTATTAACATTTTAAAAATAACAATTTTGAGGATGAACGGGGCCCGGGTGAATCTTTTCTGGTGGACCTCTTATAGTTTTTATTACTATTATTATGCAGCTCAGACTTATGGAGATTAACCACCCAGCAAAAAATTCACAAGCGTGATCAGTCAATTAAGAAAATAAAAAGCTTATTGTAGTAGTCTGAAAATATTTATTCAAAATTTATTTTAAAAAATTGCAAATAAACACCAAATTACAATGAATAATAATACAATTTGTAACGCACCATATGTCAATTGTTTGTATATAGTATACACAGGCACGATGAGGTTGCTATTGTAGATAGGCCCGGTTGAAGAGGAATCGACTCTTGAAAGACTCGACAGTCAGTGGGGTAGCGAAGGCTTTGCGGGTGCCAAAAGGCAAAACGAAGGACAACAATGTCACCAAATTTAGTCATTTTTTAACATGTAAAATGAACAAATTTTATTTTTTCACTATTTCACACAAGTGATTTCAAAAATATTCTTGAGCCCCGGATATAGCTCGGGCGCCCTCGGGAGCCCCGGTTTGGTTGTCCATTTGGGAAGACATTGGAACTTGGGGGCGCGTTTTTTATACCTGCCCCCGGGCGCCAGATACCCTTGCTACGCCACTGCCGACAGGTCGGTCAGATCAGCCGGCAGATTGTTTCAGACAGAAGCAGCAGCATGGCAGAAGGCGCGACAAGCAAAATCCGCCCGCACCGCATACCTCGGCAACTGACATGCGGAGCTTGACCTGAGAGTTTTAGGTGCGACAAAATTCAGCAAGATATGCAGGCTTATTGGTCGTGATTGGCTTGAGCGTCAGGAGTGCGATCTTGAACCTGATTTGAGCCTCAATCGGAAGCCAGTGTAGTCCAGCCAAGACCGGGGGGTAATATGGTCACGCTTTCTGGTTCCAGTCACAACCCGAGCAAGAGCATTGAGGACCCGTTGCAATGTGCCAAGATTACCAGCAGAAGCACAATTTAAGATAGAGTTGAAATAATCGAGCTTGGCCCCGACTACTAAATTTTATTGTGGTTAAAATTCGCTTTCCCTACTTCGGCAAAAGAAGAAAATAAAGTTGACGAATAACGGTTAGATAATGGGGGGTAAAATTTAAAATATCGCCCTGTACTATCTTTTAAGGGGGAATTTTTCAGACTTAACAAAGGCCCGGCAGCCGACTTACCATTTCAACCTATGTTTAATTTCCAGCTGTGGTGGGCCCTAAAACCAGCGGGGACCCAGGGCAAAATGCCCGCCAGCCCCCTCCCTCCCGACAGCCCTGCAACTGGATTCAGGGTTGATAACCACGGCTCTGGAGATAGCCGTACATTTTTAACTAGTATATAGTTTGTGTTGGACTAATAGACTCTATTAAATAGAGTATCCACAAACATAACAGAATGAGTCAGGATAAAGCTTGAAGGATCTACTAGTATCCCGCACCCCTAAAAAACTTTTAGTATGTTCTCGCACCCCCTACAAAGTAATATCTCATAAGAAGAAAGAAACAATTTATACTAGATTTGAGTAACATACTTATTCAAGTTAAGTTTTAAATTATATAAAATGCGAGAAAAACACAACTAACACAAGAAAAAAGACAGTTATAACAAAGTCTATTACAAACAGTACAAAAAAATTAAGTACTTCCGTGTAAGTGTAAATTAAAAATTGTAGAATTAAAATTTAATGATTTTTTTGCTGCTGTCTCTCAGATAGGATTTCGTCAAAACGAGGTACTTTGTTGTTGCTGATAGCGATCCGCACGTTTGCCTGTGGATACAGGCGGTTTCTAGAATTTGTCTTCATTGACAAAAGAGAAATGAATCCAGACTCGCATAAGTATGTTGTCGCAAAAGGGATGAGGACACTTAGTCAGGGCCGTAACCAGCTATGGGGCCGGGTGGCCCAGGCCCCCCAGTTTCAGAATTTCTTACAATTTGGATAATATATCAAATGATGGAGAGCTGAAGGAAGATCTTATTGAACTGCGCAAAAATCGTGCTCTTGAAAGGCAATTTGAAACAGGACTTTGGAGGAGAACTGGAGTTCGGCCATGAATATTTTCCAAAGACTTTCACAAAAACCACTAGGTGCAGGGTCGTAACCAGGAATTTGAAAGTGGAGGCTCAAAAAATTTTTGGGTGGCACTGTATAAATTTTCTGTTCACATAAGTTGCACATACCAGTAATTTGACCCTCAAAATGTGCTTCACGCAAAAAAAAACAGATTAAGCGACTGAAAATTGAATCTTATTCTACCATATTTAATTGAATTTGAAAATATTCTGAATCAACATAAAAACTTCCTGGAGCATGTAAATAAAACAATAATACAATATTTAAAAACAATTATAATTTACACGGGAAAACTTTATAAAAAAAACACATCACATGGGTCATAATGTCAGAGTGATATATTATCCAAATTGTAAGAAATTCTGAAATTTTCCTTTCTTCAGCTGAAAAATATCCATCAAACAATTTTGACAAGATTTCCAAATGAGCCACAGTGTCTTCATGCACATAAGGAATTATGGTTTCATGATCATCAACCATTTCTTCAAGTCGTTTGAAAATAAAAACTCATCTTACAATGGAAAATTTGAAAAATTACCTCTTTACACCCGTCGGAGCCAAAGAGGTAACTTTTCTTTGAAAGCATTCAACTTTTCTCAACATTTCAAAATGTTTATCTTTTTCCCTTGAAGAGTTACACTCAAATCAGCCATGTAAGCCAGCATTTGCATAAAATTTTGTGGTTCAAGTTTGCCAAACAGATCACAGTCAGGTTCCCTCTGAAAAACTTTTGTCTCCGCATTTCAAAGAAGCGGTTAAAGCTCGCCCTCGTGAAAACCAGCGGACTTCCGTGTGGAAAAGCAAATCTGTGTGTTCACTTCCAAGATCTTTACAAAAGGACTCAAAGATGCGGTGGTTCAGAGACGGCACCTAATCCAGTTGATGATTTTCACAGAAGTTTCTAGTACTTTTTTCAACTTTGAAGGCAATGTTTTTCCTGCCAAAGCATGACGATGAAAAAAACAATGGATTACTCGAAAACGTGGTATCTCCCTCTTCATCACTGCAGAAAATTCAGATTTATTCCCCAGCACCTTGTTTAAAATTATAGGTTTATTAAATTGATGATTGTATGTATCATTTTACTTCTATCCCGTTTTTCCGCATTTCAGTATCATTACTTTGGGTAACTTAAGAAAGAGTCACAGTCACTTTTTTCCCTGCTGGTTAAGTTTCGCACCCTCTGAAATTTTATCTTACAACCCCTGGAGTGAGAGCACCCCTAGTTGGGAACCCTTGTACTAGACATATTTATTCCTAAATAATACCAGGGGCGCAGTCAGAAATTTTTTTCGGGGGGGGGGGGGGGGCTGCGTGGAGAAACTGAGTAATAGGGAGTTTTACTGAGAAATTTACGACCCATAAAAGTCAATGCTTAACAAAAATTTCAGCAATTATTAGTAATAACAAACCATAAGACATTAATTTGGAACAGTAAATTACAATAGGAAATTCAGTCGACGTTTTTTCTGTGAAAAATGTTAATGTCGCATTTGATGGTCATCTAGGCAAGCCCGTTCAGCTTAGTCTGGCCCATTGTTGTGCGTAGATAAAATTTGAAAAGGATCTCTCAGCTGAGTATGTTTGTATGTATATATGTATGTATGTATGTATGTATGTATGTATGTATGTATGTATGTATGTATGTATGTATGTATGTATGTATGTATGTATGTATGTATGTATGTATGTATGTATGTATGTATGTATGTATGTATGTATGTATGTATGTATGTATGTATGTATGTATGTATGTATGTATGTATGTATGTATGTATGTATGTATGTATGTATGTATGTATGTATGTATGTATGTATGTATGTATGTATGTATGTATGTATGTATGTATGTATGTATGTATGTATGTATGTATGTATGTATGTATGTATGTATGTATGTATGTATGTATGTATGTATGTATGTATGTATGTATGTATGTATGTATGTATGTATGTATGTATGTATGTATGTATGTATGTATGTATGTATGAATGTATGTATGTATGTATGTAGAATCGGATCTAGGGGGGCACTGAGAGCGAAAAAATGAGCGGGAAAGCGACAGGGAACGGATAACGACCGGGAGCGGTAGCGCAAGCGGGAAGGAAACGGGAGCGAAAAAGAAACGCATTAGGTAAACCTCTAAAAACCCCGGGCAACGCCGGGTGCCCCCGCTAGTGTGTAATATATATCGAATTATCCTGTCGTGGATCATAATTTGATATTTTTTTTATCCGGGTTGGGACTGGCCGCAAAAGTGTTCTTATTCGGTCTGCAGAGTGCAGAGAGGAAATCATCAGATTGCGGATTGAAGGAATTCAGGCATGCAAGAATATCATTATTTTCTGTAAATCGTGCGTTCAACTTAGACAAAATGCGATCGATGCATGCATACAAAATCTGTGACCTATCTCGTTCCATTTTGAACTGTTCATAACTTTGTTAACACCTCTCCATCTCGACGTGGAGATCAAGCTTCCTAGTTTCTTTAGCATCTCTTCTCTCTTTTAATTTCTATGGACAACCTACTTGGCCAGGCTATGAATAACGCTAACCATCTTTATAACCGGGACGCATTTTTCTACATATGGCCGCATCCTATAATTACAAAAGCTTCTGTTTTTCTCTTCTCAAATCTCACTAAAAACACCAAAAAATCCTACAGGGGCCCATATATAATAACTAGTGGTTCACATAAAAGTCCACAGTCTTAAAACACTTGGTGTAAAGGACTATAAACTATTATAAAAAAAAAAAAAAAAAAAAAAAAAAAAACATAAAAGTCCGAAGCCCAGTCCCCCTAAATGATGTCCATGAGTTTTGAAAGTAACGGTCTGAAAGGTGCCCATATATTAATCATGGCCCACTTAAAAGTCAGGAGCCTACATAAAAGTCAGGGAGGGCTACTTAACAGTCAAAGAAGGACCAGTCAAAAATCAGGAAAAGGCCAGTTAAAAGTTAAGAGGGACCCACTTGAGTGCCGGGGCTCACTTTAGTGCGGGGGACCAATTTAGTGATGTGGCTCACGTGAAAACGGGGATGGAAGCCACTTAAATGCGGTGGACCACTCAAGGGCGGAGAGCCCGCTTAAGTGCGGGAAACCACTTTAATGCCGGGAAACCCACTGAAAAGTCCGGGAAGGGCCACTTAAGTAAGTAGGGGCCCACTTAGGTGCCGGGAGCTCACTTAAGTGCAGAGGCTCACGTAAGACCGAAGCCCACTTAAGTGCGTGGAGCCCACATCAGTGCCGGGAGCCCCTTGAGTGCGTAGGGCTAGCTTCAGTGCTGGGCCCTTTTAAGTACGTGTGACCCACTTTAGTGCCGAGTGCCCCCTTAAATACGTGGGGCCAACTTTAGTGCCGGGGGCCTACTGAAAAGTCCGGGAAGGGCTGTTCAAAAATCAGGAGGGGCCTACTAACTTATGTGCCGGGGGCCCACTTAAGCGCGGGAGACCACTTAAGCGCGGGAAACCACTTAAGGGCGGGGGCCCACTTAAGTGCGTTTGGCCCACTTTAGTGATGGGGCCCACTTCACTGCGTGGGGCCAACCTTTAGTACCGGGGCCCCTTAAGTATGTGGGGCCCACTTTAGTGCCGGGGGCCCACTGAAAATTCCGGGAAGGGCCACCTAAAAATCCAGAGGGCCCACTAAATTAAGCGCGTGGGGCCCACTTTAGTGATGGGGCCCACTTAAATGCGTTGGGCCCACTTTAGTGCCGGGGGCCCACTGAAAACTCAGGGGGGGCGATCGTCCCCCCTGCCTCCCCCCTAATTGACGTCCCTGGTTGACAATGCTTTCGGGTCACAAAATAAAACAAAAATAGGTCGGGTCGGGTCAGATTTTCTGGCGGGTCGAGTTTTCAAAATTGGACCCATGGATAACTCTGGCCCTAAAAATTTTGATAACTTATTAAATATTCAATTTGTAAATTAATTGTTAATTCAAATATGTCTCCGAATAGGTACACGGGCACGCGCGTCACTTCAAAATCGACACGGGAAGCTCTCGGGGGGAGGGGCGGGCTCCCCGAGCCACCCCAATGACTGCGCCTATGCAAATAACAGTAATTGTAATTAGTTAAACTCCCTAATTGTGTGACGTCATTTATGGACGGTTCCAAATTATTTTCAGTTTAGGCTATTTATTTATAAATATGCTGCAGTAATAATTTTTCATAAATTAAATAAAAATAAATTACATTAATTTAAAACATGTAAATTTATGAAAATAATTTTTTTATTGAAGACTTATAAAAGTGAACCATCACCAGTTCGCATGCTCATCGTTTTGGCTCGCGTGAGTCTGAAAACAAATCTAGAATTGAAATCCATCGGTTTTTTACGGTTACTAGCATGGAGTCAGGTTTGAATAATTTATCAATTTTTTATTTTTAAAGTGTTTTTTACGTTTTCAAAAACGGTAATCCCGAAGATCCTGCCGTTGTTGAATATTCAGCTCCGCCCCGAGGCGGAGATTATTTTATTATTAATATTAAGCTCTGCCTAAAAGTTTATTTGGCGCTTAAAAATAATGTAATTTATTTAGTTTTATAATATACGTATATGTATATTTTTAAATTAAATAAATTGTATTATAAAATTTTAAAAATCTGTAAGCATGGACAAAAACGCAATTAATATCTCATCGACTACTTATTCCTCCGCTAATATGGTAATATGATATGCTAGGCCGACAGTTGATGGTTTTTCTTGCCAACTAACAGTTTTATTTATCTGCTATTCCTTTCGTAATGGTAATATACTCGACAACTAAAAGACCTGACAACTAGCAGTTTATGAACCGGGGGCCACTTTTTTTGTCAAATACCAATATTATTTATAACGAGAGACTCGTCGAGAGTCTGTCAATTGTTGATATGTTCAGTAAAAATGAAACTTCAAAAACTTTATTGTCAAAAGTAGACAGATTATTAAAATTGGTTTGGTTTTTAAAATTTGGTTTTTCCGATATCAAATGCAACACCAGAAAGAAGTTTTTCGGCATTGCGTCGAATTAAAACCTTTAACTATTTGCAGTCAAGAATGACCCAAACTAAATGAAACTATGTCATGTTTTTAACTGTACATAAAGAAAAAAAACAGACAATCGAAACTTGTTGGAAATTTGACAGTAAAGTTGGTGATTACGTCTTGCCATCTACAGCAGTTTTTAAAATGAGATATATAATGGTTATAAGCTTGGCCGATAGTTTGTGATTACGAGATGCCATAACTAGAACTTTATAAATTTTTGACCTCCGAGAATGGCACAGAGAGATACCATCGAGTCCGGGAGCAGTGGGTTTTTGGCGGGTATGACTATGACGTCGATTTCCGATCCCTTTCACAATTTTGTTTCACATATATTTGGTATAACATGACCCTGTAAATTAAATTTGTTATTTTGTTTTATTTTATTGTTATGCTAGGTTAATTTTTTTGTTATGATTTTATGTTGTGTTTATTTTCTTGTTCTATTAAAATGCTATGTTCTGGTTCTATTATTTTCTATGCTAATTTTGTTTTGTCCCTTGTCGATTTCGTCGAGCGGCATGCCTAGTTGGGATGGGACAATGCCAAATACATCCATCGGCAGTAGGTACCACTCCTTCTCGTCAGTTTCATTTATGTCTGACAGAATTTTATCCTCGCTATGAGACCGCGTGTCATAGCTCATCCCAAAGCATCATCTTCCACATTTTTATTTAATTTAGTAGATAATATCCCAGTAACATCAAGGTAATTTCCAGACATGATAAAACAATGTGTAAAAATAAAAACCATAGAATAACATTATTCGTGTTCACTTTTAAATTTATAGCCAAGGTTTGTGGGTGGAGCTGAATATTATTAGTAGTTGGCGGCCTGTCAATCATGGACATCACGTGCCTGCCAATCATTGCTTGTTTATCTCATTAACTCCGGTAACGGCAGGATCTTCGGGATTACCTTCAAAAACTTCCAATCTATTACGATTTCGTTATGCCCTACTGCTCTACTTTCTCTTCTTGATTCTTGATTGAACGATTTACTTACTTTTTGTAAATTGTATTAAATTTTACTACTAAATTTTACTTTTACTATTAAATCTTAATATACCACCACTACTACTTCACTTTATTTATAATTTAATTTAATGCCGTTTACTGACTGGACTTGACTTTACTGACTTTTAATTAAAGTGTGTTGTGTGGTAATCATGTAGAATAGGTGCAGAAATTATTTTCGGTGTTTTTTATTATTTTTCCGTTATAATAATTATATATTTGTAATCACAATAATAATTCCAATTTAATGCAGTTTATTAATTTTTGATAATAAAATTTTCTCGGAAACTCACGAAACGCGCAAGAGAACAGCAACAAAAACTATGAATAGCGAAGTCAAACAGAAATTACTATTTATAGTGCAGACAAGAAATATTTACAGCGCTTAAAAAAAAATTATTAGCAAAAGTAACACAAGAAATAGTATTCACGCAGTCAAAATAACATTATTTACAAAAACAAAATTTAAGTTTATTCAAGTCTGAACTGTTCTTCATAGAATGTTAAATGCGATAGTTTTCAATTAAGGCACACAAATTAATTCATACTTTTTTTTAAAAATAAGTAATTTTTTTTAAATTGTTTTATAAAAACTCGCACAATAAATTTATTTGACAACTAATTTATTTGACATTTCATTTCGCTTCACCTTTACTTAGTTCACTGTTTATGAACCTAGTTTTTCCTACTACCTGGCGGATTTCTGTCATTAACTTCTTCTTTAATTATATTTTCAATAAATTATTTGGATCAGTCGATTGGTAATTTAATTATGTTTCTAATTATATTAATTTTATATTATAAAAATAATTAAAAACACCGAAAATAATTTCTGCACCTATTCTCCATGATTACCTTAAGTGTAAGTGGCTTAATTCTAATATAGTATTATACTTATACTATAGTATTATAGAAATAGAGTGTAGTATATTAAATTACTACATATACTAACTACAACTACTTTCCTAGTTTAGTGTCCTGGGCCGATTTTGACGAGAATTGGCCGGTTTTTTAACATAAATGATATTTAAAACATAAGTAAAGACTAATTAAAACATAAACAACAAAAAACAACAAAAAATTATAGCACTTTTGAACATTTAAAAATTGCTCCTCAAGCTAAGTAGTTCTCAGTGAAGATCTATTTGTCAATATCGATAGAAGTGAACAGGTGGAATAAAGAAAATAAAAATTAAACACATTTCAAATAGAAATGGAACATTTAGTTAAGGAATTAAAAAAATTAAATTAGGAAAGTTAAAAGTTGAAAAATAATAGTTTTAGATGTATGAGTTGTGTAATCCGCTCCATGTCTAAAATAGTTTCTTTAAAGGTGGCGGTTTTTTTGTCAATATGCCTTAAGACAAATAAAAAACAAATAAGCAGCAGAACACCAAGAACTCGGGAGCGGGAAAGCGTTCGGGATCGGGAAAGCGACCAGGATCGGGAAAAGGAGAGCAAGCGGGAACAGGAGAGAGACTGGGAGCTCGAGAGCAAGCGGGGAAGGAAACGGGAGAGAGAGAAAAATGATAGAAAGACCTTTAAAAGCACTGGGCAACGCCAGGTACCCCGCTAGCTATGAATAAGCAAGACTACAATAGACTTCAGTGACCTCCACCACTACAGCGAGTTGAAGAGATTTCTTTTTATTGTAATGATTTGATGTTATTTTTTATTTATTATTTACTTTATTTTTGTATTTTTGGATATTGAATTAAGGAAAAACTTTATATCATAGATAAATTTCCACTCAGCACTCTGATTTTTTACAACGTTTTTATTAGGTCACTTGTTTGAGACGGTGTCTGTCCGCGAATACAGAATTAAATTATAAAATGCTGCCTACATACTGCACATAGTCCACATAGATGTCTATTTCTTACTAGCTTATAAATGTTACTAGGTGTCGAATCCAATATGGTGTTTTTTTAAACATGCATTAGATTGATTATTTTTTTTATTTATTTTTTTTTTTATTAAATTACCACCTAGCAAAAAAAGTAAAAAAGTTATAAGATTTTAAACTCAACAAGCACCTAGCGAAAAAACTCGAATAATTACAAAATTTTACCCATCAAAAACGAAAAACGTTGCGGGCGCATTATTTTTTTATGACTGTTTTACTAAAGTTTTGATGTTGTAGCCTATATGCGCCCGCAACGTTTTTCGTTGTATAAGAATTATAGGAATATTATTTTATACTTTTTAGGGCGCAAGAAAAACGTTTTTATTTTTAAATGTATTTTTTATGATGTAAAAATTGTTTAAAATTTAAAATGCATATTAAATAATTAAAAATTTTGTTTTTAACATTTTAAAATTTATTTGTTATTTTATTTTAATATTAATTCTTCCTTAATTTTCATTCCTTGAAATTTTATTATTCCGCGTATTAAAACTGCCTTTGGATATTTTTGCTTAAAGTCGCTTTTTAGTAAGTTTTTCTGTAAAAAAACTCTTTTGTAATATATTCTGATAATGTTCTGTACTTATTCTATTAAACCGTGTTTTTATTGAAATCGGCACAGGACGCTAAACTAGGAGATTACCCGGCACAGAAGTGTCGTATCTTGCAAATGTTTTCAATGAATTTATGTTATATTTTACTTTTTTTTATATTTTTTCAGATCCCAAGGTCAGTTCATCTTTTCAAACTTTGTTTAATTATCTGCTTCATTTGAATAAATGAAAAAAGATAGTAAAGGTGAAGACTAGGACTAGCGTAATAAATTATTTCTGTTGATTTTGCTTAATGCTTATCATATGTAATAAATTAGGTAAAGTTTTACATAAATGGCACCCTATTTTTAGAATTGGTGAAGTAATACAATCTCAGCTATAAACTTGATGACAAGTTACCACTAGTTAAAACACTTAGTACATGACTATAAATAATTTACTCTTTGCTAAATTTTATGTTTTTCTGAAGAAAATGCATTATACGACCTTCCGCTTATACGAACAATTTTATATGGCAACAGAAAAGATGCCTAAAGTTATATCAAGATATCCACATATTCATCATCATCATCATTTATTTTTGAAACGTCTCTATTCCACGCTATGCTAGGGTTGGATGTTTTTCCATATCAGGCCCCTCCACAAGTCACGATCCAGGGCAGACTGCCGCTTCAGGCCGAGCTCATCCATGTCTTTCTTCACACATTCCCACCAAGTCTTCCTACTTCTACCTTTACTTTTCACTCCTACAACATCCACATCTCTAATTGCCGAAACCCAATCATCTGCACTTTTACGCTCCAAATGTCCAAACTACCTTAGTCTTCCACGCCTCACCATATTGTATATATAAATAAAAAAGTTTTTATTGGAGGGCGGAATGGGGGCGCGCTGCATGCGTCCTCCCCTTACATCCGCCACTGATAATGTTGTACATGATGGACACTGATTTTATACAGGCTGGATGCTTACCTAATGAATGCCTTAAAATGCATGAGATTGATAAAATTATTACAAAAAGATTCTAGGTAATGTCTTTTTGATCTAATACAATCAAAAGCAAGGTGCAGCCTACTTCGAAAATGCATGATGGAAATGTAACAACATTTCATACAATTTTTTGGAATTTTTGATGATGACTTGTGAATAAGTTAACCCCCTATTGTCTTGGCCATAATTTCTTAAAATGTGCAGTGTACTCGGTACTTCTTTAGTGGCGGTTTGTCATAGATAAGTTGTTCTAATTATTAAGTTTGTATTTTAAACGTCTTTCCAACAATATATTATATTCAGTAATATTATAAATATATAAACTGCAGAAATATTTTATTGTGCTAGTCTTGATCTTTACCAAAAAGTTTTTTTGTTATTGACAAACCATCAATTGTATCATGGTTATAACATATCATAGTTCACTTGTCCCGACCTACCTGGCTATTTGGGATTTGCTAACTTGCCAAACCAAGTTCATAGGAAATTTGTGAAGAAAGGATTTGAGTTTACTCTCATGGTTGTAGGTTGGTTGTTGTTCTGAAGTTACTTTAATTTAATTTTAGTTTTATTTTGAATAGTATTTATGTTATTAAACCTAAAAGAGAACAGTAAATGATAGGAATAGGTTAGAAATATATATTTTATAATACTTGTTTTGTAAATTATAAAATGAACTGAATTTTATCATGATTAATAATTTTTTCTTTAAGAATTTTTTATTTAAATTAAATTCATATTATGATTGAATAATTTAGGCGAGTCAGGACTTGGCAAGTCAACCCTGGTCAACAGTTTGTTTCTTACAGATCTTTACCCTGATAAAGTCCATCCTTCTGCATCAGGTTCTTTAAGATGATTCAATCTATTTGAATATATTTTAACAAACTTGAATTTATTTTAGCTTGCTTTGCTTTTCCAAAATCTGCATAAAATATTTCCTTAGCACCTGTAGAACCTCGAGGAGTTGTGGGGTTGTGCCGAGTACATCATTTTTTTTAAAGCAAAGCAATGGTTAAAGCATTTTGCTGTATTTTTACTCATTATGGCCACAGTGGTTGAGCTTATGGACTAATAGAACTGGTGGTGATGATGATAATGATAGTTATTAGAAGTTTGTGTTGCTGAGGAGGGTGGTCTGGTAAGCTCAACAAGTGGTTCAAGACATTCTATTCTCTATTCATTCTTTTTTTCTTATTGTTCTTAATCATCAGCATTTGGTATTTTATGTGTGTTCGTGTGTGTGTGTGTGTATGAGGTGGTAGTGTTCTTTGTTTTGATTACTTGGTGTTTGATCCTGTGTGTGTTTGTTTGCTAGCATGTGTTTTTATATCTGCATGTGTTTGAACATCTGTGTGCAGAAGAAGTTTGCATGATGGTGGTTAAGAATCTTTGTGAGCTTTTTATTGTTCTATTGCAAATTCTTATGTTTCAATTGCCGGTGCATTATCTATCTATCTATCTATCTATCTATCTATCTATCTATCTATCTATCTATCTATCTGTCTGTCTGTCTGTCTGTCTGTCTGTCTATCGGATGAAGACCGGAATCAGATGATGTGCATGAATCAGATGATGATGAAGTTACTACTAGTTATCAGTGGTGGATGCAAACATTCATTAAATTACATAGAATTAAATTAGACATACTCATTGTCTCATTGTACACTTCTTGATATCTTGCATACTGTTGTATGTATCTAAAACTAAAGTGTCATGTAGGCTTTGTCCTAGTATTTGAGATTTTCCTGTTGAACCCACAATCCCAGTGCCTCCTTCTGAATGTTATCCTCTGAATGCCTCTCTTTCTCTCTCCTTTACCTATATCACTATAGTCTTGTCAATTATAATTGCCATAAGGATAGAGTTGGTGAGGAGTGAAGTGATAATTAAATTGATGAATGTTGACTAAGTTATATTAATAATGAATATGTCACAACATTGCAGGTTATTATGCTATTTTGTACAAATAGATTATTATACCATTTTATACAAACAGTAATTATACTATTTTATACAAATAATAATTATGCTATTTTACAAATAATAATTATGATATTTTAATAATAATAATTATTAATATAATTATGCTATTTTGTACATATATATTAATTTTTGATTAAATTAATATCAAAAGAATAATAGTAATTCTAGTAAAGAGTAGAGTAATAGTAATTCTAGTAAAGAGTAGAGTAATAGTAATTCTAGTAAAGAGTAGAGTAATAGTAATTCTAGTAAAGAGTAGAGTAATAGTAATTCTAGTATACTTAAAGAAGTAAATATTATCCAGGGTTAGCCTCGAAAGTTCATGAGGTCAGCTCTTGTGTGGGAGTGTGAACAAAGCCATTGTCTTCTATGCTTGCGCGCGCGCGCGTGTGTGTGTGTGGATAACTATGCACGCTCATCATTGTAGTCATCATTGTAGGAAGGGAGATGACGGACTATGAAATGTTGTGTTGGGATTGTGAGCACATCCTACAATCATTAGCATAACCAGTCTCATTGAATACAGTGATTCAAGCTTTTGTTTGAGAAATTTAGAAATTGCATGTAAAATGAGATATTATTGCACTGATCAAACATCACACACACACACACACACGCGCACGCACACACACACATAAACATTCATTGTGCCAGACTTCCTTGGCACCCAAAAATTGTACTGACTGACATTAAGTTGACACAAGTACACTTCTTATGCTGTTGCCAGGGCCGGATTAACACATATGGAGGCCCTGGCGCACTGAGAAAAATGAGGCCCCCCATTATAAAATTTACAAATTATGACTTTAATGTTTCAATTCAAAGCCAAATGAAATGTATCATTAATTACGCAGTTGAAATTTCTCAACTATAAATCTCTTGTTCTTCTTCACTGGCTACCTCTTAAATATTAATATAGGGTGATGTTTAAAATTTGCTTACTAATGTTTAAAATTAAAAATTGCTCTTGCCATCTCTTGTTCTTCTTCACTGGCTTCCTCTTAAATGTAGTGTGATTTTTAAATTTGCTTACCAATGTTTAAAATTAAAAATTGCTCTTCTCCACTCTACCTAACTAACTTAATAAAAATCCCTCCTAAGCTAAGTCTTGTCTTTGATCTTCCTCTCTTAACCACTTTCATATCTTTTCTGTTAAGCATTCTTTTGCTAAATGCTCTTTTTCCTACTCTGGTCCCTATCTCTGGAACTCTCTTCCTACTTCTGTAACTAAATCTACTTCTCTCACAGTTTTCCCTCGGGGACTTAAGATTTATTTATTTAAAAAGTTTGTGTCCGAGCGCTATTGAACCATAGGAAATAGCGCTATAAAAATTCAACTGATTAATTGATTGATAAACTCTCAAGTAAGTACAACAAAACATAGACATTCAGATTACAGAATACTGTACATTATGATTTACAATGATCTCTTTCTAGGTTGTTTGGTCTCTCTTGAGTCTGTGTTAACCTCAGAGCAGATTTGATGCGCTTGAGGTGGCTGAAAGATCGCTCACCGGCACAGTTCGTCACAGGCAGTGTCAAGTAATGACGAAGAAGAGGGAAGGCCTTACTGAAATCATTCTGCAGCATCAATTTCAGCATCTCGGGAGGTGAGCAGGAAGTAACCTTGAGATTCTTAAGCAGTGATCTCCACTGGAACCATTCATTCTCAACTTGGTTCAGACTCTCCAAATCTCTTGAGTAGTAATCTACCACTCCATTGAGAGAAACTTGTGCTTCCACATCAGTGTGCCACAAGAATGAGAACAGCTTGTCCACTTTTGAGTCGGCTTTGATTCGCTTGTCCAGGTCGAAAAGAAGGAAGTCAATAATCAGCAGGAAAGTGAATATTCTGAATTCTTCAGAGCAAGACAAAGTGACACCTTCAGCACTTAGTTCATCTGTTGTTCGTCGGAAGTACTTTTTTGTTTCTCAGTGAACTGTAAAGTTCCAGATAGTTTCTTTCATAGTTCAACAAACTCATCAAACTTGTTTTTTTCACGCAGCATTCCGACAAACTCACTCAGAGACTGGAGAAGACTCACGGAAGATCACAGATCGGCTTTTTCAGACTGGAGAAGCTTACTGGTCGTGTTTATTCTTTTCAGAACACAGCTCCAAAATGTTGTCAGAAAGCCTGTTTCCAGCTTTGCCAAAGCTTTAGTAATAGATTGAGCTTCAGCTTTAGTAGCCTTATTCTGCAAATGATTTCCAGCAATCTGTTGCAAAACCTCAATGTACACATTGTAGTTCACATCAGCGCATGCTGACCAACCAGTTTCGCTCACTCGTTTCGGAACAGTACATGATCCTTCAGTAGTTTTCAACATGTCCGTTAGTACACTCCACCGTGAAGTAGAAAAAGATAAACACACGTACAGTTTCTGCACAACTCCGAAAAAGGTAATGGCTTGGACACAAGACTCAGCTGCAGCATTTCCAGAAAGATTTGGAAAATGAGTCATGCAAGGGGCATAAACTCCATTGTGGACTCCGGACATGCTGGATGCGTTTTCGTATGTCTGACCTATGCAAGGACCACCAACAGACATAATTGTGACACACTTGAACTAACGAACATAGCAATCTTTGTCCACAATGTAGTTTTTTAGAATATTACGCTTGCATAATAATTTTTTATTGTAAAATTTTTGAGGCCCCAAAGCTCGGAGGCCCTGGCGCAGGTGCGCCACCTGCGCCATGGTTAATCTGCCACTGGCTGTTGCTATTAATGTTTCAGAAGTAAAATTGTAACAGACAATAAATACAATTCTATCTCTAAAAATACAAAAAAGTAAATATTATTTTTATATAATACATTATATGAGAAAGTGTTTTATTTCAATTTGATGTTCTGACAAGAAAATTTATAAAAAGAACGTATTTGGGCAAATTATAAATGTTTTAATAATTCATAGGAAGTAACTCAAGTTTTTAAATGAATTATATAATCAGTAAAACTCATTCTATCAGTAATCTCGACTCAGCAGATTTTTTAACTTAAAGTTTGAAATGAATTATAATTAATGTATTTAAATTCAATTTGATTAATGTGGGATTTTATAAAGCTAAGCATAAAGATGTCACAAACAGTCAATTTGTCTCACGAATGATTGATGGGGAGATGAAATAAAAATAATTTTGGTTTTGTTATTTATTTCATTTATTGAGCACCAACATAAGTATTAAACGTAAACAAAAGAAAATAACCAAAACGACAAGAAAAAATATAGAACCAAAATTTCAGAAAAAGAAAAAAAAATCGATTGGTTGAGAAAGAAATAAGGTGCCCAAAAGGTTCGTCCGAAGGGAATTCCTTCCCGCTTAATGGACAACCTTTACAAAAAAAACCAAATGAGCTGGTTGAGTTAAGACATTTCAAATAGTAGTTCAATAAACTTATCAAGGAAGAGACTGAAATTGGTATGCTAAGGTAATAGGCATTGAGTAGCTATGAGTGAGACAATAACAAGTAAGATTTCAGAGCTTGCTTAAATAGCGAAATACGTTTCAAGGAGGAGACAGATATTGGAATGATTGAATAAATACGAGGGCCAGAGCATTTAATAGAGAATGTTTTAAGAGTTGTCCGAGCAAAATCCGTTCGAAAACAGCGACCGGGGCGCAGATCATAAGAATGAACATCAGATAATTTTACAAACATGTTATCGAATGATGAGGGTAATATAAAATTATCATATTTATACATGAAAATGCCAGTTTGGAAGAAATTAATCTGATAAATATTAAGAATGTTGTTGTTAGCCATTTGAATTTTACAAGACGATGTGGGAGGCATGTGAAAAATAATTCGAATAATTCGCTTTTGCAAAATATGAAGAGGCTTTAAACGAGTTGAATAATTTGAGGCCCAGACAATATTGCAGTATGATAAGTACGGAAATATAAGTGCATGGTATAACATCATAGAAATATTGGCATCAACAAACTGATGTATACGAGATAGCACTCCACAATTTTTTGCAACCTTAGATGTAACATGTTCAATGTGAGTTTTTAATGTAAGGTGTTCATCAAGCAACACACCCAAGAACTTGCAATAAGGAACCCGCAAAATTGGTATATCATCAATCTTCAGCTGACAATTACAGAAAGTATTTTTGTTTATATGGTGAAATAAAATGTAATTCGTTTTGCTAACATTTAAGGAAAGTCTACTAGCAGAGAACCATTTAGAAACAGAAAGTAATTCACTGTTGGTATCGTAATATAAATTTTCTAAGTTATCGCCAGTCGCAAAGAGGTTAGTATCGTCCGCAAACAAAACAAATTCAAGGCGATCTGAAACTGAGCATAGGTCGTTAATATAGATGAGGAATAGAAGCGGTCCCAGCACCGACCCTTGAGGCACCCCACAAGTTACCTGCTTCATCGAAGAGATAGAGTTGCTGTACTGGACGCATTGTGATCTGCAGCTAAGATAGTCACTGAACCATGATAGTGGAGTTCCCCGGATTCCATAGTACCTCAATTTTTCCACCAGAATGCCGTGATCAACCGTATCGAAGGCTTTAGCTAGGTCCAGGAAGATGCCAACTACATATTTCCCACGGTCCATGGCCTCGGCAATCTTTGAATGTAACATGACCAGTGGCATATAAGTTGAGTGATTTTTTCTAAATCCAAACTGATTTGGTGTAATAATGGAAAATTTATCAAGATAATTATAAAGTCTGGAGTGCATCACTCTTTCAAAAAACTTTGAGAAATAGCACAAGACAGATATTGGCCGGTAATTAGAAAAGTTTTCTTTTTTCCCAGATTTGTAAATTGGAATGACTTTGGCTGTTTTTAGTTGAGCGGGGAATACTCCTGAAGTTATTGAGCAATTTATTATGGCAGACAGAGGACTAGCGATCGCCGTAATTGAACTTCGTGCGATGCATGGGTCGACTCCATCGGATCCGCAGCTGTGAGAGATCTTTAAGTCTGAAGCTATTTTGATAATCTCATCGGGCGTAGTGGGTGCAAAAAAAAAAGAGTGAGTCACAGGATTGCCAAGATATTTTTCAAACGTTGTATCCGGTGGGGATATCTTTCTTGCGAGGTTGGAGCCAATATTAGAAAAGTAATTATTAAATGACTCAGCAATAACAGAGGAAGATGTCAATAGACTACCGTCATCCGTACAGAAAGTCTTGCATTGTTCCATGTTGGTCTTTTTATTTAAAATGTTCCCAATTAACTTCCATGTTCCTTTCATGTTGTTGTTGTTTAATTTAAACTTTTCGGAGTAGAATTGTTTGATGGTTTTTACCTTAGTTGATTTGAAGAGGTTTCTAAATGTAGTAAATTTCTGTTTGTTAGACGGAGATGGATTCCTGGTGTATGCTCGGTAAAGCGCATTTTTTTTCTTGCAGCTTTTCATAAGTTCAGGTGTCATCCATTCTTTATCAAACTTGTTAGGTCCGTTAGATTTGCCGCTGCAGCTCACCAGAGGAAAGGAATTATTATATATCTCAAGGTATCTATTGATAAACATTGAATAGGCGGATGACGCGTCGCCACACTCGGCCACCTCTATTACCCTAGACCAATCGGCTCCATGCAGCGTTTGCTCAAAAATTTCTTTATTAACGAAACTCCTTCTTAAGGAAAAGACATGATTTTTTCCGACGCAATCAGGTGTCGATAATGTGGCAGAGAGAAAAATAGGGAAGTGGTCCGAGACATCATCGAGCACAATCCTGGCGAGAGTCTTCTGTAGTGGATAATTAGTAAATATATTATCAATTGCGGTGGCGGTTGAGGGGCATTTTCTAGTTGGCGTTGTAAAGGCTGGAAGAAGGCAGTGGGAAGCTAGTAAATTAAAAAACTCAGCTGTGAGTGAGTTCCATTCTTTGTCGAGAAAATCAATGTTGAAGTCGCCCAGTAGAAATATCTTCATATTTTTTCTGTCAACGTAATCCAAGATGTTACTCAGCTCTGCATTAAAAACACGTATATTGGTATCCGGTGGGCGATAGATTACTCCAACAGTAAAACTTCCAATTCCTCGACACTCCGCAGATATCAAGAGAATTTCAAATGAAGTAATATCAACACTCCAGGAACTAACATCAAGAACAGAATATTTTAAGTCAGAGTCAATAAAAAAACCAACTCCGCCACCTTTTTTCATAGATCTATGTCTGGATACGAAAACAAAGCCCGGTATTTCCACGCTCAAGGATGAATTGTCATCCAGCCAGGTCTCTGTAACCGCCAAAATCCTAGATCTACTCCAGTGAAGTAATATTGCTAAGTCATGCAATTTATTTTTTAAGCTTCTGCAATTGACGTGAAGAAATGAAAAATGATCAGAAGCTAATCGACCGGTTAACTCGTTTAACTCATCAGAAGTAACATAAACATTTCTATTATCATAGATTGGGTGGAAGATATTTTCATCAGGATCAATGTTATAATCAAACAAAGAACAGCTTCTTATAGACTTCAGTAAACTTAAACGTTCTTCTTCAGTGTTCGTCGTATCATAAGCCATTTTAACAAGTCTGTAACTTTTCAACCTCCTCGAGACTTAGGATTTTAATTGGCTTGTCAGATTCAACTCTTTTTGCAAAAACAACGCCATTCCATGTCCAGATGGAGGAGATTTTCTTTTCTTTGAGTAGTCTCCTGCCTCTCGAAAAGATTTCTGAGCACCTCTTAGTTAAATGCTCGTTGATATAAATTTTATGTTTATCTTCTTGTTTGTGAAGTAGGCGTCTTGAAGAGTAAATTCGGTCTCTGACTGTCTTTGAAGCGAGAGTTATAACTATCGGTCGTGGTGCGTTTTTAATGCCAGGTATTCTGTACCCGGCAGTGATATCCTTCATCGATATGTCGAGATCTAACTTCGTCCTGCAGCACTCCACGACAGCACTCATTGTATCCTGCCGAGACATATGTTTAGAGGAATCACCTTCTCCAGCAGTCACACCCGAAGCCACCTCAGCGTAGGACGATTCAGGGATTCCGTGAATGACGAGATCGTTGCTTCTCAATTGCATCTCCAGTCTGTCAACTCGAATCTGTAGAGTTTTGTTTTCCTCCGTTATGGACTTTATTTTATCAACCAGCGGCTTAATTTCGTCCTTTATCAGTTTTGTCACTGTCTCCAACATTAAGTTCTTCATCATTTCTTTAATGCCATGTTCCAGACTGGGAAGTATCTTTTCTTTAATCTTATCCGATAATGCTTCGATTGTTTTACCTTCCATTAACAAGTCCAGAACCTCCTCTTGCCTTTTCCGTGACATCACAGTATGTAGTACAACTTACAGGAGTGGCAACAAACGACAACAGAACTAAACTCACTAAACTATTCAACAGTATTTGACAAAACCAGGTATCAAAATCAGATAAATTTTGTACCAATAGTTAGCTTGTATTGAGACAAGTTCAGTCATATAAATTTTTACCAGATATGTTTACTAAAAACGAAATGTTATCGAAAAAAGTAATAGAGACTCAACAGCGACAACCGGCTCACAGCGCACTAGATGCATCAACATGTTTATTTTTTGTTTATTCAATTCACATGAACTTTTTCATTTAGTTTAGTCAAACAAACTGTTTAAACATCTTCAGTAATGAGTTTAGGCACATTAGTTCATTTGCAATTGAACTTAAAATTAAAATTGAATATTATTAACATTAATTGTAAAATGAAATTTGCAGTTAAACCATGTAGCTTAATTCAATACTAAAACATTGTTTAAATTCTAAGTTTATAAATAATTTAAAATATTAAAACTTATTGTGTATAATAATGAAGTTCAGCAAATTTGTTCAACTGCTATTTATTTATATAAAAGCAATGGGAATATAATTAATGAAGATGAGCACTGAGAAGTAATCACAAAAAATAAACTCAACTATTAAGTTAAAAATATGGAAGATCAGAGTTAAAACTATATGCATTATTTTATTACTACTATAATATGTGCATTTTATTATATTACTACTATAATATATGCATTTTATTATATTACTACTATAATATATGCATCATTTTATTACTACTATAATATATGCATTTTATTATATTACAAATACTTGCTCTTGGTTTTGCAAAAACAACATCAATAGATACAAATACGAATCAACTTATTGGACCTTTCAACCGATACCTCCCGATTCATACTGGCACAAGCATTCCTGGAAACACAGATTGGTTTTTAGGTAGTAATAAAAGTCTGTGGGTTACCCTCGACAATCACCCCAATATCAATAATAACATTTTATCTAAAAAAAATCACTCTAATATCAATAATAACATTTTATCTAAAAAAAAACCGATTGAATTTCCACAAAGGGCAAAAAAATTATATGTAATAAGATACTGGTTTGATATTCTTCTGTTCTTTCTCTTCACATTTATGAATAATTGCAAATTTTTTTATTAATTTAAAAAATATCTCTGATGTTTAGTTCACTGAAAATAGTTTAGTTTATTTTCATGAAAGAATTGAGAATGTGGCTTTATTTGATTGGGGCTACTGAAAATAAACTTAGTTACACCATTTATATATTTTATTTCTTTAATAGTATAAGATATACCACTTGCTGAATTTAATGATGACTTGCTGAATTTAAAGATGACTTGCTGAATTTAATGATGACTTGCTGAATTTAATGATGACTTGCTGAATTTAATGATGACTTGCTGAATTTAATGATGACTCGCTGAATTTAATGATGACTTGCTGAATTTAATGATGACTTGCTGAATTTAATGTTGACTTGCTGAATTTAATGATCAATTTAAAGCAGCTTGTTATAAATTTCAACTCAACTAAAAATATTAAAAATTAGAAAAAATATTGTCTAAATAAAATTTTTGTTGCTGCATGTTTCAAATTCTCATTTAATAGGATATCAACATAATTCTATTTAGACTAACTTTTGAGAAAATGCATTAATATTAACTGGACTACATCTTCCTCCTAGCATTGCATAATTTATAATATAAATCAAATATCATTGGTTATTATTTGTTTGGTAACTAGACTGATTGATATTATGTTTTATTACAAATTTATATTTATATTTTAGACAAAATCTCTAAAACTGTGAGTATCGAAGCATCAACAGTTGAAATAGTCGAGAGAGGGGTCAAGTTGAAGTTGACCGTGGTGGATACACCGGGGTTCGGAGATGGGATTGATTGCACCAACTGGTTGGTGGTTGTATATTTTGCTGGCTTTTGTAAAAGTGTTTTGAATGTTTGTTTTCTGGTCTCAGTGAATTACTGTTTTATGTGCCCATATATGGCATGCACTCATACACCCATTCTTCACCAACCACTCATTCATATGCCCAATATTTTCCATTGATTAATTCACATTCGAATTTTCCTTATTACAGCTTCAAGAGCATCATCCAGTACGTGGACCAACAGTTTGACAGGTTCCTTGAAGATGAGAGCGGACTGAACAGGAGAAACATCGTGGACTCACGGGTCCATTGTTGTTTCTATTTCATTGATCCCGTAGGTCATGGGTTAGTGGCTTTTGTTTTATTGGCTATTGTGGCTGTGATGATGATAATTATTTGGTGCCGTGATTGCCGACTCAGTGGAATTGAATGTGAACGTCAGACTTGAATGTGAACGGTTTAAGTTTAAACTCCCAGTTTCTGCCTAGTATCCCATGTTACCTGAGTGTTAGCTTGTTCTACCAGCTCTGCTAATTCAATAATATGTTTGCTAGTTATACATATTATATGAAGGAGGCAATCATCATAATTTTAACAGCTGGCATTATTACTATCATGTCTACTACCATCATCATTATCATCACAATCCAGATTGAAGCCATTGGATGTGACATTCATGAAGCAGCTGGACAAGAAGATCAACATCGTCCCGGTCATCGCCAAGGCTGATACTCTCACCAGGCAGGAGCTGGCCAGGCTGAAAAAGAGGGTTTGTTTTAATATTTTGTTGCAAATGTTGGTTTTTGTTCATAGTATTAGCTATTGCTGATTTGATTTGTACTTGTAGTTGAAATTAGTTTTAAACTTTACTTGGCTGATTTAGAGTTTTTGTAAAAGTGACTCACAATTTTTTAATTGAATTTTTTGAATTAATTGCACAATAATGGGCCTAATGAATGACTCAATGAATAAACAACAAAATATGACTAAATACTGTTTTTTAATATTAGAACATTATTTTATAAACATCTTCAGATAATGGACGAGATAGCTCAGCACCAAATCTTCATCTACCCGATACCTGACTGCGATGATGACGAAGACGATGAATACAAACAGCAGTGTAAACAGCTCAAGGTGTTTCATTTATTTTATTTTTCTGTCTTGCTTGTTCATTCTTTCATTCATTCTATTTTTTCGCTTGTGACCAAAGCAAAAAATGCTAATGTACATTAAATAATTATTGTTAGAAAACTATCTTAATCACTTCTTATCTTTAAAACAATTAGGATGCAGTGCCTTTTGCGGTTATTGGGTCTAATGCCACCATCGACGTGAAGGGTAAAAAGGTTAGGGGTAGAATGTACCCGTGGGGGGTCGTCGAAGTGGAGAATCCTGAACATTCAGATTTCATCAAACTCAGAACGATGCTTGTGTGAGTACCTTTTTGTTTGCATTCTATC
This sequence comes from Erpobdella octoculata, assembly GCA_963978895.1. NCBI lineage: Eukaryota > Metazoa > Annelida > Clitellata > Hirudinida > Erpobdellidae > Erpobdella > Erpobdella octoculata. Next base: position 18,539,123 of record OZ022242.1, read on the forward strand.
ATAATTTTTGTTTGTTTGCATAAATTTAATTCAATTGTGAAATGGTTATTAGCATTTTTACTTTTGTGTTCTGCATAAATTGATTCACTTGCTTATGTGTTCTGCATAAATTAATTCACTTGCCAATGCAGTGCCCACATGCAGGATTTACAAGAAGTGACACAGGAAGTACACTATGAGAACTACAGACTTTCGAAACTTGACAATCCGAAAGATGTTGTTGATGCAAGGTAAGCAATTTTTTTGATTAAATTTTTAGTTATTCATTTTATTAGTATTTATTTTTATATAATAAAATGCATTAATAAATTAAATTATTTTTTATTCACACAAAAGACCTAAGGATGACAAGACCACTGAGAAGCAGTTGAGAGAGAAAGAGATGGAGGTTTGTGTCATTTCATTACAAAAAATAAATTTTTTGCTGATAAAAGTGAAAGTTAATTTTCATGTTGATCATCATTAGGACATTTTGTTTATTCTACAAACACTGATTATGATAACTAGTATAATTCCACTAATTATATAGCACTTCTTAAAATGCAACCTCAATTTTTTAATGATTTTTTTTCAAGATTATCGGAAGTTCATTTGATGTTGATTTCTGCTATGTATATATATTAATTTTATAACAATAAAATTAACTGATGGCGAATATCCACTCGTCTCTCTAGTAGAGTGAAGCATGAGGCACATGTTTCCTCAACTAGTGCATGTGATGGATGTTTTCTTCCTTTCTGGTGATAAAATCATAAGAAATTGTGTATGCATATGAATATATGTAGCTTAGTTTCCACGATGACCAGAATATAAATGACCCACATCAAGCATTGGAATTGCCAAAATTAAATCAGATTATGAGGAAAGTGAAACAAACTGACATCTTTAATGAAGTTCCATGTGATGACAACTTTATAAATTCGTCCCAGTCTTTGAGAAGCTGGAAGTTCTTAAATTAAAACGAGAGAACTTTATTAAATTTATTGTTTCATCTCTCTTTTATTGATTTCTATAAAAAAAAGAGTTTTCCTTGTGAAAACTCCTCTTGCTTCAAACAGATTTTTAATTGAAGCAATTTACATGTCTGTAAATAAAGTAAATTTTTTATGCAGGCTTTAACTTCATCAAACCCTGTGCGAGCAAAGCCACGGGTAACTGCTAATATAAAATTAAATTAAATTTATCGTACTAAGAACTGCTTCCGGATGCTTGAGCTTTTCATCACGGTCAATCATAGCACTTATCAAATCCTTAAAGTTTTACAAGTTTATATTTAATTAGCTTGTTTATTTGTTTTATTAATGTTCTATATTAAAAATTGAACATGTTTCTTTAAGGGTTTTTTATATTAAATATTTTATATTTTTATTTAAGATAATCTAGCTCATATATTTGAATATGTTATATATCATTCAAGTGTATTTGTTTATCTGCATTATTGCTATGGTAATTTAATAGCTGATTGCTTACTTGCTGGTTATTTTCTTTTATTAAATAATATTTTGTTTATAATTATCTAAATTACCAGCTGAAGCGCATGCAAGCAATGCTGGCACAGATGCAAGCCCAGCTGCAGGCCGGCTCCACACAGTCGATCAACAGCACCAACTCTTCCACCAGACAGGGCAACATCATCTCTCATTAATCGATCAGCTGACTAATCACTTATTCAATTAATACATTAATAATTAATAAGGTGACCAATTTATGAAACTGTTATTAGCATTTTTACTCTGTGTTCTGCTTTAATTACATACATGTTTATGTAATTGTTCTGTCTTTTAGTCAGTTGGGAGTCATTCGTTTGTTTTTTTTTACTCCTATGACTATTATGATAATATATATGACTATATATATAATAATAGTTATTATTATATCTATATATACTTATAGCTTTTGTTCTGATTGTCATGTGCAATTGGTGCTTTGGGTTGATTGTCATAAATATAAATCCTATCTTTCTTTTTTTTAAGAGTTTTTTTTATTCATTCCTAAATTGTGTGTTAATTAAAGTTTTGAGAATGGGAACAAGTAATCATCATTTAATAAATAATTCAATTTGTCCATTTGTTTTATGTACATCATATGTATCATGTTCATACTATGTATCATGTCCATCATGTGTATTGTGTACATCTTACTTATTATGTACGTGGTGTTATTTACAATTTATTTTTCATGTACATCTTACGTAAGTGGCCATCTTATGTATCATGTGCTTCTTACGTACGTGGCCATCTTATGTATCATGTACATCCTATGTATCGTGTGCATCTACTTTTCAGCTGGTTCAGGATTTTTTTGCTCTTTTGTCTGTCTAGGGTTATGTTTGCTTGTTTGTCACATACAAATGCCATTATTTTGAATATAAAACAACTTCTAATTTTATCTTTTTCTATTTTTTTTTAAATTTTTATAAAAATCTCACATTAAATAAGAGATAAAATCCATTAATATGAACCACCTGCTTTCCTGTTTGACCTGGGTTAAACTGAAGGTTAAAAACAAAATAATTTTTATCTTTAATGAAATGGAACCTCTTGTATCCAGTGTGTCTCTTGGAGTGATTTATGGTTGTCATCACCACGAATCATCTATTTAATCAATCTGAAAATTATTTCATATTATTTGAGAAAGGTTAATCAAGATGCACATTTCTTATTGTCATGGAGTCAGTATATTTTCCTGGTTTTTTAAGTTATGTTTCCTAAATTTCTTTTTATCTTTCTTCTTTCAATCACGTTTGCATTGAAGATTTCAAATTTCTAAGTTATTGTGCCTGATCCATTTGATTGAAAACCAAGAAAAAATAGGAAGTCTTTCCATTTGTACTGAACAAATCAATTTATTTTCTTGGGTGATACATCTATGAAAGGTTACCCCCCCCCTTTATCTTCAGTTAATTTCTCAGCCGTTACAATCTCGTGAACAATTTGATTTTTTGTGATCGATCAAACTGTTGTTATATCTGTAATCATGTTGTGGAGATGAATTCAATGAAAGACTTCTTGAATCAAAACAAAATCTCTGATGATTATTTATGCCTGCTTGTTAATATTATTATTATAAATATAAGAATGATATATTTTTATATTTCTTTTTATTATAATGCTTTGTGCCTCAATCACTATTTTTTTAAGTTTTAATTTGCACTAATTATTCTTTTTATTTCAATCCCATGTGTGTACACACATGCCTATAGCTCACATGCATAGACACTTACACAAACACTAGGTACACACGGGGATAACCACGTTCATGCGTCAAGAGTATTTTCTTGCCATGCTGTCGTTTGTGTCTGCACTCGTAAGTTGACAATTTGTTAAGGATGAAAAATTTCCATGGAACATATTCAAAAAGTTTTGTTCTGCATAAACAAGAAATATTTGCTTGCACTTACATTTTAGCTTTTATCATGTCGCAATATCTTTTTAGTTTTTACTAAATAATGTTTTCTGCCTTGCGTTCTGTTTAATTTAATAAAATGTTAAGAATGTTTTTAAATCTTTTAACTTGGGATTATCGCAACTGATCCCAGGACTATTGATCCCGGTACAACTGATCCCAGGACTATTGATCCCGGTACAACTGATCCCAAGACAACTGATCGCATGGACAACTGATCCCACGGACAACTGATCCCATATCTGCATCATTTTATATTTCACTGTTTCTGCAATCAATAATATTTATGTATGTATGTATGTATGTATGTATGTATGTATCTATGTATGTATGTATGAGTATGTATGTATGTATGTGGTGTGGGTATGTATGTGTATGTATGTATGTATGTTTGGACGCTGTAGTGACTGTCTTAGTCTTAGTCATGGACTCCTTAATGAACCGATAAGAATTAATGTTGGAGTGTCTTCATTAATTCATATCTTCGAAAGAAAACAACTTCTGAAATGAGCTAACACCCTTTTATATTTGGATTGGCAAGGTTCCATTTCTCATTATGAACTTCACGCAGAAAAGAGTGAAATGATGAAAAGTAATACGAACTTGTCACTTTCATTTCGGCTGTGTATCGTGCGCTTATACTAAATATTATTTCTCCGTTTACTAACTGTTGTTTTAATTCTCATGGCTTCATTTAGTGACTCTCAGCAAAACGGACGCAAGTTGCACTACGAAGGATTCATATATGTTAAACATCGGGCCAACGAAGCAAAAACTACTTGGCGATGCGAGCGTTTCAAGACAGATCCACACTGTCATGGTCGACTCATTTGTTCTGAAGACATCCACACTTTAACAAATGAACACAATCATATGCCTTCTCGTGCCGCTTCTCAAGCAGCTATCGTCATTTCTAACATCAAACGGGCTGCATTGATCTCACATGATGCGCCTCGAACTATCGTCAACGAATGTCTTGCAGGAGTTTCAGATACTGCTATTGTTGCTATGCCAAAGATTGTCTCCCTTGAAAAAAGTGTTAGCAGAAAGCGAAAACTTTCCAACCAGCCAGCTCAGATTCCACACGACCGAGCTTCAATCGTTATACCAGCGGATCTTCGCACTACGCGTACAGCCAATCCAGAAGAATTTGTAATTGCTGACACTGGAGCTGATGATCCTCTTGGTATCATCGTATTGGGAAGCCAAATCGACCTACAAAGGCTTTCTCAGTGCAGGATATGGCTGGCCGATGGAACATTCGATGCGGCTCCGGAGATGTTCTTTCAACTATGGATTATTCACGGTCTTTTTAATAATAAAGTATTATCTTTTGTCTATTGCTTGCTTCCGAATAAAACCCAGATCACGTATTCTCGAGCTTTTACTCTTCTTTTGAACTCTGGTGGTATCGACACGCTTCCGACCGATATCATCATCGACTTTGAAAAAGCAGAGGAAAACACTTTCCGAGAATACGTCCCTGGTGTTGCTATCCATGACTGTTTTTTTCATTTCACTGAGTCCGTCCGACACAAACTCCAAGATCTTGGCATGCACACGCGATACAGAATGGATGAAGAATACAACAGTGCGATCAAAAAGTTTGTTGCACTTTCATTCTGCTCTCCAGCCGATGTTCAACCTCGATACAACACTCTTGCCGACGATCTATTAATTAACTTTGGTGATAATGATGCCCATCAAAATTTTCTTCAGTATTTCGAAAACACTTGGGTTGGTAGACCTCGCCGAAATCCTCTCTATCATATCAAGACGTGGAATTGCAAGTTAATTACAGAGCGAGATCTTCCGAGGACAAACAACAGCGTCGAAAGTTTTCACCGAGTTTTTCAAACTGCTCTCGGCTGTCATCATCCCAATGTGTTTACATTACTTGATGCGATTTTGAATGAACAAGTCCGAGTTAATGCTGTTTATCAAAAAATATATGCAGGAGAGGACATTCCACTCTATTCTAGGATACAGTATTTGCAGGCAAATCAACGACTGCTTAGGATTATCGGCAACTATGATAGTCCAGGAGAATTAAAAAAAAGCTGGCATAATTGGAAGCAAAGCAGTTAGATATTTTGTTTTGTAGGTATATGTGTTAGCAACAATTAGTTAAAAATCCACCCTTCCAACTCATCGTATAAAAAAATTACAGACGATTTTCAAAATCGGCCTTAAAATCGGTAAAATAATTGAATATGCCAGCTCTTTTAATCCAATTAAATGAAAATAACTACAGTTTAAGCTTAATGCTTTATTGTTACTTATTGCATGATATACAAACATTAATAATTATCAATAAAAAAAAAAAAATACAAATAAACTGATTTATGGAGCCGTTTTTTCCTAAAATATACAATATATCAGCTCTTAAAATTCATTTAAATAAAAATAACTCAATCTATAGATGAAAACTACCTAATGCAAAATATACATAAGTTAAAATTTGTCTCGCAACATTATATACGATACAAATAAACTACTGTATTATGCCGTTTTTGACTAAATGTGCAAAAAAAACTAAGATTATTATGAAAATTGCTTGTTACATACTATTTAATATACACATATTAAAAAGCATACATATAAATCCATAAATAATTTCCAATTTCAACATACAATAAAAAAAAACAAACAGAAAAACAACAAAAACACCTAAAAATAACAATTTCTTTATTTCCCGCCCTGTGTCCTTTGTCTGTGTGCCTATATCCCTTTTGTTTGGTTATATAAAGTTTGTATGGTAGGTCCAGTAGTACAATTTCTTTAAAATAATAAATAAAAATTTCAGTTAGACCACTGTAAACAAAGCCTCACGTTAAATTTGCATCCCGATCGGAGACGCTCAGATCATCAATATCAGAAGTAGTCAAAAACTCCATTTTCAATATTGATTCCAAAAGCAAAGCAAACAAAGCTGACTCTACTAAAAATTGGCCGCATAGTGCTCTAGCCACTGCCTTCCCTGTCATCATGTGAGTTATGGCTATAGGTCCATAACAGCACTGCAGCGCTTCTGTCAAACCTGAGCCAGCCATGACATGACCAATGCTGCCCAAATAATTCATCAAGACATGAAACCCACCTAGACAACATACTATGTTCAGTTTGGATGAATGCACAATATCAACAGCCTTTAACCACAGCGGCTGGTCGAAAGTCACACAAGCCGTTGGAATGTTGAGCTTTTGAGCCTGGTTAACGTGGAAAAAATACAAGACATGTCATTAGGGTTCAAATCAATAATCGGAAGCATCCTTATGTCTGATGATGATCTGAAATCTCTGTCAGGTTTACAAGCATGTTCCATAAAGCCGGACCAATTTGGCCTTTGCTGATCTTCATCTAAGCACAAGATACCAATTTTCCAGGCAAGTTCCAAGTTTAAAGAAGGAGGCAACACAGAAGGAAAATTTAAGTGAGAAATGGGCTTGAAAGACATCACTGATAATGATGACTTGTCGGGGAATGTGTATCCCAATATAGGAATACCTCGGTTTTTCACAACACAACTGGATTTTAGGCGTGACAATCGAGGTACAGCTGATTCAGCATAGTGTCCTGACCCTAATCGATTACACGGAGTAGACATTGATATGATGCCCATACCGTGAAAGGTACCACTTCCATCTAAAGTGATAATGTTGTGGTCAAGATTATCACCAGACCATTGCATAAAACATTGAGGAAAAGACTGAGGAGTATCAGGGGAGTCATTCTGAACCACTGATTGTTTAAAAAGTTTAACTTCATCATATGAAATTGAAAATCCCAACCGTGACAGCAAATCAAGCAGCCATCTAGATCCAAAGGCGTGATCTAAACTAACTCCAACGCCAAACAAAATTGGAGAGATAAGAGATCTTTGTCTTGCCCCCTGCACAATAGAATGACATATGGAAACTTGTTTCATTTCATTACAAACAATATTTTCAATTAAGATTTTCAACAAACTAGGAATCCACTTTTTGGCATTTTCAATATTTGAGAAAGCATCAGTTCCTGGATACGTTTCCTTTGAGGACATTTCCCTTATTTGAGCTCTTATCAATTTTGCTGCTGCCACTATGATACGTTCACTCTCATCTTCTATGCTACTCTTTTTTTCAGCATACCATTGGTTAGTTATAATGTGAGATGCCATGTTACAAAAGCAAATAACATTTTTCTGACCACAATATTTCGGCAAAAAATATGTGCTCAGCGTAGCGTTCTTCCAGCTTTCGTTTTATATGTTTTAATGAATACACTTCACCATCTTCCGATAATTCTTGCATTTTAATTTGTATTTCAGCTATCGTATAAATTCCTTGATCTTCTTCTTATAACCAGTCACACAGTTTTTCAAAAGTAATTAACATGTCGTTATCTGGATGTCGACCTGGATGGTTTCGGCCAGCGGTATTATCTCCGACATGTGATGATCTACATTTTAGGAACACAGAAAGACACACTCTGTGGTAACGAGCTTCTTCAGCTGGTAAGTCATTGCATGAATTTAACCTACCAAGAACTTCTACACTCCATGCATCATTTTTTGTGGCAAGTTTCAATGATAGTTTCTCTGAATTTCAATGTCATCACAGTACTTGATTCTTCTTTTAAATGTTTTCTACTTTCTCCAAAAACTATTTTTCCACACAAAAAACAATGTTGCTTCCAATTGAAAGTGTCGACAGACGATCGTAATAATTTACACTTAAAATTCTCTTGATCAACACCAACACTTTCTGCATGCTGCTCATTCTTTCGTTGCAATTGATCAAAACTTCTTTTGTTAGTGTAGTCTCTCCGGCAATGATCATGAACATTAGCTACATTTGGTTTATTTAACTGTTAAATTTTAACAGATACTCTGTTAACTGTTCATCACCACGTAAAACGCTGAATTGACATTACGTTTCAATACCTTTATAACACCTAGTGTAACCATCTTGACTCTTGACTGTATCACAGACGTTGTCGGAACGGGATTCAGTTCGACAAATTAAACATACCATTTCATTTAGTTCACCCATTTCGAAAAAGAACAATAAAAACTCCAAAAAATAGATATTTTACAAAATCCTAACTTAGAAATTCGATGCTTGACGGCAATTTACGAAAATACTAACTTATCGCTCACTACGGTAAATCTCTTTCAAAAAAGCGTCAAAAAACCAATTTCCGAAACGACGATTTCAACCGATTTTTGCAGGAAGATTCATAAACGTATTACAAACAAAATATCCAAAAATCAGCTTGCTTCAAATTTTGTCTAGGTACAACAAGGAAAATTTTTAATTCTCCTGGACTATGACCAACGAACAGCGGATAATTACCTTGGAGCATGTGCCCACTACATTTATCGCTGATTAACATATTTTTTTATTTTTTCGTTTAATATTAAAAGATAATAATTTTGTTTTTAAATAAATGAAACTTTTTGAAGTTGTATTTTTTTAAATACCTTCCTCTATGTATTTTTGTTTTGAAATAAAATTTTTTTGAAGTTTCTTTTGTTCATCAATGACTTTGAGTAAAAGTGACAATAAATATTAGACACTGCTTAATTGGTTCCATGTTAAAATAGAACATGATAAAGCAGAACAGTGAAGAAACAAAACATTAACTAATCAAAACAGTGATAAAACAAAACATCGCAACATCGTGCCTATTTTTTTCCAACTTTTTTGTGATCAAATTGTTCCAGGTTAAAATGTCCTGAGATATTTTAACTTTTTGTCATATAATTGAAATTTTATTTGATAATGTAGTTTAGAATATTATTTTTAGATTTTTTAACGTCTTTTCGTCTGGGTATAACTTGCTCAGCAAAGAAACCGTAGAAATAAATAGATATTTTACATGTGCACATTTTTCTATGAGTGGCCTCGAAATCAATTACATATGGGATCAGTTGTCCATGGGATCAGTTGTCTATGGGATCAGTTGTCCATGGGATCAATTGTCCATGGGATCAGTTGTACTGGGATCAGTTGTACTGGGATCAGTTGTCCTGGGATCAGTTGTCCTGGGATCAGTTATACTGGGATCAGTTGTCCTGGGATCAGTAGGCACTAACCCCTTTTAACTTTGCCTCTATTTCTTGGTATAGAATTTGGAGGGATAATTGTAACCCAATGCCCAGCAAACACAACCACACGAAACCTAGCGGCATGTGCTTAGGCAACCCAGCGGGGTCCCGCCGGGTTTTGTCCGCGGGATCATGTAGTTTAAGATAACTGAAGATGAAGCGCTCGCTTGAAATTGGAGAATTTGAATGGTGCATCAATAGTAGAGTACTACACGGTCCGATTTTTCACGGCCCATCGACAACTCGGCCCGTTTCATAAGCCAAAATTCCCGGCCCTGTCCGTCTAATTCGGACCCGGCCCATTTTTACAGCTCTAAAATCCCTATATAATTGGCAAAAAATTCACCGGCCCGACTTGACGGGCCGTCCAGTACCTACTCTAACCCATAGAGCCATACACGTGCAGTACCTACTCTAATCCATAGAGCCATACACGTGCAGTACCTATTCTAATCCATAGAGCCATACACGTGCAGTACCTATTCTAATCCATAGAGCCATACACGTGCAGTACCTACTCTAATCCATAGGGCCATACACGTCCAGTACCTACTCTAATCCATAGGGCCATACACGTGCAGTACCTATTCTAATCCATAGAGCCATACACGTTTTTGTGAGACTGGACCGGTTTATTTTATAGGTAGAAAATTATAGGTCTGGCTTGTTATTTAGGCACAAAATTTCAGACATCAACCGGTCCGTTTCCTAAACACAAAAGTCGAGGCCTGGCCCGGACCGCGTGAACTCGACTCAGCCAGTTTTAACGAGCACAAAACCTCAAAGCTCGAAAAATAATTTTTCGAAAAATAATGAAACACGCATCTTAAATTTTTTTATGAAAAACCTAAATACTGGAATTTTAATGTTTTCACATTTACAGTTATTGAATTTTCGAGCATATAATCTTTTTTTTTACAACGCTTATATTAACTTGCCTTAGTGGCGTAGCGAGGATATCTGGCGCCCGGGGAAAAGGTATAAAAAATGCGCCCCCATCTTCCACTGTCATCCCAATTTGACGATCAAAACAGAGGAAACCGCAGGCGTCCGAGCCATAATCATAATCGGGGTTCGGTGAGCCCCTCCCCAAGAAAATTTTGAAAATCACTAGTGTGACATGGGATCATCGCAACTGATTTCAGGACAACTTATCCCAGGACTAACCGACCCAGGACAACTGATCCCAGGATAACTGATCCCGAGACTACTGATCCCTGGAAAACTGATCCCAGCACAACTGATCCCATGGATAACTGATCCCACGAACAACTGATTCCATGGACAACTGATCCCATAGACAACTGATCCTATATCTGCATCATGTTATGATATTTAACTGTTACTCTGCAAAATCGGGATGTTTTACATGTTATTTCACTCTATTCAAAATTGTTATTGAAAGCTTTACATCACATAATGTATGGTTCTGCAACAAATAAACTGAAATTCATATTAATTAAGAAATGATTCGGCCAACATTTTTAATATAATTTAATTATTGGTTTTGCAATCAAAAAACTGATATTTTATATTAACTAATAATTAAGAAATAGGCTGCTCACAAAATGAGATAGGGAAAAAAATATAGAAAGGAAGAGAACATTTAGAAAAGTTATAAACCTGTTTGCAGGCTGCCCACTATTGCTCGCATGAAGCGAGTACGTTGGGACAATGTAGTGATGGTCTTTGTTCATCGAGCTTGTCACTTGCATTTCGCTTTTGTATACCAGGTATTATTTCTCTTTATACTGGCTTTGAGTAGAAATGAAAATAAATACTAGACACCGATTAATCTTACTGGAGTAGCCAGTATCATTATCACCACCGCCATCATCGTATGCAGCCGGCCACCGTAAGCATCACCACCACAATTGTCGTCAAATAATGAGCTGCTTATGGGATGAGTTGTCCAGTGGATCAGTTGTCTGTGGGATCAGTTGTCTGTGGGATTAATTGACCATGGGATCAGTTGTACTGGGATCAGTTGTCCTGGGATCAGTGGTACTGGGATTAGTTGTCCTGGGATCAGTTGTACTGGGATCAGTTGTCCTGGGATCAGTTGTACTGGAATCAGTTGTACTGGGATCAGTAGGCATTAACCCCTGTGAAATAATGCAAAATACATTTTGTTAATTTTACTAGTTTTACATGTTCAAAATTGACTAAACTTTGGTGAAATTGTTGTCTTTCCTTTTGCTTTTTGGCGTTCCCAAAACCTGGTGCCTGGCGCGGGGGGCAGATGCCCCTTCCTGCCCCCTTCGCTATGCTACTGACTTGTGTTGTTTGTTTCATCGGATTTTCTAAAGCCTTCTTAAATCACTTCTAATGGTTGTAAAAAGTTTATTTTATGCATGCCAATACATTAACCCGTTTTTAGGATAATGGGTTATTTTCAAGTTTTGAACATTTTTATTTTTCAAAATTATAGATCGCTATATCTCCTAGAGCAAAAAGGACTTCATTTTCGTGATCGTCGGGCCGAATTCTATAGAAATATAAGGTTATTTTCAATTGTATTGACACATAAATCAATCAATCAATCAATCAACCAAACCAAACCAAACCAAACATTTTTATTTTTCAAAATTTTAAACCATGAGCAGAACAGTTATCGATGAGAAGTAAAACACGTCGATTTTGTAGTTTAAATTTGTTGTTAATGCAGTTTAAGCCACTCGGCTTTTATTTCACATACATACAAGCAATTTCAAGCAGAGGCGGCGATTGAGGGAGGCTGGGGGGGGGAGGCGACGGCCTAACCTAATTATGTAGCCTAAATTTGAAAAAGGCAGGCGCTTGTTACCGATCAAATTCTAATATAGATATAAAAGGTAATGTGTGTTTGTGTGGGTATTCGCTTATCACATTTAAACCGCAGGAGCAATCTAAACAATATTTAGCATGGAGGTAGACCTCGTTAATAAAAAACTTAAAAAATTAAAAAAATCTATTATTGGTTTTAAGTTTCATTGGCAAAAAAACCAAAAAAACCAAGCGTAAAACCCAGGCAACGCCAGGTAACCCTGCCAGTAACCTATATAATGGTGGAAAAAATTTGCCGCCTCCCTGGAAAATGCTGAATTCACGTCCATGAAAGAAAAATTATTTATCTAAAAGTTCGATAAAAACAAAAGAACGTCATTAAGGCAAAACAACGTCTGATAGGTCAGCTAGTTCTAGTATAAATACAAATGTGATAAAAATACGTGTTACTAAAATTATATTTATATATTCTTTAAAATTATATTTATATATTCTTTAAAATTATATTTATATATTCTTTAAAATTATATTTATATATTCTTTAAAATTATATTTATATATTCTTTAAAATTATATTTATATATTCTTTAAAATTATATTTATATATTCTTTAAAATTATATTTATATATTCTTTGAAATTATATTTATATATTCTTTAAAATTATATTTATATATTCTTTAAAATTATATTTATATATTCTTTAAAATTATATTTATATATTCTTTGAAATTATATTTATATATTCTTTAAAATTATATTTATATATTCTTTAAAATTATATTTATATATTCTTTAAAATTATATTTATATATTCACCAATTTATCTCTTTAAAATGTGTCTATTTAGATTTGTAGAAGAAATGAAATAAAAAAATTGTTTCAAGCTTGTAAGATTTTTGCCCATAAGAATTTATTTTATAAAAATTATAAACTGAAGAAATGATTTTCAGTCAAAGAAGGCGTCGTATGTCGTCCGTTGCAGTTGGATAAAATATGCTTGCTGGTGAGCGTAGGCGGATGGACGGACGCAAGCTTTCTATCGATTTCCCATTTGCAATAGGCAGAAAGAGTAAGTAGAAAAGAGAACAAGAAGATAAGAAAGAAGAGAGAGAAAGAGAGAACGAGAACATCACACCAGCTACACGGTGTGACATATATCACCAAGGAGATCACCAATAATAAATAATAACTAATTACGTAAATATTGTTGTTTTTTCCTGTTAGAAAACAAGCAAACCATTAAAAACTTCGTTTTTCACAAATTTTTATATTTTTTAATTTGGCAGCTTCTAATTTTTTGCAATTTTTTTCGATGATAATACGTCTATAAAATAGAAAAACAATTACCACAGTCTTCTAAATATTGTATAAAACAAAAACAACGTTTTTTTAAATAAACTAAAAACTGATCATTTATTTATCTACAAAAAACTTTGTTTTTTTAGATTTAATACAATTGCATTCTATATTTTGTTTAATATTTGTCCAATCAATCTGAAAATTTTAAAGAATTCAACGTCATTGACGACCGATGACAAATAAATTCATTAATTTTCAGCTTAATTGGATAACGGGAAGTTGGTTTTTTAAGCATCATAGGTTTCCATTGCATGGCTCAAGCAAGCAAACACTCTGAAGCTAATATAGAGAATTTAATAATAGTAGCACAATATTAATGTTTTAGTCAATTTCTATTTCAGCGATAAAATTAATATATAATAATTATTATATGAAATATTCAAATCTTTCACTTTATATGAATTATTCCAGCGGTACATAGCAAGTCCAATGGAGCTGTACATAACGAGTCCATGGAGCTGTACATAACGAGTCCATGGAGCTGCACTTAACGTTTATTGTGTTTTTCACTGACTTATAATAACATCTGAAAAACTTTAGATGTAACTTATTAAATTTTTTTTAATTCAGCACTCTCATCGACATACATCCCAAATTAAATCTTTTCATCGCATCGTTGTCTCGGAAGATCCTTCTATTCCTTCTATTCCTTCCAGTCTTCCCTTTTTCCATTCCTTTTATTTCTTTCATTCTTTCTAACCTTTCCATGCCTTCCATGCGAACAGTGCTGAAAGTAGTGCAGTCGTTCATCTGAAGAAAGATGATTTCTCGCGCACAAGAACATGGAATATTATTTTTCATTTTAATTTTAATATTTTGTAACAGTGCCGATAAATGACGTGTCAAAACAAACAAAAATGTAAAAACATTGTTAACAACCTGCTGGCTTGCTTTCAATAATTTGAAAACAGTTTTTCAAACAGCATTATTCTGTTGTTTCTGATTCACCAATATTATGAACTTTTTGCACATCTTTAAGTATCTTCTCAGTAGATTTTCGCTCCGAAAATGGAAACTTTAGAGCCTTTTCTGGCAAGTTACTGGACGGAAGTAGAGGAGACAAAAACGAAGACGACATTTTTTTACGTTTCCTCTTCTACCAGAACGCCATTAAAACCTGTAGTGCCGCCCATCAAAAAAAAATTATCGGCCTTCTGCGGTGAATACTTCAACTCGACCAGGATTGATAAAACTCATGGAGTTCTGGGAAACGAATGCTTTCTCAATGGTCAGTCAAGCTAAAAATAATTAAATATATTTTGTTCATTAATTTTTCTTTTTTAATTAATATTTTATTAGGAATAGTTATTAATGGTTATTATATCTATAAAAACATAAAAACTACGAATTGAAAAATGATTTTAAGTTGTGCTATTGTGTGATCATTCCGTTTTTTAATTGGTTTTCACTCTTTTTGTCAATAATGCGGTTGATACTGATAACCAATGATCATGTTGAATGACACCCACTGTGAACACACACATACACACATACCTGCAAAGGTTACACACAGTTAAATTGTTTTCTTATTTTGTTTATTTGAAAGCAGGCGTTACTTAAAATTGTTAAAAATAATAAAAGGAAATTTTCTCTAATTCAAAAAAATATTCATTGCTTCTTAGTTTTTCAAAACTCAAAAATAAATGCTTTCATACAAGATGAAATATTGTATATTTCAACAACCAATAATACTGGCTACTCTACCATATTTTAACCTATTCCTGCATTACCTTCATAACGTTCACCAACACCACAAATTCCAACACCCTATTCAACATTCAGGTTTAAGTTTCGTTCCAAATATCGTCTTTGTACTGGCGGCAGTTCCACTTCTGATCTCCTGGAACAAGTCGATGTTTGCCAGCATGCACGTCAAAACTTGGGTCAGGTTTCCCCACCATGCCATCAGATGGCTACTTTTCCTCATACTCATTGTCACTAACATATTTGAGGTAAGTAGCTGTGTGAATCATTAAACTGAGGCTGATGATGGATGTGTGAATTGACTGATTATGAATGTACAGTTTTTGTATAGGCAGATGAATGGTCCGACGGGTGACTGAATTTGGGAGCAAAAAGATGGATAGTATACAAAATACAATAATACAAAATAAGATTTATAACGCGCCCTTTTAAAAAAGAAGTCTTTCGCAAAAGCGCATAAATTATATTATATATTATAAATTATATTATATATTATAAATTATATTATATATTATAAATTATATTATATATTATAAATTATATTATATATTATAAATTATATTATATATTATAAATTATATTATATATTATAAATTATATTATATATTATAAATTATATTATATATTATAAATTATATTATATATTATAAATTATATTATATATTATAAATTATATTATATATACTAGTTATCATAAATGTTTTTATAAATCCAACTATTTTGTTCATTTAGGTCTGCGCAAAAAACTCCGAGAGAAACTTTGGTAAAAAAATGATTTAACACGGGAAGTCATAAATCATGTGAAATTATTAAAGATTAGATAACAATTCGTGGAATTATTACTTCGCAGAATTCATAATTTAACGTCCAGAGAGTTTCCGCAAAAAAATGGTCGTGATGATGATGATACATTGGTGAACTTTTTATGGTGGGGAGATAGAGATTGATGAAAAATAATTGTTGGGTTATGAATAATCAGGGTTGGGAATGAGTGAATTAGAAAACTAATGAAAGTGATCGCAAAGTGTCATTATTGCAACAAGTCAAGTGAATGGGTCATGTTATTATATTATATGTTGGTTCGTTGAGCAATTGATTGAACGATAATATATGATGAACTGATTCAGGTAATATCTGGTTTTCTATCCGATGAACTTCTGGGTGGAGCCCATCTGCACCTCTTCATACCCCACATGGTCAGCGTAGTAGGTACACTGGTTGCTGTAGTGTTCTACCACAGTGTCGAAATGTGGAACTCTCCCAGATTTCTACTCATGCTCACTCTCTACTGGTTTTTCCTCATGGCTGTCGAGGTGGGTTAGATGGTTTGGTGGCTGAATGATACGATGGTAGGAGGATGTGGTTTATGTTAGAGTTTGTGTGGCTGGTGGTTCTTTGAAAAGAACAAGTAAATTTAAAGACATGTGAGGTGACTTTGAAAGCTAATGAAGTCGAGTTTTACATTAAATATATATATATAGCAAATAATGTTTCACAAAATTAGTGATGCTTTGCATGGACTTTCCACTTTAATTGTTAAAAAATATTATTCAGTTTACAAAATTTGTTGTTATTGTTCTGAAAACCATTCAAACAGTTGAATTATTATTGGTTTCGTTGTTGTTGTTGTTAATTTCTTAAAGTTTTACTTGTTTAACGTGGCTTTAGACCTTATTAGACCTCTAGGTCACAAATCACTTTTCTAACTTTACTCACTCGTGTGCCTATTTTGCAAAACAAACAGACGCAGCTTTTTATTGGTGCTTACCTAATACTCATTAACAAGGATATCTTGATATAACAACTGGATCCACAACCTAATCTATTAGGCCTAGACAGTTCAGCCAATTACGTCATAGTTCCATCAAAATTTGTAGAAATATGATATAACTATTATGCTTTTGTATTTTGTTACATCAATTTATTTATAATTATGATATAAGAAGCGAGGTTGTGGATCCAGTTGTTATATCAAGATATCTTTGCTCATTAAATACGATTCAGTTGTTTATTTGTTATATATGTTAATTTATTTAATTATTATCACTTTATTTATTTATTTTCTTTACTTTTCATATAACTTGGACTTTTTATACGTTATACAGTTGCATGTTTTATGGAGCTTGTCTTAAAAGTGAAATTTCGTCATCAGCCCATCTTTGATTTAAACTATTTCACTCTTTTTCATTCATTGGTTAAAACAAGGATATCTTGATATATCAAGACATCCTTGGTTAAAACGTCAAAGCTCTTTTATCTGTACGATACTTGATGCAATACGGCATTAGAAACTACACGGTTGCACCTGCATTGCACCAGTATCGTGTTTCCATCTTTAAAGTTTAAGTTAAATCTCTGAACCTACCTGTCATACAAGTCATTTGAAATTTATAGAGCTTCTAAGTCTACCTGTCATGAGTCATTTTACATTTAGTGTGTAGTTGTGTGTTTCTAATCGGTTGATCGTTTTTTAGCATTTTGTCCAAAAATTTTTACAAGATGTTTTGATAATTTAGTTCAATCATCAACCCGAATAATGGTTTAAAAATAAGTTAAGAAATAATAAACTACAAATAAGTTAAGATATAATAAACTACAAATAAGTTAAGAAATAATAAACTACAAATAAGTTAAGAAATAATAAACTACAAATAAGTTAAGAAATAATAAACTACAAATAAGTTAAGAAATAATAAACTACAAATAAGTTAAGAAATAATAAACTACAAATAAGTTAAGAAATAATAAACTACAAATAAGTTAAGAAATAATAAACTACAAATTACGTAAAACAATGGATTCAATATAAACACATTAATTTCAGGGTATAATGATGTTAAATTCGACAAGCATTGCTTATGTTCACAATTGTAGACGCAGTTTAATTTTCATATATACTATTAACTCAACTACTAAGAAAGCTAAGTCAAGAAGCACTAAAGTCCCTTATTATGTCACATTATTATTATGTTCAGAGTTCTGAGTACTTCATTTCCCTCAAGCGCAACATCATTATCTTCAGTTATCTGTTCAAAAAATAAACGAAATGTAACAAAATAAAAAAATTATGGTGACACATAAATAGCATTACATTTATATCTACAATGTCTATATTTAAATAAAACACGAAACAATTATTAAACTTCAATGAAAGATAAATAAATTAATTAATTGAAGTTAAACATGAAAAAATTAATAAATTAAAATTAAACACGAAATAAAGAATGAATTAAAATAAAAACATTTTAAAATAAAATTATAGACGAATAAATGAATAAATTACAGATCATGAAGACCATGAACTTGAACCTATCAAATACAGCAAGTGAATTCATGCGACCTCACTTCACCAGGGCAAGCATCGCTCTTTACCTTCTCCTCTTCGTCATTGAACTGGATGTGCTTAGGCAACTTGTTAGCTGGTTATTCATTAAATATTTGTTAGCTGGTTGTTCATTAAATATTTGTTAGCTGGTTGTTCATTAAATATTTGTTAGCTGGTTGTTCATTAAATATTTGTTAGCTGGTTGTTCATTAAATACTTATTATAGCTGGTTGTTCATTAAATATTTGTAGCCATCTTATGAATGAACATTTATTTCTTTGGTGAAATAAAACGAGAGTAAATTATTTCAGAAAGCAATAATAGTTAAAAATAAATTCAATGAGGAAAAAATAATTTATTGTACTACTAAAATAATCATACGTTTAAATTTTCAATTGAATAAATGAAAATAATAAATTTATTAATAAAGAATTTCATTAGAAATTTTAACTTGAAAGCTTTTGAAAATTAGCTCCATTATGTGATTAGCTGTCTGATTTCCATTTTCGTGTTCAATAAAATAAATGTGTTGGTAGTATAGAAATGTGTTGGTAGTATAGAAATGTGTTGGTAGTATAGAAATGTGTTGGTAGTATAGAAATGTGTTGGTAGTATAGAAATGTGTTGATAGTATAGAAATGTGTTGGTAGCATAGAAATGTGTTGGTAGTATAGAAATGTGTTGGTATTATTTGCTAATAAAAATTAAATTTAAAAATAAAACCAACAAGCCGTAAAATAGGAGTTTTTTTTTAAATCCCTCATAATTCAGGATTTGCAGGCTTTTCATTAAATGCAACGAAATTTTGAAAACGAAATTTTTAAAAAATTTTAACGTAAATATCTATATAATTATGTTTAATTTTTGTTTTTTATTCCAAATATAGATAAACAAATTTTAAATAAAAAAAAAATTCCAGAACAACTTTTAAGCTTCAATAGATGCATTGTCATGAGAAGCAAACCTATAAACATAAAAAATAAATAATTTCCGATGTCTGCTAGCAATTTCGCATAACGCGGTGGTCAGCAGTCAGCTGTTGGTAAAATTAGTGCGCGCAGCCGTGTAATAAAAGTTATTACGAATTGTACACTGTCAGTCCTAAAGATGCAAAAAGTTTTATTTGAGCTTATTATGCAAGAGATTATTCGATTACATCAAACATTATGCTGGATTTATTGTTGAAAAGATCTCATCGCAAGATATTGAAGCTGTCTTAAGAAGGCTTGGCATGAAATTTAGGGATTTTAATTTGCTTGAACCAGATTCAATCCAAAGCATTGACATTTTTTTTTATATTGCTGAGCAAGTAGAAAAGCCATATTGTCTAATGACCACATTATTCCTTTACTGCGATTGAGATCTTGACTTCATTGAACTTTGTATAAAAATAGAGAGACGGAAAACATTCTTTATTTAACATCTGACAGTTCTATAAAACAACAACAAAACCGTCATTTTTGTCGGGGGTATTTATAGTATTTTATATTTCAGCTCAATTGTATGACAGGAAGTTAGTTAATTTTCACTTTCATGGTTTGCAAACATTCAAGCAAGCAAGCAAGACTAGACGTGAAGTTATTATAAGAAATTTAAAAAAACAAAAGTGATCATTAAGTAATTGACAAATAGGAAAAACTACATATTAATTGCACTTCGTTCAACTTTAATTTCCTACTTTTAATATTTCAATTTTTTGTTTATTTTAGTAATAACCCAGTTAAGTCTCGACAAAATTTCAAAGTAGATAAAATTGTTGAAAATTTACTGTGGAGATGATGATGATGGGATATTATTGTAAAATACAACCACGGTAGCGGAAACAAAAATTCCATAAAAAAAAACCAACATGAACCGGTTACAAGTTTGTGCTGTGCTTAGTTAGTTTAACAAACCACTTTGACACGAACACTAATTAGTTGTAGCGAGTGTCACACGACTTTGCTCATTTTGCGCCGTTGCTTTGAAAGGCATGTTATGCACACGCTTGCTTGTTGTCTGTCGTCTTGAAGCTGGTCCGCTGTTTTGTCAAATCTGCGTGTTGCTGATTGTGATGGATAGACGCGCAATTTATTTTTTAGTTTTACAAATAAAACCATCAGTTATTTTCAAAAGTTAGGACAGAGTTAAGTAAAGATAGTCAACATTGATAAATGAGTAAAAAGCTTATCCGACCATTTTTTAGACTTTTTTTGGGGACACATTTGACTTTTTGTATAAAGTGCCATCAATTAATTTAAAGTCATTTATTTTAATTTTGCTAAAACATTTGATAAACTACTTCACCAAAGGCTGTCTAAAAGGCTTGAAGCTGTAAATAGATGGTTAACCACTGATATGGTCTAAAAGCTGGCTGTTTGAAATGAGACAGTGAATTAAAATAAAAAGAGTAAGTTTTACATAGAAAACTATGTCAACTGTGTTAACCAAAATTAAATTTTTTTTTTAAATAATTGCTCATAGTTCTTTACACCGAGTAAAAGTCGGTGAGGTCCGGAAAAGTCCGGTGTGGGGAAGTCAGGTCTATTGACTGTTGCGATTTCATTGCTGGCACAAACGGTGGATTTTTTGATGGTTCATCCTTTCTTAGACAGCCTGGTGATCAAAAGTTTACCTTAAGCTACCATATTGATGCTGGGCTTAGTGCGGGCACCTGATCGACATAACACATCGAGTAGCAGAATCTTTAACCTCAAACCATCCTGCGAACCAAACAAACCAGGCCTCTAATAGCTGGATTACATGAGTGCTCTACAACTCCCAGCTGAGGACCGGGTTGAGTCAGTATAGGTTGGCTTACCAGACAACGAGAAAGTTTTGTAAATACCGGTAAAGTCCGATGTGATCCGCTGTGGTCCGGTGATGTGAGGACGATGCTGTGATGGACGGTTATGTCTGGTGAGGTATTTCGACTTCGACGCATTCCAATTGGAATATTTGTGCTAGTGTAGAGTTCGTACCTTAGGTATCGGTCAATAAAACGTTTTATAACTTAATACTTAATAATCTTGAATAAACTATTAGTGTTGAACATTTTCTTAGATGAGGCGGTAATAGATTAAAATGTGAATTGTCATTGGTGCCTACAAATTAAACAATTGTAATATATTTAGACGATGGTTATTTAAGTATTGTTTGCACTATTGCTTACGCGCCAATCATTCTCCTGTTTGTCGATTCATTCGTTTATTCATGTACACATCCGTCCATCAATCCAAACATTCATCCATTCATCCAGAGGTACGCTTTCTTCAAGAAACGTCGAATCTTGAAGCCGCCAGAATACTTGGCTGAGACAAATTACGTACAATCGGCTGTCAGTCTGCCGTCGAAAGCCACTTATTTTTGGATGAGAAGTCTTGTCAACCAGGCTTGCAAGACTCCACTAGAGCTAAAAGATCTGGGATCTTTGCCGAAGGTAGATCTGCGTTGCTATTTAATTTTTCATCTCTGAAGTTGTTGTTAATGTGAAAAGAAGAAATCTTAGTTGTATTAAAGTGTTAGATTTTGTTAATCTTGTAAACAAATTGTTTTAATATATTATTTCCAATGTATGCAATTTGTATGCAATCTTATAACTATTTACTCAACCAAACATTTTCTCTTATTTATTCTATTGAAATACATAACCAGGTAACCATTGTTATATTCATTAATCCATCAATTTATTCATTCATCCACCCGTTCACTCACTAAACAGTTTATCAATCTGTCAATCCACTCATTCTCCCGACCAGCCACAAACTTAACCATCCTTATATCTACCCGGCCACTCAACAGCCATCCTTCTTATATCCATCCTTCTCCCTACCTCTCTTTTTATTTACATACTCACCAGTCTACACATCCGTCCGTGAACAGATTTTACCAAATTATTTTCGTTTTGCACACTCTTGAATTTTCATTGCTAAAATATCGATAAAATTGAACATGCAAATAATCCAAAACCTTCCCGCAGAGTGAAAGATCCGGTTACAATTATGGCAAGCTTTTGGCCGCCATAGAAGAAGAGAAGGTAAACAAATCTCAACATTTTTAAATTTTTATGCTTTTGTATAAATTGAAATAAAACATTTGTAAGTTCTTTAAATTATTTAAACTGAAAAATTTTCTTTAAAACGTATTTTCTGCTTTGAATAGTGTTCATATTTGTTATCATCATAGCTTCTGCCATCACCCATTTCCAAAGATCATCTTTGTTTTAATGTTATAACCATCTACCATCAAACCTTATTTATTTATTTTATCAATATCACCTGCATCATCACCACCACCACCAATGTCACCATCAGGAAAAACAGTCGTTTGATGAAAAAGTGTGCACCTCACTGTACAAGTCGTGCTGGTTGAAGAGTCAGTGTATGATGCTGCTGGCTGGCTTACTTATGCTGGCTGGGACGGCCCTCCACCTGTCTGTACCAGTTATTCTCGTCTTCATACTTAATCATGTCGATGAAAAAGCTCACAAGAAACCGACCAATGCCACCTTGCCACCGGTTAGATGTTATCACCTTCGCCATAATCATCATTATCATAACTTCACCCGTGGCTGCATCACGGTTTTTAAAACCTGGTAGCAAAATATAAATTGTATGTGAATGATGCACATTATGTAGTTATGTTTTTCAAAACCACTAAGGCTTACAAAAGCACCACACATATTTGAAATAGTGCTGTTTAGAGACTGCTATTCAGAAGAATATAATTTGAAAAACTTTTAAATATATATGTAAGTATGTTATTTATGTGTTTGGATGAGTTCGTTGTGTGCAATTTTGCATGTAATAACAATAATAATAATAAAAACGGCAATTTATGTAGCATGTAGTTCTGCACGGTTGTGTGAGTGTACGCAGGAGATTTTAAAAAAATATTACTTCCGCTACAAAAGAAGAAAAAAACCTCAGTCGATATGAACTGTTCAATATTTCCGTGCAGCAGATTTCCCATGAATGCATGTTAGTGTGTGTGTGTGTGTTGGTGGGGATGTGTGTGTGTGTGTGTGACGGTATAATGTATGTGTGTGCGTGAATATGTGACCAGAACGTTTTTGCATTGCATTTTAGACATAAAAAATTATCTTCAATCACTCCTAATTACTTTTACATTTCTACCAATCTATTAAAAAATATTTTTTCTTCTGTCATTCCTAAGTAATGATTAAAATTTTTACTCAAGAACTGAATGAGTCAGTCAGTCTAATGGATTTCCTGACTTGACCTAATGATGAACTATATCTATATACTGACTGTAACATATACTTTTCTTTTCTTTTTTCTTCGTTCACACGTTTCTTCAGTCATGAGCATGCAGCCGATAAGATGTGGTAGTACCAGTAGATTCTTCCGGAAGAAGAAAATCCTTTCTGAATCATCATATATCGTTCGCCACTATTAAATTATCAAGTTTTTTCGTCATCGCCACCAACGCATTCGATTTTGCTAAATAACAACATAAATGTAGTTAAATATTTTTTGTTGAAAATTCTGTATAATAAAAAATTAAATATATAAATAATAAGCAACTTCATTAAAATAGCCGATCCGGGTATTTTTTGATTGATTTAATTGTACAATTTTGAAAATAATTTAATTTCTAAATAAATTATTTGTCACTTTTTTGAATTTTTATGATTTTTAAAAGTAATTCTTATATTTCACACAACTTTCTTTTAGGGGACGTCAATTTATTATGTCAACAATTTTTAGGCAATTTGTTACCCCCCTCTCCCCCTTGTCAACAACTGTCAAACCTTCAGTCACCCCCTAACAAAATTATGTCAAACAAATTGTACACCCCCCAAAAAAAACAACAACAAAATAACTAGCAATTTCTTATACGGCTGGCTTTTATGCTAAAAATAGACTGTACGTTGATATTAAAAGTTCTACAAATAAATTGTTAATACAGTTTTTAGTCTTGTGTAACAGATTTCAAATTGACTATAACAACACTTGAATTTCATGAACAAATTGAGAATTTATATGCTAGCTTCTAACATCTTCCAATGGAGAATTCAAATGTTCATCAATTGTTATAATGGGCATAGTGGTTGATTGATCAATTTCTTGTGGAATCGATACACACGACAAGTCAACATCATCTTCATCTAACCATTCTGCGCTTAACATCTCTCCATGCGCAATATTTGCCATCAGTTCTATCTGTCTCTTGGCAGTCACTCGCTTTGGTCGAATTCTTTGCGGTTGAGGAGCATGTGGTAATTAGTAATTACCTAGCCCCAAGATCGCATTCGCATTGTCGGTGCTGTTGAACATGCTTCTTCAACATGATTTTTGACGTAACATAAAAGTGACAAATTTCGCAGATCCGTTCAAATAACGACAACTTAATGGAAAGACAGTACAGATCATGTGGAAGAATTTTGAATGCCTTTGCCGATCGAGGTAGCATGTTGTCAAACTTCAAAGACTGAATACAAGAGTTTAAAAGTGTGGGATCTTACGGGTTTACCTTACAATTTTAGGTCATTCAGTTTTATTTATTTAATTTATTGTTAAGTTTTAAGTAAAAATCAAAATACGACACAGTTTACGATTATCGTAAACTGTGTAGTATTTTGAATGTTTTTTGGGGTAGGTAGATTCTAATTGACTGA
Organism: Erpobdella octoculata; assembly: GCA_963978895.1. Classification (NCBI taxonomy): domain Eukaryota; kingdom Metazoa; phylum Annelida; class Clitellata; order Hirudinida; family Erpobdellidae; genus Erpobdella; species Erpobdella octoculata. The sequence goes on from OZ022242.1 coordinate 18,564,394, forward strand.
ATGGTATACAATGCATTTATTATTTTCCTATTTTTTGATTTATTAACTTTTGTAAAAAATACATTGATGACGTCAATTTATCTTGAACTCCCCCCTCCCCCATGTCAACAATTGTCAAACTTCTTCAACCCCCCCCCATATTTTGTTGACATAATAAATGGATGTCCCCTTAAGCAGCTTTAAACATTTTGAAGGATTTTTAAATGTTTGTTCTTTTATTAAGATGGTGCCTGGGTCCAATAATTAATAATTCGTAGATTACAATTTAGACAAAAAAAAATCGTTGAAATTTTTTGCGGATTTTACAGCGCAATCGAGTTATTTAAAATTGTTTGTATCAGTTTTAAATAATATAAAAAAACATATACAACTCCATGGTAGGCCATCAGTATTATAAAGTTGAACAAAAAATTTCATTGCTGATGTTTCAGTGTGATAGAATAAAATTATTAGTTTGCTGGGCCATAACAGAACAATGACTGTCAGGCTATGTTTTTGTAATAGGCTAGCACGCAATAACTCACAAATCTCAACATCTAGTATTTAATGAGCTTATGTTGGGCAAATGTGAAGTATGTTTAAGAAAGTCATCAAGTTATTTCGATATGTACCTTGTGCAGAAGGATAATCCTAATGCAAGGCACTTGAAGAGAAACCTTTTTATAGGAATTGCTCACCTGAGGTTGTTGCTCTAGATAGTCTAGATGAACTAACACCAGGTGGGAATGTAAATATAGGTACATGATGTGGAATCATGTGACAATTTTTGCTGAAAAATAAAAAAAATAATATCAACAAGTCATTTAAACGGTTTTAAGACTTTTTAAATCTGGATTGGTGGTGTTTCTGAAACAACATTTTGGTAAGAGCAGTCAATTTAGGCAGATATGCACCAACAAATATATATATATATTTTAAATCTATTATACTTTAACGCCGGTCTTGCTTGCTTGCCTGATTGATTGCTTGCTGGCTTGTTTGAATATTTGCAAACCTTGAAAGTGAAATTAAACTAACTTTTCGTCTTTCAAACAAGCTGAAATTTAAAATATAGGCTTGTTCCTAATAACAATGCATTTTATTAAAATTTAAATTAAAAAAAACAATGTTTTTATTTAGGAATAATAATTATAAATTACCTGTGTTTTAAAACAAAAATAAATTAAAGTCAATCATATAAATGTTAGCATATATATTTATAAAAAACAGGTATTTTTCGCAAATACCTTATATTTCAGGATTTGCCGGAATTTCATTTATTGCAAAATTGTTTATTTTAAAACAGTTTTTTTGAATTTATATATATAATTTATTTATATAATTGTGTTTAATTTGTTTTATTTTAAAACAAAGATAATTGCTTTTTTAATTAAAAGTGTTTTTTAAAAATTTTTCAAATTTCAATAGAACGCGTTGGTATAAGGAACAAGCCATCAAATTTCAGCTTGATTGGATGACGACAAGTTATCAAATTTTCACTTTCAAGGTTTGCAAACATTCAAACAAGAAAGTAAGCAAGGAGGCATATGCAAGACCGGCGGTGTAGTTAATATAAAAGATTTAAAAACAAATTTTAAAAAATTTGGAATAAATGAACAACTGGCAAATCATGAAATATTTGTGAAAGAAACCTCGTTTTTACGGCTTACGTGTGTTTTCAAAAAAAAATCATTCCATTATAATCATATTTTTTAATATTATGCGGCAATTATTTTCTTTATAGAGAATTATAGACCAATTACCTTGACTTCTGTCTGTTGCAGAATCCTGGAGTCGATTGTTAAAGACCACATCATGAGTTACTTTTTGCAGAACAATTTATTTACTCATTGTCAGTATGGTTTTCTCCCTGCAAGATCTACGACTTTGCAGCTCTTGAAGTTTCTGGATAAACTGACAGAGGCTATTGATTTAAATAAGGTTGTTGATGTCTTATACACAGATCTGGAAAAGGCTTTCGATAAAATATCACACAGCAGGCTTCTATATAAATTGGAGCAATATGGGGTTCATAAAAAACTGCTTAGTTGGATCGAAAACTATCTAAAAGGAAGAACCTTTAAAGTCAAAATAAACGATGATACTTCAATGCTACTGCCGGTTTCCAGCGGTGTTCCTCAAGGAAGTATTTTGGGGCCTTTACTGTTTATTGTCTATATTAATGATATACAGATGGCATGTGAAGACTTTTTTCTATTCGCTGACGACGCAAAGTTTTACCGGGCTATTGAAGGCACTGACGATGTTTCCAAACTGCAAGCAAACATTAACAAAGCAATGGAATGGTTTTGTAGATGGAGAATGAGTGTTAACTTGAATAAATGTTGTCTATTGAGAGTGGGGAGAAAAAAACAAGAGGTAGCCTACAAACTGTTGGATATAGCAAGAGTGAGTCATGAAATACCTATAACAAATAGTGTCTCAGATCTTGGCGTTGTGATTGATGCAGGACTGCAGTTCAAGGAGCACATTGAAAAAAGAGTAAATAAGGCCAACAGCTTGCTGGGTGTAATTGCAAGGAATTTCAAATATTTATCTGAGAGTGCATTTGTGTGCCTTTATAAATCTCTGGTTAGATCTCAGTTGGAATATGCGACCCCGGTCTGGAATCCATATAGGCAGGGCTTAATAAAAGCAATAGAGAAAGTCCAAAGAAGGGCAACAAGTCTGGTCCTGTCATGTAAAGGTCTGAGCTACGTAGAAAGACTAAAGAAACTGAAACTGCATTCGTTGGTGTATAGAAGGAGACGGGCAGACCTAATCTTACTCTATGATATGATGTCTGGTCGATTGCGGGAGGAGCATTGCCCTGCTGTGCAACTCTGTAGAGAAGTAAGACACGACTTCAAGTTGACCACTACGTTATCACATAAAGACTGCAGAAAGTTCTTCTTCAGCAATAGAGTCGTAGCTGACTGGAACAGTCTGCCGGGAGAAGTTGTGGAAGCGACAAACATTTCTATGTTTAAATCTTTGATAGATAATTATTATGGCGATTTGGTTTTTAACTGCTGATGTTTTCAGTTTTGCTCAGAACTTAGAATAGGTAGAATTTGGACTGTTTTTGTTTGTAATGTCTTTGTTTAATGTATTTCATTTTTCGGCGAAGGGCTTGCCCGTGCTGAGTTTCAAATAAAAAAAAATAAAAAAATTTATTGCACTAAATTTTTGAATTATTATTATCGGGTAAATTTTAACAAAAAACTTTGTTACGTGTTGATATCATGCAAAAAGGTTTAAACAAAAAGTTTCTAATGAGAAAAAAGAAAAACCATAACAAAAAGAAGTAAAAGAAAGATAAAGTGAAAAATGAAATAAAAAAAACAAAAATTAAGTTATTCCAGAGAGAAAAAATTTAGAAACAAATATAGAAAAAGATGACAAGAAAAAATAAAAACCAGATAAAACCAGAGCAAGGTCGGGTAAACCTGCTAGTGAGCATGAAATGCGCATATTTTACGCCGATTTGTCAGCGCTAAATAGTCAGCGCCCAATTGTCCTGAACTATATTGTCCTGGGCCGATTTGTCCGTTTTTCTGCGAATTGCCTTAGAACCCCGAATTCATAGCAGTTTAGTTATTTTTTTTACTTCTTCAAGCTTTTCTATCATACCTAAATGACGAGCAGACCATATGATAAATTTAAAAGAAGTTGTATTTCTTTCTCTCGCTCTTGATCTCTCTCTTTCATGATCTGCCTTCTTTTGCTTCCCCTCTTTCTCTCTTGTACACAATATATTTTCTCTAGAGACCTGTCATTTAAACAACCACATGATTTCTTTTTCCATCTCATAACCACGTGGAGTACTTTAGGGTGTCGTTATTCTTTCTAATAACCTAAATGTTTTTTATTTTTTATTAGGAACCAAAAAAAAGTTATTTTAGAAGTCTTTATAACTTGGACGGAACCTAAAAACCATGTTTGGTTTATAATTTTATTTTCTATTATTTGTTTATTGGAATGATGAGAACAGCAATTGGAATGATAAAATAAAAAATTTCCCAAGGAAATTGCTTCCCATCTGTTTGTTTTTTAATACTTAAAATGCTTGAAAATTTCAGTCATTTTACAAAATGACTGGTTTGACACCTGAACTGTAACAAATATACATCATCTCATACCACAACACTTTACAGATTTATTTTCGGTTACAAACTCTTTGCGTCTAAAGTTTATTTTAATTTTCTAATAAACCTTAATTTATTAACATATAGAAATTTTTATAAACACTTAAAAATCAAATAAAAAGCAATTAAATAAATTTTTATTTTTTGCATTTTATTTTTATTTAAAAAACTTTATTTATATAACGTTCTTTAATTTTTTATCTGCAATTATTTTTAATTAAAAAATTTAAAACGTATTTTTTAATAGAAAATAAAAAAATTCCTATGCGCCAGAAAATGTCAGTGTCTGTGGCTCATTCATTATCATTAACACCATCATCATCATCAACATGATCACCAGCATCTACCCTCTATTTCATCATTATCATAACCACACCATGGTGAATATTCAGGAGGGTGACATGGTGAAAGCATCAGTGTTCTTCTCCGACGGTTACGTTCTGTCCATCATCATGTTCCTGATATGCATCCTCATGAGCACTTTCCAACAGGCCGGAAATTATATCGTCATCAGGGAGGGTGTCCGCATCAGGGGAGCTCTACAGGTTTGCTGGAGGGAAGGTGGATGGGTGGGTGAGTGGGTGATAATAATTTTGTGTGTGTGGGAAAACAAAGTAATTTGGATAAAATAAAATAAAAAAATCTGCGTTAAGGACTTATGAAAAGATTCAATGGAGATTGATTGCGCTGTTTAACACTTATGTGGTTGCGTAAATGAATGATTAGGCACTTGAGTGTCTGGATTTTTGAACATGTGAGTGGCCGGTGAAGCAGTAACTAATATATCTAATAGAAATTTATATTTTATATTAGCTGCTCATGTACGGAAAAGTCCTTTGTCTGTCGTTGTGGAACTTTGCTTCAAAGACAATGACTATGTCAAACGTCGTTGGTCTTTTATCGATGGATGTCAACAACGTTCTTTTTTGTTCCTGCGTCATCCACTTCATCTGGCT